>CM056377.1:22873510-23448510 GCA_029718625.1 Synaphobranchus kaupii
AAGTGTGAACCCTAAATAAAAATATGGTAAGTGAAAAGTTTTGATGTTGACCCATTCCATACGTTTGCTTGTTACTAGGTGCTCGCTAGGATAGCGACCAACATACTTGGCTAATAAAGACGTGGGGCTAGGAACTAATTTGGCTAACGCTAACGTTACCTTGTTTGAAGCTGGGAAGAAATAGGCTCTTTGTCCTAAAGTGAGATGTAGTAACGTTTGTTTTTAACGGTGCTCGCCGTTACTCTACAAAATGCGTAGCATAAACTTTGTTTTAACTACACTTGATTTAGAACTCATTCCTGAGGTTAGTTTGAATGGCCCTCAGAATTTAACTATCTGCAGAGTTCACACAAAAAACTAAAAACGTCTAGCTTTGCTTATTCACTGATCGGAAAATGTGTGTGGACGGGGCATATCTGATTATGCATGCCATTGACAGTCGCGTTCATTAGACTATAGATCAATGGATCTGGGAAATGCGTACCACTGTGCTGTGTAAACTATGTGTAATCATTGGAGTTGCTACCTTCTTTCAAATGTAAAGAAAGACATGTTTATTATTGTCTCAACCTCTAACTCCCCCACGCTATGCCCAGATGATTATAAAACATTTAACTCCTGGCTTCAGTTGTATTTAATCCATCTCAACAAATGTTAAATGTTATGCCTCAGATAGTGCAAAACCTATTTAATTCCCTGCATCTTTACACCAAAAAACTGCACTCAGGGTAGGCTAATCTATTTGAATGAAAAAACATTTCACTTTAAGGTCATTGGCACAAAAGGAAATGATTTTCTGTACAGCTGAAGTGACAGCTTAATATAAACCCAATTTAGCCTAGTATAGAGACAAACACAATGTACATTTTAGAATATAAGTATGAAACCAAAATGCTCACACACAAAAATATATATATTTCTCAATCAAATTCTTGAAAAAAGTAATGTTTATTGCAGATGAAACTTTAGTTAGTAGAGGACTAGCTGATTGTTAATTGGGAACCTTGGATTGGTCATGTAACTGGAAAAACATTATTTTAACCTAGAACATTTAAGGGGGAAAGCAGGAAGTCTTTATCAAATCTTGACCTAGCCTTACTCATAAGAGAGCAGCTCCACCAATCACAGAGTACATCAGTAACAACCACTAGAAGAAGGCTGATCGTGATTGGTGAATACTATCTGACTGTATTTCTGGGATCCCTGTGGAAATTACTGGGAAGTGGCCAGAAAGTCTTTCTTTCTTTGATTATGAAGATTTGTTAACTGGGGTGGGGGACGGATCTGAATGAAAATCTTTCCATTTTTGCACTGCACCATAAACCGTGTCTGGCCACATCTGTGGCATGTTTTAAAACTAGCCCAGAAAAACAGCTACCTGGGGCTTTGATTTTTTTCACCTGTGATTTAGTCTTCAAGGTTGCCCAACTTGGTGGGTAAGCTGCGGATCCGGCAACACTGCTCCAAACTGAGCCGTCTGGCAAGGATGAAACCTGTTCGGAATGCCACCATAAGTCAAAACTGGTTAGGAATGCCACTGTGAGTCCAGCAGTGACCTAGAAAGAGTGACAGAGTATCAAGGGCTGAGTTGAGAGAACAATTAGCTACAGTCAGACAACAATATCCTGGTGACTCCACCAAGCTGTTGGGTATGGAGGTGGGGGGGGGGGGGGGGGGTGAAAGCCATTTCTGAATTAAACCAACTCAAATCCCTGTACGGAGTCTGCAGCAAAACATTTATGGGACTATGCAAACATGTAGCCAAAGGTTTTGTGGCCAGAATGAGAAAACCGTGGAAAAATCAGGACGAAACCCAACACAGTGCATCCATAACCCAATAAAAGCCTTCCAGAATGCCGGGCCTGGTGGTGCAGTATCATGCTATGGGGATGCTTCTCAGCAGCCTGGGCTGAGGAGCTTATCAGGATCCATGGGAAGGTGGATTGAACAAAGTACAGTCAACCTATGTGTACTGATGTAATGTGTTTTTATTTAACATGATTTATCTTTGACAGTGCAGCTTATGCAACTAGTTTTAGAGTACTTTGTGTATGATCTGGATGAACTCTTGTTTTTTGATGCATGCCTTCTTGGCCAGGTCAGTGTAGAAATTGGGAATTTGTTCTCAATCCCTTTTACCTGGTTAAATTAAGGTTACATAAATAAACAACCCCCTAGAGGAAAAGTTGCTTTGGTCTGCTAAAGACCTCAAACTGGGACAAAACTTTTCACATTTTAGGCAGGACTGTGAACCAAAACAAAAGGCCAAAGCTACACTAGAGTGACTTAAGTCCTGACTTTACCTGTGGCAAGACGTCAAAATTGCTGGCCATCAACAATCCCCAAACAAATGTGCCGACAGTAATGGGCAAAAATTCCACTTTCCTGGTGTGCAAAGTTGGTAGTCTTACCAAAATAATTTAAAAAACATGCTATAATCCTTGGAAAAGGTGCTTCCACTAAGTATTGATTTGGGGGGTTAAGGATAATGAACATATATATAAGTATAATGATAATAAATATAATGAACATATATATAGGTTAACATAAATATAATATTAACTTAATATATGTAAATATTAAGTTAAAATAAAATGTCTTTACAAATAAAATTCCTTTAACGCCCTACATGATTTGTAATTCACCACAACGTGACATCAGTTGAAGGGGGGTGAATACACACAGACACACATACTTAGGTTACCTTAAATGGCAGAAAAATAAGATTCCTATTGCAACTAATTATCAGAAAAAAATGGTATAATTTGAAATAGGCTCTACCTGACAGTGTATGGCCATACTTGGAAATGTGGTACAGTGTTTCATGGCCAAATGCAAATAGGTAATAGAAGATTTAATAACATGCAGATGGCATGCCACTGATTATTGTTGGTGATCGACACATCTATTCATTTGCGTGGATTAAACTGTAATTATTTTTCCCCATCTATCAATTAAGGCAACCGTGTAATCAAGGAGCATTGTGTTTTGGGCTTTTGTTTAACAGCCAGTTCTGTGGTGGCTGTGGACTAGCAATAGCAGCTGCAGGTTTTGCAGGTTGGTAATTTGGAAGCAATTATAATATATGGGCACAGAGAGAGATAAACCTCTTGGTTTGGACTGACATCCTTCATCGAAACTGGGGCTACATATTAACACTATAGACATTCAGGTTATTGCCCTACTGTCCTGCAATTAAAAAAGACGTATCAGTGTTGATTCTATAGACTCCCTGGCTTACGTGGCTATGCTGTACTGGCCATTGCAGTTTTCTCAGATCCGTAAGGATTTTCCACATCACCATTGTCATTTGAATAAAAAGAAATGTCTTAATGTTTTAAATGCAAAAATGGTGCATTTGTGGAATTCCTATGAATCGCTAACAATTGGTCTAAACCAGTGTCGGAGCAAAGGGATATAGATACATGTCTTGCAGAAGGATTCAAAAGAAAAGGCACAAAAACCAAGGGACAAAATGCCTTTTAAACGTATTTATTTAGGATCCTCGACATTGCAGGCATTTAGTGGGTCATACTGTAGCTGTGGTTTCTACCCAAAAATGACCAAAAGAGAAGCAGCCCTTGTATTAGGAGTCCGGTATAATTAACTATACAAGTTTAAAAAGTGTTATACAAGTGCGTAATAACCCCCCCAGTCCCACTGTAAACAAAGACAAGAGAAGCACACACAAAAATTATTGTGTTGAATCATCCAGAGTTAAACTTGGTTTGTTTAGATGGCAGCATTAGCATTTCAATCTTCAGTTACTATCTGTGCTGTAATTCCGAATTCATGCGGAAACACTAATGGGTTCTCTCAAATGTACTTGCGGTACATTACTTCCTGAGGGCTTTCAATGATGCATAATATAAAGGGTGCAATATTCTGGAATTTCCATGTTCATAAAGCATTACTTCTTACAAGTGTGTAAAATCTTTATTCAAAATTATATTGGTGCTACTACTGTACACAATAAGCTTTTTAAATCTTTTTTTAATGACAGTATGATAGGTGAACCTTTTTGCATTTTCAGGTGGATCACCATATCTTGCACCAAAAATAAGGAAGCAAAAGGTAAACTTGATAGGCACGCCATTAGGTCACCCCACCTACATCACAACTGAGCTGGTCGAGCGCTTTGCTTTCAACCAAAGGATACATCATTGTATCTGTAGTACGAGTATTCTTAATGCTTGCCACTGGTTTGTTTTTGTGTTCTGTCCGTTACTCCTGTTCTTTTTCAGGCTACGCTAGTTTTGTTTGGAAAAGATCAATGGGGAAGAAAGGCCAATTAAAACTGGCTTCTGTCCCTTTTATTTCCAAGTGGAAATACACGTGTTATTACATATTTATTTGTTAGTCTGAATGATTTCAAAACAGAATATGGAAGATCAAGTTTTATTTAAGAACTACCGGCATACAAAACATATTGCACATCAAACAACCAAAATGATCATTTAAAAAAACCATACGGACTAACGTGTAGTTTACAGAACAAACAAAATCTGGAAATTGATCTTTCTGTAGTCCAAATTACACCTGCATCGAAACACTTTCTGCCAGTTTAGTGTTAAAAGAACAGCTTCATTTTTAAATACTGTACATTTTAAAATAAATAAACCAAAGCCCATTTTTGCGAAAGTTTCTGCCATTATCAATCCAGTGCCCCCGCAGATGAGAGAGAAGTGAAATACAATCCTCCAGTACTCTGCAGGGTTTTATTTTTTTTTTTTATTTTTTTTTTTTTTTTTTTCCTGACAGCATTAGAAAAAATAAACAAAGTGAACAGACCAGTTTCCAGACTAACATTACTCTAATGGGAAAGTAACAATTCAGTGCAAATTTTCCCCCCCCGCCCCCGTTCAGACTGCATTTTCTATATATATTTTTTTGCTCATATGAAGAAGTGGTTGCATATTAAAACGTAACAAAAGCCGCTAACGTTCTTCATAACAAATATTAGGATGTCCCGTCATCATTGTGTCTGACAAAAGTTAGCCTATGTTTTCTACAGCCAACCAACTTTAAATGTTGAAACTACTCTCTGAAGGCACAACATCTGATCATGTACACACATACTAGGTGTAAGGTTTTTGTTTATACTTCTGTTCAGTTTTTAAATCTGGATCCATCCCCTCTTTGTTCCAATATGAAGGAACTGAAAAAGTGCGGTAAAGAATCTGGAAGTCCACATGTCTATCTTTGGCAAGCTTGTACAAGCACTATTTTAAATGTAGAAGTTATGGTTTTATACTGAGAGTGACCCTTTAGGAAACCCCATTCAGTACAGCCGGCTGGCTTCCTTCTCCATGGTAACTGACTTTGGTGGCTCTCTCCGTGGCAACCTCAGGCGCTTTCTCCAGTTCCTCTCCTTTGTTGACGGGACCGTTGCTCGTCACAGCTGAGGGGCTGTGTTCCTCTATGAACTCCACCTGCCCCTGACAAGGAGGAACACAGGTATAAGCAGCACGCAAGTCAGTCATGATGTCACCTCACTGATCTATAACAGAGAGGAGCTTCACCAATCACAAAGTATGTTGTTTACAACTTATAGAAGAACAGAAACAGCTATTGGTGGATACTTTCTGGATATAATTCCTGGCTCCCAATCGGTATAAGCAGGTATTTTTATCCACCAATTACTGCTGGGGGTTGATAGCGACACACTCCATGATTGGTGGAGCTCTGTATTCTACAATTCGTAATGTTAGGACTTCTTACCACATTTCACTACCAGCCCCTATCCAGGAAGTTCTATTACTTGCATGCTTTGTGGCCCAGTTTTAGTAGCGATATGCACAAACACCAATGAGGATAACAGCTTGACCACACCCTAGATTCTGCAATGTACTAATATATATATTTATATAATATATTTACAGCAGCAGCGATGCACAGGTAACTATTATCTGAGATAGACTAGATACAGTCTTGTGGGCTTAATATGTAAGTTGACTAGTTTTAGTTTTTCTCCCTATGCTCCCCAATAATGACAACTTTATCTCCTATGCAGTACCAATAAAAAAATAAAAATAAAAGACAATATAACCAGGCACTTGCAACATTGCTCTTAAAATTAGCTGATATTCCTTTTGTGTTTTGATAGGCAGCAAAATAAATTTCTGTCCCGGGCACTAAAGCAGGGCAACCCAATTTTAATGGGGTCCCTAAAAGGAATCTTTGGGAATGCAAGTTTACAGGAGAAAAAGGATAGTTACATTTCCCAAACCAAATGGAAATACTACATAGATGAGAATTAAAGATATATAATTTATTCTAAACGTTTAGATAAAATGTGTAACAAATGTATTCTAAATATTTTTCTATATATTTAGATTAAACATCAAACATAACTACATCATAAACATTTGTATAAATATTCAGCTTTTTTCTACGTAAAATCCTGAGTAGAATTGACAGATGTTAGCGGTGGAAAGTAGAGCTGGGTTAAAAGTATGAGATGGGTTGGAATCTAAAGGCTCACCAGTTCTTTCTTGTTCTTTTTTAGATCCTTAGGGATCCTCTGCCTGCTTTGAGATTCGGCACGTGATATGTAATCAGCCACTGTAACTGAAATACACAGGAATCAAAACCATTCTGCTTTTGCAAAGTCAAGCCCACGACACACCATTACTGTAGTGGAGCTAGAAGTAAAACTCCTGTAACACAAAGAACTTGGGAAAAACCAGACACATTTCCAGTTCTGAAGGTTAGCGTTCCTCTGCATGCACATTAGAAATGGCCCAAGTCAAAAGTCACTGCACGGCTTTTACATTCGTGTTATTCTGTTATAGTCAAACAATAAGTATCACACTCAATTCCATTTCAATTTCAGTGGCAGAAAGAATGAAGAACTATTAATAAGCTAAAAGAATCCTGTTTTGTGCTTTATTCCACTTTGTGATTGAAGTACAACACAGAGAACTTATTCACACCAAATTCATAAACAAAATGAACAGAAAACATTTTTAAAATGTTTCCTCAGTCGTGCACAAAACCTAGACTGGAATGCTTCCCATCTCAATCCTAAACACAGCATTAGGCAGTGAAGACGAATATATAAAACGGAGCAGACACAAATATATTTACTCAAAAAAGGATGAGACATCTGGGACACCCATCAGCAGCGTGATTAGAACAGAGCCCCTCAGCGGTGGGGTTTATAACAGAGCCCCTCAGCGGTGGGGTTTATAACAGAGCCCCTCAGCGGTGGGGTTTAGAACAGAGTCCCTCAGCGGTGGGGTTTAGAACAGAGCCCCTCAGCGGTGGGGTTTAGAACAGAGCCCCTCAGCGGTGGGGTTTAGAACAGAGCCCCTCAGCGGTGGGGTTAGATCAGAGCCTCTGAGCGGTGGGGTTAGAACAGAGCCCCTCAGTGGTGGGGTTAGAACAGAGTCAAATCAAATCAATATTTATTTATATACCGCATTTCACAACTAGTTGTCACAATACGCTTCACAGAAAAACACAGCCTAAACCCCCACAAGAGCAAGCCAAAGGCAACAGTGGCAAGGCAAAACTCCCTGGTAAAACCTCAGAGCCCCTCGGTGGTGGGTTAGAATTTAGGGTTAGGGGTTTAGGGGCTTCATGGGCATCAGGTTCTATAAACCTCCAGGGTGTGAGACGGCACATTCCATCATGCTGGTTTCAGAAACGCACGCAATCCCATAATGCTCCGCGTTACCTGGCTGCTTCTCCTCTGGCGGGCGGAAACGGCGCCTACGGCTACGGTTACGCCGCTGGGGTTTAGCATCATCATCTACAAAGAGTGGAAACGTTGTAGAGATCCATCTTTCACTAACAAATTGGCCAGGAAGCCAGGACAGGAATGAGACATTTCCTGAGTTTTCCCAAATCAATGAGGAAATACTGATTGTCAGACCCTTAATGTCTCAAATGGAGGACTTGGGTGTGTCCTAAGCACACACCAAAAACTTTACAGCTGACAGCTGGAGAGAACGTTCAGCAATAAAGCCCCCAGACCTTTATACTAGTATTGGGAGAATGAGGTATGAAGACACCAGCTGACTTTATACCAATAAAAAGGTTTTGGCAACAGAACACCGTGATTGGTTCAAATCAATATGGTGGCTCCACCCATTATGATGTCCTGAGACCTCATTCTGCCATCGCATGGTAAAAGCTGCCTTTTCTAAATCATCTACAGAAACGGGAAGGTTGTGAAGGTCCTTCACAAGGACGGACTGGGCCAGGTGGCGGGATGGAACGGCGCACTGGCGGTACGAGAATTTGGCGAGAAGGTTACCGATGCCGTTCTCGCTGAGCGAGGCGTTGTCAGACTCGCTCATGCCGTCGATCAGCGTGGCGTCCTCGTCCGTTCTGCGCCGGCGGGACCTCCGCCGGCGGTTGGTGTTCTGGTGAGACTCGCTGGCGTCCGTGTCGGCGGTCTGGTCGGTCTCGGTGTTGTCCAGCACGCTGTAGGGGTTGCTGTCTGGGTCCTTCAGCACTACCCACGGAAAAAAAAAAAACATCAACGCATGCTCTAGGGTGAAAACGCTGGTGGGCAAACCACTACAATCACCCTTGATTTAAAGACCCCATGCAAGAACTTTTTTTTGTTGCATTTGAAGTGTCCACATTTGAAGTGCCACAAGATAAATATGCACACATACTTTTTTATGGACAAGAAAATAGCATTTCCTTTTGATGACAAGTATGTAATTTCTAAACTGAAGGTTTGACAAGGTATGCCCATTCTCTACTAATGTTCTCCGATTGGCAGGCTACTAAACTGTGACACAGCTGATTGGTTAAAATGTAAAATGTCATGGTTGTTACACAATAAACTTCTAATGACCAATACCATTGCTCTCCTGTAGTGGGCAGTATAATAACTTTTTTGCTTTGTGAATTTTATTTTCAGGGTTGCTTACCCCTGAACTATGAGATAAAATACAAAACTGATCCCAGATCAGCAGTCCTACTCTGAATTGCTTTATGAACACAGACTCCTGTGCATGCATTTCTGTTTACAGACAGTACCTGAACTGATGGAGGAGGTGGACCCCCCCCTTCCAGCCCCTCGCCCCCGGCCGCTGGGCCCGCCTCGCCCCCGTCCCACACCGGCCCTCCTCCTGCTGTCCCTCATCTGCCGAGGGCCCCGCTCAGGCTCCTCCCCCGCTAGGGGACCAATCGCTCAGCTCATCCTTCCGCTCCGAGTCCGTTTCGGAAGCGTTGGAGTGCTCCGAGTTTGTGCCTGTCAGCGCCATGGAAGCCCAAGTCAGGTTAACCTCAGCTTACTGCTAACGCAGAGCAAGTTTCCTCAAGCTACTGTGGGAGCTGTTTGGAAAAACCTGAAAACTCACATAAAGCACTGTACACACCCCCCCCCCCCCCCCCCCCCTTTTTAAAAATTACATTATTATTATTATATTATTAATCTTGACTTCAAATCATACAGTATGATGTCCATTGCAAAGAGAATTAATTCCATGCCAATACTGGACATTTGCTCACCTACTGACTGTATAAACGCCTTTTAAGTCAAATTTGTCATTATTAGTGCAAAAACATTTCCTATGGGGTCCAATCAATAACATTGATCATTTCTAATATCAGGTCAAAATGCACTGTATTGGAAGGCTGCAGAGCTTGATTAGACCAGACCTGGGTTAAAAATATACTTGAAACATAAACTGTTCAGTAATCAAACCATACATTAATACGAGAAGAACTTACTTTAAGAAGAACTTAAAGACTGGGTGAAAAAACATTAAAAGTCAAATTTGTCAGTAATCCGTGAGATGTTCTAAAGTGCGAACATGTTTAAAATAGATATTAGACGCAGGTATGGCTGGGACACCTGCATCGTCGGGTGGGCAGGGCTTTACCGTAGCCGGAGGTGTAGTTGGGCCCTCGGCGGCCGCGGCCTCGCCCGGTGTAAGACCGGCTCGCGTGCAGAGAGGTAGCCGAAGCGCTTTCGTCCATGGCGTTGTCGGCGGGACGGCCGGATGAGGGCCTGATCCCCATGCCGATCTGCCGCAGCTGCTCGTCGATCTGCAGCCGCTCCAACCGAAGCTGCTCCACTTCCTGTGGAGGGAAACCAAAAACCCACGAGCATGCAGTCAGGGCTAGCTTGCCCTAGGCAAAGTTATATTCTTACCCAAGCACACACCCACCCAGGGTGGGCGGGGGTTTGGGGATGGTTGTGATTGCAGAACAGTGGGGGTGGGCCCTACAACCCTGCTCCTGGAGATATACCATCCTGTAGGTTTTCATTTCAACCCTAATTTGGCACACCTGATTCTACTGAGTAGCAGCTCAACGAGATCTCTAGCTGTTGAATGCGGTGTGCCTTGTTCAGGTTGAACAGAAAACCTACAGGAAGGTAGATCTCCAGGACCAGGGTTGGGGAACACTGCTTTAGACAGATGGGGCCTTAGGCGAACGCCTAAGTCTAGAACTGGCTCTGGGGGCGGAGAGGTCACTCATTGGCCGGGATGGCCTACACATGCGACACCAGCCAAAATTGTGCTTTATGCAGGCAACGGACTCGGGTCAGAGAATCATGTAAAATATAGAGTAGGTGCCACTGGTTACTCGACTGAAAAAGGGTTCTCAGAGGGCAAAGACTTCTTTCAACACGTAAGAAAGGAAAATAAATCAACGGTGATTCCTATTATGAAAATTTAAAGGGTAACTACACTCTAGATTTTCCGCTGTAAACGTGTTTGTATGCCTACCTTATAATGAAACTTATTCATGCATTCCGTTATTTCAACAATTCTGAAATAATATTGTATATCATAAGAAACTGGTAGAAAAGCATCTTTGTGTTGCCCCTAATGGTTGAAATTTCCTTTCTGCTCCCCCACACTGCCCCCGCCCCAATCGTTATTTCAGAGTACCTCTTTGTACAATGTACGTTCATTTATGCAAATGACGATGGACACAGCTCCTCCGCCCCCACCCATCTCCCTCGCTCACCCCCACAAAGTATTTTTCAAAATTGTGTAGTAGGCGGAGACAGGCTGAGACAGTGGTGTAGTTACTCTTTAAAGGTCTTTTTTGGCTGCCGTGGTCATCAGAAAAAGGTTAAAAACCAAGACGGAATATCAGCATGTCACCTGTGTCTCTTTCCAGAAAGGGTACAAAGACTCACATTCCGTACAGCACCTGACCAAGGCCAATACAGGGCCACCACACGTAGGTGTTGCTTTTCAACCTTTCTGATAAGCATATCAACCTAATAAAGGCTTTTCATCTTTGGAAAAAAAGGAGCGCCTTTGACTTGTTTTCTTTTTGACAATCATTTGAAATACCTGAAGCCTTTAAAAACCACTAACATACCTGCAGATTACTGCAGATACTTCTACATCTACTAAAACATCTACTTTCACCCATATTCAGAAGAAAAATCATATGATAGCACCTTTTGGTTAGTTCGTTTAGTCATTCCATATCAATATTCCAGCACTTCTCTTATCCAGATCAACTTACACATGCTTATATTCTTTACATAAAATTAATTTATACAGCTGGATATTTACTGAAGAAATTTAAATTCAGTACTTTCCAAGGAATCGACACTTTTTCTGAAAATGCTCATAATTTTTTAGAAATATGGATGAAATTATTCCTACTGAATACACATATTCAAACTTAACTCTGGTAGGCAATGCAAGGCAGGTTGCTTACGTTAAGGTAGGCGATGTGGTACTCGAGGAGAACCTGGAACGTTCCCAATGCTCTCCTTCGTGCCGACAAACGTAAAGGGAAACCATTCCCTGTGTCAAAATGTTCAAAATAAAAGTGTTATTATGGGTGAATAACAGCATCATCCATTTCTTCCTCCCAATAATACAGAAGCCTTATACTCTCTGGGTTATAAAAATTCACTTTCCCAAATCGGTTAAAAAAAACAAAAAACATCCAAAGGTTATATAAATGTGTAAAATGCTCCATATCCATTAACTGTTCAAGATACATTCTGTAAAGGCTTGTTCAAGCTAAATCAGGAAAGTAAGGGCTTACTTCTTGTCGTGGAAGTTTGTTGTCATTGTCACCTTCGATGCGAACGCGGACCACTCCGGATTTATCCACAATCTCCTGGATGACCTTTCCATTTTTGCCTATCACCTTGCCTGCAAATGTTACAAAAGCGCTGGTAAGCATTCCCAAACCTGCAGCTTTAATGTTATTTCTCAATCAGAAGAAAAAATAAATAAAGAAGTGAAGCATCCACCTACCAACCAAGTTTCTGGGGATCTGTACGGAGTCCTCAATGAACTCAAGGTAACCCCTAGCCTTCTGTACGGCATCAGTGGTCTGGACAGATAAGGGAAAAAAACAAAACATAACACTCAAAGATGCCCCATCCTCCATCCTGTCTTCCTAAAGAAGAAGAGTGACTTCCTCTTCTCACCTCTCCGTAAATCCGGAAGGTTCCCCGGTCCTCGTCGAGCTCGATGGCGGTGACTCCTGCCACCTTCCTGGCCTGTTGGATGTTGTTGCCATGGCTCCCGATGGCCAGACCCATCAGGTCCTCCCTGACGAAAAACTCCTCTTGGAAAGCAGACGCCAGCTGCTTTGTGTTCTGGAAGTGGTGAACGATTCGGTTTCAGGTGCGCCGGGGGTTTCTGGCTCCTCTAAGGTCATAAACTAGGGCGCAGCTGTAATTTCAGGAGCTGCTCTGCTTGGCCCCGAAAATTAACGCTTGTGAAATTATGCCACATAAATCGACTTCTACTCAAATGGCCCAAGCCATAAATAGTGCTATCCGAGGTTTAACAGGCAACTGTGACAAGTGAGTGGAGAAATTATAAACTGGCACCTATGGCAAGACAAAAAGAGAAAAAGCCCCTCATTTCTTACCTCCAAGTGCTTGGTGGCTTCCTCGTTTCTTGACATGAGCATTAGCTTTGTGCGAATGCTGCGTAGGTGCATGTCACTCAGAATGGCAACCCTCCTCACTGTGGCGTCGTTTGTCGACTAAGAGTTTCAACACAAAAAAAATTCTAATTAAATGTATTCATTGAGAAAAATGCTTCTTTCTGTGTGTGTGTGTGTGTGTGTGTGTGTTTGGGGGATGCTGTATTGAACTTTGACTACTTCTATTCTTTATATTGTATTCAGTGTTTCCCCTACCATGCAATAGGCGGGGCGGGAGCTTGTCGCCCCACCTTAAAATATAAAATGCACATAATTAGTGTTTTGAATCACGGCAATTCGCGGCCACGCATAGTAGAAAGGATTTGTTTTGGTTACGTTAACTCAGGAAAGCAATAGTAAACCCCCCCCTGTCAACGATCGCGGCCACAACCAGTCAACAATCGCGGATACCACCCCCCATCATGCCATCTCACCACCCCGCCTACAAACACAACCTGGGGGAAACACTGGTATTTTTATTCTTCTGATATGTCCTTTTACCTTGTATTATTGTGTACCATGGCCCTCTGCATTTCCGTATTCTGAAATAATAAAGTTTACCTTGATCTTCTGAAATGAACACTGATTAATCGAGGCGGCTAAGAAAACAGAAGAGACTCACCAGTATGACTAATTTGCTTGTTTCTGGACAGTAGACAATCCGGCAGGCTCCTACCGCCTTTTTGAAATCTTTGTGTGCATGTTCGGGTTCACACCTAAAAAATAATTGAGAACTTAATTTTTATAAATTGGGACTGTAACCATTAAAAAAGTAGCTACGCTACACTTAATTGCATTCACTTCATTGAATCGTTTTTTAAAATTTATGTGGTTGTTAGTGTCATACGTACGCGGCCTTCAAATCGTCAGGTACGACAACTGTGCACTTGAAAAAGGTGTTCTTGGTCACGGCTTTGTTGAGGTTCACCGGCCGAAGACGTTCAAAGGTGACGATTTCATTGTACGTGGCATCGCAGGCGGCATATTCAATCACATAGAACTGTGACAAGACAGGAGCACAAACATTCACAGCGCATTAACATAGCGTTTACACCACCACTGCACAGCCTCAACTCAAAGGAAGCCTTGTGTTCAACTCAAAGGGAAGCCTTGTGTCAGATGTGAGGGACGGGACAGCTGGCAGGGAGGAAGGATCCTTACGTACATCACCCTTCATCATCCTCACTTTCGCCAGCCACCAACCACAAGGCTCCTGTTCGTTGGCTCTGGAGTAAATCTGTCGTAGAGAGAGAGAGAGAGCTCAACCTTCTCACAGAAATTCAGGCCGTTATTCTTTCTGACATACAGTGAGCGCCATAATTCATTGGACAGTGACACATTATTTGTTATTTTGGGATCTGTACTCTAGCACTTTGAGTTTTAAAGGATACTCCTACAAGCAATACTATAACGTTCTCTGCATTTGAATGGATCTCTATGGGAATTGTGGGGTGGGACTAGATTTAGCTGTAAATTAACACTGGAACAGTATGGAACACAATGGTTTGCAAAATGGCTGCAAGTCATCAAGGGTCTGACGTATCAAACAAGCCTCAAAACCATCACTCTGCTTCCAGATATGCAGTAGATATGGATGGATCACTTTAAGGGTTGTTTCTCTTGACAAATTTTCCTATTGAACTCTATGGGAAAATAAGTCAGGAGAAGAAACCCTTCAAGTTATCCATCCACATCTACTGAATATCTGGCAGCAGAGTGATGGTTTAAGGCTTGTTTGATACGTCAGACCCTTGATGACTTACAGTCCCACCCCCCAATTCCCATAGAGATCCATTCAAATGGCAGAGAGGATATAGAATTGCTTGTAGGAGTACCAGAAAATAAGACATCAAGAGTCTTTTGATATTGTAGGGTCACAGACATCAGGAAGTCATGGCATGCAAAGGATATGCGACCAAATATTAAAAATGATGACTTTATTCTACATTATGTTTAAACTCTCCAATATTTTTGATGCCCGAAAATGGGGGGGGGGGGGGGCTATGTACAAAAAGGTTCTATAATTTATAAACGGTTCATCCGATATGGATGACAATACCCTCAAATTAAAGCAACAGTCTGCACTTCAACCTCTTTGTCATTGTATCCTTTCACACTCAAAGTGATAGAGTACAGAACCAAAATAACAAAATGTGTCACTGTCCAATTAATTATGGTGCTTACTGTATGTAAACAATGTTGAGCTGCGTATGCATTAAAGGTGCAAAATGATACATTTACAATGATTATAATTATAATGACAATGTGTTCCTGTAATGCTCCTCGTATTGGTTATTTACATCTTTTTTCACAGTTTTGAGTTCTAGAACCGCAGATTTCCTAATGGTACTCACCTCCACCTCTTCCCCTTTCACCGATGTCCTTTTTACCGTCGGATGGGGGAGGTAATCGTACATCGCTAAAGGGAACCTGTCGCTCTGGCTGCCAGCTTCAAATAAAATAAAAACCAAAGAAATATTTTCTGCATCACAAAAGAAATATGACTGTGAACACATTTAGGCCAATAACGTATGCTAGCTGTTCAGTTTATACCTAGAAAAAACATTATCTGCTCAGAGCCGATTTTGGGTGTATGGTTTGTCTGTGGTTTGTCCGCTATCACTGTTGCTATTCACTATTCCTAACCTAAATCCTATGGTGCAACACCAAGAAATAGCCTAAACAGAACACTGAAAGCTTCCAGATCATTCATTTAACAAAAAGGTAGACAACAATTGTCAATAAAAGTTCAATGTGTCAATAATTTCGGGTTAGCTACCATCTGCTGACCTCGTAGCCAACCATAGGAATTGTTCTTGTAGTTTATTTCTAATCACGACAAATGATAATGTTACACTTACTTATTTTCGAAGACAATGGTGAGAGAATCATCATGGACATCCTTGACAAACCCCTGCAACACAAAATTTACCTTTCAATTCTGAAATAAACCAATGCATTTTATGTCCCATACAATTCTGTAATTTTCAGTTTTCAATGACAATCTTCTCAAGGGAAGCAAAGAACAAAAGATGTATTCCTTTAAAAATCCCCTTAAAGGGATAGTTCGGAATTTTGGACATAATGTCTCAATTACGACTTACCCATGATGTAGTTGATTGATGGAAACCATTTTCCAGCTAATTCCATGCTGTCCTTTCTTTTGGACATACACATGTTTGCTAATGCTAGCGCAACTCTATGGTAACCGGTAGCATCCACTACCAAAAGCACTTAAAACACTGCGGAGCGAACCTGGCCATTGCAACTTGTTGCTCTTCTTTGTTGTTGTAGTCGCTCCGCCACCGTACTTCCACAGAGAATATAGGTCAGCACAAAGTAAAGGATTCAACGATAGTTTGACTTCAAAAATGATGGTATAAACACTCAAAATAACCCCGATAGGACTGTCGTCGTATTTTATTTGCTTTGGGTGCACTGTGGAGTGTTTGAGTGATTTTGGTAGTGGATGCTACCGGTTACCATAGAGTTGCGCTAGCACTAGCAACGTGTGTATGTCCAAAAGAAGGGAACAGCATGGAATTATCTGAAAATGGTTTCCATCAATCAACTACATCATGGGTAAGTCGTAATTGAGATATTATGTCCAAAATTCCGAACTATCCCTTTAGAATTTCAGCAATATTTCAGTACTAAAGTCCAATACTGTGAGGTGCACCATTTACTATGAGCGTGAGTTAAGTGAAAAATAACATTTATGAGCGCTAGTTCAGTGAAAAAGAACATTTAGTATGAGCATGAGTAAAATGAAAAAGAACATTTAATATGAGTGCGAGTTAACTGAAAAAGAAAATTTCCCCTCATGTCAGCTGTAACTTATATAACAGTTTGTTTTACCCGGAAAAAGAAAAGCAATTTTAACATGAACAAAAGAATCAAGCCAGTTAATTAAACTACAGTGGCAACTATTATAGGGCCAGCCTGACCCAAAGTTATACATCAAAGTCTAATCAGACAAAGAACATTCATGCCAGCTACTTACACAGAAAACAAACGCCAAGTATAATTCTGAAACCAGTACAAATGTTCACTGTACTACAACATGCGTCTATGGACAATGATATGCATTCATGCAAAACAAAACCATTAAATTTGCTTCTTTAACACTGTCCTGCCAATTTCCTTTGGGGGTTCAATTATTTTTTAGGACGTGAAAAATAAGTCTTGTGAGTGTGCTACACCAAACAGGATGAATTCTGTGGTATCTCCAAATGAGTTCACTTGTTTAGTTAGTTTGCAAGATACAGCAAAGGCCAATAATAATTTCACATGCAGGCGGAAAAAGAAAACCTGTCTGCTTTCTGTGATAATGTAGTGGCGGTGTCTCCTTAGTAAGAGTGGTTATCTGCTTGCCAGCTATTCAAAAATAGCCCTGGCGTTCAAACTATCTGCAGAACCTGACGACAGCTAGAGGATTGACAGTGAACAGCTGACATGCCAGAATGCATTCTGGGAATAACCTCAGGATGATACAATGCTGGCATAATAGCTTCAACTACATTTACAATCACTGACTGCTTCTCTCTCAAATGGATGATTTTAGAATGATTCATTTGCAGTGTAATTTTACCATCTTATGTGCTTGCCCAGAAACGCCTACAAACTCACACTCAAGCGAAATATCAAAAAATACATCTGATTCACTTGGGTGTACAAGGGGTTTGTGGGGTCCAAAATAGGATTTACGGTGCTTTAAAGCCAACCATAAATATGTAACGTTACCAAAAACAGGACAAAAACATCCAATACGATCGTGGTTGGGGGACTTGGCGACACACACACACACACACACACACACACACACACACACACACATACACAATACGTTTAAAATGAGAACTGCGCAAGCTAGTAAGGAAGTCTTTCGGTTCTTGTAAATCACCTGACACATCGCGTCCAGTCCAGCGTCCCTAGTCGTTATTTTTAATGTCCCCAGGTTAATGTTAACATTACTTTTGATATGTACATTCTAAGTAAACAAAAACATTGTTCAGGCCAACTTGCTGAGTTTTCGGTTTGCTTAACAATACATAACCTTACTCCAATATTTTAAAATGGGACGTCTTGAGGTTTCATCTTCGTCATATTAGCTGGCTACCTACTGTTGCCTGACTGTTGTTATTACTGTATATAACGTAGCCTGCCTGTTGTTAACATAGCTTGTTGACAACGTAGCTAGCTAACGATAGTTCGTTTCCATGAAAAAACAAACATGGTTAGCGAACTAGCAAACTCGCTACCTGGACAGCTAACTTTTCAGAGAACTTTAAAACATATTTGTATTGTATTTTCGGTTACTTGTTGCAAACATTGACTAAAAACTATAAGTTATAAGTTTAGAGAAGTGAAACACAGTCCGAGATGTAAACCACCTGGCTAACGTTAGATAATAAATTGTTTCGCTAACTAACGTTAGCGTCAGAAAGCAAAGCAAACAACAAACTACTAACGTTATGCCGTAGACCATTAGCTCGCTAGCGTTAGCTAGGCCCGCCGCGACATGACAACAAAGAGATTAGTTTGCTTTTTAAGTTGCTCAAAACAAAGACGATGCAAGTTTATTATGTCTTTATGGACTCACAGAGTAGGCGAAATTAAATGGGAATGGGTAACATAAGCTAACCTAGTAAAATTCATACGGATATAAAACGTTAGATAGCTAACTAGCCACACAAGTAACGTTATATAGCCTAACGTTATGCCCATCTAGCTACATAGACATGGTTAGCTAGCTAACGTTAGCCAGACAAGAGACGTTCAGACATTTTTTGGGGCAAACGTCAAATCAGTTTTCTTTTTACATTAACCTTTTCCACCGACACATCGCTAGATATAGCTGGAACGGATGTCATTCGTTGTGCTGTGTGTTACAGTACTAACCATACCAATTTCCAAAAGTGTTAGTCGGACTAGCTATGAATATTTACCTTGTATATGCTCCGTTGGAGCCACGGACCTCTACTGTCAGTTCCTCCATATTGGACACGCAATGTATGCCGGGAAAAGGATTCTAGAAATGTACGTAGTATGCATAGCACTAATTATGCGTGTAATGTTTTCATAAAACTTCCTTACCAGGTAGGCCTACAAACCCAATACAAATATGAGTAGGCAATATGCTCTGATTATGTCTAGTCCTCGACAACAAACGTTTCTGTTTCAATGTTTCATAAAAACTTTCCAATCGGGTGTATGCCCCAAACAAATTTTAATAGGTAGCTAATCTGAAAAAAATAACACCTGTGTAACTATATTTAAAATAGGTTTGCAACCTACTTTTATTTTTGTAATGCGTTTTTTTAATTCTGTCCTGTACTACTTGTATTGCCATTATTGTTACTTTGCTCATATTACTTATTATCTCTGTAGCTGTGAGGATATTGCATGTGAGTGTTTGCCTGTTCACATCAAAGAGGCTCAGAAAATGAAGATTTACCTCTAGGATTCCAGGTTGCTTCAAAGGGGCCATAATCTATAATCTCTGCTGGGACTTTTTTATTGGTAGCAGTTATACTTGTGGTTCCTGTTGTAAATTAGGAGGAGGGGCAGCAGGTGTTTTTTTTTATTTATTTAAATTTCAGAATGAGATGGAAAGTATTGCTGAAGTATTTTGTGGAAAAAAATAATTTCAAAAACTACATTAAGCAACAGCCCCTTCCAAGTGCAGGATATGCATTTGACACCAGAAATATTTCCTTTGTAGTTAAATGAACTAGGCACATACGTGGTTTACAATTGCTAAAGTATTTAGTCCAAAGCTATAGATTGTCAGCAAATGTAAATTGTGGTGCTCTGTACAATATGTTGAGTTGCCGGAGTTATTTACCATGAAAAGTCCAGGGTAATGCATGACTGTTCCTTCCTCAATTTCATTCCATTCCCCATCAGCAATAATCTCACCAAGTTTTCTCTAAATTCTTGCATTAGGTTTTCAGTAATCCTATTCACAGAACAACAGAGATATGACCTTTACTCCATCTACTAGTTATCCAGTATTTATATAAATTACAATCTAAACTGCATACTATCTGAGCTGATATATCCGAGTCGTAAACAATAGCTAACAAAATGTGTCTTTTTAACCAGCTTTTAAGCAAATACAGCTGCAGCACATTTCTTTGAATTTGAAGGCCTCAGAAACAACATGAAAAGTACATAAAGAATGTTGAGTATTTTGGAACATAATTTTTTCCCCATTGCAGCTTTGGTGATTTTGACGCACTACTGCCATCTGGAGGTCAAATTGCAAAGGAGAGACTTGTCTGGGGCTTTTTAGAATAAATTATTTGACTTTCACATTTGTCTAAATAACTGTTTGATTTTAATATTGAATTTTGAATCTCCATAACTTATTCTAACAAATAAAGTGCTTTCACATAAAAATAAGAGTTAAAAGCTGTATATATCCGATTTCTTTTCATTATTAAAACTCAGACATAATTATGTGGCAAGTCACAATAAAGTAAATATTATACAAAGAGTGGTTTTAAAATTGACAATGTGCTACTGAATATACATCAAGGGAAACACTGAATGCAAAGAAAAACTGGAAGCACTATGAAATGATAGGAGTTTTGTAAAGTAATGAGCTCTGTACTGACATCTAGTGGCTTTCTTGTGCTAAATCACATCTTATGACAGAAAATAAGTACCACAATTAAATAAACAAACTTGGGCCCACTGTTGGCCCTAGCAATCAGCTGGTAAGGTATGTTCCTTATGCTATGTTTATGATTTGATGTTTGTTGTAAGTCGCAAGCCTCTGGTTAAAAAACATTTGTTAAATTAATGCAATATAAAGTAACACAGTGAAGACGCCTCGAGGGGTAGAAATCTGGGTTGAGAGATGTTTTGACATAAGCGTACTAGCGGTAAACCCCAATATAGCTCTAATGGTGTATTCAAATGGTCTCGGAAGTCTGAATATTTCCCACTTCCAAAAAGAAAAAACAATTTGAACATGACACCCCTGATGACAACGATCGCAGAACTCCGACTTTAAACTTGGGCACCTCCTGAGGTTCCTGAGATGACAGAGGTGACGTAAAATGCATCAGAGGTCAAAGTTAAACAGCTGAGCATCTGTAAACATGGAAAGATCTGAATCTAGTGAGACCCGTTGCGTGGCGTATCATGTAGTCTTTCACCTTCTGTGTTTGTGCCATCCTCAATCTTTTTCGAATACACCATGTAAAACCTTTGGAACTGCAAATGCTGCTCAGAGGCCAGTCAAAAAAGCACCAGCTTTCTGTGGGCTTGCATGTTTTTTTTCCTCTGAGCATTTGAACACCTTTATCGTGACGAACGGGACCATCGTCACAGCAAACATCACGCACGATCCTCGCGAGTTGGCCACTTGAATACAGCATAATTCTTACCGGGATATATAACCTGGCTACGTCATAGTCGGCTAGAAAGCTTTCACTTTTCAATCAAATGTAGCCGGGTTTTCACCTGAATGTCTATATTTTGTGCCAGAATGGCAGGGGATGATTAGGTGGCAGATTGAAAGAGCCAGGTTGGGAATTTAGCCAGGACACCGGGGAAACCCCTACTCTTTGCGATAAGTGTCATGGGATCTTTAATGACCACAGTGAATCAGGACCTCGGTTTAACGTCTCATCCGAAAGACGGCATCTCCTACAGCACAGTGTCCCCATCACTGCATCACTTTAACAGGCAATGCTTTGGCTCTATACAAATCTACTTCAAAACCATTTTGGTTTCAAGTTTTTTCTAGGTAAAAAAATACTCTGATGTCCCTTGCAACCAAATTTTAACCAATTATGTTCTCTGTTGTGCAGTTTGTAAACGAGTAGGGAAATACTAATGGGTTGTTGGTATGGACCAATGAAGGATTTCTTGGAAACGGAATAATAGAGAGGTGTTCAAAGTGTCTCTGACAGAAATTGTACTTTATGAAGAACTGAAAACTATAGGCTTGAACATTATTTTGAGACTCTTCAATGTGGAACTATTGATGCTTTGGCCATAACAATAATCTTTATATATTCATGAGAGAAAATGGCCGGTATGAAGCTTTTTTCAATTAGGTGACCCACAAAATGAATAAAAACATGATCATTTTTATCATTTAATTATTTTGCTATTTTAAAGTAGCAACGAGGATACAAAATTCCAGCCATGCTTGAATTTGAAAGGCAGAAATGGTCACATTCTGCCCAAGGAGAACCTGGAATTGTTATCCTCATTGCCGTTGCTCTCGATTAAATATATATTGTACGCCTATAGCTTTCATGAAAGACTTCTGAGGCTTTCAGCCCAAACAATTTTTGGACGTATGAAATAACATTTACCATATACATTTGTTGTTTCCTTGAATTCTTATTTTAACATCAAAATAATGCATTTGACTGTTTTATATACACTGAAAAAAGCAAATGTTAACAAGCATTTATTTAGACTTTAGAATTTTATTTCTGTTACTTTTTGCTAAATAAGACAAAAGGATTGCCAGTGGGGTGAGGTAGTTTTACTCATTTCAAGATTTGCCAGTGGAGTAAGATAATCTCACTTGTCAAGCTAAAGTAACTTAAAATAAGATAATATAAATTTTAAAAAAAAGATTTTAAGAATCATTACAAGACTAAAACACTTTTAAAAAACACATTTTTTTGCAGTGTACGTATTTGTCTCAATGGCACGTACTATTAGAAGCAAGTACCCTGGCCCGCAAGACTCTAGGAAAGCCAGAGAGGGACAATGTTGGGCAACTCTTTACACAAAGTAAATCATCTGAAAAAAATCCTCAGTACAAATGAGCTGCAGCAAATATAAGATAGTTCACATCACTCTTGTTAACACCGTCGGCCAAGCAAACATGTCATGCAATATAGTGGTGTCTAATGCATAAAATACTTTCCCTAGCATGACAAAAACATGGAGAAACAAGGTTGTGTGTCTGTGAAAATGTTCCACCGGTTTGAGGAGACATTACCATTTTGGCATTTATGGCCCAACTGATAGCCCATCCTCACTTTCAGATTTAAACCAGTTTACGGATTCCATTATGCTAAGCCTGAACACCAGTGCGAGTGATGAATGATTATGGAATACAGTAATCTTCCGTGGTGCCATCACTGCAGTATGACAACGACATTTCATTCATCCCACCCAATTTTTTCCCTTATTTAAGAAAGAAAATTACTGGGCCCAGTAATCAGATATATTGCAGAGCTCTCTCCAGAGTTAAGCCACTTCCATTAGAATTTCATATGCCTCTTACATTTAGGGAAATACACACACAGACACGCGTGTGCACACACACCCCACATACGCGCGCGCGCGCGAGCACACACACACACACACACACACACACACACACACGTGTATTTACGATGCCTTTCACAGTTTTCACGTCAGCTTTGCCCTCAGCACTTTTCACATAAATTTAATATTTAGTATTTTTTCACCCCATGGAGGGAAAGGTTTTAACATGCATGTCCTATAACTGGCTTACATAATAATGTGCTTGTGCTTCTTACACCGTGCTGAGACTTTGTACAATATACAGCACCCTTTTGTACTGAACGTTACTGAGAAACATCTTCAGAGCATAAAGCTTCAACAAGAAAGCAATGGAGCACAATTGAACACCCTGACATTCATAATCATTTCTAAATACTCTTACTATACTGTAAGGGAACTTAGTGTGAATATCAGTTATATGTGCTTGTCGAATACAGAGAACAATACTACGTTTACAAATGATAAAATGGCAACCGGGATGCTACCTATTGAAGCAGTTCACTAGGCACATTGAAGTTTACAGAAATAACAGTAAAAATTAACCCAAAGGTTACTGTATTCAAGTTGATTCTCACATTCTGACAGTGAAGTGAATGTGACCATTAGCCTAGCCTAGCCAAGCCCTTTAAGCTCGGCTCACTTTGTGTTCTGTTCTTTCTTTCCTTTTATTTTCTGATACACTTCTGTTTTTTTAAATAGTAGAGGCAGCAAAAGCAAGGCAAGACGAGGCTAGAATTCAAAGGTGGAGAGGTGGATAATTTATACACGTCACGCATTCCGAGAAAAGGCTTCCGCAAAGGCTACACTTGTGTTTCCTCACTAAAGCATCCTCCCTGAGCATTTAGAGGAATGTCCTTAAAGATGAGGAACCTCAATCGAGGACAGAGGAAACGAGGATGGATAAAATAAGCAATTGGAATGAACCCCCAGTAAACCTGGTCTAAAGCTCCCATAGTGGGCTGTCAAAAGTTCCACGGAAAAACAAAACCACTGGTGAGCAGCCTGGTCAGGCTCATAGTTCTGTAAGGTTATGAGCAGCCTGGTCACGCTCATAATGCTGTAAGGTTATGAGCAGCCTAGTCAGGCTCATAGCGCTGTAAGGTTAAGAGCAGCCTGGTCACGCTCATAATGCTGTAAGGTTATGAGCAGCCTGTTCAAGGCTCATAGTGCTGTAAGGTTATGAGCAGCCTGGTCACACTTATAATGCTGTAAGGTTATGAGCAGCCTGGTCAGGCTCATAGTGCTGTAAGGTTATGAGCAGCCTGGCCAGGTGCATAGTACTGTATGGTTATGTGCAGCCTGGTCAGGCTCATAGCACTGATGGGCAAAACGTCCATTCAATAAACCAGACTTTTTTTCTGTCTGCATAACAGTACAGGCTTCTTCTATTCTCATGTGACTACATTAGGTCAACGCACCATCAATGATTCAGAAGAAAAGTAAGTGAGTGGGTTTTTCTTACAGAACCTTTTGATCTCCCCCGCCTAAAGATCCCAGATCTCAGACTCCCTGTGATCATTAAAGATCCCAATGGAGTTTTGTGAATGACTAAGGGCTCTATCTTGACGATCTTAGCGCTTGGTTTAAAACGCATGGCACAAGTGCATTTAGGGTGTGTCCAAGTCCACTTTTGCTAGTTAGACGTGTGTTATTTGAACGCTAAGTACAGGGCAAATGGGCTGAACTTAGTCTCTTCATTAACTATAGGTGTGTCTTGTAAATAACATGCAATAAACTTATCAAAATGTCATATCCAATTCTCTTTTAAAGGCACCTGCGTTTGCACCTTGGCGGATTGCTATTATGATGGTGGATGGTAAGACTGAAAACAGCGATTTACAGCTGGCGAAACAGACATGCTCGTGTGCGTAGTTAAATGTGCGAGCAAGGAATAGGCTATATGGATCAATATTATGATCAATATTATTTGGACTAACCATGTTACATGTTTCCATATACACAAGAATAATCTTTCACATTAGGGTTTAACACCATCACAGGTTCCCGGTAATTCCCGACCAAACTATTTCCCAGAAATATAATAACGGGGAAAACGGTAAAACATTTTCCATTTGCTTACACCAGTGCTGTTATTTCACAAAATATATGTGGTTTAATTTTGTTATAACACCTGCAACAGCTGAGCATAAGCTACCAGAATATAGCTTCCCTCTCAGTTTAGAAAATGCCAAATTAGCCTGCTTGTTTAACAAAATTTGTTTGATTATGCAATGAAGCATTGTTAAACATCAATTCAATGAGGCTGTGCAGCAGACAGATCACAGGCAATGAATTTCAGCTAGCGAAGTTCAAGCTTCATCCAAAGTTCATATTACGTGCATTCTAATATTGATTAATAACATAAATAGCATTCTTTTGCCTTAATGATGACACTAAATACACTAAAGCTGTCAGGTTGGTAACCCATAACCCATGCATATTTTCCCTTGTTTTATATTGTCCTCCTTATAGAAATATGACCAACGCGTTTTTACTGGTAGCTTAATGCCTAAAAACAAGCCCACTTTCCCATAATTCCAGGGACAACATGCATCTATTCCAGGAGAGAAAATGTTTTATTTTGAGGAAAAATATGAATCCCCATTTCACAATGTAATCTTGATATTTTTATGCATGTTTGTGCATGCCCCTGTGTTGTGCACACACCTATGTAGACACATATTGCTATCTTAATATTGCGCAGTTAAAGCACAACTGAACTTTGGTAGAACTTTGGGTTGTGTAGTTACCTGTCCTGGCCATGATATGAGTCTAAATGGTGGAGTAACAAAACATGTTCGTTAGTTGCTCTGTGCTCCCCTGGGGTGATAATCCAGAATAGGGTATTTGTCGCTCTCCATTCACTTCTATGGGGCAGCTAAAACGGTCTCAAAATGACATTTCTAGCGCGCATACGAATGCGAAAGAAGAAAGAAGCGGATTCTGTCAATACAAACAATAATCAGTCCTCAGCCCTCTGTAAGATAGAGCCCATGGGTGTTAACCCCAAGTGTTCTTGCCATGCCTGACCACCTAATCACCCCCTACATCTGATTGGCTACACAATCTCCCAGCACACTTTGATTCCCTGTATTCTGACTGAAAAAGAGAAAGTAGTTGCTTGCCCCAACTGTTTAGATGAAAGTAAAATAAAATAAAATAAATCTCCAGTGCATGAGAAAGTGCGTTGTTATCGAAGAACATCCAGGACAGTGTGTTTTTAAGATTACTATCTGCATGTCTCTGGATAGATTCAGTTTCAGAAACACAAAAGCTGCAGCCAATATGCTACAGAAACTATAGGGATGCTGACCAATCAAGTGCAATCAAGTCCAAGTATCACATCACATTCTCTGAACTTTAGCAATGTGCAACAACATCACTGTATGACTGCACTGATGTTGCCTAAACATGATTGGGTCATTTGGGTTTGGAAGGCCATTGCTGGTTATGACTATACTTGAATTTGTAAAGAAAGTGCCCAGAAAACTACAATATGCTTTACAATCTGAAAAATGTATATAGATTATCATTCAGTCATAAGGCTATATAATTCTTTCAGGATACGGCTCTGAAGATGTTCTCTCTTCACCAGGAAGATGAGAATCACAGCATTGATGGAAGAACCAAAATCACCAAGTCCATTTTCTACCCTGGCATCCACTGCTGTATCTCATCCTAAAAATAATATCTTTATGATAATGATGTCACATCCCATCCTTGATAATGATCTCAAATACGTTGTCAAAATTTGATCCAAAATCCAATCATGTTGGGAAGCATGTTCCACACAACATGTCAAGATGTTCTGGACATTAGATTTTTTTCACATTCTCAAAGTTTCTTAAACATCGTTTGTTGCAGAAGAACGAAGTTGAGTTTTTGTCTTTCCCTTTGATGAAGCTCTCTTTCCATCTGACTGTCTTTGCAAAGCAAACAGAGAAATAGCTCAAAATCTATTAGTGTTTGTTCCCCATGCATGTCCAATCTTCCTTCAATCTGTGGGCCATTTATAGGTATAATTGAAAATTAGTAGTACGGCTTTTTTGGGAGAGTAATTTATCATGGCACATTGTTCATGCCTGACACTTCAGCCCTAACAAGGCGATGGTTGCTGGGGGTTGAGCCACGGTAAGCAATTCTGCTGTAGCGATGCTTTTTCACGGCTTTGTTGCTAATTGTAGCCTCCTTTCTATTGAATTGTGAGGCGAGCAAAAGAGCTTGTTTGCTCGGTGCAGTGGAGCTGCCAGGGCTGCTCTGGCTATTATCAAAGATACTCTTGATCTTTTCAAAAGCAGGAAATAGATTTTTTTTTTTTCTCGACAGAAAAAAGTAATTTGCAATGCGTCCATTAGTTCTTCATTAAAGCAAGATTAAATTGCACTGCAAATCACATCTGCGTTCGGATGATTAAAGGGTGGCATTTTAGAGGCCAAAACTAATTACTAGTCAAAATGAATGAGAGTGAAAAAAACAGGCATGTTTTTACATTTGATAGTGTGGCTTGTAATTAGATTCAAGCTAATTCCACTATTTCTTCTCTTTTAATGAGATGAGACTGTCCTCGTCTCTTTGTGGGCTGTACTAACAGCTCCAAATGTATCATTTTGATAATACTGAGAGTTTATTTTAATGAAATTTTCGAGTTACCTGCCACAAGTGACTATTCTGTCTAGTGCTGAATTATTATTCAAAGGATAGGAAAGTGGTTTTGGGTGAATAAGGGGGCTGAATGTACAGCTCATGCTGAAAAACGTGACCGTGGGCTGTTTGCATTTTACTTCTGGGGGAGAACTTTAATGATGATTTGAACATGAAATCTAAATTCTATAAAACATTTATAATTTTTTTATTAATTGAAAACATGTGCAAAATGTAAAATAGGATAGATTTGAACAAACATCCGTAGCATCCATAGAAGATGGTAAAGTTGTAGAAATACAAGGCTATTCAGTTTTATACATGTGACACTGTAGGCTTACCACTGATCTCTTCAACATCTCTGTTTTGTTTGCCTTGTAGTGCATTTTATTTTATCTTACAGGAATATTTCTCAGGTAAATATCTTATTTTATGTATCATGGAGTATATGGCACACCTTATTAGTATATGTGCTTTATACTGTTGTATTTTTATTTTGTTATAAATGGTATGCTGAAGTGTTAAACAGTATAGTGTACTTTGTTCACTTTGTGAATAATTTCAAATTTTTACATAAATGTTACATCTGACAATGTGGTTATTTATTAATTTAATTATTAATTTATTAATGATGGATGTCCATGTGATTTGAACGCAAATTCTGGGAGCGCGTGCATCACAGACCAGAGGGGGTTACGTAACTAAATTTTTATTTTCCTTAGCATTTGACTTAGACCATTATACTAAAAGCCATCTCATACTTCACATCAGCCTCATATGGAAGACAGTTGCTAATTCAATTGAGATGAACCACGATGGGCTTTGGGTTAATCCCAATTATGTAAAGTCCATCTTGATAGAAACGTGGGGACATACCCTCACGCCTCAGTCACACTCTTGAGAAAGTGACTTGCTGGATGTTTCGGTGAATCTGAGACGGCAGGAATGATGGCTGGAAAATGATATGAGGAAGCTTCACTAAATCAGAGTCCCAGTGCTGAACACAGCAGAACTTGCTCATTAAAAGGTGATGCAGCGTAAACTGTTTCCTTTAACTTACTTTCATTTAATTTCTCCATTCCTCTCATATTTTTACAGTACATTGTAATGAATCCTACGGAGCAAGATTACAGTTTGCCGTGTAAAAATCCACAAGAGCTTTAAAAAATATATGATTCCACATTTACTCACAATGCTCTTAGCTTCTGATAAAATGGAGCACATATTGAGTTAGTGTTCTCCAACTCATTACCTGTGCCTTTGAGAAGGAAAGAAATATTGATTTATTGCACTAAAAAGTGTGTGTAAAAGTATCTCCAGATCAAAGTCAACGGTTTCTTTTTCGGTCACTTGTAATCTAAATTTAAATTTGGGATATGCGCAATACCCAGATTAAAAATGGCAGCCAATTATTTCAGGTTTAACTGTGACCAGCTTCATAAACCATTTAATGCACAATGCTGTTTGGGAGGACTCCACTGATTACCCTAATGTGGAAAATTGTTGATTCCCCAGAATTTTATATGCAGTGCATTTTCAACAACCACGAGACCCCCTTTCCTTGCAGAAATATATGCAGTAGTACTAATTTTTAAGCACAGGAACATTTTATTTCTGCTGAACCTAGATTTTGTGCTGCAGCCCATAGTCGTTCCAGAAATTCAAACCTCATAACATTTCAGCTAAAGCTTATACTAAGCTTGTTAGTATTTCTGATTCTGTGGGTGATATGGCTGCAGCATTACCATAAATCAGCAGAATTAACTATGATCTTCAGCAGCACGGCTAAAACTGGGTGACAGAAGTTTGCAATATGCTGCACTGAATATTATGATAACACTCTATAATAAATGTTTATAATCTACTTAGGGCCTGGATTCAAATACATTTTATATTAATATTTCCCCCCATTAAAGAAAATGTTACACAGTCATGACCGGGCAAAACTTGCACATTTAACAAGTAGAATGAGAACATGCTTTGAGAGGGCTGTGATTTGCACACAGACACACAGACACACACACACAGACACACACACACACACACACACACACACACACACACACACACACACACACACACACACACACACACACACACACACACACACACACACAGGCACATTTAACAACATTTCTAACAACTACTGCATATAAACCAACACTAATTTGTCATTTAGTGAAATAGAGATTACAATGAACACACATTCTGTTTAAACACATTACGTTTTACACAAAATCCTATAGAGATGCTTTAATATCCTGTTTTGTTTATTGTGTACATGTATCTGTTTGAACATGTATTTTCATTCAAATGAGGTAAGAGCATGGTGCAATTTAGAGCTTGCTGGCTCACAATATATAGTGTATTCAAAGGAATACCCTTTTGCATGTGTGCAATAATGCCCTTAAACATTAAAAGATGTTCCCAAAACTCAACACACTTTGGAAGAATAAAAAGTATTCACAATGGAGTCCCTTCACATCATCTCTTCAAAGACAAACATAAAACAGCTTTGCAAAATGAAAGTGAAAAATGCCTTATGTCCTTATTTTGTCCATTGCTTCACCTCATTTGAGATTTGTGTTACTCTGAGTAAAAAGTGTGAGTGAGCAAAGTTTTTTTTTTCCAGCACATGGTTTAATATTCCCTTAGTTGCGATTAATTTTGAAAGGTCCAACGAGTTTCTTTGTAGCGGATATGCTGAAAATGTTATTTCATTTAAACCACGATAACACGACAAGCACTTTACCTGAGGACACATCACAACACACTACAAAGTAAAACACATGTCTGGGCTGATTAACAGCTGGGTCTACAGTCTGGATCAGAGAGGTTTCAGCTCTGCCCAACATAAAAACAACAAAGGACTGAAAAATTTAAAGTTGAAAAATGAAAAAAATTGAAAAGTTAATCTGAACAATCTGTATTGTGTGTGAGATCTGTTAGTATCTCACTAATACTGTATTACACATTCGGTCTATACTTGTGAATTCCTTCTAACAGTAAAGTAAGTAAATTGTAGAATATAAGGCATATATATATATATATATATATATATATACAGTGCCCTCCACAATTATTGGCACCCCTGGTAAAGATGACAAAGTAAAGGAAAAACCAACATAAAGTTGGTTAGTAAGGTGTTGGGCCACCACGAGCCACCAGAACAGTTTCAATGCGCCTTGGCATAGGTTCTACCTTTAGTCTAGCATATACAGTATTCTCGACTCTGGGACTCTACTGGAGGGATGAAACACCATTCTTCCAAAACATATTCCCTCATTTGGCGTTTTGATGATGGTGGTGGAGAGTCGAGCTGTCTAACACGTCGGTCCAAAATCTCCCATAGATGTTCAATTGGGTTGAGATCTGGTGACTGCGAAAGTCATAGCATATGATTCACATCATTTCCATACTCATCAAACCATTCAGTGACACCTCATGCCCTGTGGATGGGGGCATTGTGACCCCTCGTGCCCTGTGGATGGGGGCATTGTGACACCTCATGCCCTGTGGATGGGGGCATTGTCATCCTGGAAGAGACCACTCCCATCAGGATAGAAATGTTTTATCATAGGATGGGTGATCACTCAGAAAAACTTTGTATTGATCTGCAGTGACCCTTCCCTCTAAGGGGACAAGTGGACCCAAACCATGCCAGGAAAATGCCCCCCACAGCATAACAGAGCCACCAGACCCCCGCACTGTAGGGGTTTTTCTTTTAATTTGTCACCCGTCTGTATATACAGTGGGCATCATAATTCATTGGACAGTCACACATTGTTTGTTATTTTGGTTCTGTACTCTAGCACTTTGAGTTTTAAGGGATACCATGACAATGGAGTTGAAGTGCAGACTGTCAGTTTTAATTTTAGGGTATTTTCATCCATATCGGATGAACCGTTTAGAAATTATAAAACCTTTTGTACATATAAACAATAAATGCAATAGTCACTGGACAAGGTTTTGAACTTTTTTCAGTCAAAACCATTCTATTTACTTACAGGCTGTAGGCCTAGAGAGCTGTATTGTAATGACATCTGAAGCGCATTTTCAGAACTCAAATGTCCGTCTATTGCAGTGCGCAAATTTTCCATCGTTGACAATTCACGCATTAGGCTTGATATGTTATCAGCAAAGCCATTTTTATGGATAGCCATTGTCCCGTAACAGAAGATTGTCCCCCCAGAAGATTACAGGACTTATTGGCAAATATAGGCTAAGTCATAGCTTGATCCAGGATGATTGCGAATAGTATAGGCTACATGTAACCTTACACGTACCATCGCCTGGATGTTGATGGACTGGGCTGAAAGCAATTTAATGCGGCATTGCCTTTCGCTGAGGGACAGGTATGTGGTATTTATAATGTTATAGTGAGCATTATAATGAGCCCAGCGCCGGGTGTAAGATAGCAAAGACACTTGCATTTAGGTTAGCGCCACTTAGCGCCGGGTGTAAGATAGGGCCCATGGTATTTAAACGACGTGAGCGCTAGGCGTTATAATGAGCCCAGCGCCGGGTGTAAGATAGCAAAGACACTTGCATTTAGGTTAGCGCCACTTAGCGCCGGGTGTAAGATAGGGCCCATGGTATTTAAACGACGTGAGCGCTAGGCGTTATAATAGGCCCAGCGCTGGGTGTAAGATAGCAAAGACACTTGCATTTAGGTTAGCGCCACTTAGCGCCGGGTGTAAGATAGGGCCCATGGTATTTAAACGACGTGAGCGCTAGGCGTTATAATAGGCCCAGCGCTGGGTGTAAGATAGCAAAGACACTTGCGTTTAGCGCTGGGTGTAAGATAGCAAAGACACTTGCGTTTCGGTTAGCGCCGGTTGTAAGATAGGGCCCATAGTGTCACCAACTGCATCTTTTCACATCGCAGACTACAGCCAAGTTTGCATTAGAGTGGAGTTGGAGGAAGACCTTTCATATGTGACTTTAACATGCAGTCCACAGGCCTGATCGATCAGCGGGGTTCGCTAGATAGCAATGAACGCGGATCCTTAGCCGACTGAACCCTCCCATACCCTAGGTGGCGCAATCACCAATTGCGCTTCATCCTATGGAGCTACCGTGCACTGGCATGGTCTGGATTCAATCCAAGAACTTGGGGCTCATCCTTGCACCACAGTGTGGTGCCTTGACTGAATGAGCCACCCAGCAGCCCCAAAAAATGTTCAATATGAACAGATACAGATTGTACATATGTGAACACAGGTTAGTCTAACCTGACGCAAGGGGCACTACACCCTACTGCACTCATGCAGACGGGCTGCAGAACCTACTGTCAAACACAGGACCACCATAGTAACTGGGGCAGCAAACAATGCATAATCTACTATAAATTATCTTATTAGTGTTAACATGGTGAAACTGGTGTTAAAAGTTCATAAGTAAAGTGCTTTTTGGAGTAGCTGACTGAATTTCATCATAAAAGCATTCTGCTTTAAAAAGCACTAATATTTCCTTGTAGAATCAAGTACAGAAACTGAGGAAATATCATCAGAAATGGAAAGTCATATCATATGAAATAATGACCTTATCTGAAGAAAAAGAGAAAACAAACATCTCTTAAAGCACCGGACAGCAAATTGGCTTTTAGCAAAACAAAACAAAACAAAAAAAAGCAGACGAAAATAAGTAAAGGCATTTGTTAATTAATGAAGAAAAACATGATTAAGTTCATCACTTAGTCCCCAATGTTAATGTTGAAACACAGCAAGGGTCTGAACCAACCACATTTATCTGTGGTTTTATTGGAATTGTCTCTAGACCACTATGACGTCTGGTTGCCTGTTAGCGCATACTTTCCAAATGTACAATCTGCTCTGAACTGACAAAAACATCTGCAGATGTGTCTGAGCTTTGACACTGGATAAATTAATTAGGTTTTGATAGTTTTTTAATAGGAGGCATGCAATCTTTAAGCGATTACTTTGGCAAAGGGGCGGAGGCGGGCAAGGAATTCACTAATGATATTACAGAATACGGCAAATCTCATCAAATCTTTTTTGAGAAATTCTAATGTCACTTATGTCAGTCTTTAATGCAAACCAGATGAGTCTCTCCTGTAATAAGAAGCTTCTCAGAATTAGTTTCCGTTTGCAGAAAATTGCAAAAGGCTGGCACTTTTATCTGAGAATTTCACTGGTGCATAAGCAAAAAACTCATATATTATTTGGTTACATTCCATCAGTGGCAGAAATAACATTGTGCAAATTCTATGCATGCTAATGATAAATAGAAATTCACCTGCTTTCAGATAAAATGAGTTTAATTTTCCCTTGCCCACTGCCTGGTTGGCCTTTCATAAATTACTTATGCACAGCTATTATTAAAATGGGGGAAAGCAAATTAGAAAGTCTTCATATCTCTCCCATGGATTTAGCCAAGGCAAGGCCCCAGCCTACCGAGTCAGCATTTTTCACAAATTCTGCTCCGTTGAAATTTTCCCCCCACACATCTCTGTATATTTATATACGTTTGTTGTAAACGCTGTGACCCTGTGTTTAGTAAATTAACCCAAATCTTTTCTAGTTTACAAGCTTAATGGAATTTGTGGTCTTTTTGATATACGTATAGTCAAATGTATTTGTTGCTAAATTTGAATTTCCTTTTTGCCTTGCAGCAGTATTTACCCCTGCAGCTGCTGTCGTTACAAAGATACGACGCACAAGCTCGACATTAGAGAGATATCAATCTGAAGGAGCATTTTGAATGCTTATTTATTCCCAAACAGCAAGGAGGACAAGTAGACAGACGAAAAAATCTTCTAAAGCAGTTAAGGATGAGATCAATTCAGAACATACTTTCCCGCTGAATGTTGGGGTGGGGTGGGGGGGGGGTGCATCTTGTCATTTTAATAAAATATGAGCAAAACTAAAAATGCTTGTAGGCCTGCTTTGAAACTGTTTATCCTTAATGAATCAAAACTGCAAAAATTAGGAACATGTTACATTTAATTTGCACACATCAGTGTGTTTATGTATTAATATATACACAAACATGCATGTATACACATGGCTGCATGATGTCATATTAGGTCATTTAATATGTTTACAAAAAACTGTTACAAATAGTAAAAGGTAAAATATGTATTCTAGACTTGTGCTAAAACTGATCTGAAACAGTGTCCTTTTGAAGATATTCTGTGGAACACTATTTTTATGACAATATCAATACAATAATTTCACTCAAAAATTGATTAAACAATTACATTTTTCAATAATAAGTGCAGATAGAGATATAGGGAAAACAAACCAGAAAGAGCTGTTGGAAAAAGGATAATATCTGACCAAAAAAAATAAATAATGGCTGAGGAAATATAAGCATGATTGATCATTGTGAAAGAAATATATTTTTAAATATCATTAAAACTGAACTCATTGATAATTCCCTTTGCTTTATATATGGAGTAATGTTCAGTTGTAGCCATCTTGTAATCTAAGTGTGACCTCTCTATATATTGGTTGTGTTATTAGGCTACTAATGTCCAGTACAAGTAGGAGCCAAACAGGTATTTTCAGCTATAGACCTTTTGAAGCATGCATTCCTAAGTACTTTTCATCTGCTGGCACAGCCTCTTTTGGTTCAGTAAGCTCACACAACACTGCTGCTGCTATCAATTGGAAAGTGTACGACTTACTCTCTGCATAGGCAAAAATCAGTTTCTGTATGAAAACCTGATGAAAACCTATGAAATCCTAGATGCATGCAAAGTTTGAAAGCCCCAGTTTACTGCAGTCCAGTCCTATTACAGAAGCCAGAGGTTATGCCTACAGTGAATTCAAATGCACCGGCTATGACCGCATACTCTGTAATACTCTATACACGCACCAGATACTCAGCTCCATGTTCTAAACACTGATACTTCTGTTTCCCTACCTTTCAGCCCAAAATATTCAAATGTGATACACGTTCTAAATATTGGGCTGTGACCAAGGACAATTCTGTGGCAACGGATGTTCTGTAGTATAGCCCGGGAACCTCCTGTTGGTTACTAACTAAAACCTTCTGTAGTTAAGAAGCAGAGCGGACAGTGGGAATGTAAGAGCTGAGTATCTTGTGACTCTATAGAATCTTTACTGCAAAACTATGATACATGGGGATGGTGAGAATTGAGTCAAGGTTTTTCGGGCCTTCAGAGTGGGACCTGTATCACCAGCCAAACAACGACATCACTGTGATCACTTGACCCATAAGTTTGTAGAAGGAGCAGGATTAGCCTAGCCAATAGAAGTGAAACGTGTTACTAACCAAACTGAAAGAATCATATTTAAAAAAATAGATTCTGAATATTTTGTTGGAATATGTTTCATATGTTTCATGTACACTATGGCTAAGCTGTATGAATTTTACTCAAGGTTCTAATTTTGTCTAAAGAATGAACGAATCATATAAAATATTTATAATAATTAATAATTATTTGCCTGAAGGTCTGGTGGATCCAGTTAGCTGAAAAATGCCAGCTCCTCATCTAAATGAGACTAGTTGCATTTAAAAAATGTTTTTTCTCAAAAGCAGAAAAGAGCTGAGAGGTGAACATCAGTGAATCCACTCATACCAGGTTATTTGATTTATTTTTAGATATTCTGAGAATTCCAACAGCAGCTGTGTTCTTGGTCATTTTCTTTACCAATTCATAAATCTGAGCTACACATTTTCACTTCAGATCATTTCTGTTGGTGTGTATTGCAGCAGTAGCTGCTCTGTTGAACCATCCTGTGTGTTTTTCACTAAAAATATGAAGAGAAAGGAAACAATGAAACTGATGAAAACTGTTTTTAAAACGTTATTTGGTCCAAAGCAGATTTTGATATACTGCATGTGTTTTAAAAATGGAACATGTTTTGGGGCCATTCTGGATTACAAATCTGGCTACTGTGTAACGGGGGTGGGTCTGCTATGAGTTTCAAACCCCAGCCACAACCCGCAACAAGAGACACGATTTTCCGCTGAGTTAAGGACCAATGCCCCCAGCTAAGGGAACTAATCTGCTTCCCCAGGGGTGATGTCACATCCTCTAGCAGACGCTCACATGCTTGCTAACTTCTCTAAACTCTGCTATAATAGCACTTAGTGCAGGGATGAACTCCATGGCACAGAGTTGATTTATAACCCTGCCAGTGCCAGCGTTGGCTGAGATCAAGGTTGGCCATGTTTTTTTTTAAAAATATTAGTACCCAACGAGGGGCCATGTCAAATTCCCTGCCTAATTTGGAATGTCCAATTAACTATTTGCAACCATGTTCATGCATAATCCGCACTGCTGATTCTGGAGAGTGCAGACATCCACGTCAGTTCTCCTCCGGAACACACGGTATCGCTGGCCTGCTTCTTTCCACACAGCAGACTACAGCAAAGCTTGTGCAGTCCTGAATTGGAGGATGACATTTAACACGCGGTTTGGCATGCAGGGGGCCTTGTTTATAACCTTTATATAACCTGCTAGGTTATCGGAGAACTCAGCTCTCCTTTGCAGTGGTGATGAACTGGGGAATCAATGTTGGTAGGAACACAAGGGATTGTATTGCCAATGAAATTTAGTGAACGGTTCTGCTGCTAGCGGAACCACTAGCCCGCTTGCCGATGGCAGTCCAAGGGAGAACAAGGTTAAGGTCAAGATCAAGGTAAACTTTATTATCTCAGAATAGGGAAATTCAGGTGTTCATGGTACAAAAACAAACAAGGTAGAAAGACATATAAAAAGAATACAAATACAGTTAAAGTTCAATACAGCAACACACACACACACACACACACACACACACACACACGTAAAATGGATAACTATATATTGCACCCGATGAAAATGTATTGTACGTATGTAACCCTTGGAATCAACCATTTTATCTATTATTCAAGCAATTACTTAAATAATTAAGACTTTTTAAACAGAGTTATTTTTAGTTGCAGGATCATGCCTTTTTTCTGACTGCTTGTTTGGAACCTGTTGTGAAGACGGTGTGCAGGATCAGAGGATTTGCCCAGCCTTTTTCAAAATAAGATCTTTACACTGATGGAATACACAGCGAGCCAATTGTTAGGTGTCGGTGGGGGAAGGACCCAAACGCAGGCAGGAGTAAGGAAAAAACTGAAGTTTAATAAAGGGCAACGGTACAAAACACAGTCCAAAGAATAGTCAAGGAACAGGCAGGGGTCGTAACCGGGAAGGCACAGCAAAGGTACAAAAGCGGAATCCAAATCAGGGTCGTGAGAACACAGGCAGGGGTCAAAACCGGGGAGGCGTAAGAGGAACAAAACAAGGACTGAAAACAAAACAAAACAGGCAAAAACTAGGGAAACAAAAACTAGGAAACAGATACTACGGAAATAAACAGAACAACTCGGGCAGAATCTCGGAAAAACCAAGGCAACACAGAAGCAAAAATATGGGTAAGGAACTCGCGAAGACAGACTGAAATATCAGGGTTTAAATACACAAGGAGAAGATTACACAAAAGGAATCAGGTGTGAAGGGGATGGGAAATGTGAGAGTACACAGGTGAGAACAATGAGGGTTAACAAGGACCAATAAAACAATGACGGGGGAAACGTAAGACATGGACTGGAATACACATAGACACAATGATAACAAACGGCCTGGGGTTAGCAGGTAAACAAGTGCACAGCTCAGAGGGGAGAAACACGAAAGTGGACACGTGCAGAGAATGCAAAATCACAGATAGATACAGGGATAGGATAACGAGGAGGGAAATGACAGCTGCAGGTAGAACCTCAAGATGAATTAGTAATTAGTAATGTTAGTAGTGAACTCTAAAACCCTAATGTTAGTAGGTTAGCTGGTTAGTATTATATACATGTTAGTTTGTTAGCAGGTTAGTATTAAATCTAATCTAACAGTTAGTATGATTAGTACGTTAGTATTATATACAAATATAAATAAAGCCAGAAGGAAGAAAACGACATATACGAAATACAGGGGAAACCCGAATGTTCCCAAAATCACCCGAATAGTGCAATGACAAAGACGGGGTGGAATCTCAGAAAACATGGAATGCGGACTGACAATCGCGAGGGAAAGAACAGGAAAAATAATAAAGAATAAACAGACAGATTACAGGATCCTAACACCAATGACAGCAAAGATAGTGCAAAGTGTCGTTCGTAGACATTGTGCAAAAAAATAAAATAAAATCTCGTCATATTTACACCCAAAGTGCTCTCCTTTACTTAATAACAAAATTATATAGCATTCCAATTTCTGATATTTTGGAAATATACAGGCTTGACTATTAAGTCTGTAGCCTAACTAGTAGCAAATACTATTGGTCCAAAGTAACAATTGAAATAAGTATTAAAACAAGAACCAGGATAGAATGGAAGATGTGAAGTTACAGTCATCAGCTTCTTCTTACAGGGTGTTGAAAACGTACATTAAAAAAAAACTATAATACAAGTCCTCATTTTTAATAGTTCTTGGAAGTAATGTATTCTTTTTTACTGGGGTTTTGCAACTCTACAACTAATTAACCAGGAATTTAAAGCGACCTGTCAAATTTATACATTTCTTTCACTCTCTGACCATCATGTGGTCATGCTCTGAGAATCCAATATATGACCTTTATTTTAAACTGAAAGATATGTCTTTTTCTTTGACATACATTTGAAATTCCTCATCTGTTTCAGCACGCTCAGCTCAATACTCTTTCCACTGAAGAATGGTTTCATAAAACTAAGGGTGTCTGCTGAAAAAGGGGGGTTACCCGTTTTCCATTACAATGTGGAAGCAAGCAACTATGTAATTTCACCTCGTAAAATAAAAATCTGCACCTTCATCAGATGCAGTCAAGCTTGTCACTCCCATCCACCCAACTTACGGCCTTTAAGCCTTTCTCAAGGACTTGGAGGTCCTTCGGGGTTTCACATTTTCCACATGTCCTGTTAAAGAGACACTCTTCGGGGGTGAGCTCACCCGGTGAAAGCACCGTGAGCACCACGGTCTCGGATCAAATCCGTCTCATTCCAGTGCCAACTGTAGCCAGCAGCCCTGCATGGGCAGCGCACAATTGGCTTTGCATTTCCAAAGGGATATTCCTTCGGTGGGAGATTCCTTTGGCCTTCCGGGCGCCTGTGGCTTGCTCTCTGCGCACGCGTATGATTGGGTCTCCTCCACCTCTGCTCTGCGTGTGCGGGGCTTGTGGCTGCGGTGTGAAAAGAAGCAGCTGGCTGGCACCCAGTGTTTCAGAGGAGAACTACAAGTTATCTTCACTATCCTGAGCTGGCAGCATGGGACGTATATGAGTATGAGTATGCTTATACATAGTTCGCGAATAGGACATTCCAAATTCGGGTGGGATTGGAGAGAGAAAACATTCTTCAAGAAGGCCAAAAAATAAACTAAGTCAATGGCCTTCTTTGCCTCTATAAGAGAATAAACATGTACAGTATGTACTCCTAAAAGATCATAATGTCAGGTGCAGGGTCAAAGTGTCATATAAAGACACAAAGAAGTCGGCGTTGGGCGCCAAATTATAAAGAAAAGACAAATATCTCACACTCACATGCTCAGAAGAAAAAATGATAACTTTATTTAGCCTTGTGACAATTAACGCATGCTCCAGTGCTCTTTAGCCATTTTCTATTTTGAGTGGCACTTATTTGTTTTATGCACACTTATTAAATTTTCAACTTCACGGTGTCTCTCTATTTATATATTTATAGTTAATGTTTTATCCCATAGGTCTGCAACAGAAGGGTATGCACTGTACATGTTAAAATAAAATTATCACCTAATTACTGGACCGCAGGTAAAAGTGAGAGCTTTCATTATTTTGCTCCTTATTCCCAGTGATGCAACATTACAAAGTACAGTTTCAGCATCACCTTAAACACAGAGCCTGGGCACGTTCACTCATCTTTTTGTTCACTGTAAAATATTTTGGGTTCTCCCAATTAAAAATTTTTAAGTAACTGATTATAATAGTACTTTTGAGTTGGCTCAACTTTCAAGATTCAATGTCCTAAGCTCTGGTGACAAGCCCTTTATGTTGGAGCAGCACCCATAAATAAGTTGTATTAAAGTCATATTGTGCAGTTCAGCTAACAACTAATAGGTCCAGTAAAATATTTGTAGTTTTGTGAACTACATTTTATTACTCAATTCGAATACAAAACCAAACATAATTGACATACTTCTAAAAGGGCAAGCCATAATCTAAAAGAAACAAATGCACATGAATCACAAAATAGTGCATGTCATCAGGTGAAAAACAGGGTTTTGCTTAACAAACATATGGCAGCTGTTTTATTGAAAACTGATGTTTCTTTATTTTGTCCACCCCAGCATGTTCTGGTACTGACTAATGGGTCAGTCAACAGTCATTGCTTTTATTTTTATACTAAATACCTTTTTTAAATAATGCTGTAAAACTAATAATAAAAGTACCATTTCAAAATTACACTTTCATCACAGGGTGATGCAGTGAGTAGCACTGTCGCCTCACAGCAGGAAGGTAAGCGTGTTCAAATCTTGGCTAGCCCTACCTAATGTATGTCTGGATAGGCTCCAGCCTATGGCTGGATGGCTGTATGGATGGAATTTTTTATATTTTTTTTACGTTGGCCCAGTTTAAAATTCTTAGTTCCATTAACTCATTTTGGTTTTGCATTTGAATCGAGTAATAAAGTGTAGTTCACAAAACTACATATATTTTACTGTATCTATTAGTCTTTTTAGCTGAACTGCACAATATGAGCTAATAGAACTTATTGATGGTTGCTATGCCAACATAAAAGTCTTGTCACTTCAGCTTAGAATTTTTAATCCACAGAACCATGAACAAACAGTGGTATTGTAATCAGTTACTTAAAAATATTTCATTTTGAGAACCAAACATTTCTTATTGTTGTTTGGATGGATCATCTCACGCCTGGTCCCAGCCGTTGGTCAGACCAGTTTGTAAGAGCACTGTTTTCAGGAATCCCATCAGATACATGAATAGGCTGCTTATTCCTGTAATATTTTGCCTGCATCCCACGATTTTCCCGGAGCTCAGCTTGATTGCCTTTTAAGGGTCGGGAACAATTCTGTTTTCCCAAATTGGCTCAGTTGGGTTTAAATTTTTTTTTGAAATTTCCCTCTGGAAAATGTCCAGTTGTCCAGGCTCGATGCAGTGCTGGGTACTCTCTAGTTTGTACGTAGATGGGCTGAATCGCCTGTACCTGTCATGATATCTTATTATGTTTTATAAGCTGATGTTGACATATAAACCATGGGTATTTATTGTGAAGGAGAGATAAATAAATTGCAGGGCTCAAGCACTGATAAAGGGAAAAGCATGTGAGAGAACATTATGCAAAAAACAAACAAACAAAGAAAAACAAAAACTAGCGGTAAATGTTTAGTCGTGTTGATACAACAGAAAAATGACCTTTCAGCATTGCCGCATTCACAAAACTCCACAGCTGGAGAGTTTGGTTTAATGAAAGCTGTGCATTACCTCAGGTCAGTGTTGAAATAAGATGAGCTGCTATGGGCTGCAGTAAACCGCTGGTTCCAGAGATGCGCTGAAAAGCCCTGGTGTGTTTTGTTAGGAGCTGAACCTCAGTTCATCGGGGGGGGGGATATAACAACAGTGGGTGGAATCTCTTAATTTTTCTTCCTGTTACCTGGCATAACGTCTGCACACATCGCTGTGACTCACTGCTTTACAAAATCTACCTGTGCCTCAGTGAACCAAGGTGCATTAATGCAGGTGTGAACTCAAGCTCAATCAAGGGTTCAAGGATTAGCCTGTTAACAGGTCAGAATTACTAAGGTTTTTTGAAACTGTGTGTGCCTCTGTGCACATACCCATATACGCACAGACAAGTAGATTCATGAGGTCATTGAAATAAAATAGGCTACTTTGGTATAGCACAACAAAAGAATTGGACCCAGTACAGAGAATAGTATAAAGTGATTTGCAATCAAGAAATATTGCAAATACATTTAATGAATACACAAATGGCAAATATGTGTAGAGCTTTAGACTTTCACTATTGATAATAGACAAAATAGCAAAATAGCAGATTATAGATAATTGTACTGATACAATTGAATTGCCTTAGTTTGCTTTTGCCATCCAATTATAATATAAATATATTTAAAATATTATTGTTACACTGTTTGTAGGAGCCAAGAAAAACATCTACTGGTGCCTTCTTGGATCATCAAAAGTTATGAGAAAAGCCATCCCCATTTTGCTGATATAACACACTTGGAATTAAAGGAATCTTTTAATGTGTGCACTCTTGTATTAATAAACCAAAAAATCTACTTAAATACATTACAACACTGGAACAAACAGAATAAACCTGTTAGTGCCAATATGAGAGAATGGAGTGGATGAAAAATACCATGCAGAATTTGTGTTGTACTGCCCTCTTCAGGAAATCTTAGTGCCTGCAAGTCACATGGTTTCAAAAGAGCCACAAGTAACCAACATTTTTGTCTAATAAAATACCTCCTTGAACTGAGTTTGGTGACTAAGCGTGAACGACAATGTATTTTTGTTTGTGCTGGCTGCTCGCTGCTGGCTGCGCTGGCTGTTGTCACTCATTGTGTTCCGTCTATATGAGGGATGCATTTCATATGCGTCTGAGTTATGTCACATAGTTCTTGTCATTTATTTGGAAAATGTGGAAAAGTAATTAATTAGTTTGCTATAGACATTTTAGATTAAATGTCTCTAGCAAATGTGTAAGTGTTATATTATTATTTTATGATTTATTGTCAAAGTGTTCAATTTTGTTATGTCTGTTCAATGGTCCTATATTGAACTCTATGGAAGAATATGTCAGGAGAAGAAACCCTTGAAGTGATCCTCCATATCTACTGCATATCTGATAGCAGAGTGATGGTTTGAGGCTCGTTTGATCCATTCAAATGCAGAAAGGTTATAGTATCACAGAGTACCTATAGTATTGAGTACCTGAAAGTCTCTTTTCATGTTGTTGGGTCACAGACATCAGGAAGTCATGCATGCAGAGGATATGCAACAAAATATGAAATATGATGACTATCTAAACTTATCTAAGTTTATGTTAATTTGTCCAGTTACTTTTGGTCCCCTAAAATGGGGGGGACTATGTATACAAAGGGCTACATTTGCTAGACAATTCATCCAATATGGATGTAAAGCTGTAAGTCTGCACTTTAACTGCATATTCACTGCTCCTTTGAAATCCAATGTGCCGGAGCACAGAGCCAAAACAACGAAAGATGTGTCACTGTCCAAATACTCTTGGGGCCCTATCTTACACCCCGGCGCAAAGCGGCGCTAACCCAAACGCAAGTGTCTTTGCTATCTTACACCCGGCGCTAGGTCCATAATAACGCCTAACGCTTACGTCCTTTAACTAGCATGTATTCTTGCGCCATCACAAGTGAACTGGGCGTGTTGGTCTTAAGTGGAGGAGTGGCCAGGATTCTTTTTGGCGTATTGCTATCTTGAGCCAGCAGAAAGCGCTTGCGCTAGAACCACCACAAACCTGGTCTAAAGTCATGTCCCAGTTGTTTACATGTTATTTTAACGGTGCATATAAGTGCGTCTACATAGGCGTGTGCACAACGCGCATACCCTCCTGTCTGTTACACACAGGGGCGTGCACAAGCATGACTAAAATATCTAGATCACAATGTGAAATATTATTATTGTGTAGGCTATATCAAAAATGCATAATAATAAAAGGTTCCATAGGTCCACATACCTTTCCCTCAGCGAAGGGAAACAATGCCACATTACATTGCTCTCAGCCTACTCCATCAACGTCCAGGCGATGTGCGATGGTACGGGACAATGGCTATCCATTAAAAAGGAGCTGATAACACCTATAGCTATCAAGCCTAATGCGCGAATTGTCTTTGCACCTAATGCGTGAATTGTCATTCAATGGAAAACTCGCGTACTGCAATAGACGGACATTTGCGTTCTGAAAATGCACTTCAGATGTCATTACAATACAGCTATGTTTATCCAGGAATACAGCCTGTAAGTATGCTAAATAGAATGGTTTGTGACTGAAAAAAGTTCAAAACCTTGTCCTGTGAATATTGGTTTTATTGTTTTTCAAATAGCCTAGGCTACAGCGGACTCGCTGTGCATAATGTTTTTTCAATAGACTATGGTTAAAAAACAGAGATAAATGTCATCATGTTAACTGAATTGTAGCCTAACCTTAGATATTCTTCGTCCTTCATATTTTTTAAATTACAGTGACAAGGTTTCCATAGCTAATTAAAACCCCGCTGATTTCACCTGTTATTCCATAACTGAACAAAAGATTTTAAAGAGAACTAAGTGTCTAATTAGAAACGAATTGTTACACAATTCATTTACAATTAATTTTTATTCCATTATCTGCATGTTCGCTTTACAAGAGCAGGTCTGTTTCCCCTGCTGTACATCGCACTTTTCACGGTCTTCCTGGGAAAGTGAATCGTTTTAAAGTATTACGCTACCAGTAAAACAGGTTGGTCATATTTCCATAAGCAGGACATTATAAAACAAGGGAAAATATGCTGAACCTATGGGTTGCCAACCTGACAGATTTGTTGTATTTAGTGTCATCATTATGGTAAAATAACGTTAGTTATGTTATTAATCAAAATTAGAATGCAGGTAGCCTAATGAACTTCGGATGAAGCTTGAACATGAGTTCATTGCATAATCAAACGAAATTCGTTAAACAAGCAGGCTAATTTGGCGTTTTCTAAGGTGAGAAGGAAGCAATTGGTCGCTTATTCTCAGCTGTTGCAGGTGCTTTTAACGAAATTTAACAGCATATATTTTGTAAACAGCACTGTCAGGAATTACCGGGAACTCATAATACTACTACTGCTACTGATCCATATAGCCTATTCCTTGATCGCACTAAACACGCACGAGCATGTCTGTTTCGCCATCATAAGCAATCCGCCAAGGTGGAAAAGCAGGCTTTTAAAGGGAATGGGATATGACATTTTGATTGGTTTATTGCATGTCACGCCCAAGACACACCTATAATTAATGAAGAGACTAGGTTCAGCCCAGTTGCACCTTGCGCCGTGCTTAGCGCCCAAAAAACACGCCGTTAGAAGAAAAATAAAGTTTTCTGATGATTGACATGCCTAGACAGAAAGATATGCACATGTTTTATATTTGGCGAGGTTTGGAAACGTTTTGGGACACCCAGGCCCCGTTTTGGTAAAAATACCAATGCATAAGGAAAGCCTGTAGATATCTTTACCAAATTGTATACCCAAGTGGACAACATATTACTGCACTAGTATAAACAATTCTGGCTTGCTCCAGTACTTTGAAGTTGAGATATTCAGTGATAAACTATAAAAACACAAGGCGTTTTGTACTTTTTTTTTGTATTCTTATGTGTATTTTGTATAAACTGTATGTGACCACTTTGACATACATTTATTCTGTCCACATTTCTGAATGGTACAAGCCTCTTCTTTCATTGAAACTTTCAACCATGGATGTGCAGTGAATAGTTTTTGAGATATTGGCACTTAATTGACACTAGTAAAAACTAGGCGAAAATTGGGCCAAATGGGCCAAAGTAAATAGGGTTAAAATAGCAAAAGTGGACTTGGACACGCCCTAAATGGACTTAGAATAAGCGCCAAGATCGCCAAGATAGGGCCCTTGGTGTTTAAATCCGGCCCTCTACAACTGGGCTGTTGTTTGAAGGTGCATCGAGTGATGCCTACCAGCAGGGGGCACTCTAGCCTTTGATGATAGACAGAGCTTCCTCAGCAACTGCAATGTTTTCGTTGCATTTAGAAAAACATGTGGCTTTTCTTTGTAGTGATTGATTTGTTCCGCAACCGGTATGAATGCAGTTTTCTTGCCCAATTGAGTAACTTAAGGATGAACCCGCAGGTAAAAAAACATTATGCCCTTCTGACAGTTGCATGACGTGATGAGTCACAGGTGTAGAAATCAAATCATTACAGTATTGAAATACACACACAAGCGTGCAGAGTCTTTAAGTCAAGCGGAGTTCAAATCTGCTTACTGGAAAAAGGAATCAAAGAATGTGACAAGTCGATAACAACTATTTAAAAGAAAGATGGTGACAGATCAAGGACAGTGCCGTGGGGTTCTCACACCGGTTGTTAATACAGTTCTTGGGATTCCTGTGTTATATGAGCCGCCACAGTCTCACTCAGATTTCCACTTGCACTTGCTAAACCATCAGCTCAGTTGCAAAAACAGCACAGAGCAATATCAAAACCGGCACCACACCTGGGGAAGGCCATGCACCCTAAAAACGTGATCTACCACCAGCTGAGCGGTCTTCCGTAGAGTTCTCAACGGGCCTGAAAATTCAAACCCGAACTGAACCGACCCGAGTGAGTTGAAGCCCGAGCCCGGCTCGTACGAGATCATCACATACAATACTGAGCCCGGGACCAACCAAACCCGAAAAAAAACAAAAAAAAAACGGTTATTGCCAGAAAAGGCTGCGCAATTTATGTAGGCGGCGGCTCAAATCACATAGTACAACGGGTGAGAGAGAGAGAGAAAGAGGGAGAGAAGGAGCGAGCAAGCAGGAATGCCACAAACTAGCTGTGTTTTTAGCCTACTGTTTTTGAGTTTTTAACAGGTTTAGTAATTGAGAGCAGCAGAGTAAACCAATTTTGCCAAAAGCAAGCAATTAGATTTGTGCTAATGTTTTAATGTTTGCCATTCTGTAATAGAATTTAGTAGGCTAGTGTTTTTTTGTTAAACGGGATTCAACTTTTTTATTGTTGTGTAGTTTGCATGTTCTTGCTTCATTATTATTGCCCTATTATCATTTATCACAGAACAGACGATACTTCAACTTCAACTCGAACGCCTACATTTGCCGTATAGTGACAGAAAACGGGAGATGTTGGATGAATAAAATAAATAGCGACATTTTAACAAGTAGAGAAAGTCTTGACAATTGTTTGACTCCAAAATTAGCAATCAGCACCACATGTAAAAATGCAGATTAGTCTACTGTAAATACACACACAGAGACATTCTTTTCTTTTTTTTCTTTTTGCGCAACCTGAGCCCTACCCGACCCGACCAATTAGCATAAATTGTCGGCTCGAACCCGGCCCTACCCAACGGGCTTTTTCGGGCCCCATCGGGCTCGGGCTGAAACTGAGAACTCTAGTCTTCGGTGCTGATGGTATTTTAGGTAGGGCAATAAAGTGTTCCGCCTTGGAGAACCTGTTCAGAACCACTAGAATAGCCGTGTTGCCCTGGAACGCAGGCAAATCGGTAATAAAATCTAGTGCGATGTGGCTCCACGGACGGCTGGGGATGGATAAAGCGCGTAAAAGACCCGAGGGTGGGAGCTGAGACCCCTTGTTGCGAGCGCAGACCGTGCAGGCAGCAACAAATTCATGCACATCCCTCTCCATGTTGGGCCACCAAAAACGTCTGGACAGGAAATTCCTTGTCCGATGAGCAACCGGAGGAGCCATCAGCTGGGAAGAATGACCCCACCCGAGACCTTAAATTGAGTGGCACGAAAAGATCCCCACCTGGGCCCGCATCAAGGCGCAGTGCCCTCTGAACAGCCACCTTGATGTCCCACATAAATGGAGCCAAAATCTGAGCAGCGGGCACAATATTCTCCGGAACCGGGCCTTTGTCAGAATGGTCGACAATTTGTGAGAGGGCATCCGGTTTGACATTCTTAGACCCGGTATGGTAAAAATTAAATCTAGCAAAGAACAGCGCCCACCGGGCCTGCCAAGAGTTACGTGTCTTAGCTTGTTGGACATATTCCAAGTTTTTATAGTCGATCCACACCGTGAAGGGGTACTCAGCCCTTTGCGACCAATGACGCCACTCCTCTAATGCCAATTTAACTGCCAACAGCTCCCCATCCCCTACATCGTAATTTCTCTCGGCAGGTGTCAAAGCACGAGAGAAGTAAGCGCACGGGTGCATCTTCCGGTCGAGCGGTGATTGCTGGAACAGAATGGCCCCTACCCCTTACTCCGAGGCATCCACCTCTACAACAAAAGGGAGGGAGGGATTGGGAGAAATCACGATGGGCTCAGAGCTGAACCTTTTCTTATGCCCGGAACCCACCAGACGCGCAAGCTCAAGCGCACGCACACGCGCACTGTTGCGCTTCACTTCCGCTCCCATGTTAACGAATTGCCGCGGTTCTCACCGGCCACGCACGCACGGCTGGCGGGCGGATGGCTCGCGGACATGGAGCTGATTTTTCCGCTCTGGGCGGAATTTTCTGGTCATCCGCATCCTTATAGAAATACATTGTATATGCTCACTATCTGCATCATATCACTACGTATTAATGTTTTTCAACCTACTAATAGTTTTACTATTGTTATTAATTATTTTAATACATATTATATTTTAATATAGGCCCTAATGAAAAAGGGAACAGAGACAATCACCATTGTGGGATGAATGAAGTTACTGTAAATCAAGTCATACATTTTGCATATAACCAGTCCTGTTTTTATAATGCTTTTTCTTTATTATAGTATACAAATTTATATATATATTTGTTCAATGAATTAAGACTATGCTTACTTTTTTATTATTATACTGATATCACTGTATCGATTTAAGGTACTACAGAATCAAAATAACTGATAATTCTGCTATAATTAAATGTTTAGAACATGTTGATTACTGTCCCAAATAAATTATATTAAGTGAACTTTAGAAATGAGGCATTGTCTTGTTTGCTACATTTAGCTTTAACAAACAACATTCTATATAGTTTAGATATTTGTTTTAATATATAAGGAGTATAAGTGCCCCCTAGGAGGAACAGTGCGTGGGTACAGGTTGATCGCGCAATCATAAGAACGGTGTGGCGGTAGGGTGGTAGCTTGTTGTTTGCTGAACACTTCAGCCAGGTCCGTGTACTCAACAGGTACATTGGCTGGCAAGAGAAAATCAAACACACTTGCCACTTTAATGCTCAGTCCCTCAGCAGGCAAATCAGGCACGGGAGATCACGTGATCTCAGAATCAGAGAATTCCTTAAGAAAACCCTCCTCCCAAAGGGAGTTGTCGTCAGCCAGAGAGTCCCAAGCCAAACTCTCCTCCCCATTCTCAGAGAGGGGAGCCGAACTGTCCTGGTCAGAAAGGAACTCAGCCTCCTCCAGATTCAAGTCAGAGCTGAGCTCAGACTGAATACTGCGCCTTCCCAAGGCGAGGGATACAGATGGCTGGCAGTGAGATCTGCATTGGAACCCCCATCTAAGAATGACAGCCTTATTCCCGCCCGAATCAATATAAGGGCTGTGCTGAACCAGCCAAGAATGTCCCAGCACAAGAGGATAAGCCGTATTTCTCCATATTTTAATTTTCATGTTGCATCACAGGGTCTTCCTATACCAAAAAGCGGGCAAACTGACCATGTTAGCAAGTTGTTACAGGCTAATGTTTGGCTACTAGTGCATAATTGCAATGTAGTGTAGGCTACTTGTGTATAGGTCAGCTGGGCAGTTCACCACATTAGTCTACAGTCCCTTGAAAATAAAACCTTACATCTTGCTTAGTCTTGTGATTGCTCTATAATTGAAGACATTGTGAGAAAATAAGCTGTAGCCTACTTTTTTGCGGTATAATTATGGTCAACACAGCCAGCTTGATTTTAACCGTTACGCTATTTTATCACAATGTAAGTTAATGAACAAAAATAATAATTTGTTGTCTACTTTTATATGCAGCCAATCAACTAATTTCTTGGATGGTAGTGGCCTTCCTAATCTTTTCATAGCATACAACTAATTTTTGTGGTTGGAAGAAATCAAATTAAGTGGTTTTGAGGCAAGTTGATATAATATTTTGACAATACAAAATCCTTTTTTTAATAAGGAAGTACATATACAAACTTTACTGTTAATAACATAATTAAATGGAGGGTGATCCATTAATTTTAACAAAAAATATACAGTAGGGTTCAAAAGTCTGAGACAAGTGAAAATGCTTCTATTTTGCATTCTTTTCTAATTGAATGCAATTTCTTTCATTAGAAATGGTATTATCAGCATAACAATTTGAATGAAAAATTAAATATATGAAAACTTCAAAATTATTAGTATTTGGTATGTCCCCCTTTTGCTTTGATGACAGCTTCTACTCGAGCTGGCATGGACTCCACAAGTTTGTGCAGAACCTGATGATCCATGTTATCCCAAAATGATTTGACAATGTTCCAAAGAGTATCTTGCGATGTTACTGAATGCTTGGTTTTCTCTGTCTTCAAGTGTCCCCATAAATGTTCGATGGGGTTGAGGTCAGGTGACTGTGGAGGAAAGTCCATGACAGTCAGCACTCCTTTGCTCTTCTTTGGTCTTCAAGTAGTTCTTGCAAAGCTTTGAGGTGTGTTTAGGGTCATTATCCTGTTGCAGTATGAATCCTTCTCCACAAAGCTCAAAACCAGAGGGTATAGCATGTCTCTGAAGAATGGAGTGGTACTTTTCTTTTGTCAGGGTGTAGACGATTCGGTGCAGGTGTCCAACTCAGGCAAAACAGCCCCAGACTTCAATATTCCCATTACCATGTTTCACTGTTGTTTTGATGCACTGTGGTATCAATCACTCTCCAGTCTCCTTACATAAACCCTTCTGTTACTGCCATAAATCTCAAACTTGGATTCATCAGTAAAAAATACTTTTTCCCAGTGATCCACTGTGAAATGCTGGTATGTCTTAGCCGATGCCAATCATTTGGCTTGTTTTCCCTCCTGAGAAGTGGTTTAGAGACGGCTACTCGTCCTTTGAGACCACTACTAGCTAGCCTTCTTTTGACAATACTTTTACTGATTGGAGTCTCTCGTTCTTTATTCAGCACATTCTGCATCTGTGATGTAGTTGATGTTATCTCTCTCAGTGAACAAAGCTTTATGTATTGGTCTTCTGATGGTGCTGTTGAGTAGATCAAATCCACTTGAGTGTCGTCTGAACATATGCTTCAATGGAAGGGATAAGACTCAATTTGTGACCTGGAAATAGTGCAGAATCTAAAAAACTCTTCATTTCACACATTATAAGTTTTCTTTGTTTTACATTTTTTTCCAAAATCCACAAATGTATTGTTTATTTCCAAGTTTACATGAAAAAATATCAGATTTTCAATGTGGTCTCAGACTTTTGGACCCCACTGTATATTAACAACAAATATATATAGTCATGTGAAAAAGTAAGTACTTCTTCTTCTGGTAGTTCATCGTATCCGATGATGACCTCTACTATTGCTTGTTATGGGTTCTCTGGTGACTATAAAGTCCGATGCGGGATGCACACTGTCGACCACAGCCCTGATGTGTTGCGTCAGGTGCAGCCAAGTCTCCTGTGCTTCTTTGCCACATACTTTTCGGCCCGTTTTTTGTCGGCAAGCTGCACTCCTTTATGACATGACCTACGCCATGTGGTCCGGTCAGAGGCCATAGTCTCCAGTGAGCCAGGGTCTAGTCCACACTTCCTGAGGGAGATCTTCAGCTGGTATTTAAAGCATTTCTTCTGCCCACCTGCAGAGCGACGACGAGTCTCAGTTGCCCATAGAGGACTCTCCGGGGAAGGCGGTCTTCTGGCATCCTGATGGTGTGGCTAAGCCACCTGAGCTGGTGAAGCATGATGGTAGCTTCTACGCTTCTGCTGTTAGTCCACTTCAGGATCTCTAGATGTGGGACACGGTCCTGCCAGGTCACTTTCAAGATGCGCTGAAGGCATTTTATGTGAAAGGACTTTTATGTGAAAGTTGTTTTAGGTGGCGGCTGTACAGTGTCCACATCTCGCATCCATACAGAAGTGTGTACAGGCACACTGCCTGATACACTGCAACCTTGGTAGTAAGTTGCAGGTCGCTGTTGCAGAACGCTCGCTCTCTAAGGCGTCCAAAGGAGGATGAAGCCTGTTTGATCCTGTTCTGGACATCTTGGTCAATGTTGCAGTCTTCTGAGAATGCTCCCAAGGTACTTGAAGTGTGGCACGCAGGCAAGTGGAGAGTCAGAGATGGAGAAGATGAGTTGTGCAGGTGGGGGACCTGATGACCACTGGCAGAGGACTTCTGTTTTGGGGATGTTAACAGACAGCTCCATTCTGCTGTATGCTCTCACGGTCGCTGTGTGAGCAGCTTGCAGAGCTGCTGGAGTATGTGCCACAAGGGCACAGTCATCAGCATACTGTAGCTGAAGTATGTGTTCTGACCTGAGCTTTGTGGTTGCTTGGAACCTCCTGATATCGAAGAGGTTCCTGTCCAGCTGGAAATCAATAGCCACCCCACACTCTTCCTCTATATCACTATGTAGAAGAGTTGTGACACAGAGGAGGAAGATGTTGAAGAGCACCGGAGCTAGCACACAGCCTTGCCTCACGCCAGTGCCTAATGGCTCAGACTCCTGTCCACGTACTGTAACCTTAAAAAACATAATAGCTAACCTATGGTAAGAAATGTATTATTATCAGTTTAAAAAAGCTAACTAGCTAGCTTTGTTATGAGAATACCATTATAACGAGCACTATTAGCTTTCTGTAGAGCCTTCTCGCTTGAATTTTACGCTAGTGTAGCCTAAGCATCCTGCGGTAATGTCAAAATTTGAAAATAAAGTTAATCTTATGCATAAATGCCACGTTTGTAGCCTACAGCTCAAAATGACCCATGTGGCAAGATCCCCCTGGGGCTTCTTCCCCCAGGTACCCTGGTTGCCCCTTTACAAAATTTTACTTCTAGCTTTAACAACAAAGCTGTAGTCTGTTGCAATTTAATTACGTCATCACTGAGTTTACTAAAGCATGCTTCTTGTGTACATTTTATATTGATATTCAAATTATATATTTTAAAAGAAAATATGGATTGTTCTTAAGAGGGGGGGGGGGTTTACCTGAAACGGGGCATGGCATTCACGGCAGCGCTTCAGTGACATAGGCTTTATTGCCCAGCACTAGCCTACTTTGGGCCAAATCCACAAAGAACGGATTGCTCCTGGCAATTAGCTCAAAGTTAATACAGAGATTGCAAAAGCAATCCTCACCAGTTTACCACGGTATCCACAAAAGATTTTGCTCCAATGATATGCCCGGGCAAACATGCCCACAAATTTGCCACCTGTCTGCACTTTGCACCGATGATTGCAATTAGCCATGTGGCAGCCTATATATTGGCTTGTGCCAAGAACACAATATCAACGACAATGGCAGAGAGAAAGCGCAAATTAAAATTTTCTGAAACCGAGTTGCATGTCCTCACCAACGAGGTGCAGAGACATGCAGCTAAATTGCAGTCGCGGAATCTCACCCCAAGTGAGAGAAACCATATTTGGGAGTCAGTTGCAGAAAGGGTTAGTGCTGTCGGTCAGTGCAAACGCATGGCCGACGACTGTAAGAGAAGGTGGGTGGATCTCAAAAGGAGGACCAAAGAAAAAGTTGCTTTTAATAGCAGACAGGCCACTGCAACGGGAGGGGGACCGCCGATCGAAGACCCATTGACCGAAATCGAAGAGGAAGTTCAGCAGACCCTCCAGAAATAACAAGTGCATGGCCTGGATGGAATAGATACAGCCGAGCCTATGCCACAGGACATTGAAGGTATGTAGCCTAGGCTGTGAACTACATGCTAGAAATCATAAATAGGCCTACATGTTTCTGTATGCTGTATGTTTCATATCTTAAACTGGGGTTAGCGTATTATTATTATATTTCTAATATGTGCCACCCCTTTTTAGACTGTCCGATGTCTGGCCCATCCTGCACCGGCGCCGCCTCAAACCAAGATGACTCCCCATCTCGCCTCACCCCATCCACCCCGGAGCCCCGTGAAACACCTGTCATTCCACCCCCCTCAGTTCCCATCAACTACGCTGATATTGACCGGCTTCTTTACCTGGAGCAGCAGAAACAAACCACTGCACAAATGCAATATGCCTCCACTCTCAGTGAGATAGAGTCCGAAATAAGAGGTGCTGCTAGCAGCTCACAACAGGTTGTCAGTGCTCTGGCAGGTCTTAACATCAACATTTCATCCTGGAGAAGCCAAATGCAGGCCAATCACATCGAGCTGCTAGGAGCCTTGGGGAGGATTGCTGATGCCCTTGAGGCAAAGAACGAGCCAAGCGCCAGCCGAGTCGTGAGCGACATGCCCCGACGGCAGCTGAGGGAAAGGAAGGGGAAATGATAGGCTGGAGTTTGTGTTGACCAATAGTTAATAAAGAGCCTAATGGTCATTCCATTTATTGTCCGACAATGATGCAGACTTATTCAAGCAAATGTCATTCACTGTTTTTCATTTCCCTGTGTTCTCGTTTGTAGTCATGTAGACTATTGCCTAAAGTAGGCCTACTTTCAATGTAGGCCTATTGATTTGTCTGGGGTCCCAACACAGCAGTGAATGCGTCCTGTACTCTACAAAATAAATGATTTTGTAGTCTACAAAATAAATGTAGGCCTATGTTTTGCCTTTTGAGCCGAGCCTATTATGATTTGCGGAGAGAGACCTCGCAAATCACATGAGAATGCACTAAGAGAACGTAACGAAAGACCAAAACTAAGTTGATGCAGAAACATTCAGTAGCCTAACTTTTATTTGGCACCCAAACAGGTCAACGGCATTTCTCAAGCAGGTTTAGATAAGCTTAATTAATTTACTCGGCTTTAGGTCTAGCCTACTGCAGATGAGGGTAACCTCGGTGTTCATCGAGTCTAAACGGTTGAAATTTTAAAAAAAATAGATTTAGCCTGAGAGCCAATTTCCCAAACAAGAATGTTCACATATCACTCGAAATAATTTCTGATTATGTTCAGTCGGACATCCCTGCCCCGCTCAGGTCGCACTTCACCCAGTGGGGCATTAGGCTCCTCTTCATCTGAGTCGGAATCCCCTTCGCCCTCGGCCTCCTGCTCCCCGAGACGCACCCCGGCTGTTATGGCTATATTGTGGAGGATACAGCACACAACAACCACCTTGCACACCTTGCATGGACTGTACAGCAGTGCACCACCGCTGCGATCCAGGCATCTGAAACGGCTTTTCAGAATTCCAAAGATGCGCTCGATAATGCCCCGAGTCCGGATATGTGCCCGGTTGTAGGCTGCTTCCCCTTCAGTCACGGGATTACGCACAGGAGTCACGATTCAGGGTTGCAGCTGATAGCCGCTATCACCTAATTGAAAATGAAAAACATTTTAAATATTTTGAACACATTTGCAGTAGCCTAGCTATTAGGCCTACATTATTGCAGTAGAATGAAAACATATACTTAGGCCTACCCACTAGCCAACGGCCATCCATGTCCTGCATCTGTCTGTGAACAGCGCTGTTCCTGAAGATAAAGCTATCGTGGACTGACCCTGGGAATTTGGCAACCACATTCGTAATGATCCCATGTGCATCGCAAATAGCCTGGACGTTGACAGAATGTGTGTGTTTTCGATTTCTGAAAACATTCTCCGTTTCAGATGGTGGAACCAGAGGGACGTGGGTGCAGTCAATAGCACCCACAACATTTGGGAAGCCGGCAACCTGGTAGAAACCTGGTGTTTGGTCTCCTGGATGTCTTGTTGGTTTTGGGGAAACCTAATATGCCTCCCCACTCTTCGGATTATGGCAGGTACCACCTCCCACATGGCCCTACAGACTGAAGACTGGGCGATCCCAGAAACACCTGCAATTGGTGTCTCGAAGGAGCCCGACGCAAGTACCTATAGTGTGGACAGTAGCTTCACAATCCCAGGTACTGCGTGGCTTCTTTGGGTGATCGGCTCAATGTCGTCCTTGATCTCATCCAGAAGGGCAATAATTGCGTGTCCTGGCAACCTGTATCTCCGATCGATATCATTATCGCTGAGGTCAAATAGGGATATTCTCCTCCGAAATACGCGTTCTTGCGCACGCTGGGAGTTACGGTGTCTCCGTCTGGCTACAATTACTGCTGCCATGATCCCTGGAAAGCCTGGCATGTCAGCCCATGTGCTACATCTGATTGCAAAAAGTGTTTCAGGCTTTTCTCCATATTTAAGGACACAGATTGGTTCTTACTGAAAATGACACTGTTATGTCTCGCCCTTAAATCCCCTTATGGACGGAATTTACTTTCAAAAGAAAAAATAAATAGAGGTTTTGTGTTATATTATTCAATGCACATTCATATCAGGCCGTTTCTGAAAAGAGTCGGGTTTGTCGCTAATTTGTGACAAAATAGGCCTTAAGAGGTTTATCATCCAATTCGTCCGGTTAATACCTGCTTTTCAAAAGTGGTATTTGCACCTCTCTAACTGTGTGTGGCAATTAGCTCATGGTGTCTGTGGATTACACGCAAGGCTTCCTTGGGGCAATTTTGCAGGCAAGTACCTAATTTACATACATTTAAATGAGAGGGGTGCAGCCGTGGAGCTATTTGCTCGTCGGTGTAGTTTGCTATACCTTTCAGCCTTTGCATGTGCTTTGTGGATTGGATGCAATTTTTTGACTCATTTGCACAGGGTTTGCCCGGGCAAACGCTCTGCAATCCTTTTGTGGATTTGGCCCTTTGTATTTAAAAGCAAATATTGGCTAAGGTTTGGGTGATGCGTCGGTTCCCCCCCAACCTTGTTTAAACTTTTTTTTTTTTTTGCACTGTGTTAACCGTTTAGCGATTTTCTGAGTTTTGCCCATCCCTAATTCCCATGCAACATGTAGGCTAGGCTACAGCTCCCAAAACACGGTCAACCAGTCAAGTTTGTTCAACAAACCGCACACACACAATTAATCACCTCCAGGCGTAGCCTACATAACCCACATATTTTAAGCTCACGTCGTCTATGCTCCTCTTGTAGGCCTATTGCATGCTTAGAACATAAATCGCAGGTTTTTGCTCTAAGGGAATTTATGGTCTCTGTGAAGCTGTGAAATGCATGGGCGAGGACCACCTTCATGAGCTATTACCGGAAAAATGCTGCCTTCAAGTGCTGCTCCTATTCCCACAGGGGCCAAATCGTAGATAATTATGCTACAAGTTTGATGCATGCTTCGGTAGGAATTACCAGCAAAGCTGGAGGTCATTTGAAAGCAAACGTAGGCCTATCTTTTACTAGCTAGGCTGCTTCACAAAGAAAAGAAAAAACACAGGGAGAGCCGCTATCCCTTTGCATTTACATATTGTGACATGCTTCAACCCGCATAGGCCTTATTGCTTAATTTAGCTTCTGCGGAACACTTGAAGGGAACAGAGAGGTGAAAGGTCAGTGGTGAAACGTTGGAAAAATTATCTCCTGACTTTCCCACTTGTAATTATTATTTGGAGGGACGTTCAAGCAAAGAGTGTAAAGTTCTGGTCTCTGGTTCAAGTAGCCTACAACTTCCCTATTGGAAACTGCTATTTCCGATAATTCAGACAGCACTTGAAGGCACCAAAAATAGGATTGTTTCCTTGTGCATCACATTGTAGAATCATGTGTTAACAGTGTGCAGATGAGGTGGGCTACAAGAAAGTAACAATAAATCAGATAAACACAAGATAAACACCTCACTGGGGACCTCCCAAATATAGTAATAACCTGCATAACCTGAATTGCTTCAATATAGTAGCTTTCATATAAATGCCTGGAATGTAGCCTAACAATGAAATATGAGAACTCCAGTCAGCTACACTGCATAATTGTGCATTAAAATATGTACGTTCCCCCCCTTAAACAAAATACAGGTTTGGCTCATTGCAACTTGCTTTGGTTTTGTATTTAACTCTTCATTTTCTGTTTAGTTTGAGTGAGTAGGCTTCCACTCAGAAATCAGGACCCCACCGATTGTACCTATCAGTGATTTCATCTATTAAAAAAAAAAAAGAAATAAAGGAATCATTCTTTCAAAAGGAATCATTTGCCATAGAGCATTAAATGAAAGCATTCATTGGTGTGACTGACTCTTGGGATGTGAATATGGGACATTTATTCATGACTTCCATAAAGGGGAAAATCATAGACATTAAAGGATCTACAGTTGAAGTCGGAAGTTTACATACACTTAGGTTGAAGTCATTAAAACTCATTTTTAACCACTCCACAGATTTCATGTTAGCAAACTATAGTGTTGGCAAGTCAGTTAGGACATCTACTTTGTGCATGACACAAGTAATTTTTCCAACAATTATTTACAAATTATTTATTTCACTTTTAATTCACTATATCACAATTCCAGTGGGTCAGAAGTTTACATACACTAAGTTGACTGTGCCTTTAAAATTTTAATATTTGGTCACATATCCTTTGCATGCCATGACTTCCTGATGTCTGTGACCCAGCAATACTATAACGTCTCTGCATTTGAATGGATCTCTATGGGAATTGGGGGTGGGGGGGGGGGGGGGTGGGACTAGATTTAGCTGTAAATTATGCTGGAACAGTATGGAATACATGATTGGTAAAATGGCTGTAAGTCATCAAGGGTCTGACGTATCAAACAAGCCTCAAACCATCACTCTGCTGCCAGATATGCAGTAGATATGGATGGATCACATTAAGGGTGGTTTCTCCTGACAAATTTTCCTATTGAACTCTATGTAAAAATTAATCAGAAGAAACCCTTCAAGTTATCCATCCATGTCTACTGTATTTCTGGCAGCAGTGATGATTTAAGGCTTGTTTGATACGTCAGACCCTTGATGACTTACAGCCATTTCACCAATCATGTATTCCATACTGTTCCAGCATAATTTACAGCTAAATCTAGTCCAACCCCCCAATTCCCATAGATTCATTCAAATGCAGAGACGTTATAGTGTCACTTGTAAGAGTACCAGAAAATAAGATATCAAGAGTCTGATGTTGTTGGGTCACAGACATCAGGAAATCATGGCATGCAAAGGATATGCGACCAAATATTAAAAATTTAAAGGCACAGTCAACTTAGTGTATGTAAACTTCTGACCCACTGGAATTGTGATATAGTGAATTAAGTGAAATAATCTGTAAATTATTGGAAAAATTACTTGTGTCATGCACAAAGTAGATGTCCTAACTGACTTGCCAACACTATAGTTTGCTAACATGAAATCTGTGGAGTGGTTAAAAATAAAAAAAATAAAAATTAGTTTTAATGACTTCAACTGTAATTAAGAAGAATTGACAGCTCTGAAAATAGCATTGTTGTCTTGATATTATTGGTACACATGTAGTAGCATGCTATTATCAGAACAGCCTTCCACTGTTAACAAAAAAGACAGCCAATATATTGGATGTCCATACATGAGGAATATATTTTTGCTGGGCTGCAACTAGTACAGGTGCTTTAATTGCCTTTAAAAAAAAGATGACAGCCAAACAGCCATTTGGTGTATTTTATTATGCGATATGCATGTATACACAGATTTTCTGTTCATATGTACTTAATGACAAACTACTTTTCAAAACTAATGAGTGTGAACTGTGGGGAGGGGGGGGGTACATCAGTTGGCACATTTCTGCATACTGTAGATCAATTTCTTGAATGCTCAATATAAAAACACAAAAAAGGTTAGTAGGTCATTAATATTAAACTATTGACTCCTGCTACAACTGACAGAAAAGGATCAAGAAATTACTTGGCTGGGCATGTAGCTCAACAGTTCTATGCATTTTCATAGCACATGAATGGTAACAACAATATCCCAGAACAACATAGGTCTCATGGTTTTATATCAATGCAATTTTTCAATGTAAATGAAGGATGAAGCAACTTATGTTCATTTCCTCCTCACAAAAATATGCCATGATGTATATACATTACACATTAACTGCGTCATGGGCTTAAGGCAATGTTGGACCCAGAAATACCTGTACTGGCCCAGGATTCCAGCAGGTTACATTGTACACCAGTTCAGGATTGTCTGACTGTAAACAACTAGAACAGGGGCCTCTTATTAATTCCAGAACAGTTACAGTGTGAAAATACAGGTCACCCAGAATTCCCGTCTGTAAGGAAGAACACAGTGGAGGCACCATACTGCACAGCTGCCCCTGAAAGTAACCCACACTCAGCTCATTTCTTTACCTTCATGCATTTTTCCTTTTCAAACTCTGCTATCTGACTGAAGATGTCAAGAAGGTTTGTGGGTAGACCTTTTTTCGAATTCTCCCCCGATGTCCCCTGACCGTTACGCGACCTGCCATCGCCAGAGAGGGCACGCTCGTTTCTGTCTGACGTTCTCGCACTCTCCATTTTCCCGTCGGCACTAGACGGGTGTTCGCATCGGCTGCCGTCGGACCCTCTGCGGCTGCCGCCCTGAGCAGGGTACTCCTTGGCGGGCCAATCGGATCTGGTCGAGGGCCTCCTCTGGACTCCTGCCTCCTCTTTCTCTCGCCCACTCAACCTCCTCTCACCGGGCCTGCCGTCGTGGCTCCAAGGAGAAGCCAGATGTCTGAAGTCTTCACACCAATCTTTCGCCCCGGTGCTCTCTCCAGAGCCAATAAAAGGATCATCGTCAAACCTACCTCGACCGTCGTCCGCGATTTCAACCGATGGGGAGGACGCCGACAGGCGCGACCTTCGACCTTTGGCATGTAACCTACTGCGATCCTCTGACCTTTCCCGCTCCCCCAGCAGTTTGGCCACCTCCTGTTTCTGGCTCAGGAAGGAAGCGGACGTGTTTGCTGGGGCAGGGTAGCACTCCTCTTTGCCATCGATACTCCTGTCATCACGAGAGGACACCCTATGGTGGCGTTTCTTACGGCTGCTTGAGGTTCGCCTGTGTTTGCGCCTTCTCTTCTTTGACTTTCTGCGGCTGGAGGAGGAGGACGCGGAGGAGGAGGATGAGGAGGATGAGGATGAGTTACTGGATGTGGATGATGAGGACGACGACCTCCTCCTTTTCCTTTTCATCCTAAAATAAAAAAATAAATAAAAAAAAGGAAAAATTCCATAAATTTAATACAATTTTCACACAGTATCAATGGTCCCATCTTGGAATCAAAGCAAGCGCATGAAATCCGAATGCACATATCAAGTTAAATCTTTCAAGTTCATAAAATATTCATCATGCTTCTCCCAATCTGTTCTCTGTACCACAACAGTTGATTCATTACTTGTAATGAATAAATCCTAAATATAGTACAGGTATCTCAAGGATACAAACCTCAGGGTTACGGAGTGTCTAGTCATCCAAAAAGGGTAAGAACCCAGAAGTAGCAGAAGCAATTACATAGTTTTAAACTTATTATACAATGGAGATATTGTCTTTGTTACTCTTCCACTGATACGAAAACTGGAAATACACCCATCTCTCTAACTGTATGTTGGGTCCATCTAAAATCACACTGACAATGTTAGAAGCAGTTTAATTTGAGCTGGCTATTTAAAAGCCACCTGCCCATTGGCAGATCGTTGTTTCCTCACGGATGCAATTTCTTTTATGATCAAATAATTCCTCACTTGCTTTGAACACAGTCTGGTCCACAAACACATGTCCTATTTAGCTCTATAAATAATCAGTTTATCTATAATCAACACACTTATGATGGCATTTGAACTTAGTTTGCTGTTTTTGTAGTGTTTTTTTTCTCACAATTCTCAACTAGACATTATTATGCCATCTTTTAAAGTTCTAATATGATCCCATTTGTGGCTATTAACTTGTAAGAATATTTTTATCTACAAAATAAGACTGGAGAAATCCAATAAACAATTCCATTAAATGATTAAAATTGGTGCATTTTCACTTCACATTTAAAGTTACATATGTAAATTTCATCCTTCTGAACCTCCATTCCCAAAGCATTTGGCTCTGAGGTTCTGCAGTAAATAAATGCTATCTTTTTCTGCAGTTAGAAACCTGAGTTGATTGAATTCCCCCCACCCCAATCATCAATTTCCAAGTGGAAATCTACCATTTTATATCAACAAGCTGCGGACGTTAACCTTACCTTAGCAGTCAGTCAAACTTAAGCACATCATACCGATCAACACCTTTACATTAAAAACAACAGTCCCACAAAGAAGCCTGTATGAAACATCCAAGCCTGAGCGAGCGTCGATTCTCTTCCCCAGCTCTGACCTTGTGCCCATTTACCTTTTCTCTTCTTTTAAGATCTTACGCAATTTTTCCGCGCTCGTCTCCACACACTTAGACTCTCTCTCTTCCTTCGCCATTTCCTCTTCTCTCAGTTTCAGGGATTTCTTTAATGCAGTCATTATCAGAGTGAAATTGCAATCAAGTTAGCAATGCACAGTTTCCCCACAGAGGTCCCACAGGCAGTGGTGTTAACGCGAAATGTGAAAACGGTAAGTCACATTAAAAGCGGACAAGTAAACATTGATTGCACAATGATTTTGCATTTAGTCGATACCAAGGATGAATAACACAAACGCAATGCACACCAGTGCATACACACCCAAAGGTTTACCATATTAGGATCCGTATGTTCAAAATTACAAGCAGTCAAAAGTAATGTTTGTTTATTTGAGGGAATAAAAGAAAAAGAAGAAAAAAAAAAAAAGATATAGTTACCACATGAAGACCAGGTTCAGAATACAAACCGTTTTCGTTCAGGTTCCAGTTTGTTTTCAGGGAGATGTCAATCGCAAGAAACCAGTGCAGTCAAGGAGCAGAGTCCCACGTCACAGAGACACATACAGAACAAAACACTTGGTCAGTATAACCAGAGAAGCAGCAACGCTCGCTACACAGCGGGAACCACGGCAAACACAGCTGCAGACAGTTTCCTCAGCTGCAGGCACAGAATTGACTTAGAGCTTTTGCACTGTTCAGAAGCTGATTCAATCAATCAGCTTGACGATGTGCAGTGCACAGAACAAACACGTGGGGGGAGGGTTCCATACTGCAACGTACAGATATCTTTATATCTTAGGCACAGATATCTACCAGGCCATCACTGTACTTCCAGGCATCTTGGTATCTAAACTAAATTTGACTTCCACGGTTCACAATCGTTAACTGAAAACCATGACTCATGAATTCTGAGGACTTGTATCTGCTTTCATTCGCTTTGAAGTAAACCCTCTTTAAAAAGGAAGATGTGCTCTTATTCTTCTTGACTTGAAGCTGATCTTATACAATTTAAAAGGCAAATGCTGCTCTTACACTGTTTAAAGGGGCTGTTCTGTTTAAAGAGGAAAAGCTGCTCTTGTTCGGTTTAGAGGGGAAAGGCTGCTCTTGTTCTGTTTAGAGGGGAAAGGCTGCTCTTGTTCTGTTTAGAGGGGAAAGGCTGCTCTTGTTCTGTTTACAGGGGAAAGGCTGCTCTTGTTCTGTTTACAGGGGAAAGGCTTGTCTTGCACCATTTAAAAGGGAACAGCGGCTCTTAATACAGGCTCACCTGGATGTGGAGCTGCAGTTTCTTCAGGGCTTCCTCTGCCTCCTGGAAGGTCTCATCCAAGGCCAAGGCTTTCTTGTACAGGCCTTCTGCCGTAACCAGCTTCTCCTCTTCCTCAAGCCTAGCACATAACAGGGAATGCCTTAACACAGCTCAATCAATCAATCAATCAATCAGTTATTTTTTAATTTTATTTGAATTATTTTTATATAACGGCAATCGCACTAAGGAGACACAGGGCATTGAATAGTTCAAAACAATGTGCAAATCACAAGCAGTGCACTGGTGAGTAAGTTACGCAGAGATTACATTAAATCACAAGCAGTGCACTGGTGAGTAAGTTACGCAGAGATTACATTAAATCACAATCTTATTGCATTTCCCCTTTGTGACAAATCTTGACCAGGTTGAAGTTCTCAAGAAAGTCTACCGATGGAATGCACTCACTGTCCGCCCCGTTCCACTAGGGTTTGACAGAGGTACTTTTTTGCATTCCTGTGTGTCGGGCAGCCGTCCAGAGCCAGCTGAAAGTCATCCATCGCCTTGGACAGGCTCCCCTTCGTTGCGTACCTGGGGATCATCAAAATACCAGGTACATTTCCATCAATCGCTAAGCCCACAAGCTCAACATACACCATCAAATGCCCACAGGCCATTTAGGCGCTAAGCCCACAAGCTCAACATACAACATCAAATGCCCACAGGCCATTTAGGCGCTAAGCCCACAAGCTCAACATACACCATCAAATGCCCACAGGCCATTTAGGCGCTAAGCCCACAAGCTCAACATACACCATCAAATGCCCACAGGCCATTTAGGCGCTAAGCCCACAAGCTCAACATACAACATCAAATGCCCACAGGCCATTTAGGCGCTAAGCCCACAAGCTCAACATACACCATCAAATGCCCACAGGCCATTTAGGCGCTAAGCCCACAAGCTCAACATACAACATCAAATGCCCACAGGCCATTTAGGAGCTAAGCCCACAAGCTCAACATACACCATCAAATGCCCACAGGCCATTTAGGAGAATGTTCACATATGGCAATCAATCCAGTCACTAAAAAAAAGTCAATTTTACCACATTCTGATGTGCCATTTGGGTAAAGCAGAAACTCTAGAGATAAAAATGTGGTTTAAAATGACAGATTAGGGATACTCATATCTAGCTCTCAGGGCCAGTACTATTGCTGCTTTTCATTCTTCCCCTCAGGGACTGGTTTAGACCTGGGACACCAGGTGAGTGAGATCTCTGGCCAATCAGTGACATTATTCAATCAGCTAACTCTCAGGTAGAAAAGAAAACCGGCAGCATTACTGGCCTCTCTGGGCCAGATTTGAGTATGTGGGCTTTCGAATACAACAGCGTTCGTTTGGGTCCAGGGAAGCTCAGCAATACGTACAGGGCACCCCGGGCCACAAGAGCCTCTACATTGTTAGTGTCGATCTCCAGGGCCTTGTTGTATTCATTCATCGCATCAACGTGTCGTCTGGATTTGAAGTGGTCCACTCCAATTTTCACACTGAAACCAACGCGATATTTTAAAAATGACTGCTCAATTCAAATCATCATCGGTCAACTCCCCTGGTAATTAATTTGATCAAAGCAAAAGATAACTTTTCTTATTAATAGCTATTTAGAGTGATTGGTTGTTTGAGGTAGACATTTTCATAAAAGAAAGCTATGACTTGTTGGTTCTGAAGATGACTGTACCATTTTAAGGCCCAGGATGCTGACTGCTTCTTTCTGATAGACGTCCCATAGTCACCATCTAAGAAACACTTGCTGTGCAGAAAAGAGAAAGTTCACATATCAGGTAAGAACCCATTGAGTGGCTGTAGATCAGTTTACCAGTGAAGATCTAACCTCTGTAGACCCCTCATCAGTGAAGGAGGCTGTGTTTCACTGACTCCAAGCTTTTTCAGGAGAAAATCCACATTCGACGGGTTGGAGAATCCCAGTGAATCTTCTAGAACTTTTTCATAAGTGTCAGTACCGCTGTTGGCCACCTTCACACCACGGCTGAACAGTATTAAAAAAAAGGAAATAAACACTTAAGATATGAAATGTACAAACAGTTCTACCCTATAGTACAAACTCAGGACAATGCACAACAGGTATCAAAAAGATCCCCCTTATGTTTTGTAATCTATTCCCAGCTGTTAAGTCTCAGTCAGAATTGTAAACCACCCAACCCACTGGAACACCCTCTGTGAATTTAGGAGCATGCAGAAATGCGTGGGTGCGGTCAGTCTGCTTCAGTTTGCAGTCCTGCAGCTGAACTGTGCAGTCGCTGCCCTGGAGAACAGCACGTATTACACATCTGGGAGAGGCTAACCAGGGGAACCACTGCAGCGTATTGAGGCAGGGAACACCAAGCCAACTGAACCTCCCTCCTCCCATTACACACTACATTTCAGGCATTGAGCAGATGCTCTTATCCAGACTGACTTACACAGACTACATTTTTACGTACAATCAATGCAGTTGGATATTTGAAAAAGCAGTTCAGGCAAAGTACCCTGCTCAGGGCTACAATGGCAGAGCCCCACCTGGGAATTGAACCGGCATCATTTGAGTTGTGAGTCCAGTTCCCGAACCATTGCGCTACAGTGCCACCCTGGATGATGCTTTAACCCATTACAAACGGCATTACCTGTCACAGCAGCCACTGCCACAGTAAGGATTCAATGCCAGACCGCCTGGCCAACCACTGCTACAGTAAGGAATCAATGGCAGACCACCTGGCCAATCACTGCCACAGTAAGGAATCAATGCCAGACCGCCTGGCCAATCACTGCCACAGTAAGGAATCAATGGCAGACCACCTGGCCAATCACTGCCACAGTAAGGATTCAATGCCAGACCACCTGGCCAATCAGTGCCCCAGGAGTTGGTGTTTTAGCTCATGTGGGCAGCTCCAGTCCTTTACATTTCCAACAATTAATCTGGCAGATGTCACAACTAAAATGTCAGATTTCACATAAATAATTGGGCTAATAAACCCCCCCAAGTTTGACACACCAATCTAAAGACGTGTAAGAATCGTGTTTCATTGTCCTCACATGTAATGCAACGGCATATCTTCTTTACTAATGACCCCCAACTTCAGCTTGGCCAGATGTGGAGAGAGGGATGAGGTATGGAGAGAGACACTCAGCTTGCCATGGTAACGGTCAATGTCCTTCACCCCAGCTAGGAGGGAAGAAAAAAAAAAACATGATACTGGACTCAGACTGCTCTTGGCTTGGCATTGCGTGCTTCAGAGGACAACGTGTGCTTGTCTGCGCTCTCCAGAATTGATAGCACTACCAGCAGATATACATACAGTTGGTCATTCCAAGCTGGGGAGAAAAAAGCACAAGTTAAATGTTTTGTGGGAGTGGCCTAGCAGACCCACCTCTGATGAGATCTCCTACATGATAGTATGACAGAGGATCGTCATGGTTTCCATTGGACGGCACGTCTCTAATTGGGCACAGAGCCTGAGAGAGAGGAAAGGGCAGAGAGAAACGGTGAGGCTTCTGAATTGTCCAGAGACTACAAAAACACACAAAAAAAGGCCAGTCGGGCCCACCTAGACTAATCCACCTATATAGTCTATAGCAGTGAATCCCTAACTGTGGGTCAGGACGGGACTGCTTACAATACGCTTTCCATAGACATTCACATCAGTCATACTAAACACTATTGTATATGCTGCACGTGTGGGACACAGCATATTCACTCGTTAAGTGGATGTGAGGACATAACACTTTTAACCGCCTGTCTGGCGTATCCAGCACTATGTAAAGACTGGACTTGAACGCCCTAAGGGCCGTCATGACGCATAGCGCTGGGCGATATACAGTACCAGTCAAAAGTTTGGACACACCTACTCATAGAAGGTTTTTTCCGTTATTTTTACTGTTTTCCACATTTTGGAATAGTAAAGACATCAAAACTATGAGATAACACAAATTAAATTATGCAAAAACCAAAAAAGGGTTAAACAAATAAAAACTTGAAGGGTTTCTTCTCCTGACTTATTTTTCCATAGAGTTCAATAGGAAAATTAGTCATGAGAAACAACCCTTAAAGTGATCCATCCATATCTACTGCATATCTGGCAGCAGAGTGATGGTTTGAGGCTTGTTTAATACCTCAGACCCTTGATGACTTAAAGCCATTTAGCCAACCATGTGTTCCACACTGTTCCAGTGTAATTTAAAGCTAAATCTAGTCCCACCCCCCAATTCCCATAGAGATCCATTCAAATGCAGAGGTTATAGTATTGCTTCTAAGAGTACCTGGAAATAAGATATCAGGAGTCTTTTGATATCCTTTTATACAGTCATGATGGCATCACCTTTTTACCTGTGGAATACATGTTTACCACAGAAGTTGAGAGAATGGCAAGAATGTGCAAAGCCGTTATCAAGGCAAAGGGTGGCTACTTTGAAGAATCTGTTTAAACCCTTTTTTGGTTTTTGCATAATTTAATTTGTGTTATCTCATAGTTTTGATGTCTTTACTATTCCAAAATGTGGAAAACAGTAAAAATAACGGGAAAAAACCTTCTATGAGTAGGTGTGCCCAAACTTTTGACTGGTAATGTACTCGGTCGAATATTTTTGTCATCGCCACAATGTAGTGTATTGCCTTTCTTTTAGCCTTTTTTTCATTAATTATATCTGATGCGGTAGTAAACATCTGAACTTCAGAAGCAATGTGAAATGCTTCTGGAAAAATAACCCACTGATATCGATTGGATGTTGATAAGACAGCCAATGAGCAGCAAGGCTTGCAGCTTCCATGTGACTGACAAAAACACATCACATGATCACATGGAAGCTGTATGATCTTCCTGCTGACTGGCTGTCCTATCAACATCCAAAAGATATCGGTGGCGGTTTTTTTGTGTGGAAGCATTTCATGTTGCCTCTGAAGTACGGATGTTTACGACCGCATCAGGAATTATTAAAGAAAAAGACTGACAGAAAGGCAACGCACCAGATGACCGTTATTGCCCTCAAGAAAATATTCAATAATTATCAAACGAGTATACTGCCCTGCCCTACTTACACACTTCATGCCTGGATCCCAATTCACCAGCCTCTACTGAATATTTTTCTTAAAGTGAGGTTCCAAGAACCACACGCAAAACAAATCATGTGGTCTGATGAATGCATTGCACAATATTAATATAACCCCCTTAGATTTATATTCCCTTACTGCGAATACTGCGTATCCCAGCCACCAAAAAGCTGGGGCCACATGTATAAACAGAGCTGAGCAAAAAATGCCCTCAGGACGCTGCGTAAGCGGGTTTCCATGCAGAAATTCAGATGTATAAAATAAGAGAATCTCATGGCGACACCGTGACTGAAAGGCAGAGGGAGAAAATTTAAAAGCAGATTTCCGACTTTCTCCCTGAGTATTCTAGAGTTTTATACATGTGGCCCCTGGTCTTTTTTTACTGATAGTGCACAACAGCTGAATCGGAATTTCTTCAGTAAATGTCCAGCTACATAAATGGACTGTATGTATAAAGGCGAGTAAATGTCTCCAGATAAGAGTGTCTGCTATAAGCCGAAAAATGAATATAAAATGAGCACATTTGCACATTCTAATTTGGCTTTGAGCTTTCTCCGTGTGTGTGGGGGGGGCCCTACTGTGAGCTCCAGGTCCTCGATATCCCTCTCCAGCCCTCCTCCCACACAGATGAGTGTGATGAAGAACCCAAAGTCCCGGATGGAGTTGATCCGGCCGATAACTGCATCCCCGCGCTCCACGTCCCTGTAGAATAGGTCCCCGCCTTTCATCAAAAGGGATGTCCAAAAACTGTTCCAGGGGTGGCATAACGGCATACGGCTCTGTGGAGAATACGTTTTATTTTAGCAAATACATTTTTAAATAAGAAAGTGCAGTGAAAATGACGGTGGTTGTCCTCGAATGATTCAAAGGAAAATACTACCTTCGGCCTCCTCAGGCCACTCTTCTTCAGCAGGTTTATTTGATTTCCACGAATGTGCAAACAGGAGATCCGCTTTTCTAGCGATGAACTGCTCAACAGAAGCGCTGTCGGCGCTCTTGTCTCTCCTATGGAAGACAGGCAAATTAGTTACAGATAAAACAACACACAATCAAATTAAGTGACATGGTAGTTTTTGGTGTGATCATGCTGAAGAGGATATGACCCAGAGTAGAAATTATGTTCACAATGCTGAAAGTTGCATTCGATAAGTAACACTTCATATCTGCCGTTTCATTCGATTAAACAAAGCAAAATAGAGCCAAATTAAAATTGACAGGGAGGGGAAAAAAGATGATGCATTATATACTTTATATTTTCCTGATAGAAAATTTGTTTCCCAGACAATACAGCCCAAAACACAATCACAAACAAGCAAAACATATGTAGCATGGGTACAAAAACAGAAATTGAAATATCATATTATCTAAATCTAATGGGAGTCGATTTATCTTTGCATGTACAATATTTTTGTTTTAACAAATGTATATATTTTTGAATACACTTACATGAATGTATGTACTTCAGTAATCATAAAATTGGTTACCTTTGGATCGGGGCCTTGGAAAGTTCTGCCGCAATTAACTTAAAGTCTGGATTCTCATTCTGTTCACATTTTAGAAATGAATACAGGCTTTGTCCATGATATGACAAGGACTGCCGCAATAAGTCTCTGTCCATTTTCAATGGTGAAAACCTAACTGCTATTTTGAGCACAACGTCCTGAAAAAGAAAATAGTTAAGTTAACTTCCAAGCTTTATCTTGGTAGCAAGCTGAATTACTGTAACATTACTGCAAGTAGCTAACTCAAGCTGCAAAACACTTCTTCGTTTATGACAGCACTACTTGTTGTGCTAGCTGACTAGCTAGTTAACTTAATTAACTCAGCTTGCTTGCTACACACACCTGATTGAAATAGCTAGCCACTTAGCAGTAACATAAGAGCCAAGCTAGTGCTACGCAAATTTATTGTATAAGCACAGTTATAACAAACTATGGAAAGCTCCGTTGAGAAACGTAAATTAACTTTATACGAGTAATAATGCTATACGTAGTGTGAGAGTCAGTTAGCAAGCTATGTCAATTAGCTCCGTCTGCCTCCTTGGACTGTAAACTTCCTTGAAGGCTAACGTTACTTGCCAGAAAAAAATACGAAATACTTACTAGCTCCTAGTATTTTCTCAGGATTCTGTTTCATATTTAGCTGCCGGTTCAAAACTATCTATCTATGCACACTAGTTAGCCTAAAAGCATGCAAAACAACACATTAGCTAGCTTGTTAGCACTAGGTAGCAAGCTGCTGTATTGTCGGACCGGAACACTGAATTTCAGTGTCACAGGCGTTATAGTCCTACAAGAAACAAAGGAGCAGTGCAAGTAATGTTCAAGATATGTGGGCTAGGTGCATTTGAATTGCTTTTTTAAACACATTTTTAAAATATAATATAGCAAATACATGTATTTAAATTTAAAATTTTACTTAAAGGGATAGTTCGGAATTTTGGACATAATGTCTCAATTACGACTTACCCATGATGTAGTTGATTGATGGAAACCATTTTCAGCTAATTCCATGCTGTCCCTTCTTTTGGACATACACACGTTGCTAATGCTAGCGCAACTCTATGGCAACCGGTAGCATCCACGACCAAATGCACTGAAACACTCCATAGTGCACCCAACAATTTGATAGTTTTTTTTCTTCAGAACAATCAGAAATTTTCATTAACTTCAATGGAACACGGTTTGCATTACATGCAGAGGAGTATATTGACCATTTATAAACAATTTACAATTTTTTAACAGCTGATCCTCCTCTTGACCAGGCTAGCTATTTTGCGTCACCTGTTCTGTAACATTAAAACTGTAATGTAGTGTTCCAAAACTTACTGAAATAAAATAAAAATGACCATGAACTTTTAGTTTTAGTTTATGATCCTCCTCCTGACTGTTGATAGCACCGAACGTTTTTGTTTGGATAATCCGGATTGCATATAGTTCAATTTGAAACATTCAAAACAAAAAAGTTGGGACAGTGTGTAAAATGCACATAAAAGCAGAAAGCAGTGATTTGTAAATTATTTTGACATATATTTAATTGAAAACAGTACAAAGAAAATATATGTAATGTTGGAATTGGAGTTTGTATTTTTCTCTCCCCCAACCCAATTATTGACTGTACTGAAATAAAAAATAAAAATAAAATCGGTTGAAAAACTCAAACTAAACCAAAACTGAAATTGAAAAACTAAAACTACAAACACACTCTGAAAACTAACTAAAACGAAACTAAATTAGAAAGTTAAATTAAAAAACGAATAAAAATAAAAACTAAATTAAAAACTTAAAACTATAATAACCTTGGAGCCAATAGCAGCCTGCTAATGGACTTCTACATGTTAAGGATCCGAGAAGGGACTGGACTCAAATGCACGACTCTGAGACAGAAATCCAATAATCCAAATAATCTATTACTTCGTTCAGAACTCCAGATGTATAGGGAGAGTTAGGGAAGGGACTGGATCCTGGAATAGCGTGAACAGGGGCAGAACGGGAGTGGGAGTAGGCAAGGGGCTGCATATTCTTAACACAATTGTAATTAAATTTATAACATACTGGGCCATGATCCTGTGCACATTCACAGTATTCCCTGATTAAACAAATACCCCAATGAGCATAACATAACATGTGAATGTATTTGAAATTGCCCACTTTCGGGGGTGAGGCATCTCACCTGTCGCATGTCTGTTGCATGACCGCACCTCTTTGCTGATATTTCTTAGCCCTACTTCCTTGAAAAAGTAGTACCTTCTACTAGAAGCAAACACAATGTTTTATTTTATTTTGCTCGTTGCATGTTTGTCCATGTCATCTGGGCAAACTAGCACACCAGGTAAGGAAACTTAAATGATTTTGGTTCTCCATTCAGGCTAAATTATTAAGAATAAATTTACAAATAAATAAACCAGTCCTTAAGATTTGTCTGTATAATCTAATCAGAAACTTTAACTGTCACTCAGATGCAAGTATTACTAAAAAAGGGCTTTTAATTTGATTTCCACAAATTTTTAAAACATTTTTTTAAGCGAATTAAACGTAGTCAAGTTCGAGTATTTTTACGGTATCTTGAGGGAACTTTCCAGTCTTCCCCTTGCGTGAGTAATTCCTTATTAATATATTCTGGATTCGCATTGACTTCACTCATCTTGTGTTGCTTTCAAAATAAAGGGAGAGTTTGCATTAGTTCTTCAACTCGCAAATTATTCGTCGTCTCTCTATCGCTCAACTTCCACAACCTTGCATAATATATCGACAGGAAGTCTTACGTCTTGTAAAGTGAGTGGGAAAATATTATACATTAGGCTATATAGCCTATATTACATTTAATCAATTTCTAATCCATTTCTAATTATTATTATATTCTAATTTAAGTGCGTGTGTGTGGGGGCAGTAGAAAACCGTAATGAAGTGAACGTAAATATGAAAAAAAAAAGATATGTAGGTAGAGTATCATATATGTTCACGTGTTATTTATGTCTTCTGCTAATGGGCAGATGTTTACAGTCCTCTGCCAGACATTTGGCGACTAGTATGTGCATTATTAGATTTAGTAGGCTAGTGTAATCCTGCCATTCGTAGTCGTAAAGTGCCCCCCTCGCACACATATACGCAAAAAGAACGAAGAGCCGTTCTTTTGAATGGCTCTCGGAAACGAACAGAGCCATAAGATCCGGTTCCCTTAAAAGAGCCATAATTCCCATCACTAGCCCTCTCCCCTCACTTTGCAAGCAGTGTGTGAAAGAAATCCTGCAAAATTCTTTCCAAGCGAATGAAGAAGACCCGCTCTTGCACAATAGACATACACTCTAGTCAATGGCTGTGTCCGAATCAGAGCCCTATCTACTGCACCCTGTATCCTGCGTACAGTGCACTGGCAGAAACCTGCTGTTTAATGTGCACTGTTTAGCACACGTTTTAGATGTTTAGACGTTCAGTACGTAAAAAATATTTTCAAAAGTAAAAATATGATTTTTTTTAAAATACGTTGGTTTCAGTTAAAAATATATTTTGGGCTAGTTCTGAGTCGCCATTTGGCTGGAAAGTCTTGCAAGATATGGCGACCCTGCACTCCACCCTTGCGTGGTCATGTCACATGTTGTTTTTGTTGTATTTGAAGGAAAATGTCAGCAAAGCTGCACCTAATTTTTTTAGAAGGAAGCCTCCCGTCATACTTATGCAACCAAAATGTTTGTGTACTTCTTGAAAAGTGTGCTCCCGAATGTACTCCGTGAAACCCCGGAAGTAAGTGTATCATACGGGGGTTTAAAGTATACTATATTTAGAGACAATTTCGCCTACTTAACAACTTTCCGCCCTGTATACTCAACTAGCCTACCTAATAGTGTGAAAGGGTGCTGATTCGGACACAGCCACAGACATTGGCTGTGTCCCAAACCGCATACTTCCATGCTCCGAGCATGCATAGCGAGCACGCATCCATCTTGGAATGTGAGTCCAAAAAGTGCGGTAGCATGGAGCACGGATAAAGTACCCGGATGCGTGCTCCGTTTGTTCAAAATTTGAAGTATGCATCGATGCTTGCTCCGACTGGAAAAAATACCATCATCTCTCCCTAGAGACAAATTTCCCAATAAATATACTCTGCCTAACTTCAGGGCATCTGACTATTTGTGTAGTACTGACACAGTGGTTCAGATTGGAAACTTAAACGTGAAAAACTGTACATTAGGAGTTTGTATATGAATAAAGTGCTGCAATGTGAATGAACAACACAATATGTGATGTAAAATTAAAATAAATTTCATGTACATTTTTTAAGTTTAATGATATGTAATGTTAACCAGTGTAGCTAGCTAGTCGGCTGTATAAGACAACCTACGTCGGTGCTGACAAGCGCAATTGTCCTACGAAGAGAAGCCCTCCTCTTCGCCCCAGCTGTCCGGATGGCCTGCCTTCATCGGATGCTGTTTTCAATAATGATCCGCTGTCTTATTCTGGCAGCAGTGCGTCTTTTCTCCATTTCAATGGAAAAACACCCCAGAACCAACAGCATCGCCACAAACATTATCGGCTCCATTTTTACTTCTAAATGCGTACCCAGTTGTTCATGCTCTGGTAAACAGCGTGAAAATAATCAAAACACAGACACGATTGTTTACAATGAAAACACAATTTTATTATGGGGTTGATCATTTACTTAAAGGTATCCAACGATGTAATGAATAGGCTGTCTTCCTAGCCATCGTGCCTTCGACTGACTTTTCTGGAATAAGAACGCTAGCAAAAAGGATAATTCAACTGTTGTGGATATTGCTGGGTATATTAGAATATTTCAGTAACAGCCAATACAGTACAAATGCCAGCTAACGACATTTTAGCCTACTCAGGTTTAGCCTACTTACTCGTCGGAATTTCCCAGATAGTGCCACGAAGTGCATCCCACGACTGAGCAAAACTTTCTGTGCTTCCATGCTCCAGAGTGCGCACTCCCAAGCCTTGAGTGCATACTCGGGAGCACGGTAGTGCGGAGCATGGAAGTATGCGGTTTGGGACACAGCCAATGTCTTGTATGACAAGTTGCAGTTTTTACTTCCGGTTTACTTCCTGAAATTGTCCAATGACTGCACATGAGTGTGCTCCTGAATCAAGCTGTGTCTGGTACCCTGTTTCTGTTACAACAGCAGAATGGTATCTCATTAGTATGCGTAAGCTAGGGCTGTGATAGGCCGATAGGTCATGGGAAAACATGACGTGTGAGGGTAGTAGGAGATGACACCACGCTACTGTGGGTAACCGCTAAATTTCAGATAACGTTAGCAAGTCAGTAACGTTAGCTAACGTTAGGTATAGTCACTTGTGGTAAGCTAATGCTAGTTTGATTACTGTGCATGCCTAATGTTTTAATGTAGCTGCTAAAATGAGTTTGCAAGCTATCGATGTATGATATATGTTCATTTTATTCAATGTTGTTGAAGGCACCCAAGAGCTGCTGCACTATTAAGGCGCCTGCTTAACCTCCTGTTGTCATTTCTGCCTCTAGCCTCAATCGGCTCTAGCCGAACACGCCCAAGGTGTTGTAGGAAGCCGTGTTGCCGGCATGTGACATACCTCCCAGAATCTATAGACATAGTTCGTATATTGGAACTGGAGAGGGTGGGAGGGGCCAGGCATTGAGGCACCCGGAAGTATGCTTGCTGAGCGCAAAAGAGCTTTCTGTCCATTGAAATCAATCAATCAATTCACAACCAAAGAAAACTTAATCGGTCAATTTTTTGTGATCATAGCATTCATTATGTGTAGCAGTTTGTGAAACAATGATAGTTTTGGCTCAAATAATTTTGAGCATATCAAATAATATTTAATATTAATATTTAATATTAATATTAATATTTGTTGTCAAATAATTGATAAAAATTTTACATTTTCATAATCTGCTGCATAAAAGCAAAGGACCCCTGGTCGGCGTGCTGAAGGTGGGGACATAGGCAGGCTGCAGCCAAACACTCCCCCCTCCCCTAACTACTGTTAACCGACATGTCCTAGCCAAAATCTTAAAGTTAGTCACAACCTCAAATCCATAAATTGGCCAAGCAGCTAGATACAAGCAGTCAGGAAAAGACACTAGCTACGGTTAGCTAACAGTAGCTAGCCCTTAAATGGGCATATATATAAAAACACTTAAGAAAATTCACGAATTGCTATTTTCTAACACATTTGGGCTAAAGTAATACAATAGCATCTTTTTTTTTTTCAAGATCTACAGTTACAGTCTGTATCTCCCAGGATACGTTGCCCATTTAGGTTACACATTTCAAAATTTGACTTATTTCTAGAATTGCTTACAACTTTTTGAAGCACTTATTTACCTTTTTTTTTTGTTTAAACTCACTTGAAAAATGGTTAAAAACGGAACAATTCATATGGTGAATGTAATATTACACAAACGTTTGTGTATGTGTGTAGTGGTTCCCAGATGTATGAGAGGCCTTTTAGGCCATGAATCCGAAAAAAAATACTTGATTACATTATCATACATTACATTACAATCATTTGGCAGATGCTATTATCCAAAGCGACATACAGTTGAAGTCGAAGTTTACATACACTTAGATTGAAGTCATTAAAACTAATTTTTAACCACTCCACAGATTTCATGCTAGCAAACTATAGTGTTGGCAAGTCAGTTATAGACAGGTCCAGATTTGAGAAAAATTGAATGTTGTAGGCATTTCATGTTAAAAGTGGGCAAACAAGTTTTTTAGGATAATTTGAGGGTGCTGAATTTAAAAAAAAAATTTGCCAGGCTGAATTTTGAGATTTTGACCCTCAAATTTGGAAAAAAAAATGGCCGCCATTTTTCATCTTTTTTGCCTTATAACTTGTCACCTAAGTTGTATCTAGTTTGGTTTATCTGCCATCTTCAATTCCAAGATGGCCACCATTATTCACCTAATGCATTAATCACTAAATAGCACTTATGTTTAAAATGATGACAAAACCCATGTCTGTAATACCAAAGCCCCCCCCCCCCCCCCCCCCAAAAAAAAAAAGCTTCCACATAAGTTGAAACCAGTTTGGTTTTCCCGCAATCTTGAATTCCAAGATGGCCGCCATTATTCGCCTAATACATTATTGAATCTAATCAGCCCACATTACATTGCTCTCAGCCCACTCCATCAACATCCAGGCGATGTGCGAAGGTACGGGACAATGGCTATCCATTAAAAAGGAGCTGATAACACCTATATCAAGCCTAATGCGCAAATTGTCATTTGCACCTAATGCGTGAATTGTCATTCAATGGAAAACTTGCGCACTGCAATAGACGGACATTTGAGTTCTGAAAATGCGCTTCAGATGTCATTACAATACAGCTCTGTTTATCTAGGAATACAGCCTGTAAGTAAATAGAATGGTTTGTGACTGAAAAAAGTTCAAAACCTTGTTCAGTGAATATTGCTCTTATTGTTTTTCAAATAGCCTAGGCTACAGCGGACTCGCTGTGCATAAGGTTTTTTCGATAGCCTATGGTTAAAAAACGGAGATAAATCTCATCATGTTAACTGAATTGTAACCTTAGCTATTCTTCGTCCTTCATATTTTTTCAATTACAGTGACAAGGTATCCATACCCTCAGCTTATTAAAACCCTGCTGATTTCACATGTTATTCCATAACTGAACAAGAGATGTTAAAGAGAACTAAGCGCGTCTAATTAGAAACGAAATTTGCAGCACGTTACACAATTAATTTACAATTAATTTTAATTCCATTATCTGCATGTGCGCTTTACAGGAGCAGGTCTGTTTCCCCTGCTGTAAATCACACTTTTCACAGTCTTCCTGGGAAAGTGGATCGTTTTAAAGTATTACGCTACCAGTAAAACAGGTTGGTCACATTTCCATAAGCAGGACATTATAAAACAAGGGAAAATATGCTGAACCTATGGGTTGCCAACCTGACAGATTTATTGTATTTAGTGTCGTCATTAAGGCAAAATAACGTTAATTTATGTTATTAATCAAAATTAGAATGCAGGTAGCCTAATGAACTTCGGATAAAGCTTGAACATGAGTTCATTGCATAATCAAATGAAATTTGTTAAACAAGCAGGCTAATTTGGCGTTTTCTAAGGTCAGACGGAAGCAATTGGTCGCTTATTTTCAGCTGTTGCAGGTGCTTTTAATAAAATTTAACCGCATATATTTTGTAAACAGCACTGTCAGGAATTACCGGGAACTCATAATGGTTAGTCCGAATAATACTGATCATAGGCTACTATTGATCCATATAGCCTATTCCTTGATCGCACTAAACACGCACGAGCATGTCTGTTTCGCCATCATAAGCAATCCGCCAAGGTGGAAAAGCAGGCTTTTAAAAGGAATGGGATATGACATTTTGATTGGTTTATTGCATGTCACACCCAAGACACACCTATAATCAATGAAGAGACTAGGTTCAGCCCATTTGGACGTTGTGCCGTGCTTAGCGCCCAAAAAACACGCCATTAAAATAGCAAAAGTGGACTTGGACACGCCCTAAATGGACTTTACGCCATGCGCTTAGACCAAGCGCCAAGATCGCCAAGATAGGGCCCCAAGTCTCTTCTGTTTCTGCATTCTTCTTGTCCATATGCACATACACATCCTCCAGTGCAAGGTAGGTTCCCTTTCCTACAGCCGCAGTTGTTGCTTTGACAGGCTGTGGTGCAGCTGCATGTGACAATCTCACCGCACATCTTAGGAATAGGAGGAAGTGTCATTAACTTTGACACTAAGGGCCCTATCTTACACCCGGCGCAAAGCGGCGCTAACGCAAACGCAAGTGTCTTTGCTATCTTACACCCGGCGCTAGGTCCATAATAACGCCTAACGCTTACGCCGTCAAACTAGCATGTTTGACGGCGTAACTCTTGCGCCATCATTAGTGAACTGGTTGGTCTTAAGATGAGGAGTGGCCAGGATTCTTTTTGGCGTATTGCTATCTTGAGCCAGCAGAAAGCGCTTGCGCTAGAACCACCACAAACCTGGTCTAAAGTCATGTCGCAATTGTTTACATGCTATTTTAACGGCGCATATAAGTGCGTCTACATAGGCGTGTGCACAACGCGCATACCCTCCTGTCTGTTACACACAGGGGCGTGCACAGGCATGACTAAAATATCTAGATCACAATGTGAAATATTATTATTGTGTAGGCTATATCTGTCATGGTTTTAACCCTTTTTCCCTATGCGGTCGTTCTCCTTGGTGGCCACGCGAGGGCGCTGTTCATTGGGTGGATGCTTGCTCCGCCCTGCTTAGATTGCGGAGCTGCTGTTAAGCCCCCACACCTGTGTTTAGTCACCTGGAGAGAGGTATATAAGTCTACCGTTTTCTTCGTTCGGGGCTTCTACATTGATTGTTAATTGTTTGTACTGTGGTGTTATTGTTGGCTGTGAATTCTCGTACCGTTTTGGCTATTCGCCTATTTTTAACGTCTCTTTGTTGAGACAGGGCTTATTTCTTGCTGGCTTGGCGGTTTATTATCTCGTAGAAGTTTGGAACCGTAAATCTCTGCTCTATTTCGCCATAGTGTGCTTTTTCTCCGTGTATGGAGATTTGTATGAGCGTTTCTGTTTGGGAACTAGTCCAGTTCGCCCCTAGGTGCATCGTCTCATGTGAGATTGGGCGTTTGCGCTTCTGCTGGGCTGCTTAGCTCGTAGAGGTATAGAGTAGCAGTTCTTTGTTCCTTTTTCGCCTTTGGATTGGTCTTCTTACTGAGAGACCTGGCGTTTTAGCTTCTACTCATTTCCGGATTACGGTAAACCAGTAAGTAGCTTCGGTACGTTTATTCCCTGTTGTCTCCTTCTCGTGGACTACGTTCCCCTTTGTTGTGAGTCAGGGTTTTTATTTATATTTAGAGGTTGTCGTGCTAGTATGTTTGCGTAGGTCTTTGTTACAGCAGTCCTGTTCGCCTTTTTGCCTGCGAGACGATTGTTGTGAACTGCTGTTCTGTTTCGTTCTCCGGGTGTGTTGTCTCCTTATGTGGAGCTTGGGCGATGTTGTGGACATGCTTGTGTTTGACTGCGTGTTTCGTATAATAGCCTCGGAACGTTAAATCCCTGTTCCGTTTCGCCTCGTATTTCACCTTACTGAGAGGCTAGGGCGTGTGTTTTTATTAGGTTTGCGTTTAGTCTATTTGGATGGGAAAGTTATGGGACGACGGTGCTCGTCGGCTCACCTGTAAAGTGTTTCTCCCTCCTGGGAGATCGGGTGTTTACCTCTTTTCTACTTTAGACTGTGAACTTATTAATATCGCCATGGAACGTTTAATCTCTGTTCCTGTTTGCCTCGTTTCATCTGCTGTCAGAGGTTAGGGCTGGCTCTGTTTTTAAGCTTGGTCATTTTTTGCTGGTAAGGTTATGGGACTGCGGTTCTCCGTCGGCTCGCCTGTAAAATGTTTCTTCCCCCTGGGAGATCGGGCGTTTACCCTCCTTTAGTTTCCGCATATGACTTAGTTCTAGCTTATGTAATTAGCCCCTTAACATCTGTTTTTTTGCCTCATTAAATTATTTCATTCTTCATTTGTGTACAGTATTTATTTGTGCCATTGTGCTACTCGCCTGTTCGTATGCGTCTCGTTATCGAGACAGGGCGTTATATTCCTGGCTCTGGTGTAACTGAGCCGGTCTGTAGCTGTGGTGTGTGTGTTCCTTGTCTTGTCTCCTTCCCTTATCTGCGGGGTATCCCGCCTTAGTGGCCTAAGGGCTTTATGATTCCCCTTGCTGCGTTTGGCTCCTCCCACCTCACACGTCACGCACCCCTTTACAATATCAAAAATGCATAATAATAAAAGGTTCCATAGGTCCACATACCTTTCCCTCAGCGAAGGGAAACAATGCCACATTACATTGCTCTCAGCCCACTCCATCAACATCCAGGCGATGTGCGATGGTACGGGACAATGGCTATCCATTAAAAAGGAGCTGATAACACCTATAGCTATCAAGCCTAATGTGCGAATTGTCATTCAATGGAAAACTCGCGCACGGCAATAGACGGACATTTAAGTTCTGAAAATGCGCTTCAGATGTCATTACAATACAGCTCTGTTTATCTATGAATACAGCCTGAGAACAAGGCTTCCACCTGACTAGAGGGTAGTCCCTGGTGGATTTTGTGGATGGGAATGTATTTAGGCTTCTAAGAAGTCCCTGCCTTCATCCACAGCTGAGTGCATTGCATCTTATCAAAATGTGCAATTAGCAAGACAAGCACATCAGTGTCACATGCTGAAACCACAACTGTTTCGGCATTGGTGTGAATGCAGTGCAGAATAAGGCGTGTATCGGCCTCCTCATGTGTAGCCTGTAGGAGCGATATGTCCATCCCTGGATCTGAAGATTTCAAATCTGTTATCTCCTTGAATCCTCCAGCCACTACAAGTGTTTGGATACAAGAGAAGATGCATGTGCCATGAGCTGCTCAGAAATAAACTCTGCCAAATGTGCTTTATTCTCTCCAAGTGACAGAAGGTTGGACCATTTGTCCGGTAGAGGAACAGATTAATTTTCTATTACCCTGCGTATGGGCCGAATGCCATGTGTTCATTTCATTCTGTTGTCGGTCTTGATAGAATCCTGCTGGTGTCTGTCAAAAATTACATCAATCCTGTCAAATTCTGCACCCATGTCAAAAACTGACTTCACAAACACATCTGCATATTCACAAAAAGTAGTTACTCTGCGGGGCTTTCCAAGGGCCATCACTAGTGCTTGGCCATCGATCACTAAGCAAGTAGTTCCACTAAGCGTTACCATTGCAGGGGTTGAGACATCTTGTGTCAACACATCTGCTAGAAGACTTCCATTCAATGCATGGCATTAGTTCATGCTGTAGTATCTGGTCTAGGTTTATGGGGTGTCCTGCCTTATAAGCTGTCACAAGTTGCTGTAGAATGTTTCTATCAGCTTTGATGGTTGTCTGCTTTGCTGTGGTTTGTTTGGAGTCGACAGCATATAGTGACGAGAAGGTCTCTGCCTTGTTCCTATGCAATGGAGCATTGAAATCAGTATGCTGTGCATTATCAGGAGGCTCAAGGAGATGTTGCTCAACAAACTCATCCAGCTGCTTTTGCCCAAGTTTCTCTGCATTAAGCAAAGAATGCTTGATGCTCTCAGATGCCAGATCCTTGGTAGCGATATTCTGCAGTTCAGGAGAAGCCACGTCCTTGCTAAATACATTGAATCGCCGGAAAGCTGAGACTACTTTGTCTTTATCAAGACTGTCATGGTGTTTCCTGGATGGTGTGAGCTCATTGTGTACATAGTCATTGTCCAATTCAATCATCAGCATTTGGTGAGTTAGAGTTGATATGCAACTTCTCAAGTTAAACGACAGAGCCCATCTGCTTAATGCTGTGATTGTTCTGGTTATCCCCACAATGCCTCCACTCTTCTTCCTGGTGCCATTCAGCCATTCTTGACTGTGATCGGGATCCACCTGGTTGAACTTTCGGTCTGATTCCTTCACTACAAAGTTTCCATTCTGGAATTCCTGAAGGACTTCTGGTGGAAGGCGGTTCATTTCTGTCAGGTAAACGGTTCCCGATCTAGCATAATGAGTGTGATCATACCTGAAGAAGAAAGGGAGCATCCTTCGGAAGGCATACATGTGCAGGTCCCATATACCATCACGCTATGCTCTGATAAACATCAAGAGGATGCTCACCATATCCATATATTGCCACCAGAACTGTGCATTTGGATCGCTTTCCTGTATTTTCATACCAAACGCATCCATGTCCTGCCAGAACCTCTGTAGAGAGTATCTGTAGAGAGTATGTTCAGCAGCTCTGCAAAATCATAGTTGCTGGATTGCATAGTGTTCTGAAGTTTGTCTTTCAACTCTTGATCATGTTCATCTAAGTAACTGTAGAGTTGAGGAAGAAGTAGCTGCCACAGGGCCTGTAATGTGATCTTGTGAACTCTGATAGCACGTGCATATGCTTTGCCTCCCATGACATGCTGTGCTGCATTGGCTCTTAGAATTCTAGTTTCAATCCACACATCAGTTAAACCAGAGTCTTGCATGTGCTGTCCAATGACCCGTTGGAAGTTCATTGCAGTATGCAGTCAACCAAGCAGTGGTATGAGGATATTCTCATATTCTGATACTGACCACTTCAACTCCATTAACTTTGGAAATAAGGCTTCATCAACTGTTAGTACCACATATTTCTGATTCAGAGCTTGAGTGATGTGTAACACTCTTTGAACGACAGTGTTCAAGGTTTCAATGTCATGAGCTGGTGCTTGAATGATGGGAAGATACCCTACAGTAGTCATTTCTGGATCTACAGTACTGTGCTTCTGGTTAAATTCTGTCCAAGAAGGCTTTGGGTCATGTGATTGTCTTCTCATCGTGAATGCAGTGTCTGCCGCCTGGGCCCTCAATGCTGAGGTTGATTCATCAAGGGACCCGTTAAACCACTCCTTTTTGGTATCATCTGTCAATGGAGGTTTATTCATTCCCTAGGAGTTTGTTGCTACAGGTATGATTTCATTCATGGCATCAGGAACATTCTCTCCATTTTTGGAGAGCTTAATACCATCCAGAAGACTCCCTGAAGGTGGTCCTCTCTGCCAAGCAGCCAATTGAGTGGCGTGGAAAGTGGTTTTGCCATCAGGAGTACCTTCATTAATATCAATATTGTCAGCAGAGAAAAAGACAAAACAATCTTTGACTAAATTGGGGGGTATCACAGCTCCACTTTCATCCATTCCTTGTAGTGTACTCTCAGCTAAGGCTGTATCTAATCGAAGTACATCTCTGTAGCTTATAACATGCCCAGCATTGTGGAATAATTTCACTAGTTCTTTTGAACGAGTTGATTGGTGCAGAGTGCTGCCCAATCCAATATGTTTTGGAGTCAAGTGCCTGTCACCACTAACTGTATAGATCAAATCCTGTGCGAGACTAAGTATACAACAGCGTCTTATGGACTCATCTTCACCATCACTGCTGTCCTCATCAGCATCTTACTCCAGTAGACACTGGCCACCTATCATTAGGTTAAGAAACATGTACAAACGATCTGGTACACATTTAATAGCTTCCTCTTCACTGACATTAACTCCTTCGTAAGCTGGGTGTGAAAGGATGTCACTTCTAAGCTTGAGGGCAACGTGGATCATGGACAGGAACTCATCTTCTTCTTGTGGTTGGTAGGTAGAAATGGTGAGTGTAGCTGCTGCTACTTCATCTGTTTGTGTCATCTTTGAAACAGGTATGTGGCCAAACTTCAGCGGAACCAGAACAGAACGTTGCTCACTCTGTGCATTGTCATGGAGTACAATTACCTCGTAGAATTCTGAAATCTGAGGAGCTAACTTATCCTCGAATGTGCCCATTCAACTGTTAAATGAGGGTGGAATATCCAAATTGGGATTCTTTGGCAATGGCACGATACCGGTTCCACACTTCCCTTAGCTCTAATATATGGCAATAATAATATAGTCAGCAAGTACTGCAGCTCATTGCATCGCCAAATCATCGCAATATCTGTATGCTGAGAGTTCTCTTTGGTTTGGGATGTCCTTCTGATAAACTGAACATAGCAGGAGAGATGATACTTTCCTTCTGCTGCAATAAGGTCACTGACAGCTGCAACATGAACACTCATTTTGTGGTCAAACGTTTCAGCTTCCAATATTTCTTGGCTCTTGTTAAAGGTTGTTAAGGAAATTAACTTCTGCTTGGCCTTTTTCTGTTGGCAGATCAAGCATATTTCCCAATTGGTGGGCTGCACGCTACTACGTCGATTTGGGCAGGAAGGCTGGAATTCTGCTGGTCTTGATGTTGACGGAGAGTCAGAAAAAGAATAGGGACCACTCTCTTTCAAGGATGCATTCTTAAGTCTACTAAGTCTTTCTTTGCTTGTGTATGTAGCATAGCACGTTTTATGCCAATGGATCTCCTTTTTCATTCAGGATCTTCAAGAGTCTATCAACCGTATCCTTGTACTTGACATCTCGTAACTTTTGTAGTTTGTGCGTAATCTTTGACAATGTGCCCAGGCCTTTTTCTGACGCATCGTACAGGATGTCTCATCTCTCTTCTTGACATATTATGCACAGATTGAGGGAAACTGGGCTGGATCTCTTCAAGTTAACTAACGCATACATGATCTCACGGAGGTGTCACATATCTGTAGTGATAGAAAGAAAAATAGTTTATGGTTAAATATTGATTAACATTTAGTTAGACTGCTCTAATTATAATTCTCTTTAAATACTCTTGGAATTTCATCAATTTTCATATTTCATCTATTTACAAAGTAACAGTATCATAATTAAAATAAACTTACATCATTTATCAAGCAGCACAATAAGTCAGATGGAAAAACAGATTCAAGCCATTGATTTCAGCATGACCACTTCCTTTATTTATATTATAAAAAATCAAAAATTGTCAAACAAGTTAAACTATTATAATCAATAGTAACTTAAGCATAAATTAAGTAATATGTTACACTTGTGTTTGTGTTGGTATGTTTGTGTGTGTGTGTGTGTGTGTGGGGGGGGGGGGGGGGGGGGGGGGGTGGGGGTGTGTGGATGTGTGGATGTGTGTGTGTGAGGGGTCTGGTTGTATATTCATGTATGTCAATTATGTATTTACGGTATAGATGTTTGATAATCTGTCTCTTTGGCCTGATTACATTCAATACGAAGAAGCCGAGAAATGACGGCCATCTTAGAATTCAAAATGGCGAGCAAGCCAAACTGGTTACAACTTAGATTTACGCAACATCTTGGAATCCTTGGTATCACAAACCTGTGTATTACCATGCACTTTTCAACTTCATCTATTGCTTATTCCTGAAGGCTGGGCTCATTTATTACTGTATTGAGCTAAATTATGGTGGCCATCTTGGAATTCAAGATGGCGCGCAAACCAAACTAGTCGTAACTTAGGTAACAGTATATGGGGAATCCTCAGTATCACAAACATGAGTATTGTCACAATTTTTTACCTACTGTGATACATATAATTGTAAAAATGGTGGCCATTTTGTGTTTTTTGGAATTTCAGGGTCAAAACCAGAATATTCAGCCTGGCAAAAACTTTTTTTTTTTGAAAATTCAGCACTCTCAAATTACCCTAAAAAACTTGTTTGCCGACTTTTAACACTAAATGCCTACAACGCTTTTTTTGAAGCACAAATATTGAAATCTGGATCTATTAGGACATCTACTTTGTGCGTGACACAAGTAATTTTTCCAACAATTGTTTACAGACTATTATTTCACTTTTAATTCACTATATCACAATTCCAGTGGGTCAGAAGTTTACATACACTAAGTTGACTGTGCCTTTAAATTTTTTATATTTGGTCGCATATCCATAACAGCCTCTCCTACAACTACGGCTGCTCCAACCACAACAGCCTCTCCTACAACTACGGCCGCCCCTACTACAATGGCCGCTCAAAGCACAACGGCCGCCACTACAACTACGGCCGACCCTACAACTACTTCCCCTCCAACCACAACAGCCTCTCCTACAACTACGGCTGCTCCAACCACAACAGCCTCTCCTACAACTACGGCCGCCCCTACTACAATGGCCGCTCAAAGGACAACGGCCACCACTACAACTACGGCCGCTCAAACCACAACAGCCTCTCCTACAACTACAGCCACCCCAACTACAACGGCCTCTCCAACCACAATGACCACCACTACAACTACAGCTGCCCCAACCACAACGACCGCCTCTACAACTACAGCAGCTCCAACCACAACAGCCTCTCCTACAACTACGGCTGCTCCAACCACAACAGCCTCTCCTACAACTACGGCCGCCCCTACTACAATGGCCGCTCAAAGCACAACGGCCGCCACTACAACTACGGCCGACCCTACAACTACTTCCCCTCCAACCACAACAGCCTCTCCTACAACTACGGCTGCTCCAACCACAACAGCCTCTCCTACAACTACGGCCGCCCCTACTACAATGGCCGCTCAAAGGACAATGGCCACCACTACAACTATGGCCGCTCAAACCACAACAGCCTCTCCTACAACTACAGCCACCCCAACTACAACGGCCTCTCCAACCACAATGACCACCACTACAACTACAGCTGCCCCAACCACAACGACCGCCTCTACAACTACAGCAGCTCCAACCACAACAGCCTCTCCTACAACTACGGCCGCCCCTACTACAATGGCCGCTCAAAGCACAACGGCCGCCACTACAACTACGGCCGACCCTACAACTACTTCCCCTCCAACCACAACAGCCTCTCCTACAACTACGGCTGCTCCAACCACAACAGCCTCTCCTACAACTACGGCCGCCCCTACTACAATGGCCGCTCAAAGCACAACGGCCGCCACTACAACTACGGCCGACCCTACAACTACTTCCCCTCCAACCACAACAGCCTCTCCTACAACTACGGCTGCTCCAACCACAACAGCCTCTCCTACAACTACGGCCGCCCCTACTACAATGGCCGCTCAAAGGACAACGGCCACCACTACAACTACGGCCGCTCAAACCACAACAGCCTCTCCTACAACTACAGCCACCCCAACTACAACGGCCTCTCCAACCACAATGACCACCACTACAACTACAGCTGCCCCAACCACAACGACCGCCTCTACAACTACAGCAGCTCCAACCACAACAGCCTCTCCTACAACTACGGCTGCTCCAACCACAACAGCCTCTCCTACAACTACGGCCGCCCCTACTACAATGGCCGCTCAAAGCACAACGGCCGCCACTGCAACTACGGCCGACCCTACAACTACTTCCCCTCCAACCACAACAGCCTCTCCTACAACTACGGCTGCTCCAACCACAACAGCCTCTCCTACAACTACGGCCGCCCCTACTACAATGGCCGCTCAAAGGACAATGGCCACCACTACAACTATGGCCGCTCAAACCACAACAGCCTCTCCTACAACTACAGCCACCCCAACTACAACGGCCTCTCCAACCACAATGACCACCACTACAACTACAGCTGCCCCAACCACAACGACCGCCTCTACAACTACAGCAGCTCCAACCACAACAGCCTCTCCTACAACTACGGCCGCCCCTACTACAATGGCCGCTCAAAGCACAACGGCCGCCACTACAACTACGGCCGACCCTACAACTACTTCCCCTCCAACCACAACAGCCTCTCCTACAACTACGGCTGCTCCAACAACAACAGCCTCTCCTAAAACTACGGCCGCCCCTACTACAATGGCCGCTCAAAGCACAACGGCCGCCATTACAACTACGGCCGACCCTACAACTACTTCCCTTCCAACCACAACAGCCTCTCCTACAATTACGGCTGCTCCAACCACAACAGCCTCTCCTACAACTACGGCCGCCCCTACTACAATGGCCGCTCAAAGGACAACGGCCACCACTACAACTACGGCCGCTCAAACCACAACAGCCTCTCCTACAACTACAGCCACCCCAACTACAACGGCCTCTCCAACCACAATGACCACCACTACAACTACAGCTGCCCCAACCACAACGACCGCCTCTACAACTACAGCAGCTCCAACCACAACAGCCTCTCCTACAACTACGGCTGCTCCAACCACAACAGCCTCTCCTACAACTACGGCCGCCCCTACTACAATGGCCGCTCAAAGCACAACGGCCGCCACTACAACTACGGCCGACCCTACAACTACTTCCCCTCCAACCACAACAGCCTCTCCTACAACTACGGCTGCTCCAACCACAACAGCCTCTCCTACAACTACGGCCGCCCCTACTACAATGGCCGCTCAAAGGACAATGGCCACCACTACAACTATGGCCGCTCAAACCACAACAGCCTCTCCTACAACTACAGCCACCCCAACTACAACGGCCTCTCCAACCACAATGACCACCACTACAACTACAGCTGCCCCAACCACAACGACCGCCTCTACAACTACAGCAGCTCCAACCACAACAGCCTCTCCTACAACTACGGCCGCCCCTACTACAATGGCCGCTCAAAGCACAACGGCCGCCACTACAACTACGGCCGACCCTACAACTACTTCCCCTCCAACCACAACAGCCTCTCCTACAACTACGGCTGCTCCAACCACAACAGCCTCTCCTACAACTACGGCCGCCCCTACTACAATGGCCGCTCAAAGCACAACGGCCGCCACTACAACTACGGCCGACCCTACAACTACTTCCCCTCCAACCACAACAGCCTCTCCTACAACTACGGCTGCTCCAACCACAACAGCCTCTCCTACAACTACGGCCGCCCCTACTACAATGGCCGCTCAAAGGACAACGGCCACCACTACAACTACGGCCGCTCAAACCACAACAGCCTCTCCTACAACTACAGCCACCCCAACTACAACGGCCTCTCCAACCACAATGACCACCACTACAACTACAGCTGCCCCAACCACAACGACCGCCTCTACAACTACAGCAGCTCCAACCACAACAGCCTCTCCTACAACTACGGCTGCTCCAACCACAACAGCCTCTCCTACAACTACGGCCGCCCCTACTACAATGGCCGCTCAAAGCACAACGGCCGCCACTGCAACTACGGCCGACCCTACAACTACTTCCCCTCCAACCACAACAGCCTCTCCTACAACTACGGCTGCTCCAACCACAACAGCCTCTCCTACAACTACGGCCGCCCCTACTACAATGGCCGCTCAAAGGACAATGGCCACCACTACAACTATGGCCGCTCAAACCACAACAGCCTCTCCTACAACTACAGCCACCCCAACTACAACGGCCTCTCCAACCACAATGACCACCACTACAACTACAGCTGCCCCAACCACAACGACCGCCTCTACAACTACAGCAGCTCCAACCACAACAGCCTCTCCTACAACTACGGCCGCCCCTACTACAATGGCCGCTCAAAGCACAACGGCCGCCACTACAACTACGGCCGACCCTACAACTACTTCCCCTCCAACCACAACAGCCTCTCCTACAACTACGGCTGCTCCAACAACAACAGCCTCTCCTAAAACTACGGCCGCCCCTACTACAATGGCCGCTCAAAGCACAACGGCCGCCATTACAACTACGGCCGACCCTACAACTACTTCCCTTCCAACCACAACAGCCTCTCCTACAATTACGGCTGCTCCAACCACAACAGCCTCTCCTACAACTACGGCCGCCCCTACTACAATGGCCGCTCAAAGGACAACGGCCACCACTACAACTACGGCCGCTCAAACCACAACAGCCTCTCCTACAACTACAGCCACCCCAACTACAACGGCCTCTCCAACCACAATGACCACCACTACAACTACAGCTGCCCCAACCACAACGACCGCCTCTACAACTACAGCAGCTCCAACCACAACAGCCTCTCCTACAACTACGGCTGCTCCAACCACAACAGCCTCTCCTACAACTACGGCCGCCCCTACTACAATGGCCGCTCAAAGCACAACGGCCGCCACTACAACTACGGCCGACCCTACAACTACTTCCCCTCCAACCACAACAGCCTCTCCTACAACTACGGCTGCTCCAACCACAACAGCCTCTCCTACAACTACGGCCGCCCCTACTACAATGGCCGCTCAAAGGACAATGGCCACCACTACAACTATGGCCGCTCAAACCACAACAGCCTCTCCTACAACTACAGCCACCCCAACTACAACGGCCTCTCCAACCACAATGACCACCACTACAACTACAGCTGCCCCAACCACAACGACCGCCTCTACAACTACAGCAGCTCCAACCACAACAGCCTCTCCTACAACTACGGCCGCCCCTACTACAATGGCCGCTCAAAGCACAACGGCCGCCACTACAACTACGGCCGACCCTACAACTACTTCCCCTCCAACCACAACAGCCTCTCCTACAACTACGGCTGCTCCAACCACAACAGCCTCTCCTACAACTACGGCCGCCCCTACTACAATGGCCGCTCAAAGCACAACGGCCGCCACTACAACTACGGCCGACCCTACAACTACTTCCCCTCCAACCACAACAGCCTCTCCTACAACTACGGCTGCTCCAACCACAACAGCCTCTCCCGCCCCTACTACAATGGCCGCTCAAAGGACAACGGCCACCACTACAACTACGGCCGCTCAAACCACAACAGCCTCTCCTACAACTACAGCCACCCCAACTACAACGGCCTCTCCAACCACAATGACCACCACTACAACTACAGCTGCCCCAACCACAACGACCGCCTCTACAACTACAGCAGCTCCAACCACAACAGCCTCTCCTACAACTACGGCTGCTCCAACCACAACAGCCTCTCCTACAACTACGGCCGCCCCTACTACAATGGCCGCTCAAAGCACAACGGCCGCCACTGCAACTACGGCCGACCCTACAACTACTTCCCCTCCAACCACAACAGCCTCTCCTACAACTACGGCTGCTCCAACCACAACAGCCTCTCCTACAACTACGGCCGCCCCTACTACAATGGCCGCTCAAAGGACAATGGCCACCACTACAACTATGGCCGCTCAAACCACAACAGCCTCTCCTACAACTACAGCCACCCCAACTACAACGGCCTCTCCAACCACAATGACCACCACTACAACTACAGCTGCCCCAACCACAACGACCGCCTCTACAACTACAGCAGCTCCAACCACAACAGCCTCTCCTACAACTACGGCCGCCCCTACTACAATGGCCGCTCAAAGCACAACGGCCGCCACTACAACTACGGCCGACCCTACAACTACTTCCCCTCCAACCACAACAGCCTCTCCTACAACTACGGCTGCTCCAACAACAACAGCCTCTCCTAAAACTACGGCCGCCCCTACTACAATGGCCGCTCAAAGCACAACGGCCGCCATTACAACTACGGCCGACCCTACAACTACTTCCCTTCCAACCACAACAGCCTCTCCTACAATTACGGCTGCTCCAACCACAACAGCCTCTCCTACAACTACGGCCGCCCCTACTACAATGGCCGCTCAAAGGACAACGGCCACCACTACAACTACGGCCGCTCAAACCACAACAGCCTCTCCTACAACTACAGCCACCCCAACTACAACGGCCTCTCCAACCACAATGACCACCACTACAACTACAGCTGCCCCAACCACAACGACCGCCTCTACAACTACAGCAGCTCCAACCACAACAGCCTCTCCTACAACTACGGCTGCTCCAACCACAACAGCCTCTCCTACAACTACGGCCGCCCCTACTACAATGGCCGCTCAAAGCACAACGGCCGCCACTACAACTACGGCCGACCCTACAACTACTTCCCCTCCAACCACAACAGCCTCTCCTACAACTACGGCTGCTCCAACCACAACAGCCTCTCCTACAACTACGGCCGCCCCTACTACAATGGCCGCTCAAAGGACAACGGCCACCACTACAACTACGGCCGCTCAAACCACAACAGCCTCTCCTACAACTACAGCCACCCCAACTACAACGGCCTCTCCAACCACAGTGACCACCACTACAACTACAGCTGCCCCAACCACAACGACCGCCTCTACAACTACAGCAGCTCCAACCACAACGGCCACTCCTACAGCTACGGCCGCTCCAACCACAACAGCCTCTCCTACAACTACGGCCGCTCCAACCACAACAGCCTCTCCTACAACTACGGCCGCCCCTACTACAATGGCCGCTCAAAGCACAACGGCCGCCACTACAACTACGGCCGACCCTACAACTACTTCCCCTCCAACCACAACAGCCTCTCCTACAACTACGGCTGCTCCAACCACAACAGCCTCTCCTACAACTACGGCCGCCCCTACTACAATGGCCGCTCAAAGGACAACGGCCACCACTACAACTACGGCCGCTCAAACCACAACAGCCTCTCCTACAACTACAGCCACCCCAACTACAACGGCCTCTCCAACCACAATGACCACCACTACAACTACAGCTGCCCCAACCACAACGACCGCCTCTACAACTACAGCAGCTCCAACCACAACAGCCTCTCCTACAACTACGGCTGCTCCAACCACAACAGCCTCTCCTACAACTACGGCCGCCCCTACTACAATGGCCGCTCAAAGGACAACGGCCACCACTACAACTACGGCCGCTCCAACCACAACAGCCTCTCCTACAACTACGGCTGCTCCAACCACAACAGCCTCTCCTACAACTACGGCCGCCCCTACTACAATGGCCGCTCAAAGCACAACGGCCGCCACTACAACTACGGCCGACCCTACAACTACTTCCCCTCCAACCACAACAGCCTCTCCTACAACTACGGCTGCTCCAACCACAACAGCCTCTCCTACAACTACGGCCGCCCCTACTACAATGGCCGCTCAAAGGACAACGGCCACCACTACAACTACGGCCGCTCAAACCACAACAGCCTCTCCTACAACTACAGCCACCCCAACTACAACGGCCTCTCCAACCACAATGACCACCACTACAACTACAGCTGCCCCAACCACAACGACCGCCTCTACAACTACAGCAGCTCCAACCACAACAGCCTCTCCTACAACTACGGCCGCTCCAACCACAACAGCCTCTCCTACAACTACGGCCGCCCCTACTACAATGGCCGCTCAAAGCACAACGGCCGCCACTACAACTACGGCCGACCCTACAACTACTTCCCCTCCAACCACAACAGCCTCTCCTACAACTACGGCTGCTCCAACCACAACAGCCTCTCCTACAACTACGGCCGCCCCTACTACAATGGCCGCTCAAAGCACAACGGCCGCCACTACAACTACGGCCGACCCTACAACTACTTCCCCTCCAACCACAACAGCCTCTCCTACAACTACGGCTGCTCCAACCACAACAGCCTCTCCTACAACTACGGCCGCCCCTACTACAATGGCCGCTCAAAGGACAACGGCCACCACTACAACTACGGCCGCTCAAACCACAACAGCCTCTCCTACAACTACAGCCACCCCAACTACAACGGCCTCTCCAACCACAATGACCACCACTACAACTACAGCTGCCCCAACCACAACGACCGCCTCTACAACTACAGCAGCTCCAACCACAACAGCCTCTCCTACAACTACGGCTGCTCCAACCACAACAGCCTCTCCTGCAACTACGGCCGCCCCTACTACAATGGCCGCTCAAAGCACAACGGCCGCCACTACAACTACGGCTGACCCTACAACTACTTCCCCTCCAACCACAACAGCCTCTCCTACAACTACGGCTGCTCCAACCACAACAGCCTCTCCTACAACTACGGCCGCCCCTACTACAATGGCCGCTCAAAGGACAACGGCCACCACTACAACTACGGCCGCTCAAACCACAACAGCCTCTCCTACAACTACAGCCACCCCAACTACAACGGCCTCTCCAACCACAATGACCACCACTACAACTACAGCTGCCCCAACCACAACGACCGCCTCTACAACTACAGCAGCTCCAACCACAACAGCCTCTCCTACAACTACGGCTGCTCCAACCACAACAGCCTCTCCTACAACTACGGCCGCCCCTACTACAATGGCCGCTCAAAGGACAATGGCCACCACTACAACTATGGCCGCTCAAACCACAACAGCCTCTCCTACAACTACAGCCACCCCAACTACAACGGCCTCTCCAACCACAATGACCACCACTACAACTACAGCTGCCCCAACCACAACGACCGCCTCTACAACTACAGCAGCTCCAACCACAACAGCCTCTCCTACAACTACGGCTGCTCCAACCACAACAGCCTCTCCTACAACTACGGCCGCCCCTACTACAATGGCCGCTCAAAGCACAACGGCCGCCACTACAACTACGGCCGACCCTACAACTACTTCCCCTCCAACCACAACAGCCTCTCCTACAACTACGGCTGCTCCAACCACAACAGCCTCTCCTACAACTACGGCCGCCCCTACTACAATGGCCGCTCAAAGGACAATGGCCACCACTACAACTATGGCCGCTCAAACCACAACAGCCTCTCCTACAACTACAGCCACCCCAACTACAACGGCCTCTCCAACCACAATGACCACCACTACAACTACAGCTGCCCCAACCACAACGACCGCCTCTACAACTACAGCAGCTCCAACCACAACAGCCTCTCCTACAACTACGGCCGCCCCTACTACAATGGCCGCTCAAAGCACAACGGCCGCCACTACAACTACGGCCGACCCTACAACTACTTCCCCTCCAACCACAACAGCCTCTCCTACAACTACGGCTGCTCCAACCACAACAGCCTCTCCTACAACTACGGCCGCCCCTACTACAATGGCCGCTCAAAGCACAACGGCCGCCACTACAACTACGGCTGACCCTACAACTACTTCCCCTCCAACCACAACAGCCTCTCCTACAACTACGGCTGCTCCAACCACAACAGCCTCTCCTACAACTACGGCCGCCCCTACTACAATGGCCGCTCAAAGGACAACGGCCACCACTACAACTACGGCCGCTCAAACCACAACAGCCTCTCCTACAACTACAGCCACCCCAACTACAACGGCCTCTCCAACCACAATGACCACCACTACAACTACAGCTGCCCCAACCACAACGACCACCTCTACAACTACAGCAGCTCCAACCACAACAGCCTCTCCTACAACTACGGCTGCTCCAACCACAACAGCCTCTCCTACAACTACGGCCGCCCCTACTACAATGGCCGCTCAAAGCACAACGGCCGCCACTACAACTACGGCCGACCCTACAACTACTTCCCCTCCAACCACAACAGCCTCTCCTACAACTACGGCTGCTCCAACCACAACAGCCTCTCCTACAACTACGGCCGCCCCTACTACAATGGCCGCTCAAAGGACAACGGCCACCACTACAACTACGGCCGCTCAAACCACAACAGCCTCTCCTACAACTACAGCCACCCCAACTACAACGGCCTCTCCAACCACAATGACCACCACTACAACTACAGCTGCCCCAACCACAACGACCGCCTCTACAACTACAGCAGCTCCAACCACAACAGCCTCTCCTACAACTACGGCCGCTCCAACCACAACAGCCTCTCCTACAACTACGGCCGCCCCTACTACAATGGCCGCTCAAAGCACAACGGCCACCACTACAACTACGGCCGACCCTACAACTACTTCCCCTCCAACCACAACAGCCTCTCCTACAACTACGGCTGCTCCAACCACAACAGCCTCTCCTACAACTACGGCCGCCCCTACTACAATGGCCGCTCAAAGGACAACGGCCACCACTACAACTACGGCCGCTCAAACCACAACAGCCTCTCCTACAACTACAGCCACCCCAACTACAACGGCCTCTCCAACCACAATGACCACCACTACAACTACAGCTGCCCCAACCACAACGACCGCCTCTACAACTACAGCAGCTCCAACCACAACAGCCTCTCCTACAACTACGGCCGCTCCAACCACAACAGCCTCTCCTACAACTACGGCCGCCCCTACTACAATGGCCGCTCAAAGCACAACGGCCGCCACTACAACTACGGCCGACCCTACAACTACTTCCCCTCCAACCACAACAGCCTCTCCTACAACTACGGCTGCTCCAACCACAACAGCCTCTCCTGCAACTACGGCCGCCCCTACTACAATGGCCGCTCAAAGCACAACGGCCGCCACTACAACTACGGCTGACCCTACAACTACTTCCCCTCCAACCACAACAGCCTCTCCTACAACTACGGCTGCTCCAACCACAACAGCCTCTCCTACAACTACGGCCGCCCCTACTACAATGGCCGCTCAAAGGACAACGGCCACCACTACAACTACGGCCGCTCAAACCACAACAGCCTCTCCTACAACTACAGCCACCCCAACTACAACGGCCTCTCCAACCACAATGACCACCACTACAACTACAGCTGCCCCAACCACAACGACCGCCTCTACAACTACAGCAGCTCCAACCACAACAGCCTCTCCTACAACTACGGCTGCTCCAACCACAACAGCCTCTCCTACAACTACGGCCGCCCCTACTACAATGGCCGCTCAAAGGACAATGGCCACCACTACAACTATGGCCGCTCAAACCACAACAGCCTCTCCTACAACTACAGCCACCCCAACTACAACGGCCTCTCCAACCACAATGACCACCACTACAACTACAGCTGCCCCAACCACAATGACCGCCTCTACAACTACAGCAGCTCCAACCACAACAGCCTCTCCTACAACTACGGCTGCTCCAACCACAACAGCCTCTCCTACAACTACGGCTGCTCCAACCACAACAGCCTCTCCTACAACTACGGCCGCCCCTACTACAATGGCCGCTCAAAGCACAACGGCCGCCACTACAACTACGGCCGACCCTACAACTACTTCCCCTCCAACCACAACAGCCTCTCCTACAACTACGGCTGCTCCAACCACAACAGCCTCTCCTACAACTACGGCCGCCCCTACTACAATGGCCGCTCAAAGCACAACGGCCGCCACTACAACTACGGCCGACCCTACAACTACTTCCCCTCCAACCACAACAGCCTCTCCTACAACTACGGCTGCTCCAACCACAACAGCCTCTCCTACAACTACGGCCGCCCCTACTACAATGGCCGCTCAAAGGACAACGGCCACCACTACAACTACGGCCGCTCAAACCACAACAGCCTCTCCTACAACTACAGCCACCCCAACTACAACGGCCTCTCCAACCACAATGACCACCACTACAACTACAGCTGCCCCAACCACAACGACCGCCTCTACAACTACAGCAGCTCCAACCACAACAGCCTCTCCTACAACTACGGCCGCTCCAACCACAACAGCCTCTCCTACAACTACGGCCGCCCCTACTACAATGGCCGCTCAAAGCACAACGGCCGCCACTACAACTACGGCCGACCCTACAACTACTTCCCCTCCAACCACAACAGCCTCTCCTACAACTACGGCTGCTCCAACCACAACAGCCTCTCCTACAACTACGGCCGCCCCTACTACAATGGCCGCTCAAAGGACAACGGCCACCACTACAACTACGGCCGCTCAAACCACAACAGCCTCTCCTACAACTACAGCCACCCCAACTACAACGGCCTCTCCAACCACAACGACCGCCTCTACAACTACAGCAGCTCCAACCACAACGGCCACTCCTACAGCTACGACCGCTCGAACCACAACAACCTCTCCTCCAACAACTGCCATTCCAACTACAACAGCTGCTCCTACAACTACTTTTGCTCCAAATACAACAGCTGCTCCAATGAGAACAGTCGCCACAACTATAAGAACAGCTCCACCTACAACAGTGGCTCCTAGTACAACAGCTACTCTTACTACAACAGCTGCTCAGACTACAGTCGTTCCAACTACAACAGCTTCTCCAACTACAACAGTCAATATAACTACAACAGCCACTCCAACTACAACATTGTCCCCAACAACAACTGCTCCTCCAAGTACAACAGCTGCTCCAACAACAACAATTGCTGCAACTACACCAGCTGCTCAAACTACTACAGCCACTTCTAGTACAACAAGCCAACTAACTACAACATCTGCTCCAAATAGTCAGTACCTATTTCATGACATCACTGATCCATGGTTGTGTCTTCTGTTTTCTGTGCACTCTAATGCAGTTCACCATTCATGTAAATTCTCTCATTGTTTATAGACCTCACAACACTTGCAAGATTGGAAGTTTCCCTCCGTTCCACTATTGATCTTGACAATATTACAATTATTCCATTTGTGCAAGAGGTAGGTTGACAGCATTTAAAACTTCTAAATGTCCAAAAATGCAACTTTTAGTGTCGTCATATGAAATGAACTATTCAAGGCTTAAATTCGTATTTATATTTCTTTACCATAGTTTTTACTTGATCTACTTTATTGTCAGTTTTAATTTCTTTGTAGTAAATACCATCACAGAGCTGAACACACTTTTGCCTGCTCTGTTATGGTAATCTGTTTGGTCACAGTTTTGCTACTGTGACCAAACAGAGTGTGGTGTCGATACAATTTAAATAGAATTTGAAATGTTTGAACATTAGTACTTAGCATCATATATTTGAGTTTTTGAAGCATGAATTTTATTAGCACAGTATATATTTACAGTGTGCATTCAAGTGTACAAGCTGTGGAATACAAAATATGAAGTTCATACTCTGCTACTTTTATCCCTGATTTCACTCCACAGATTTGAGTAAGATTTTAACATTTTTGTTTGGTTATACTTTATACTTATTTTCCTATTTTTTCAGATCAAAGCAAGGCTCCAGAAACATTTGAATCTACCCATTAATATTACAGTGAAATCCATGAGAAGAATTGGATAGTATCTTTCTTCAGAACAATCTGACATTTTGGAGAATGGAACACAATTTGCATTAAATGCAGAGGACCATGTTGACCATTCACAAACTATAAAACATTTTTAACGGCTGACCCTTGTCTTGATGAGATTACTGTACCTCACCTGTTATACCTGCTATAGGGTACTACATATTGATTGTCAAAATGCTAGCGGGCCATGTCAACAGTGGCCTGTGATTGGGCTGCTGCATATTTGTTGGCTGCTTTTGTGCTTTGGAAACATTCAAACATTTCTGAAAAGCTAATATTCTTAACAAAATTTTAACCATATTTACAACTCACTGCGCCATGATCTTGTGGACATTCATAATATTCCTTGATGAAACACCCAAAAGAAGTTGATAAAAGTAACTTTTTACCTTGAATTGTGTGGTTAAATTGGGCAAACCTTTTCATTCGGTGCCTTACTCAGCAGGGAGGGGATGCCTGCCCTGACTGGGTTAAGGCGTGGAAGGGAGGGGCGGGGGGGTGGTGTGGGGGTTATGACAAGGACTGGTTCATCTAAAGGTGGACAATTTTGTATTAATTAAAGTGATGTGATGTTGTTTAAAGCCGGGCTGAGCACCATGATGCTATTATAAAAATATTTGTGGTTTTAGCCTCTTTTTAAAGACCAAACATGAATATGGGTTTGGACAAACAATTCAGGTAAATTACTGAAAACCTCTACAAAAGAGACACTTGTACAATCCTTAAAGTTGGGCAAAATATTACCAACCATGTAAGAAGGCCAGTGGTAACACCCTGGCTTCCAATTGAAACTGGAGGTAAAAAGATAAATTACAAACAGGCAGGCCCCCAAAAGCCATTATCTGCATTTATACTTTCAACTGATTATTTCAATTAAATGTCACAGATTGGAAAAATGAGTCAGGAAAACAACCCTTAAAGTGATCAATTCATATCTACTATGTATCTAGCAGCAGAGTGATGGTTTGAGGTTTGTTTCATACCTCAGACCCTTCATGACTTACAGCCATTTAGCTAAGCATGTGTTCCATACCATTCCCATGTAATTTACAACTTAATCTAGTCCCAACCCCCAATTCCGATAGAGATCCATTCAAATGCAGAGAGGTTATAGTATCGATTGTAAGACTACCAGAAAATAAGATATCAAGGGCCCTATCTTACACCTGGCGCTAAGCGGCGCTAACCCAAACGCAAGTGTCTTTGCTATCTTACACCCGGCGCACGTTTCATTATAACGCCTAGTGCTTACATCGCAATTGTTTACATGTTATTTTAACGGCGCATATAAGTGCGTCTACATAGGCGTGTGCACAACGCGTGTACACCCTCCTGTCTGTTACACCCAGGGGCGCGCACAAGCACCTGTGCATGAACTTTGCTTGTTTTTTGACTACGCTCTTTGGACATTCCCCCATTAAAGCCCGGGACTTTATCTGCTACCACTGTTTCTGAGTCGTGCATTTCGGGTCCTACCCTCACGCATCCGTCTCAATGACCTTATTTAAATTTATGTTAATTACTTTTGGTGCCCTAAAATGGAGGGGGTGGGAGAGAATTATGAGTAATAATGGCTACAATTGCTAAAGATGAAATATAAATAGTAGTTTGTAACATTATCAATGTCTTGACTGTATTTTCTGATCCTTTTATTCACAAAGGTAGCATTAAATTAGATCTGAACATCTATGAATGAAGGTTTATGCACAAAAGACAGCAGCCCAGGCTTCTTGACCTATCGCACATGCAACATTCTTGCACACTATTACGGCAGTTACTGATAGCTGCTGTTCACGTCGAGTAATGGTCTCATGCCACCACAAAAAAGAAATAACTCTGGCCCTAAATTATTAAAATAATTTAAAGCAATATTTAACACTGCTCTATGAGAAGCTAGGACATTAAGCTGACATATGTGATGTTCTCACTCCCGTCCTCTTGTTTCCCGTATTTTCCTTCTCCCTTCGTTTCATGTTCGCCTCTCCCTAGTTTGTTTCCCTCGTGCTGCAGGTTGGGCGTGGTTTTTCCCTTTCGTGTCACTCTGTCTCACTACTCTTCCTCCGCCTATCCCACTCCTCCGTTTCGCATGCATTCCACACACTCTCTGCTCCGTTAATCACTCTCTCATACATTCGCACGCGGCACCTAATTGATACTTGTTAATGTTTGTATTTAGTCACCCGGTGTCCTTTGTTCGGGGCTAGTTCGTTAAGTGTTGTTCTGACGAAGTTCGCGAAAAGTCTTGTTCGCTAACTCTCTTTGTCTGAAACCTCTGGTCTTGTCTTGATTCCTAGTATCCAGTCTAGTCTTGCATTTAAAAGTCTTGTCTTGTACCGGCGTTAATTCGCCTCTTTACTAGGTCCCAGTCTAGCTCTCGTCTGGAACGGCGCTTCCTGCTGTTCATTATTCCTGCCTCGCTGTACTAACTCTGTCTGCTTGAGTCTGCCAACCTGCAGTTGTTTGCTACCCCTGCCTGTGTTGCTGTTTTCCTGCCATCCATCTGACGTGTGTGCATGCAGCCGGGGCTCCTGCTCCTCCACTCTGCGGCGGTGCCCGCCTCCTGCCTGGGCTGCTGATGTGCTGCTGCTGCTGCTGCTGCTGTCGCTGCTGCTACTGCTGCTGTTGCTGCTACTGCCGCTGCCCTGCCATTGCGCCCACGTCCTGCCCGGACCCGCTCCACTGCCCTGCACTTCTCCTGCCATTCCACTCAGCCCTGTTCCCGCTCCCGCTCCACCTCTGCTCAGCCTGGCTGGTTATCCGTCTCCATCTCCAGCCCCTGACCTCTCCTGTTCCCGCTGCTCCCCTGCTGATTGCATTACCCGGACTGTCCGTCTTATATGTTCTCCCTATGCTTCAGGAGTATTGGTCGAAGCATAATTCATTCAGAGCTACGCGCTCTGTCTGTCTCTCAAGTCCAGTCCGGCTTGGAACAATAACTGCCTTTGCCTTTCTCCCCATGCTTCAGGAGTACCCTGGTCAAGCAATAAAATAATTGAGTATTGGCATTCCTGTGTTCAAGTCGTGCATTTTGGTCCAGTCCATATCCGGGGTCGTAACAACATATGTGTTTCACCAAGCACTACATTTTCAGTCTCTCTTTTGCACATACTGTGGCACTGTTATGTTGATGCATTATTAGCTGCTATTGGTTGTGACCCTTATGACTTGCCTCTGTTGCCTATACCATTTTGTTTGCACTTTTGTAAGTCACTTTGGATAAGAATATTTACTAAGTGCCAAAGTGTAAATGTTATAAGTTGAATAATACAGCCGCGATTCACAAGCACAAACAAATGCCCCAATGAGCATAAAATAACATGTAAATATATTTATTTTAGTTCAATAAATTGTCCACTTTCTGGAGTGTTTTGCCGAAGACATCTCACTTGTTACATGTCTGTTAGATGACCACACCTCTTTGCTGATATTTCTGAGCCCTACTTCCTTGAAAAAGTAGTCCCTTCTACTGGAATAATCTGTGATTGCTTCATCCTAGAAGCAAACACAATGTTTTATTTTACTTTGCTTGTTGCATGTTTGTCTGTGTCATCTGGGCAAACTAACACACCCGGGGCCCTATCTTACACCCGGCGCAAAGTGGTGCTAAACCAAACGCAAGTGTCTTTGCTATCTTACACCCAGCGCATGGTTCATTATGATGCCTTACGTTCACGCCGTTTAAATACCAGGTATGCTTGCGCCCATTACATGAACTGGGCGTGCTGGTCTTAAGATGAGGAGTGGCCAGGATTCTTTTTGGCGTATTGCTATCTTGAGCCAGCAGAAAGCGCTTGCGCTTGAACCACCACAAACCTGGTCTAAAGTAATGTCGCAGCTGTTTACATGGTTGGTTGTGACAGAAAAAAGTTCAAAACCTTGTCCAGTGAATATTGCATTTATTGTTTTTCAAATAGCCTAGGCTACAGCGGATTCGCTGTGCATAAGGTTTTTTCGATAGCCTATGATTACAGTGACAAGGTTTCCATACTCTCAGCTTATTAAAACCCCGCTGATTTCACCTGTTATTCCATAACGGAACAAAAGATTTTAAAGAGAACTAAGCATCTAATTAGAAACGAAAACAAATTTGCAGCACGTTACACAATTAATTTAAATTCCATTATCTGCATGTGCGCTTTACAGGAGCAGGTCTGTTTCCCCTGCTGTAAATCACACTTTTCACGGTCTTCCTGGGAAAGTGGATCGTTTTAAAGCATTACGCTACCAGTAAAACAGGTTGGTCACATTTCCATAAACAGGACATTATAAAACAAGGGGAAATATGCGTGACCATATGGGTTGCCAACCTGACAGATTTATTGTATTTAGTGTCATCATTAAGGCAAGATAACATTATTTATGTTAGTAATCTAAATTAGAATGCAGCTAGCCTAATGAACTGCGGATGAAGCTTGAACATGAGTTCGTTGTCAAATGAAATTCTTTAAACATGCAAGCAGGCTAATTTGACGTTTTCTAAGGTGAGACGGAAGCCATTGGTCGCTTATTCTCAGCTGTTACAGGTGCTTTTAACGAAATTTATCCGCATATATTTTGTAAACAGCACTGTCAGGAATTACCAGGAACTCATAATGGTTATTGATCATAGGCTACTATTGATCCATATAGCCTATTCCTTGATCGCACTGAACACGCACAAGCATGTCTGTTTCGTCATCATAAGCAATCCGCCAAGGTGGAAAAGCAGGCTTTTAAAGGGAATGGGATATGACATTTTGATTGGTTTATTGCATGTCACGCCCAAGACACACCTATAATTAATGAAGAGACTAGGTTCAGCCCATTTGGACGTTGCGCCCTGCTTAGCGCCCAAAAAACACGCCGTTAAAATAGCAAAAGTGGACTTGGACACGCCCTAAATGGACTTTACGCAATGCACTTAGACCAAGCGCCAAGATCGTCAAGATAGAGCCCCAGGTAAGGAAACTTAAATGATTATGGTTCTCCATTCAGGCTAAATTATTAAGAACTAATTTACAAATAAATAATACAGTCCATAACATTTCACTTGTCTGTATAATTTAATCAGAAACTCTAACGCTGACTCAGAAGAAAGTTTTATAATTAGCAATTGTAGCCATTATTACACATAATTTCCCCACCCCCCCCCCCCCCCCCTCCATTTTAGGGCACCAAAAGTAATTAACATAAATTTAAATAAAGTCATCATATTTAATATTTGTTTGTATATCCTTTGCATGTTATGACTTCCTAACATCAAAAGACTCTTGGGGGTCACCTCAATCAGCTTCATGGTGGTGCTATAATTAAACTTTCTACTTCAGTTTTAATGTAATATCTCCCACAGCCTTTGTCCAATTCACACCAAATGTACTATGATTATTCCCTGGAAGCACATGTACTTGCATGCACAATATCATAAAAGTCCGCCATATTGGATTTTCTGCTCATTTGCATAATATGCAAAATACTATTTTTCCCTAAGGCTTTTTTATTTCTTGACCAATTTGGACCAGACTTGTAGATATCATTAGTGTACGTAATTATACTTGCTAACTATAATCCAGCTATATCGGACAATAACTACGGGAAATGTGAGCCAATCAATGTAAGATTGGGCGTGGCATATTGAGTAAATAACCATAACTCATTGACCGTTCATCCAATCTGAACAAACCTCGAGAATAACGTCTGTGAGATACGACTGAGGATGCATGCCAAAGTGTGTCCAAATCCATCCACGGGGGCCGCTATAAACCTTAAAAATGTTTTTCTAATTAATGGCTCAATACAATCCTGAAATTTTGCATACATGGTCCAGGGCTGGAATTTATTAAATTGGCCATGACCTATCACTGGGGCCACCTGTTTATCTTAACCACATGACTCGCAGGGATTTAAACTTGTAATTCAACTGTTATCCTCCAGTGGCACTCTGTAGGCACTCAAACGGCAGAATCAAGTGAATAATTATCCAATTGAGAGGAAAAAATAAAAAAAATATGCAATTGGAGTTGCTAATTAAAACACTAATAAAAACAATTAGCTGACATAGTACATGTGGAAGCTGCAAAAACCCAGCTCCGTCTCATCTCCAACCGAAGCCTGAGTGCAGAGAAACCCACCTGCCGACAATTCAGTGCAATTAGCCGACGCAACTGCCATCCTGCATGTTCAAGCAAACAAGTCTATTCACTGCCCTCGCATTCTCCCTAACATTCTTTATTTTTGTGCAAGAAGTAAATGTGAGTACAGTTATTTATTACTAATGCAGCGGTTATGTTGAACTTCCAACAAGTTGAAAGAAGTAAAAGATAAATCAGGTGAAATGATGGTCACTTCATTTATTTAAGGATGTGCAGAGATTTTATAGGTAGGCTACTTTTAATAGGTTTCAAAAACTTCAACCACAGAATTAATAACTTGGACAACTTGGCAATGGGAAGTTAATGCTCCTAGCTGTTATTCATTTTTTATTATCCAATTGAGAGAAAAAAATTAATAGATTATGCAATTGGAGTTGCTAATTAAGATGCTAATGAAAACAATTAGTTGACATAGCTCCATCAACACCCCAACACCCCAAGCCTGAGTGCAAAAACCCACCTGCGGACAATTTAGTGCAATTAGCCTACGCAACTGCCATCCTGCATTTTCGAGCAAACAAGCCTATTCACTGCCCGCACATTCTCCATTTTGTGTGTCAAGAATTAAACATGAGTACAGTTATTTATTACTAATGCAGTGGTTATGTTGAACTTCCAAGTTGAAAGGAGTCAAAGTTAAGTGACGTGAATGGTCACAATTTATTTAAGGATGTGAAGAGATTTTATAGGTAGGCTACTTTTAAAACGTTTCAAAAACTTAAACAGCAGAATTAATAACTTTGACAACTTGGCAGAACTGTTCCTATTTCAGAAACCTGAATGGTAAGTTAATGCTCCTAGCTGTTATTCATTTTGAGAGAATTGAGTGCAGTTGGGTTAAGCTGCGTTTTTCCTAGCAGGCTCAGCAAAATTCCACCCATAGCCAGATACAGTATCTTAGCTAGTAGCGACAACGGTGGTGCAGTGCGGACGTTTAAAGGCTATGAACGTTTTGCCCGTAATCCATACTTTTATCGAGTTATATCCAATAATTTCAATACAAACTAGTGATTCCTAAAATACACCCTCGGCCAGCGGCATCAGTGCTGAGTGCATGTGTTGCAGGGTCAGAGCCAATAAGTTTGTGGCGCCGCAAAACGGCTCTACAGAAAAGTGTGTCACTGTCCAATGAATTATGGTTCTCACTGTATATCATACGGGGGTTTTAAGTATACTACATTTAGAATTTTTTTTGCCTACTTAACAACTTTCTCGTCCTGCCTAATCAATAGTAGGGTATGGAAGGGTGCTGATTCGGACACAGCATGCCATGGTTATTAAGGCTGCTATAGCTGAAAACATATTTGTAGGAGCCATATTTCAGTTAAAGGTAAAATGAAAAGGCAAATGTATACTGAATGCATTGAGTTATTTAGAATATGATGGCAATTTTTACTTGATAGTGACTTAATTTTCTGCTAATTTTATTTGGATAAACAATAGCCAGTGGGGCACATGGGTAATGTAAGTAGCTTTGCTGCAAGACAATTTTCCAACTGCTTGCTTTGAATAGTGTAACTTTACACTAGAGACTGATGGATGATATATAAAACAAATTAGAGGATAAAATAGAGATTTCATTAGGAAACAAATAGGAAATTCAAAAATGGGAGACTAAAAATAATAAGTAAATTACTGAGATATTAAAGTGTGTGATAGAAAAATTATTAGTTGTGCTAACAATAGCTAGACTATAGTAAATTACATACAAATGGGGGTACAAAAACCAACCCCACATAGCATGTTTCTCTCTGTCTCACATCTGCACCACATTCCATTATGGATGCATCCAAAGACACCTTTCCTCCTTAGAAACAGCTTGGTTACAGCCGCTATGTCCTGCTGCAGTTTTGGAGCTGTCCTGCACGCGGTCTGGAGTGCAATATGGGGAGTAAATTGTGGATCCTCAGACACCATTGCGGGGACCCGCCATGTATCAACCCTTCACCAAAGGAACCACGGGACCAACAGTAACTATACCAATGATCCAGTACACTGGGCCTGAGCCAAATCAGCCTGTACAGTGTACAGTGTACAGTGCAGGAACTGACAGACATCGTAAAGAGCCTCCCGGAACCAAAACATGGAGTTGAGGTATTTCTGAACCATTTAAATACCATTGATGACATGTACAGACTAACTGGTGTGGACTGGGAGATGGTGTTCCGTAGAGTGTTTGGATTACAGTGGCCGCAGCTGAGAGGGAATTTCAATCAAAATGGAATGGATGCACAAGGTCATCCACTGGGATCACCCGAGAGAAATACAGTAAGATGGACAGAGCAATGGACTGGTTTGGTGGGACACATTAGAACTGCTTTCCCTCATCATTCAGATTGGGGAAAGATCGCTGAATGTGTTCAACAAAAGGGTGAGTCCTGCGGTGAGTTCAGGGGACGCCTGGAGAAAACTGTAAAGAACATTCAGGATTAGACCCACATGGTCTCACTGAACAAGCTTTTGAGAATTTATTAAAGCAGTATTTAGTAAACGGACTGCGTCTAGAGACTAAGACACAAGTAAAACAGATTTGTGTTGGATGGGAACGAGCAGACCTACCAAGATCAAGGTGAATACCGTGTCTGCTAAGTCTGTCAACAAAAAGGACACATTGTCAGGAATTGTCCTCAGAAAAGAAGCAACCAAGGCGGACAATGGCAATGGCAAGCCCCGCCACCAGGAGTGACCACCTGTAATCTTGGGGGAGAACAAGGGTTTGGGATACAATAGGATGAGGCCGGAGGAGAGAGCACAACAAATATCCACAATTAACGGGAAATCACAGAACTCCACCATTCTTAGGCATCTGGGTGTCAGGTAAGAAATTGACTTTATTAGTAGATACAGGAGCAACAATATCTGTAATTAGAAGAAAGGATTTGCCGCACGTAAAGCTTACAGGAGAAAAAACCTTAACTATCAGAGCATCAGGCCATACAATAGAAGAAGATTACTCTGAACCATTAGAAGTAAAAATAGAAGATATTGTGTTAAGGCATTCATTTTTAATGTCTAATTCATGCCCCATAAATCTGTTAGGAAGAGACCTAATGTCAAAATTAAACCTTCAAGTCAATATGACAAGTTCAGGATGTAGTATAAGAGCCCCTGATGTAGGATTGTTTCTGATTAATATTAAACCTCGGAAAAAGCCCTACTATTATTCCTGCGATTTAATTGATCATCATACAATAAGTACATTACGAAAATATGCTGAAGATCAAACAGAACAACCCTCAGCTTTACATGTAACTGCAATGTATTGTGAAAAAGGCCTGAATAAGTTTTTTGATAGGGAATTTTTTACGGATACAAATGTGGAAAATGAAAAGGTAATAATTGGAGACATTTTCGTATCTGACACCCGAGTGGCAGCGTTAGTAATGTTCTGCGAAAAACAATTGTTTTTGTGGGATGGAGATCCACATGAGATCACTCCCCATGTTTCACTGGGAAAAGCAGATTGAGACTGGAAAGAAATAGGGAAATGGATGTGGCAGATGGTTAGAGTAAAAGATTGGGTAAAACATAATAGTGGAGTCTGGTGGTTGCCCTCGCAACATTCATATAGGCATTCAAATTTTGAAGAAACCCCAGTAGAGAGAAATAGACAGAATGCAGGAGTCCCCACTGCACTATGTGCTCCCTTAGTTATACCTCAGAGTTTAACACAAGTGCCTGAGAATTTGTGGGCAAAAGACAAGTATGATGTAGGATTAATAAAAGGAGCAATGCCAATAGATGTGCAACCAAAGAGTGAATATAGGCCGAACAAACCCCAATATCCATTAAGCAAAGAATCGTTGGAAGGAGTGGAGGGAATATTTCAACCAAATCATTAGTTGAAAAAGGAATTATTGTGCCGTGTCCTGATTCACATTTTTCCTTAAACTAATCATTCCTGCATTAAGTGCAATTTTAATTGTCTTGATTTTACTTATGTGCTGCTCGAAATGTCTAAAAGCCATGGTACAGAGAATGGTGGGTACCACTGCTATTCAAATGTTTTCTGATAAAATGTTAGGAGAAGCTGAAGTAGATGAACCTCTGTTGAGCAATGTCCCACCAGATTAATTTTTTGAGGAATTAACTATAATGTACTAAAATAAGTGTGATGGGTTTAAGTTCAGCGGTACAATGGCTACCACTTACAAGGAATGTTGGCTACATTACTAAGAGTTTTCAAATTTAAGATTTACTATTGCAGTTTTGTTAGTAACAAAAGGGTGAAGTGTGATAGAAAAATGATTAGTTGTGCTAACAATAACAAAACTATAGTTAATGACAAATGGGGGTACAAAAACCAACCCCACAGCATGTTTCTCTCTGTCTCACATTCCATTACAGATGCATCCAAAGACACCTTTCCTCCATAGCAACAGCTTGGTTATGGCCACTATGTTTACATTCCTTAGATAACCCCTGCTCCAGGCCTCTAAGCTACAGAACTTTGACAAGCGGAGAACATTTCCATTTCAGATGGGAATGTCAGCGCACGGCGTGGTAAAAGGAGAGTACATTGAATCATATTATAGACTCATATGGAATACTTCAAAACACACACATTGATATTTTGAACTGTTAGTCATGCATTTATTATTATGTTTATTGTTTTATATACTAGATAAAATATAACCTTAACTTCTATGCATGCTACTGGGTACCTTTTAAATCTAACTGGTCTATTTATAGATACGTAAAAGCTCTTTCTATTAAAGAATATCTTTTTAATACTTATACATGAACATATATGGTGTAAAAACAATAATTAAGAAAGTACATTTTTCCACATTCCTTTTTTGAAACTTCTCTGTCTTAACTTTCCCCCTCTGCGAGGTAAGGCGGAGTCAACTGACAAGTGACCAGAGCATCTGAATTATGTGAAACAAGAATACCTCCCTGCATGAGTGGAAAAGTACTGAGAAGGGTGAAAGGGGTGTATATAACCTGGTGTTGAATGTTGCCTGAGGAGACACTTCTTTGGTGCTCTGTGTAGAGCATTCGAGCAAGTCTCTCCTATTTGATCAAATAAATTTGGATTTTGACCTGATGAACACTGAGTTGTAAGAAAATTATTTTGTCTCCATTGATGACTAAGAGAAAATCCACGACAAGTGTAATAATACACTTTATTTTTTAATAGAAAATTGATTATTGCTTCAAATTAAAGAGAAGGGAGAGGTTTTAGTCTCACACCATAGTCTCTGGTTTGACTATGCTTCTCATTGCAACCTACAGCATTCTGATGTACCTGGTCTACCAACGCAAAAGTTAGCCACTCGAGTCAATGGACTATTCACAAAGATTCCCATAGACATACATTGTTTTTCAATGTTAAACAGGAAATATTCTTCTGATTTGTGTAGAATGTGTATCATTGCACAGCTGCCTGTCATAGAATAAAATAGAATAACTTTTATTTTCCGTTAGGGAACTTCAGTTGTAGCCCCAGGAACAACAAAAAAGACATAGACAGTGGGACACACCCACAACACACAAACATACATATCAAATAAAGACATTCAATAGAATCATTGCATTAATCAAGTGAATTAAAGTGGAATACAGCCATGATTAAAAATAGCCCCCGCTGTCCCAAGATGTCCAGTGTCATTAAGCAAACTCCGCCTCCACAACTTTCTCTATACACACAGTGTTGCGGTCGTCTCTGTACACTGTCGAAACGGAGCACCTAACTGCATCAACCTTCCCAGTCGTCGCCTCACTCCTCCCCCGCATTATCTTCTCTTTCCCTTCCCTGGTTGCCTTTTGAAGATTGTGTGTACTCCCGGATCAGTCCCGACATCTTCAACTCCAGTGAAGAGATGGTAAACTTTGTTGCTGCAGATCCAACGGACATTCCCGAGAATATGTTGCGAATGCGTCTCCATGGTGACGACCACAAACAAAATTATATCGACTAGACAATTTGTCAATATTATCAAAACGAGCAGCAGGAGTGCCATGAAAAATCTCCAGCCCGCTTACCTGTCCCACTACAGACACACAGCCATTGAAAAAAACAAAAGACAAAAGCCCGACACAACAAAACACATTCAAATTAACAAACATGAACACGAGAGACAGCTGGACTATATCTCGCCATTACAGCACCACTTCACGTCGCATATTGCTTTTATATTCTTAAATGTCGTATATACTTGACTTTCTTTAGGCTTTTAAAGGCTCAAACCCCCAATTTCCGCTTGCGGCTATATTTCCTTATTAATGTTACTCATCATTACTCTCCAATCAGAGTTGCCAGACTGGGGGGAAGATTTAAAGACAAAATGTATGCAAGTCAATGACAGATGGGGGATTTTAAAAGGAGGTAGGCCTATGGGGGGAAATTCTGAGGAAATTGCATAGGACTCAATTGAAGATGGGGGATTTTCAGAATCTTTTGGGGGGGAGGATTAATTCAGGCATCTGGCAACACTGTCTCCAATAGCTAAGCATTTGCATTGGCTTCACTTATTTGAGGCAGGGGGAACGTGTTTCTCACAGGATGTCGGTTAAAGCTTGGTTATACTTTGAATAAGTATTGACTTATTTATGCATAGCGTTCGTATTCTATTGTGTCCTTCAAGTTTCGCTTGGTATGGTCGCTTTTAAAGGGGTAATAAACACTAAAAATTTTGAGTTATAAAGCCGAGTATCTTGTCTCAATTTCATAAATCACATATATCCTATTGTTTAAAAAAACTAAAATGTAATTTAGCTGTGCCACCGCATTTTTTGTCAAAAAAGAGGCATTCGCTGAAATCCAAACTGAAACGTTTTGTTTGAGCCACGCCCCATTCGTGACGGTAAAAAAAGGTTAAAAAATTTTTTTCTAGCAAGCAAGTCAATGCCTCTTTTCTCCTTGTTCTAGATTGATGGGTATTCAAACTGCACAAATTAACATTACCCTTTCATTTTAAACGGGCTTCCGTTTGGATCTATCGCCCCCCTCCCCCCAACTGTAACTCCTCCCTCCTCCTGTCTGTGTTCTCTCACTCGAGCCCAATTTGCGTCTTTTGAAATTGTGCAGTGGCAATTGCTTCAACAAGGTTGTTCCTTGTACGAGCACTGCGTCATTTTATGATACTGGTTCATGTGTTAATTGAGGTAATTATGTGTGACTGAGTTTTTAAATCCACATTGAAATTTATAGCGTGACTTGCTGTGATCGTGCTTTGTGTTGCTGCAATGCTGCATCACGTGTGGCTGATAGCCCATAGACTCTCAAAACAGTTGTGTTAAAAACAACACATAACGTGACACCTCCATTCTCGAGTTAAGGTTTTAAGGACACCACATTTTGTGTCACTTTTCAACACAGTCTGTGTTAAAATAAAATCTCAATTTTTAATACACAAATTGTATAATTTGTATAACTTATTTTTTTATAAGTTGAAAGTAAAATAAAAGTAGTAACTTGGACACAAAATGCTTTGAAAGTAACACAAAAGTAGCAACACAAAAAGTGTGGTTCAAACATACTTTGGTATAGTGTACCACCATACTTATGTTGCAGCGTGTAATTAGGGTTTGTGTCATGGGTTTTCAACTTCCTTTTGTTTCTGCGGTCGTTCTTCCTCTGGGCGGCGTGGGGGCGCTCTTGCCTTGTTTTTCCGTCTTCCTTTCTGGGTTTTCATTCTTTCTTTCCGAATTTCTCGCACCTGTCCTGGTTCACCTGTCAGGTATATAAGCTCTGTGTTTCTGTTTCCAGGTGCTTAGTTGTTGTCTTGCGACTTCACGTAGCCGGTAAGGTATAAGACTTGGGATACTGCTTTTCTGGTTGTTTCAAATAAGCAAAGCAGGAAGTCCCTTTAGCGATTTAGTTAGGTTTAGATCTTAGGATCTTCTTTCCTTCCTTTTGCCTTTTGCTACTTCTGCCTTTTGTTTCCCTCCTTTGGAGGTGTACCTCTGTTACCTCTCTTATCCCTGCTTTCGTTAAAGAGAGCGAGAGGTCTTTTAGTTTTTCTATCTATTTTCTACTCTCTTGTATCGAGAGAGAGAGAGAGAGGCGTCATTTCCTTTTTTTTTCTATTTACTCTTGAGCCTAAGAGTTTATTTCACCCTATTCTTGGGTCGCTATTCTTTTTCCTTTTCTGTTATCAATACCTCGGTCCGTGCTCTTTCTCAGATCTAGAGCAAGAGGTATTCCTTTCTTTTTGCTTCGCGGAGTCTTTCCACCTTAGTGGTTAATTCCTACGGGAGTAACTTTTAGATTCCTTCTGTCGCGTCTGGTCCTCCGAACACGACCACCTTACAGTTTGAGCCCGAAGGGCTAAAACCCTATTGTTTTCCACTGATTCTATTATTAGGGTTTCAACCCAAAGGGCTAAAACCCTATTGTTTTCCACAGGTTTTATTATTATTATTATTAGGGTTTGAGTCCGAAGGGCTAAAATATCGGAGTGTTTAAAATCTCACCTCAATCAGCCTGATGGTGGCGCTATAGCACAAATATAATCTTTTGGGCTATAACTTTTGAACCGTTTGGCCTATCTTCAAAATTATTTTTGCATCAGATTCCTTGGCTCATGGCAAACAACTTAAGGCCATTAGGAGGAATGAGGTCCGCCATATTGGATTTTTTGCAAATTTGCATTTTGTGAAAAACCTTTAAAATCTATCTCCTCTGAGACAATTTGACATATCAACATGCAACTCACACCAGTTTGTTCAGGGGACGGTCCTCTAAAAAGTTACTATAAAAGACTTTGATAATCCAAAAATCCTGACCGAAGTAAGCCAATTAAAAACTGTTGTGGGTGTGGCTAGTCACAAAAATGCTAATAACTCCAAAATGCTTCTATGGATATTAATGCAATTTGGTTTATATACTTGCACTGCCATTATGAGCCAATAACATGCTCTGAAATAACTGAAAATAACATGCGCGACTGTAGCACTGTCAAACATCTGATTGTTGTAACAACTGACAAGAATCTAGAATCTGTACCCTTTGTCACACTTTGTTTCTCCCAGCATTAATCTAGACTCTTGATATCTTATTTTCTGGGACTCTTAGAAGTGATAATGTAATGTCTCTGCATTTGAATGGATCTCTATGGGAATTGGGGGGTGGGACTAGATTTAGCTGTAAATTATGCTGGAATAATATGGAATATATGATTGGTAAAATGGCTGTAAGTCATCAAGGGTCTGACGTAACAAACAAGCTTCAAATCATCACTCTGCTGCCAGATATGCAGTAGACATGGATGGATCACTTTAAGGGTTGTTTCTCCTGACAAATTTTCCGATTGAACTCTATGGAAAAATTAGTCAGGAGAAGAAACCCTTCAAGTTATCCATCCATATCTACTGTATTTCTGGCAGCAGAGTAATGATTTAAGGCTTGTTTGATACGTCAGACCCTTGATGACTTACAGCCATTTAGACAACCATGGGCTCTATCTTGGCGATCTTGGCACTTGGTCTAAGCGCATGGCGTGAAGTCCATTTAGGGCGTGTCCAAGTCCACTTTTGCTATTTTAACGGGCGCTGTTTTTTGGGCGCTAAGCACGGCGCAACGTCCAAATGGGCTGAACCTAGTCTCTTCATTAATTATAAGTGTGTCTTGGGCGTGACATGCAATAAACCAATCAAAATGTCATATCCCATTCCCTTTAAAAGCCTGCTTTTCCACCTTGGCGGATTGCTTGATGATGAAACAGACATGCTCGTGCGTGTTTAGTGCGATCAAGGAATAGGCTAAATTGATCAATAGTATGAACAATATTATTCGGACTAACCATTAGCCTATGAGTTCCCGGTAATTCCCGACAGGGCTGTTATTTGACAAAATATATGCGGTTAAATTTCATTAAAAGGACCTGCAACAGATGAGAATAAGCTAACAATGGCTAAAGTCTCACCTTAGAAAATGCCAAATTAGCTGTTCTCATGGAGTTCTCGAAGTTCAAGCTTCATCTGAAGTTTATTAGGCTACCTGCATAGTAATATTGATTAATAACATGAATACCGTTATTTTGCTTTAATGATGACACTAAATACAATAAAGCTGTCAGGTTGGCAACCCATATGTTCACACATATTTCCCCTTGTTTTATAATGTCCTGTTTATGGAAATGTGACCAACCTGTTTTACTCATAGCGTAATACTTTAAAACAATCCACTTTCCCAGGAAGACTGTGAAACGTGCGACTTACAGCAGGGGAAACAGAGAACATGTAGCGCGCATGCAGATAATGGAATTACAATTAATTGTGAATTAATTGTGTAACGTGCTGCAAATTCGTTTTCGTTTCAAGACACTTAATTCTCTTTAAAATCTTTTTGTTCAGTTATGGAATAACAGGTGAAATCAGCTGGGTTTTAATAAGCTGCGAGTATGGAAACCTGGTCACTGTAATTTAAAAAATATGAAAAATACTAAGGTTCAAATTCAGTTAACATGGTGACATTTATCTCCGTTGTTTAACCGTAAGCTATGGAAAAAACCTTATGCACAGCGAATCCGCTTAGGCTAGCCTATTCGCTGTATTTCCACTCTTGTTTACTTCCTTCTTTACTAATTACCCTTGTTAATACTACTAATCTACTAATTACTACTAACTGCTTAGAATTAGGTTTCTTACTTATATACTAAAGACTAACTTGTAAATAATACTAATCAACTAATTTACTAACGTCAGGGAATTAGAGTTTCTAACTAACGTACTAATGCAATCTTAGTTTCCATCTGCTGCTGTTTTTCGTTTCTTCTGTTCTATCTCTGAATATCTTTCTGTGATTCTCTAGTCGCTACAGCTGTACCTCATTTCCGCATTCCTTTGTCTCATTGTGTGCACAGGTTTCTCTCAATCCAGGTCATGTCTTTTCTGTATGTTAACAGTTCAGTCCAGTCCGTGTCTTTCGTCTTCCCTCCTTATTGTATTATCAGCTTCCCTTATCGTTTCATTGTGTTCACCTGTGAGCAATTTCCCTACCCCGTCTCTGCACACCTCACACCTTCCCATTTTGTCTGTCTCCCTCAGTGTATATAACCCTGTGATTTCAGTCTTTCATCGCGAGTTCGTCACCGTTGTTTTTTTTTTTTTTTTTTGTTTTTTTTTTGCTTATTGTTCTTACGATTTTTTTTTACCTTCCCGAGTTGTCTGTTTGTTTTCTGAGTATCTGTTTCTTAGTTTTTGTTATCCTGAGTCCGTCTCCTGTCTTTATTTTATTTTTGTATTCTGTCTTTGTTTTGTTTTCTTTTTGATTCCCTTTACACCTCCCTGGTTTTGGACTTCTGCTGTGCCATCCCGGTTCCGACCCCAGCCTGTTCTGTGACTACTCTTTGGACTCTTGCCCTGTCTTCCCTGTTTACGACCCTGCCTGTTTTGTACCACAGATTGCTGCCTTGCCCCTATATTAAACTTTGGTTTTCCTACTTCCCGCCTGCTATTGGGTCCTGTTTCACACCTACCCTAACAGATAGTGCTTTGTAGGCTATGCGTGAGTAACTTTAAATTTTTATGTTGAAAACGTTTTTTGTTAAGAAACAGCAACAAGACAACCAATGTTTTCAGCCAAAAGGCGTCATAAAGACTGGCCAATAAGTATGTTAGTAAGCTGATAAGAACCAACATTTTTCCACCATTTGCGTTTTTCTTCCCACTGGGGAATGTTTACCTCATTTGCTGTTCAGGGGTTCAGGCCTGGTTTCTGCCCAATTCTCCTATTTCTCTGTACAGCATCTTTGCGACAGTTCTCTGTAAAAAGCACTATACAAAATACATTGCATTGAATTGAAAATCCAATGTCCAATGCTTCATCCTTTATTCTTTGTAACTATCCTATGCACTCATTCTCCAAGACCAGACCCAGTGCGCAATGCTTTATCCAATATACCTTGTGTCTATGCTGTAAACTTTCTCCAAAATTATAATATGACACTCTAATTACTACATACCTTGAACATATCCTTATATTAGCACTACTACTTCTCTCAGTAGTTTACTTGGTGCCAGCCAGCAGAAAATGCATACCCCCTTAAAGATGTCCCCCCATTGTATCAGGACTGTCAACACTCACAATCCGACAGTGGTCATGTGTCATCCAAAATATGTCACATTTGCATTAAATTTTGTTGCTATAGATAGTAGTTTCTATAGATATGAAAATGCATCCTTTCTTTACACTAGAAGACATCCTGGGCTTGCCTACAAATACAGGAAAATTTGTGTCCATAAAAATCACGATAGTTTTGCTTTGGAAAATTGTCAGATCTCCCTCGTACAACAAACCGAGCCAATAGCTGTTGTTCCATTGAACTAACGTATTCATTTATTTTTTCCATCATACAACAGTTCCTCTCAAGGTTTCTTCCTGTTTCCCTCCCTTTTCCCTAGCCCAGGGTGTTTTCCCACTCCGGGAGTTTTTCCTTGTCAGTCTTGCCATACAGTTATGGCCGAAAATATACACACCCTTCATAAAGATGTCCAAAAAAGACTGCTTAACCATGATAAGTCAGCTTCGCAGTGGCTTATCGTTTGGGGAGAGGTATCACACCAGTCCTGGATGGCTTCAGAGCAGGCTGTCACTGTATTTTGCGTTGCACAGACTGTGGTGTTGCACATACTGTGAATACCTTTCGAGGCTTCTTGCAGCTTGAATTTATTTTTGCTTCTGTCATTTGGGTTCTCTCAAACATCAGCTGTATTCAGTTAATGTATTTCTCGCTCATGCTCAGATGGACGACTTGGTGGTGAACCTACAGGACCTTGGAGTGCAGCCGTGCCTATTCCCTCCCACAGCTAGGGAGGCCTACAGGACCTTGGAGAGCAGCCGTGCCTGTTCCCTCCCACAGCTCGGGAGGCCAACAGGCTTGTTCTCATGGAAGATTTCTCCTTGTCAACAGACCTCACAACGTTTGCAAGATTGGAACTTTCACTCCGTTTCAATGTTGATGTTGACAGTATGACAATTATTCCATTTGTGCAACAGGTATAAGTTCACAGCACATTTTTTCCATTTATTTTTCTTGTTTCTCCTATTCTTCCCTTTCACTTCTTTCTTTAACCTTTCTTCTCTCTTTCTTCTTTTCCCTTTGCACTTTTTCTAATTGGCCCATCACCATCCCTCTACCTGTCTAAACTTTTCTCACTTCATGCTATACTGTCTATATCTATATACCTCGAGCGACCAAAGTATCTATTGCATTATGGTTATTTACAATAAATTTAAAACATTCTGTTTTCAAAACCATTTCTGAATTTTCTTTGAAAATAAATATCTTGCCAAGTAGAATGATCACATTCACAACCATTTGATTAATATTTCTTAAATCCCCTATGAGAACAATCTGTAGGTCTATTTCTGCCTCAATATTGTAATTTTTTAACCAAGCCTGAATTTGAGTCCAAACAAGTGCCACTATGGGGCACTTCCAAAAGAGGTGTGGTATTGATTTTATATCACCATAACAAAATCTATACATTGAGATTGTATATTTAACATTTGTTTTGTAGCTCTGACAATAGTTTTAATTGAAAAGCTTGCATAAAGGATGGTTGGCTAAATGGATGTAAGTCATCAAGGTTCTGCGGTATCAAACAAATCACTGCTTTCTGCTTTTATGTGTACTTTACAAACTAATTCATATATCAAATGCCTGAGGAGGGGTATATCAAATAGCTGTTCCCATATATATTGAATTGTATATGTAATGTTCCGCTCCCTTCCTGTTCGTTTTCTGTATATTCCTGTTTTCCCTCCGTGTCATGTTGGATCCTTTTGTCCGTGTTTTCCCCGCTGCTGTGGTCTGGGCGTTTCCTTCTCTGTCTTGTTCGTCTGGTTGTCTTACTTCCGCCTTTTCACTCCGTCCCCCCTCGTTGCATGCATTTCCTCACCTGGTGTTTCTTAATCACTCCCGTTTATTTTCCACACCTGTTCCTTGTTTAGTTCTGTCATTAACCTCACTATTTATTCCTTCGGCTGGCTGCCAGTCAGCGCCAGTTCGTTAACTATCGTCACACGGTGTTAATGCTCGTTGTTTGCCTGGTCGCGTTCAAAGAACTACTCGCTTGGTTGTGGGATATTATCCCCTTGCAGCTAGAGTTCCGCTCCTAACTACAGTCTGGTAGTTATCCTCCAAGTCATTTCTTGTTGTACATGCAGCTAACCTGTTTCCCCTCTCCTCCATCTAACCCAGCTCCCATTCTCCCGTGGCAGTGTTCGTTTCCCCCCCCGTTTTCGTTGTGTGTGTTGCGGTACCTCCACCTCCAGCTCGTGTAGGCTCCGGGTTGGCTTGTTACCTGGCTACCCTCCAGTTGTTCCTGTCCGACCGAAGAAGCCAACTAGTTCTTCGGCGCCGGCTCCTGGAGCTCTGGAGACCAGTCAGCTCCTTCCGGACCTACCGCCGCTACGCCACACTACCCAGCCCTGCCGTGCTTTACCAACCACCTACCTCTCAAACCCTGCACCTCCGTGAGAACCTCCCGGTCATTTCCGTGCCTTCCCTTGCACTAACCCCACCTGCTTTGTTTTGTTCTGTACCGGTGCAGTCATTCCGGTCCAGTTCCTGTCCTGCCGTAGTGAGCCGCTCCCCAGCTAGTCCAGTCCAGTCCAGGTGTGAGCCGTGCACCTACCTGTCCAGTCCAGTTCCGGTTTGGAACAATCCGTTCCAGACCCTGCTACCCGTGTGGACCTCCCGGTCCAGTTCCAGTCCAGTCCAGTTCCGGTTTGGAACAAATCCGTTCCAGACCCTGATTCCAGTGTGACCACCCGGTCCAGTTCCAGTCCTGTCCAGTTCCGGTTTGGAATAAATCCGTTCCAGACCCTGATTCCAGTGTGGACCTCCCGGTCCAGTTCCAGTCCAGTCCAGTTCCGGTTTGGAACACACCCGTTCCAGATCCTGAGTCCAGTGTGGACCTCCCGGTCCAGTTCCAGTCCAGTCCAGTTCCGGTTTGGAACATTCCGTTCCAGATCCTGATTCCTAAGGTGGACCTCCCGGTCCAGTTCCAGTCCAGTCCAGCTCCGGCTTGGAGCAGCCCGTCCCGGGCTTCCTTGCTGTTCCAGCGTAATATTGTGTTTTGCCTTTTCTGTGCAGTGTTGGGACTACCCCAACACTTAATTTAATAAACCCCCCCTTTTGTGAATCTGTCTCCTGGTCGTTGCACTTGGGTTCGTCTCGTTCCGGGTTCGTAACAGAACGAACTGGCCAAAAGTCATGGACCCAGCCGACCTGGAGCAAATTCGTCACGCCTTCTCCTGCCAAACTGCGGTCAGCGACCAACAGGGCCGACGTTTGGATGACGTGTTGGAGGTGCTGAGGGGCATCACGGAACAAGTGGCGCAGCTAGCTCTTCACCAGCCGCTTCCGCGTATCCCTATGGGCCCTACACCACCCGCGCCGGATCCGCCGGTGGATCCTTCTGCTCCCACTTCTCTCCGAGAGCCCCGCGTTCAACATCCAGAGTTATACCGCGGGGGATTGGGAAAGTGTCGCGAATTCCTGATGAAATGCGACATAGTGTTCCGGATGCAGCCCTCCTCCTTCGCCTCCGACCCATGTAAGATCGCCTTCATAATGAGCAGTTTGGGAGGAGGTGCCCTGGAGTGGGCTACATCCATTTGGGACAGCCAAGTCGCGCTCTGCAACAACTTCGCCGCCTTCACCGCTGAGATGCGGCGTGTATTCGATCACCCTACCTGTGGGCGAGACGCAACTCAACGCCTACTTCAGGTCCGTCAGGGAAGCCGTAGCGTTGCTGAAATGGCAATCCAATTCCGTACCCTCGCAGCGGAGTCCGGATGGAATGACACCGCCCTTCAGGGGGCTTTCCGCCAGGCGCTGAGCGAAGAGTTAAAGGACCAACTTGCCACCCGCGAAGAATCCACGTCACTCAATTGCCTTATTAGCCTGGCCATCGCTATTGACAACCGTCTCCGTATCCGGGCCCGTGAGCGAGGGGGGAACTCCGGTCATCAGCATCAGCAACACATACGCTCACACCCTTCTGCCTCTGGATCCAGAGCGGCGTCTGGGGTCTCTGAGGAAGAGCCCATGCAACTGGGCAGAGTTGCGGTCAACGCCGAGGAGCGCCAACGTCGCCTGCGATCTAGATCCTGTTTTTACTGTGGCAAACCAGGCCACCAGATCGCCTCATGCCCCATTCGCCCAAAAGAGTAGGCTCGCCAGTTAAACTGGGCGTACTGACGAGCCCAATCATACCTTGCCATGCAGCTCAGAATCGCCTTGTCTTCAAGGCCACTCTCCTTTGGAGGGACAAGTCCGAAGTCTCGTCGGCCCTTATCGACTCTGGTGCCGACGCTAACTTCATGGACATCACCTTCGCCAGGAGGGCCGGCATCCCCACGGAACTGCTACCCTCTCCCATTACTGCTTTTGCCTTAGACGGTAGGAGTCTGGGGTTAGTCACCCACTCCACCGTTCCAGTACAGCTCGTTTTATCCGGCAATCATCGGGAGAGTATTCAACTTCTGCTCATCAACTCTAAACAATCCTCCATAGTTTTGGGTCAGACCTGGCTCCGCCTTCACAACCCTCACATCGACTGGCAAGCCGGTCGTATCCTGGCGTGGAGTGGTCACTGTCTGGCTAGCTGTCTTCGGTCCGCTCTCCCCCCTCCGGGATCCAAGAATTCCAGCACCAACCTACCCGAACCCGATCTGTCCAATGTTCCCAAGCAATATCACGACCTCTGCCTTACCTTTTCAAAATCACGCGCTCTGTCCCTACCTCCTCACCGACCCTACGATTGTTGCATTGACCTGCTGGCGGGAGCCAAGCTTCCGTCTGGTCGTCTCTACAGTCTGTCGGGTCCGGAGAAACTCTCCATGGAGGAGTATATTCATGAGTCCCTCGCCTCGGGCATCATCCGCCCTTCCTCCTCTCCTGTTGGTGCTGGGTTCTTTTTTGTGGGGAAAAAGGACGGCTCACTACGGCCCTGCATCGACTACCGGGGGCTCAATCAAATTACCATCCGCAACAAGTATCCTCTTCCCCTTATTAACACTGCCTTTGAACCCCTCTCGCAGGCCGTCATTTTCACCAAGCTCGACCTCCGTAATGCGTACCACTTGGTGCGTATACGGGAGGGGGATGAATGGAAGACTGCCTTCAATACCCCGTTGGGCCACTACGAGTACCTGGTGGTCCCCTTCGGCCTTACTAACGCCCCGGCAGTCTTCCAGGGCATGGTGAATGACGTCCTGCGAGACCTGTTGGGGAAGACTGTTTTCGTGTATATCGATGATATTTTGATTTTTTCTAAGTCCCCCCAGGAGCACATTCTCCATGTCCGGGAGGTTCTCCAGCGCCTGCTTGAAAACCAGCTCTTCGTTAAGGCAGAGAAGTGCTCCTTCCACGTCTCCTCAGTCCCGTTCCTCGGCTTCATCATCGAGGAGGGCAGCATCCGGGCGGATCCTGCCAAGATCAAGGCGGTGACAGAATGGCCTCAACCCACCTCTCGTAAGCACCTGCAACAGTTTCTTGGTTTTGCCAATTTTTATCGTAGGTTCATCCGTAATTACAGTGTCATTGCTGCTCCCCTAACCAAACTCACCTCCACTGCTTTTTCTTTTTGTTGGAACTCCGAGGCCCAGCTCGCGTTTGAACGCCTTAAGGCTCGGTTTTCCTCGGCCCCTATTCTTTGTCACCCTGACCCCACTCGCCAATTTACGATTGAGGTGGATGCCTCCGACACCGGCGTGGGGGCCATTCTGTCCCAACGAGCCGCCTTGGACAACAAGCTCCATCCCTGTGCTTTCTTCTCCCGGAGGCTGTCCTCCGCCGAGCGGAACTATGATGTCGGGGATCGGGAGCTTCTGGCCATCAAGCTGGCTCTTGAGGAGTGGCGCCACTGGCTGGAGGGGGCAGGTAGCCCCTTTATTGTTTTAACTGACCACCAAAACCTTATTTATCTAAAGTCTGCTAAGAGGCTTAATGCCAGACAGGCTAGGTGGTCATTATTCTTTGCCCGATTTAATTTTTCTGTGTCCTTCCGCCCCGGTTCCCGCAATATCAAAGCGGATGCATTATCCCGTGTTTTTTCCCTTCCCTCCAGTCCTGCTGACCCCGAGCCTATTCTACCGGCTTCCTGTATGGTGGCTGCGGTCTCCTGGACGATTGAGGAGGTTGTGAGGTCCGCCCAGACTTCCCACCCTGACCCCCGTAGTAACCCTAACTCCTCCCTGTTTGTTCCCAACTCCGTCCGCTCCCAGGTCCTTGAGTGGGTTCACGCCTCCTGTCTGGCGTGTCACCCAGGTGTTGCCAGAACTACCACCCTCGTCAGGAGGAGTTTTTGGTGGCCCACGCTCAAGGAGGATACCCGTGCTTTTGTCCTGGCCTGCGCGGTGTGCGCCAGGAGCAAGGCTTCCCACCAGCCTCCCTCTGGTCTTCTCCTTCCCCTCCCTGTCCCGGGCCGTCCTTGGAGCCACATTGGCATTGACTTCGTCACCGGTCTGCCATTGTCAGAGGGCAACTCCGTCATTCTGACAATTGTGGATCGGTTCTCCAAGGCGGTTCACTTTGTTCCCCTCCCTAAGCTCCCGTCCGCCCTCGAAACTGCGGAGCTCCTGGTGTCACAGGTGGTCAGGCTGCACGGGATCCCATCCGACATTGTGTCGGACCGTGGGCCCCAATTCTCCTCCCAGGTGTGGAGGGCGTTCTGTGTAGCCCTGGGGGCCTCGGCCAGTCTGTCGTCTGGTTTTCATCCCCAGTCTAACGGCCAGGCAGAGAGGGCGAACCAGGACCTGGGGGCCGCCCTGCGGTGCGTCACTGCTCGCAATCCCGCCTCCTGGAGCCGTTTTCTTCCCTGGGTTGAGTACGCCCATAACTCCCTCAAGAGTGCGTCTACAGGGTTGTCCCCGTTCGAGTGCTCATTAGGTTACCAACCCCCTCTCCTGTCGGCCCAGGAGGCCGAGGTAGCAGTCCCCTCCGTTAAGTCCCACATCCTCAAGTGCAAACGCATGTGGAGACTTGCACGCACCGCACTCCTGCGTTCTAATTCCCGTTCTCAATGTCTGGCGGATCGGCACAGGACCGCAGCCCCTAAATACAGAGCCGGGCAGCAGGTCTGGCTTTCCACATCCAACATTTCCCTTCCCTCCTCCTCTAAGAAACTTCGGCCCCGGTTTATTGGTCCCTTCCCTGTTGTTTGTCTCATTAACCCGGTTTCCGTTAAACTCTCCCTCCCTTCCTCCCTCAAGGTCTACCCCGTTTTTCATGTGTCACAGATCAAGCCTGTCGCCTCCAGCCCCCTCAGTGCCCCTACCCTCCCTCCTCCACCCGTCCGGGTCATCGACAACGCCCCGGCCTACACGGTGGACCGCATTATCGACATCCGCCGTAAGGGTCGGGGTTTTCAATACCTCGTGGACTGGGAGGGGTATGGTCCTGAGGAGCGGTCGTGGCTCCACAGGAGCCTCATCCTGGATCAATCATTGATCCAGGATTTCCACAGTCGCTTCCCTCTCAAGACCAGGCCGCCAGGTACGCCAGGAGGCGTACGTTGAGGGGGGGGTACTGTAATGTTCCGCTCCCTTCCTGTTCGTTTTCTGTATATTCCTGTTTTCCCTCCGTGTCATGTTGGATCCTTTTGTCCGTGTTTTCCCCGCTGCTGTGGTCTGGGCGTTTCCTTCTCTGTCTTGTTCGTCTGGTTGTCTTACTTCCGCCTTTTCACTCCGTCCCCCCTCGTTGCATGCATTTCCTCACCTGGTGTTTCTTAATCACTCCCGTTTATTTTCCACACCTGTTCCTTGTTTAGTTCTGTCATTAACCTCACTATTTATTCCTTCGGCTGGCTGCCAGTCGGCGCCAGTTCGTTAACTATCGTCACACGGTGTTAATGCTCGTTGTTTGCCTGGTCGCGTTCAAAGAACTACTCGCTTGGTTGTGGGATATTATCCCCTTGCAGCTAGAGTTCCGCTCCTAACTACAGTCTGGTAGTTATCCTCCAAGTCATTTCTTGTTGTACATGCAGCTAACCTGTTTCCCCTCTCCTCCATCTAACCCAGCTCCCATTCTCCCGTGGCAGTGTTCGTTTCCCCCCCGTTTTCGTTGTGTGTGTTGCGGTACCTCCACCTCCAGCTCGTGTAGGCTCCGGGTTGGCTTGTTACCTGGCTACCCTCCAGTTGTTCCTGTCCGACCGAAGAAGCCAACTAGTTCTTCGGCGCCGGCTCCTGGAGCTCTGGAGACCAGTCAGCTCCTTCCGGACCTACCGCCGCTACGCCACACTACCCAGCCCTGCCGTGCTTTACCAACCACCTACCTCTCAAACCCTGCACCTCCGTGAGAACCTCCCGGTCATTTCCGTGCCTTCCCTTGCACTAACCCCACCTGCTTTGTTTTGTTCTGTACCGGTGCAGTCATTCCGGTCCAGTTCCTGTCCTGCCGTAGTGAGCCGCTCCCCAGCTAGTCCAGTCCAGTCCAGGTGTGAGCCGTGCACCTACCTGTCCAGTCCAGTTCCGGTTTGGAACAATCCGTTCCAGACCCTGCTACCCGTGTGGACCTCCCGGTCCAGTTCCAGTCCAGTCCAGTTCCGGTTTGGAACAAATCCGTTCCAGACCCTGATTCCAGTGTGACCACCCGGTCCAGTTCCAGTCCTGTCCAGTTCCGGTTTGGAATAAATCCGTTCCAGACCCTGATTCCAGTGTGGACCTCCCGGTCCAGTTCCAGTCCAGTCCAGTTCCGGTTTGGAACACACCCGTTCCAGATCCTGAGTCCAGTGTGGACCTCCCGGTCCAGTTCCAGTCCAGTCCAGTTCCGGTTTGGAACATTCCGTTCCAGATCCTGATTCCTAAGGTGGACCTCCCGGTCCAGTTCCAGTCCAGTCCAGCTCCGGCTTGGAGCAGCCCGTCCCGGGCTTCCTTGCTGTTCCAGCGTAATATTGTGTTTTGCCTTTTCTGTGCAGTGTTGGGACTACCCCAACACTTAATTTAATAAACCCCCCTTTTTGTGAATCTGTCTCCTGGTCGTTGCACTTGGGTTCGTCTCGTTCCGGGTTCGTAACAGTATATGGTCTATCAAATACACCTTTGGTTTTTAAGTAAAATAGAGTTCTTTATTAACTCTTTAGAGTTCATTATTTTAGTCCATTTATAGTTTCTTTTTTTTATGTGGGGCCTGCTGACCATTAATTTGATGCCTTAACACATTCCCTTCTCCATTTACGTGCATGGCAGGAATATAAGCAGGCCCCACATAAAAAAAATATAGCTCTGCATTGAACCAACCTGTTCGTACACTATGGTCATTTGTTTATATGGCATAAGCTTACCTTCATCATTTAAAATATGAATCACAACTATAATAATTTTTTCAAAAATTTGTCTGATAAATATTTGTTTATTATCTATTATTATACTTATATTGAACCATATCATCTGTTGGGATATTTGATACATTTTCTCTGAGGAATGGTATTGGAATTGTAACCAACTATGTATGGATTTTCTTAGAAATTGAGACAGTTTAAAATACTGTTTTTTTTAAATACTAAAAATTGTTTCTTAAACAATTCAAAGTGGATAGTATTAAGATGAAAAGGGTATGTTCATTTAATTTTATTGGGTTTTCCATTCCAGATTAAATTAAATATTGTCTGTTCATAGAGTTTAAAAAAAGTTACCTGGACTGAGCCATAAATAAATAAATAAGTGGTTACCTTGCCATGGTTGCAGTATGTTAACCATGTGTTTCCCTTTGAAAACATATTGTTGAAAGCTCACACGTTGTCTCTCCAACATTCACTTAGAATGCCAGGAGATCCTCCAGGACCAAAACTGGGGAACCTAGCAGACCCTCTGCCTCTGAATACCTAGTTTTCGGGGTCCCCCAGTAGACCCTGTGGCTCTCAGGACCTGGTTTTGGGGAACCAAGTAGACCCTGTGGTCCTCCGGGCCTGGTTTTGGGGACCCCAGCAGACCCTGTGGTTCAGCGTGCCCTGGTTTTGGGGAACCCCAGCAGACCCCGCGGTTCTCCGGGCCCCGGTTATGAGGACCCCAGCAGACCTGTGGTTCTCTGGGCCAGTACTGGGGGAGCCCCTGCTTCATGTGCACAATGCTGCAGAGGGGGAGGGGCTTACCAACAGCGTGGACGGCTGGTTTTAATTCACTTTGTGTCTTGCATGTGGAGGATGACATGCGATTGTCACTAAGCCAGCTACAACCCAGAATCAACAAACTATACAGGAATGTGCAAGCACATCCATTTCATAAATGAGGATAGGTCAAAGGTTTTTTTTTTTTTTGAGACCTGCAGTTTTTGCCACAGGTTTAAGTTAAAATGTCTCCAGTTTGATTTGTGTAATATTCTTTATTTTATATTGTTTATAAATTACATGCACTTCACACATACTGCATAGCAGTGATAAATGTAATCTTTAATTTTATTTTCTCTGAACAGATGATAAAACTATTTATGAAAATAAACTCCAAAAGAAAATAAATATAAAAAGTGAAAGTGAAGGATTAATCACTCACTTCAAGGTTTATGACTTCATTTATAAACTTTTAGAAAAGTACAGATTGTAGAAGTTGAAGAAATCAATTCACATTTTCAGAACAGCAGAAAAACCTTAAATGTCAAAAATAAAATTGCGTTTTCAGGGATGATGAAAATGTAACATGCAGCTGACTGGCCATGATTAATTTCTGAACAAAATAGGCACATTAACGCTAAGTTATCAGGGAGGGAGAACTTAATTTCCTCACACACAAAAAAAAAAAGCTCCGCATCTGCCTTAAAGCAAGACTGTAAAATGTTCCAGTACCAATGGAAAGGACACATTTTTTCCAGCCTTGACAAAGTAAGCAGTGCTACTTTTCTGATTAGACGCCAATTGCTGCTCCCTGGCTTTGCCATAATCTATCTCCGCTGAGTGAGCTTAAAGCCCCAGGGGACAAAGCCTAAAATCATAAAAATGTACATATTGATATCAAACTTGAGTGTGTTATTAAACATCCACCGAAGTTTGAATGAAAAAAATACATATAGAAATTGTCATGGTTTTGCAGTTTCCCGGCTCTCCTCTGCGAGATTCCTGTTCTTAGCCATGGAACGGCGATCCTGCCACGTTTTTACCACCGCCCGGGACTCATCGCCTTCATCGGTTTCACCTGTTTTCCCCGAGCTATATAAGCTCTATTCTTTCGTACTTCCGGGCTTCTGTGTTTATTCATTTTCACGGTAGCCCGGTATGGTATAGGTAAAGCAACACAGGAACTTCCTCTAGTTTTGAGTGTAGGTTTAGATCTGTTTAGATGTATTTCCTTTTCTTTCGCTCTTCGTTTTCTTCCTCTCTGAGACAGTCACCTCAGTTACTCCCTTTTTTCATCCTCATTCGGCTCATTCTAAGCCTTGCGAACCGGAGGATTTCTAATTTCTTATTTTTCCTCCTCCTTTGTGGCTCACTCATATTCTCCCGTTTCTTCTTTTTCTCGTTTCCTTTGCTATTTCAACTTTGCTAGTCCTGTTCGCCCTATTTTCCAGGGTTGTTCTCAGTTGGCATTGCAGGGGCTGTGTGTCCCCTTGGTTTTATTTTTATTTACTCCCATTAGTGGCTCCCACTGTGGGGTGCTTTAAGAATCCCCACTGGACGCGTCTGGTCCTCCGAGCCCTTCCTCTCTGATAAGAAATATGATAAAACACTGCTCAAAAACAGCTGAATTAGCTGATCAGACCTGTATTAGGACGGTCGGGCGTGGTCGTAATTTTCTAATGAGCACGCTTCTGTCCAAGAAGAACACTTGCCCATCATCACACACAACAAAAAATACAAAATAGCAGAGAGAATCGGGGTTGTACAACCATATGTACAAACCTACCGACACTGAATTCTGTGTAGAAAATGAATTCAGTGTCGGTAAGAAAACTGAAGAGTGTAGAAATTCCACAACCAGATAACCCGCGTTCTCCTGGCTAGTATGTTGAAACCCAGAACGGTGGGTTTCAACATACTATGTTTCCATGTAATAATAAACCCACACTTCTTAACTTTGTTATAACATTTGTTTCTTCCAATAAAGACGTGGGTATTGCTGCTAGTTAGCTAGCTAGGTTGGGTAGCTCGCATGTTGAATACCATGGAATTGTTTGGTTGGTTACCCTTGTCATCTAAAGCTCCGCTTCAGTTCTGTACGTTAAAAAAAATCAACTGTGCTGTACCCAGCACCGGCCGAGCGCAGCGATGAGAAAGCAAATGTGACCTTATTATCTAACGTTAGTGCTGCACGCCCAACTTTAACCAAGATATGCATAACATTACTGAAAAGTAGTAGCTAAATCCACAGGGCTAACTAACACACTGGCCGTGTTCGAATAAGGTATTAATGCGGGAACGCATTAGTTTTGACAAAGCGACATCAGCATTCTGATTGGTGTGGGATTAGTGACGTCACCATTCCCACTTATAGTACCGCCAAACTTCAATACAAAAACGAGGGTAAAAGTATCCAGTATCTCTGGAATTCAGAAAGTAATTATTTCCAATACATGTATATGCATATAGTATGTCCACAAGACCCAAATTAACCTAATTAGAAGGCAATCACGAATATTTGTTCCCTGGGGCTTTAAGTAGAAGAGCAAGAAGATACGCAAGTTACACAGTGGCAAAAGTGAGGGAACAGAGTGGTGCACCACCTCTGTTACAAACCCTGTATTGTGTAAAAATACCAGATGATTACACACCTGAACAAATACTGCAATTATCAATGTACAAATACTGCAAATAATAGAGCAAAAATGAAGAACAGGGTTTCGAATATAGTCCATAAAATATTTGTAACTAACTAGAAGTGGGCTAGCTGCAACTTATCTCACAAATAAGGAGTATACAACATAATCTAGAACACATGAGCCATCTGGAGTGCCTGAAATATTATGCAATGATATTGCAATTCCCTTTGGAAAGGGAGTTATGTATAAGACATGTAAAACATTCTTTTTGTACGAATAATCAAGTTGAAAAAAAAAAATCTTACCTTTCCCTTTTCAAAGCAGACAATATTCAGGAACTACAAAATCCTGCTTTCAAACAATATTTCAATCAGGTTCCAGGTACACTTATCAGTACAGTACTGCACCCACCCCCGTATGTCTAAATGCAGTGGATTCAGTGAACAGCCCATCGGAGCAGCTCACATCTAACACTCAAAGGAATGTTTCACGTAGCAATTACTTTTTGATTACGTCTTTGATTTCAGAATGTATGGCCACAATCTAATATAATTACAAGATTGCAAGGTGTGTCTGCATGCCTGTGTGTTTTTGTATGCTAGAATACCTGTGTGGACTATCCAGTTTAAAATAATAATTCCCCTTCATATATTTAATGTTGTGCAGTGATTAGCACTGCCGCCTCACTGTGCGGAGTTTGCACGTTCTCCCCGTGTCCGTGTGGGTTTCCTCCGGTTTCCTCCCACAGTCCAAAGACATGCAGATTAGACTTGGAATTGGAGACTCTAAATTGCCCATAGGTATGAGTGTGTGAGTGAATGGTGTCTGTGCCCTGCGATAGATTGGTGACCAGTCCTGGGTGTATTCCTGCCTCTCGCCCAATGCATGCTGGGATAGGCTCCAGCCCCCCCGCGACCCTGACCAGGAATAAGCGGGTTAGATAATGGATGGATATTTATTGATTCATTAGCTAATCATAGCTAACTATTAACATACCTGGAACAAATAAATGTTTGAAAAACTTAAATCTTTAGGAGATATCCACTTTCAATTGTACTACATAGTATTATCTAAAAATATAATAATACAGTAGTATTTCCGTAGAATATGCAAAATATGCTTCTTAAAAAATGTAGCATCATATGAAAGAATATATAATATAAATTATATAATATATTATTTAATATGATTCTACATTTTGTAAGAAGCATATAGGCAAAGATTTTAAATGAAGAGGTCATGTGCTTCAAAGGTGCTTGTTGAACGAGGGAAGGCGTGTACATAAATGTGTACATCAGCACAGTCAATACATTTTTGTAAAACAGGTACATCAAGTGCATCTATTTCAAAGGACATTCCCATGAGCAGCTTGAGCTGCTTTAAGTGCCTGGCTTGAGGGAAAAGCCTGGGACGCAATATTGTATTGAAATATTTCACTGATATTGTCAGCTGTTCTTCTCTGCTATTTGGAAAATAAGACAAGAAGATCTCCATGCGGTGGATTTCTTTCTTTCCAAAAGGTAAGTTATTAACCAGGAAATTTGTAACTCATTGGGCCTCATTCATGAAACGTGAGCAGCACGAATTTGTACAAATTTGTATTACTAGGTGGTTGCTAGGGTTGGTACAATGAAAGCATATCATTCTGCATAGCATAGGCCTCAGAAGTCGTATCATCATTTCCTCCAGATTAGTATGACCATGTTGAACTGAAATAGGCTATATGAACTGAAAACTGAATGGAAATGGATGAATACAAGTTCTATTAAAAACCATGAACGAGTAGAAAACACACAAGCTTTACCCATCCAATAATTCCTATTGACTTTAAAAGAGTTTCAATTTTAAGTGGAATATACCATTAATTGTATGAAATCTTTCAGTACAGTGTATCTAATCAAACTATTGCACTGTAGCCTATTCCAGTTGCTAAGTACCGAATGTGATCTCATATGATGTATCCTGTTTTTGATGAATTTACTACTTTTACTTCAATAGAGACTTCAATAGTTGACTAAAACACTTTTTTGTTTTTGAAATAAAAATGCAATTATTCAGCATATTTCCTGCCATTACTAATGTTGTCAGGTGGCTGAACTGATCATCAGGTGGTGCGACCAGGTAAAATATTAATTTAAACCAATAAATAATAGCTTAAAGTGAACGAATGGTTGATAACTATGATGTGAATAGCTATTGTATTGAATGCATTCATTTGTATATCGACAGCCTCATAATAAAAGTGCCTAAGTCATTTTTTGGACATTTTGAGATTTTCTGCCTAAATCACTTGATTTATCATTCGTCAACAGTGTAAAAATGCTCAAGTCACTGCAGGTCGCTGTGCACTTCCTGAACCGCTTTATGCTATTCTGCCTAAATCCACGATTTGATTTAGGCAGATTTATTTTTGCCTTTTTCTCAAGACTACAAAAAATGACTTAGGCACTTTTGTTATGAGGCTTGTATAATTATTTTTCTGTCTTTAAATATAAAATCAGATACAAAAGATATTAAATACCTGGCCACTAGAATGCAATAATCTTAAATTATTGTAAATACAAAACACAACCACGAAATAATAATGTGTTAGGCACTGTAGACACTCTAAAGAATACTTGCCAAAGATTTCACTTAGAATAAATAATAGGAAATATATATATTTTTACAAATATTTGGTTGCGCCACCTGACATTTTGGCGATGAATTTTAAAAAACAGTCAAAAATTTATTTAAACACTTAACAAATTAAACTTGTTTAAACACATTGTTCCAGACTCAAAAATATGCATAATATCCATTTTGAAAATACTTTAAAAAAATACCTTTTTAGAAGCTTTATATGTCATTGACCCATTAGCAAATTCGGCCGTATTTTGGCATTCATCAACGTTTTCGTATCTGAGATTTGTTCGCTCGTACTAACAAATTTTACACCTGCTCGACCAGGCCTACCGCGTTCGTAAATTCAGGATGCCGGTAAATGTAGCTTCTGAGTGATAATTAGAATATTAATTTATTTTTATTTTCTGTTAAATTCACAAGACTAAATGTGGCCTTTGAAATTCACATTGCAAACGTAATAAATTACGATTGTAAAAAGCAATTAGATTACGCCTATTAATCAGTATAGGCTATGACGCTGTTTAATTAGACCCATAGCGTAGGCTAATGAATGCTCCCAGTAGCCTACTATTTTTTCTAAATTGCTCAAAATTGCTGAAATTCTATATGACCTTAAATATGCTAATTAAAACAGACAATTAACCAATAAAATTTGGCCCCTTCTAAATTTTTCCGCACTTCTTTGGATTGTCTGCTGCCAGGAGCGCAGCACCTGCTCCTGCTCATAAAACAAGCGCATAGGCTACACACGCATCTCATCTTCGCCGAAAGATGATCACAAAATTAAACCATATTTCTCATGTTTTTCCTTTGCTGGTATTGTCTAATGTGTCCTTACATCTTCGCTGCGAGCAGGGGTTGCGATAATTTCCCGTCATTTACAGATTTTTAGAAACTTTGAGGAAAAATACAAATGCCATCTGTCATTTTGACAGATAAAAAATATTTCTGCAAACGTGTTTAACACTAACTGAATGCAATAGACTAAAAAGTATCTGTGAACCGCCTATTGTAGGCTAGCCTACTTATAGCCACACCTTGCTGTTGTGCTGTCATTGTGATTGGCGCTCCTCCTCCCTCCCATTAATTCTAGCATAGATTCTAGTTATCGGAGTTGCCTCGCTCTCTCTCACGTGTCATAAATTTATCCCTTTTTGTTTATTTAAATAAACACTTTATTTTAAAGGCAATTGATTGCCCCCAATTTTATTTTCAACACTGAGCAAGGACAGTGAATGAAAACTTTATTTTTTTGAATAAACATGTTCCACACTTTGTCGTGTAATTATTGCGGCTGTAAGGGTAACGCATGTCCTGGACTCTTGACATGTTCTTGTTCCCTCACTTGCGCATCTAATCAGAAAAGAATCCGCGCTTATTTTGTCAAGGCTGGAAAAAAGATCCTCTTGGACTTTATAACGAAACAGTTATAACAGAAAATATAACAGAATGTAACAGGCTAATATGGTTACAGGAAATAACAGAATATTTCCCATCATGTCAATTCGCACGGGATTGCTATAACCTGGGATTATTTATACAGGGTATTTAAAATACGCCGGAATCTTTACTGGCGCGGGTGCGAACCATAGACTGCATAAAAATATGGACAAAGCCACTGTGACGTCACCCATTGCCTTTTCACGGCCTCATAAAGACTCAACCTGTCCCTCTGATTGGTCCTGAACAAATGTTAATACCCTGTCCAAACGACACAATATGAAGGAAAGGCACCCATTGCAATTAAATGTTTTTGTGGAAAAAATTTATTGACTGAGTATTTTGACCACATTACTGCCATTGACTTACATGGTGAAAGACCTATACTGGAGCCAATCGCAGTGGCGCTAGTGAGCAACGGCACAATTGCTGCTCCCAGCCCAACCAGGAAGTGAGCTTCAAAACGAAAGCCCAGTCCTGGCCCCTTGGTGCGAACAGTCCGCAAAAGTTACTGACATGCCAGATTCGGACGGGACTAAAATAACGGAGGTGCTGTCACGTGCTTTTGTCTTGATTTCCTGGTTTTCCGTTTCTATGTGTGTTCCGTGTTTTCCCGTTCTCCTTCCATTTTGTGTCACTTCCCGGACCTGAATTGTGTTTCCTCATGTGTTCTCGTCTCACCTGTTCCCCGTTGTCTCTTTAGTAATCTGGCATATAGTTTCCCGTTTCTTCCCAGATAGCAAGCGAACGTTGAAATGGTAGATTCAATGTGGAATTCCAACGTTGATTCAACATCAATTTGCTCATCGAGATCACATTGAATCAATGTCAGAATGCATCAATGTGACCACAATTAGAACCCGCCAGTAATTCAGAAAGATTCTAAAATAAGGTAGCCTCTGTTTCATTTATTTTCAGGCTGCGAGAAAGCAATGCGCTCTTTCGTCCGATGCAGACAGAGCTATGCGTTTCTCTGCCCCCAATATATTGTCAATCCATTTTTATTTTAGTACTTTACTATTAGAGTTTGTGTGAGGTGGTATCTTTTATCTGTTATCTACTGCTAGGCCTTTACCAGTTCATGACACCGGAACTGACAATACTAAACAATTTTTTTCCTTGATTGAACATCTACTAATAAAACTTCAATTTCAGTGTCGGAATAATTATTTCTTTTGCTTTTTCTGGGCCATTTTGACTACGTAATGACCTTTAAATGGAAGTGACAGTCTCTATATAAGGCAGTTCATGGGCATGGATTTATGCTAATTACAAAATAACGTGAACACGCTTCTATGAACATATGTAAGTGAATACAAAAAAAGCGGCCTTTCCCACAGTTTTGTGAATCCGGCGCAAATTTTTCGGACCAACTCGTTTTGTCCATTTGCGCATATTTAGGGACGTTTCATGAATGAGGCCCATTGATGGGAAATCCCAAGTTTGTTTGTTTTTTAATCCCACTAGAGCATCTGATGTTTCCCAAAATATTTTATTTATCTCTTTCTTATATACTACAGATGCTCACTAACATTTAAAACAAATATATTTTGTCTTTCAGTTGGCCTGTAAAGTCATTAATACTGTGATGATTAGTTGCATGGCTTAGAGCTACCGTGTTCAAAAAGGCAAAATTCTTTTCAGTGAAAAACAGCACGTAAATCACATCATTTAACAACTTAGACCTGTAGAATTTGTTTTGAAAAGTGTTAGTGTTTCTCACTATAGAACCAGGTCGAAATGGGGAATGGACAAAATATAATTTGTCAATATACAATAGTGTATATACTTAAAAACATGAAATTGCACTTAAAACTATTTAAAATTAATTTGGAAAAAAATAAAGCATGCATCTACCAATGGGGGGCACTGCACCATCAGAAAAGTCATTGACATTTTTAGGCATTTATCAGATGCTCTTTTAAGAGTGATTTAAATAGTTTTCATCTTTACATAGCATCCATTTATACAGCTAAATATGTTAAGGTCCAGGACCGTAACTGAACTCAAACGCACGGGGGGAGGAGCGGCGGGGCTGCAGGTTGATCCACCAGAGGTGGCGGTGGTTGACTGGCGTGGTCGCAGGGTAGCGTGGCTTGAAGCAGGACCGGGAATGCAGGCTGGCGGGCAAACTAGAAAAGCAAATAACATTAGCGAGACAATGCAAGACAAGACAAGGGCCGAGTTCCAGACAAGACATGAACGAAGTTAACGTGGCGACAAGGCATAACAAACTGGCAACGAGACAACGAACAAAGAGGGAATATATAGTGTGGCTAATGAGTCAATGAGTGAGTGCAGCGTGAGAATGTATGCGGGAGTGATAGATCGGTAATTAGGGCGTGTGGAATGCAAGTGGGGTAGGTAATAGGCTGGGGAAAATGAGAAGGAAAATGAGGAAACAAGGAGGAGAACCATGCCCAGCCTGCACAACACGGAAGACAAACAGGGAAATGTAAAAACCTGACGTGAGACGGAAGGGAAGGGGAAAACACGGAGAACAATACGGAAGTGGACTGGGAGGGAACGGAGGGCGTAACAAAATATATACTGAAGCAATTTAGGTTAAGTATCTTGCTCAAAGGCACAACAACAGTGAGAAATGAACCTGCACCCTCTGGGTTAAACATCGAGTTCTCTAACCATTATATTACATAGCTGCCTCAAAGCAATTACATTTTTGTCACAGGACACTTGGACACTGGCTCAGGTTGACGACAAACCCAACCACATGTTGCCCTGTGCCTTATGTCAGCATTCAACAACATGCTTATGTCAGCATTCAACACCATGCTTGAGTCACGATTCGATACCATGCTTATGTCAGGATTCGATGCCATGCTTCAACACCATGCTTATGTCAGGATTCTTCACCATACTTATGTCAGGATTTCATACCATGCTTATGTCAGGATTCGACACGATGCTTATGTCAGGATTCAACACCATGCTTATGTCAACATTCAACACCATGCTTGAGTCACGATTCTGTACCACGCTTATGTCAGCATTGGATACCATGCTTATGTCAGCATTCAACACCATGCTTGAGTCAGGATTCGACACTATGCTTATGTCAGGATTCAACACCATGCTTATGTCAGGATTCGATACCATGCTTATGTCAGGTTTCAACACCAGGCTTTTGTCAGGATTCGACACCATGCTTATGTCAGGATTCAACACCATGCTTATGTCAGGATTCGGCACCATGCTTATGTCAGGATTCGATACCATGCTTATGTCAGGATTCAACACCATGCTTATGTCAGGATGTGACACCATGCTTATGTCAGGATTCGATACCATGCTTATGTCAGCATTCAACACCATGCTTATGTCAGGATTCAACACCATGCTTATGTCAGCATTCAACACCATGCTTGAGTCACGATTCAATACCATGCTTATGTCAGGTTTCAACACCATGCTTTTGTCAGGATTCGACACCATGCTTATGTCAGCATTCAACACCATGCTTATGTCAGGATTCGGCACCATGCTTATGTCAGGATTCGATACCATGCTTATGTCAGGATTCAACACCATGCTTATGTCAGGATTCAACACCATGCTTATGTCAGGATTTGACACCATGCTTATGTCAGGATTCGATACCATGCTTATGTCAGCATTCAACACCATGCTTATGTCAGCATTCAACACCATGCTTGAGTCACGATTCTATACCATGCTTATGTCAGGATTCGACACCATGCTTATGTCAGGATTCGATACCATGCTTACATCAGGATTCGATACCATGCTTATGTCAGGATTCGATACCATGCTTATGTCAGGATTCAATACCATGCTTATGTCAGGATTCAACACCATGCTTATTTCAGGATTCGATACCATGCTTATTTCAGGATTCGATACCATGCTTATGTCAGGATTCGACACCATCCTTATGTCAGGATTCAATACTATGCTTATGTCAGGATTCGATACCATGCTTATGTCAGGATTCGATACCATGCTTATGTCAGCATTCAACACCATGCTTATGTCAGCATTCAACACCACGCTTATGTCAGGATTCAACACCATGCTTATGTCAGGATTCAACACCACGCTTATGACAGGATTCAACACCATGCTTATGTCAGGATTTGACACCATGCTTATGTCAGGATTCAACACCACGCTTATGACAGGATTCAACACCATGCTTATGTCAGCATTCAACACCATGCTTGAGTCACGATTCGATACCATGCTTATGTCAGCATTCAACACCATGCTTATGTCAGCATTCAACACCATGCTTATGCCAGGATTCAACACCATGCTTATGTCAGAATTCAACACCATGCTTATTTCAGGATTCGATACCATGCTTATGTCAGGATTCGACACCATTCTTTTGTCAGAATTCGATACTATCCTTATGCCTGGATTCAATACCATGCTTATGTCAGGATTCAACACCATGCTTATGTCAGAATTCAACACCATGCTTATTTCAGGATTCGATACCATGCTTATGTCAGGATTCAACACCATCCTTATGTCAGGATTCGATACCATGCTTATATGAGGATTCGACACCATGGGGCTGTCTCGGTGGCATAGCCTGTACGTGCACTGTCCACATGCTCATTGCAAGCCGCCACATTAGCGGTTCGAATCCGACCAAGCGACCCTTGTGTCTCCCTCTCTCTGACTCCCATTCTTCCTGTCTCCCTACACTGTGCTGTTCAATGAAGCTGAAATGCCCTAAAAATATAACTTAAAAGAAAAATGTTTCGATACCATGCTTATGTCAGGATTGGATACCAGAACATTGCGTGAACCACTCCACTGAATCCCTGTTCTTTTCCAGGACAAGCCACCCAGCAACCCAGACTTTTGAGTCTGATTGTTGTGTGTCATTAGGTACAGATACCCTAACATTATATTTACATGCCCTCTTATGGATTAGTGCTCTACATGACCAGTATAGTTTTGTTTTTGGAAGCTGGAAGTGTTAGGTGTCGTGGGGGAAGGACCCAAACGCAGGCAGGAGTATGAAAAACCGAAGTTTTAATAGGGGCAAGGCAGCAATCCGAGGTAAGACAGGCAGGGTCAAAAACTGGGGAGACAGGCAAAGAAACAAAACACAGTCCAAAGAATGGTCAAGGAACAGGCAGGGGTCGTAACCGGGAAGGCACAGCAACGGTACAAAAGCGGAATCCAAAACAAGGTCGCGAGAACACAGGCAGGGGTCAAAACTGGGGAGGCGTAAGAGGAACAAAAAGAGAACAAAACAGACTAACTACAAAACAAAACAACAACAGGCAAAAACTAGGGAAACAAAAACTCGGAAATAGAATAAACAAAACTCGGGCAGAAACTCAGACGGTAACACAGAAGCAGAATATACTAAGGAACTCGCGAAGAACACTGAAATGACAAGGTATATATACACAGAGGGAGACAGACATAATGGGAATCAGGTGTGTAGAAGCAGGGAGGGGAGATTGCTCACAGGTGAGAACAGTGAGGGTTAACAGGGACCAATAAAACAATGACAGGGGAAACGTAAGACACGGACTGGAATACACATAGACACAATGATAACAAACGGCCTGGAGTTAGCAGGTAAACAAGTGCACAGCTCAGATTAGAAAAACACGAAAGTGGACACATATGCAGAGAATGCGAAATCACAGATCGATGCAGGGATAGGATAACGAGAAGGGAAAAGACAGCTGCAGGTAGAAACTCAAGATGAATTAGTAATGTTAGTAGTGAACTCTAGAACCCTAATGTTAGTAGGTTAGTATTATATACACATGTTAGTTTGTTAGCAGGTTAGTATTAAATCTAATCTAACAGTTAGTATGATTAGTACATTAGTATTATATACAAATATAAATATAAACGGGTTGCTGGTCAGGAGAGTCAAAAGGAATAGGGGTGACTGGGAAAGTTTGTAATGTCCGGAATGCTGAGCAGGGTGGGTGGAGGGGGTCCGGAGGAGGGATAATAAATGCCGGAAGGCGGCGCAGGTGATACAGTTCTGGAGGCCGCTGGCGGCGCGGGCAGGACGGCTCTGGAGGACGGCGGCGCAGGCAGGACCGCTCAGGAGGACGGCGGCGCAGGCAGGACCGTTCAGGAGGGCGGCGGCGCAGGCAGGACCGTTCAGGAGGGCGGCGGCGCAGGCAAGACCGCTCAGGAGGGCGGCGGCGCAGGCAGGACCGCTCAGGAGGGCGGCGGCGCAGGCAGGACCTTTCAGGAGGGCGGCGGCGCAGGCAAGACGGCTCAGGAGGGCGGCGGCGCAGGCAGGACCGCTCAGGAGGGCGGCGGCGCAGGCAGGACCGCTCAGGAGGGCGGCGGCGCAGGCAAGACCGCTCAGGAGGGCGGCGGCGCAGGCAGGACCGCTCAGGAGCGCGGCGGCGCAGGCAGGACCGTTCAGGAGGGCCGCGGCGCAGGCAAGACCGCTCAGGAGGGTGGCGGCGCAGGCAGGACCGCTCAGGAGGGCGGCGGCGCAGGCAGGACCGCTCAGGAGGGCGGCGGCGCAGGCAGGACCGCTCAGGAGGGCGGCGGCGCAGGCAGGACCGCTCAGGAGGGCGGCGGCGACGGCTGCATCGCCGTGGAGGCCGGCGGCGACGGCTGCATCGCCGTGGAGGCCGGCGGCGACGGCTGCATCGCCGTGGAGGCCGGCGGCGACGGCTGCATCGCCGTGGAGGCCGGCGGCGACGGCTGCATCGCCGTGGAGGCCGGCGGCGACGGCTGCATCGCCCTGGAGGCCGGCGGCGACTGAGCGGCTGTAGGTTAGGCGGCCCAGGGACAGGTGGTGTCAGCTGGCTCTGCAGCTCTGGACAGGCGGAAAGCTGGCTCTGCAGCTCGGGACAGGCGGAAAGCTGGCTCTGCAGCTCGGGACAGGCGGAAAGCTGGCTCTGCAGCTCGGGACAGGCGGAAAGCTGGCTCTGCAGCTCGGGACAGGCGGAAAGCTGGCTCTGCAGCTCGGGACAGGCGGAAAGCTGGCTCTGCAGCTCTGGACAGGTGGAAAGCTGGCTCTGCAGCTCGGGACAGGCGGAAAGCTGGCTCTGCAGCTCTGGACAGGTGGAAAGCTGACTCTGCAGCTGGACAGGAGGGCTGGAAGGGGACCAGACAGGAGGGCTGGAAGGGGACCGGACAGGAGGGCTGGAAGGGGACCGGACAGGAGGGCTGGAAGGGGACCGGACAGGAGGGCTGGAAGGGGACCGGACAGGAGGGCTGGAAGGGGACCGGACAGGAGGGCTGGAACGTGGCGGGACAGGAGGGCTGGAACGTGGCGGGACAGGAGGGCTGGAACGTGGCGGGACAGGAGGGCTGGAACGTGGCGGGACAGGAGGGCTGGAACGTGGCGGGACAGGAGGGCTGGAACGTGGCGGGACAGGAGGGCTGGAGCGGGACGGGACAGGAGGGCTGGAGCGGGACGGGACAGGAGGGCTGGAGCGGGACGGGACAGGAGGGCTGGAGCGGGACAGGACAGGAGGGTTGGAGCGGGACGGGACAGGAGGGTTGGAGCGGGACGGGACAGGAGGGCTGGAGCGGGACGGGACAGGAGGGCTGGAGCGGGACGGGACAGGAGGGCTGGAGCGGGACGGGACAGGAGGGCTGGAGCGGGACGGGACAGGAGGGCTGGAGCGGGACGGGACAGGAGGGCTGGAGCGGGACGGAAAAGGAGGGCTGGAGCGGGACGGGACAGGAGGGCTGGAGCGGGACGGGACAGGAGGGCTGGAGCGGGACGGGACAGGAGGGCTGGAGCGGGACGGGACAGGAGGGCTGGAGCGGGACGGGACAGGAGGGCTGGAGCGGGACGGGACAGGAGGGCTGGAGCGGGATGGGACAGGAGGGCTGGAGCGGGACGGGACAGGGGCAAACACAGATGGGTGGAAAATGGATCCTCCGTCGACGGGTAGCTGAGTCCGTCGACGGAGCCGGGAACCAGGACCCCCTTGTCTTCTCCTGGGCCCATAGTTTCCCGGACACAGGACCAGGCGGGTCCCATTGAAGGGTGACAGTTGGGGTTGGGTAGTTGAAGGGGTAATGGGCTCAGGGCTGGCCGGCTGGAGGGTAAGGACTCCGAGTCCAACGGAGTGAGAGGTGGGCTGATAAACGGTCCGGGGTGATGGGTGGTGGTCGGCATGCCGACGGGCAAACTCAGGATTCTGCCCCCAGATTCCCATGAGGTATTCCTCATAGGAGGTGTTGTCAAAATAGGGGTCAAAGAAAAAACCCTGAGTCGCCATGAGCCCGCTGGATCCAAACTGGCGAGTTCCTTCTGTTAGGTGTCGTGGGGGAAGGACCCAAACGCAGGCAGGAGTATGAAAAACCGAAGTTTTAATAGGGGCAAGGCAGCAATCCGAGGTAAGACAGGCAGGGTCAAAAACTGGGGAGACAGGCAAAGAAACAAAACACAGTCCAAAGAATGGTCAAGGAACAGGCAGGGGTCGTAACCGGGAAGGCACAGCAACGGTACAAAAGCGGAATCCAAAACAAGGTCTCGAGAACACAGGCAGGGGTCAAAACTGGGGAGGCGTAAGAGGAACAAAAAGAGAACAAAACAGACTAACTACAAAACAAAACAACAATAGGCAAAAACTAGGGAAACAAAAACTCGGAAATAGAATAAACAAAACTCGGGCAGAAACTCAGACGGTAACACAGAAGCAGAATATACTAAGGAACTCGCGAAGAACACTGAAATGACAAGGTATATATACACAGAGGGAGACAGACATAATGGGAATCAGGTGTGTAGAAGCAGGGAGGGGAGATTGCTCACAGGTGAGAACAGTGAGGGTTAACAGGGACCAATAAAACAATGACAGGGGAAACGTAAGACACGGACTGGAATGCACATAGACACAATGATAACAAACGGCCTGGAGTTAGCAGGTAAACAAGTGCACAGCTCAGATTAGAAAAACACGAAAGTGGACACATATGCAGAGAATGCGAAATCACAGATCGATGCAGGGATAGGATAACGAGAAGGGAAAAGACAGCTGCAGGTAGAAACTCAAGATGAATTAGTAATGTTAGTAGTGAACTCTAGAACCCTAATGTTAGTAGGTTAGTATTATATACACATGTTAGTTTGTTAGCAGGTTAGTATTAAATCTAATCTAACAGTTAGTATGATTAGTACATTAGTATTATATACAAATATAAATAAAGTCAGAAGGAAGAAAACGAGATATACGAAATACAGAAGAAACCTGAATGTTCCCAAAATCACCCGAATAGTGCAATGACAAAGACAGGGGGTGGAATCTCAGAAACATGGAACGCGGACTGACAATCGCGAGGGAAGGAAAACAGGAAAAATAATAACAAATAAAGAAATAAGACACAGATTACAGGATCCTAACAGGAAGTTTACAGAAGGAATTCAGGTCTTTGTTCAAGGGTGTTAGGATCCTGTAATCTGTCTGTTTATTCTTTATTTATTTTCCTGATTTCTTTTCCCTCGCGATTGTCAGTCCGCGTTCCGTGTTTTCTGAGATTCCACTCCCTGTCTTTGTCATTGCACTATTTGGGTGATTTTGGGAACATTCGGGTTTCCTCTGTATTTCGTATCTCGTTTTCTTCCTTCTGACTTTATTTATATTTGTATATAATACTAATGTACTAATCATACTAACTGTTAGATTAGATTTAATACTAACCTGTTAACAAACTAACGTGTATATAATACTAACCAGCCAACCTACTAACATTAGGGTTTTTGAGTTCACTACTAACATTACTAATTACTAATTCATCTTGAGTTTCTACCTGCAGCTGTCATTTCCCTCCTCGTTATCCTATCCCTGTATCTATCTGTGATTTCGCATTCTCTGCACGTGTCCACTTTCGTGCCCTCCCCTCTGAGCTGTGCACTTGTTTACCTGCTAACTCCAGGCCGTTTGTTATCATTGTGTCTATGTGTATTCCAGTCCGTGTCTTACGTTTCCCCTGTCATTGTTTTATTGGTCCTTGTTAACCCTCACTGTTCTCACCTGTGAGCAATCTCCCCTCCCTGCTTCTACACACCTGATTCCCATTATGTCTGTCTCCCTCTGTATGTATATATACCTTGTCATTTCAGTGTTTCTTCGCGAGTTCCTTATACCACTAGATTTTTTGATTCTGTCTGATTGGCTAAGTATATTCCGAGTTGTCTGTTAGTTGCTGAGTATTTGTTTCCGAGTTTTTTGTACCCCTTGCCCGTTACCCGTGGTTGTTTTATTTCTGTTTTCAGTCTGTTTTGTTTTCTTTTTGTTCCTCCTCTGCCTCCCCGGTTTTTGACCTCTGCCTGTGTTCTCGCGACTCTGATTTTTGGATACTGTTTTTGTGCCTTTGCTGTGCCTTCCTGGTTACGACCCCTGCCTGTTCTTTGACCATTCTTTGGACTGTGCTTTGTACCGTTGCCCTGTCTCCCCGGTTTTTGACCCAGCCTGTCTCACCACGGATTGCTGCCTTGCCCCTTATTAAACTTCGGTTTTTTTCATACTCCTGCCTGCGTTTGGATCCTTCCCCCACCAACACCTAACAGAAGGAACTCGCCAGTTAGGACCCAGCGGGCGGTCACCCGAGTATGGTGACTCAGGATTTTTTTTGACCCCTTCTTCCATGACAACTATGAAGAATACCTCATGGGTATCTGGGGGCAGAACCCTGAGTTCGCCCGTCGGCATGCCAACCACCACCCATCACCCCTCCTGAGCGGTCCTGCCTGCGGCGCTGTCCTCCTGAGCGGTCCTGCCTGCGGCGCCACCCTCCTGAGCGGTCCTGCCTGCGGCGCCGCCCTCCTGAGCTGGTCCTGCGTTTCGGTCCTTGCCCCACCAACACCTAAGAAAGGGTGCAAACCAGGAATCAAGCCCATGTCCTGCATACAACCAATCCAGTGTCAGGACTCTGAATTTTATTTGTTAGTTTATATTATGTTCTTTTGTTTTTATTCATTTCCTGAACTTGTATTTATTTTTGGTCGCACTGTTCCGTGTTTGCTTTGTCGTCACTCCCCTATCTTCGTCTTACTATTCGGTAGTCTTTGGTGATTTCGGTTTATCTCTGTATTTCCTCTATCATGCGCTTCCTTCATTGCTAATTACTTCATTGTAAATAATACTAATTAACTAACAACTACTAACGCCATAGAATCAGGGTTTTCTACTAACTTCATCTTCTTTCCTCGCTGCAGCTGTCTCTCTTTCTGCATGTTCTATCACTAATTATCTTTCTTTGGTTCCTCTATTAACTACAGCTGACTCTCGTTTCCGTTTTCCTATTCCTTGTATGCACTTGTCTTATTGGAGTCCATGTCATGTTATCTCTATGTATTTGGTTCCAGTCCAGTTCGTGTCTTACGTTCTCCCTTGTTATTTTATTATCTGCTCTCCTCATTGTCTCATGCCCTCGTGTTCCGCCTCGCTCCAGCCCTCGTGTCCCGCCTCGCTCCAGCCCTCATGTCCCGCCTCCTGAAGAGCCAGCTACCAGCCTGTCCCACCACACATTGTTATCATAGCTTTATCAAAATATCCTAACTTTTTGAGTCAATTAAGTTACCTATGTAGCTAGCTAACTGTAAACTTTCCGAGTAGGCTACAAACTGCACTGCCCATCGGATGTTTCAAGGGGGTTCCCACATTTTTAGATTGTCATTACTGTAGGACTAATGTGATCAGTCTTCGGGGGCCCCCTCAAAGCTCTGGGCTCCAGGAAATGGCCTGCCTTGCCTGTCCTGTTGCGTCACCCCTGCTACTCTAAGATATTTCATGACGCATATGCACCCAGGTCTCCAAACAAATTTATGACCTGAAATGAAAAGAATAGACATCTGCATAGATGAATAGACATGCCCAGCTTATTTTTATTCATTTTATTCATTTTTAATTTAGCATCTCCAATCCCACCCGAGTAGAATGACCAATTTGCAAACTGTGTACAGGCGTGTGCATATACGCCCCTACTGCTGGCTCAGGAGAGTGAAGACAACTTGTGGTTCTCCTCCAAAACACGCAGTGCAAGCAAGCTGCTGCTTTAGACAATGCAGCCACAAGCCGGGCTGAGTTGGCCACTTGAATCCCTTGGACGACACAAAACAAATTGTGCACCACCCTTGTAAGGCTGCCGGCCAGTCGGCACTAGCACAGGTTGGATTTGATCCGAGGCCGTGGTGCTCACTCATGCGCCGCAAGCAGCGCTTTTACCGAAGGATTAGCTTATTTTAGAGATAAATATACACTGTTCTCTTACGTGTGTATATCTATATGTCAAATCAAATCAATATGTATTTAATGTATTTAATCAATATGCAAGCAGCGATGGAGAGGAAGCCGGACAGCAGCAGTGAGGGAGTCCAATTGACAGCAACTCTTGAGATGCGGGGCATTAGCCCCGCCGGCAGAATCTAAAACATGTATCCAGGTGGTAAAGCATTCCACTTTGGACATTTGTTGTATTGATTCTGAGTGCTGGGCTGATTGAGTGTAGTTATCTTTGTGTTGGAAATTATAAAAGACTATAACCAAGTCACCATTGCTAAATAATATGGGGGACAGTGTGTCACATCCACTTTTAAGAAACAGTAGGTGGTTGTGAACCTATTTCTGCATATTGCCTTTGGGAGTGTGCGTTGATATTGTTTAAGCCTTGTGTCTATATGTATATAAATGTGTTCTCATATTTTTAAGAGAGCTGTGCATGAAGTGTGCTCATGTTTGTGTAAGTCAGATGGAGGACTGCAGAGTGAAAAGAAGCCATGACTGAGATTCCAGGGTGGCAAAGCACATTCCAGTCATAAGCCTACAAATGTCAATGAGCAAATTGGCTAAAAGTTCTGAGTGAAAGTACAAAAAAATCCTTTTCATGGGGAGACATCTTGAATTCACAATCATGCTGTTGTCTGAAAACCAAAAATCATATTAGGCATTGTGTCAATATATAAAAAAATAAACACAAATATAGCTGGATGCAGAAATTATAGGGTTCCAAGCACACCGCAAAAATAGTCAAAGAAAACATTATGGAATACAGACAAGAGAGACAGACAAATAAGCAAAGGTTTTGTGAGAATTGGACAGGCAGTTGGTAAGTTACAGCTAATTTTGTGTTAGGCCTTGAGCTTTCGACATGTTTATGAATCAAGGGCATCAAAAATCTGTCTGCTGTGGGATTTTAGTTAGTGTAACAATTGAATTTCCATTCGTAGGATCATGAAAACCATTCTGCTTCTCATTAGTTCACTGGTCATGTCTTAGGAATGGCAGCTTTGGGATTTGAACCAACAACCTTTCTAATGCCTGATCCTTAATCACGAGGCCTCACGCAGTTTAGTGTGCTGGAAAGGTGAATAGGTTGTAAGAGGGTGGAGTGTGACAATAGTCCAAATTATGGTCACAGTCTCAGTAATAATATCCTAACTTTTTCAGGGTCTTCCATCAGTCAGATAAATTTCAGCTGGACATTTTGGTATAATGTACACCCAGTTTTCAATATGTCATTATACTTTTTTGTAAACTTGCTAATAAATGTATGAGGATTTCAAAAATCATGTTGGATTTGATCTGTAACCTAGGAGGTCAACGCTGTGGGATCACAGTCGGTTTTTGCTATAAACAGAGTGGGTCGACTTCAGAATCAGTTGTTCTGTTATGGTTCCCGCAGGGGGGACCGGACCCAAACACAAGACTCGGAGACGACTCAAGGGGAAACTCCACCAGGGAGTACATTTATTGAAACATAGGCAGGGGCAAGCGTGGCAGGAACAGGACAGGTCAGGAACTGGACGGGTCGGGAAGAAAGGAGAGGTCGGGAACAAAGGAGAGGTCGGAAACTAAGGAGAGGTCGGGAACTAAGGAGAGGTCAGGAGCTAAGGAGAGGTCAGGAACTGAGGAGAGGTGAGGAACTAAGGAGGGGTCAGGAACCAGGAGGGGTCAGGAACTAAGGAGGGGTCAGGAGCTAAGGAGGGGTCAGGAGCTAAGGAGGGGTCAGGAACCAGGCTGGGCAGGGACGGCGCTCAGGCCGTGGGGGATCAGGAACAAGACGTCACCCAGGCCGTGGGGTTCAGCTTAAGGACGGCACGCCGGCCGTGGGGTCAGGAACGGGTGCGGGGTTCCCGCGGATAACGCAATGATGGGGACAATGATTTTTTATTGAATTACATAGCCTATATATTTTTGAAATCGCAATATTTATTTGCAACTTTCACTCATTACTGCAACTTCATCACAGCAAACACACACAAAACATCACACTTTGCATCGCACCTTTTAAGAAAAGCTGCCGCGAAATGAAGCACTTTAGGCTGCAACAATCACAAAAAAAACTGCGAGATCCTGGCGGAACTGACTATAACATCAAACAGACAAAAAAAAAAACAAAGGGAAAAAGTACTATCGAAGAGGTCCTTGATAGGTATATCAGTCAAGGTGTAGTCTGAAGAGGTGTGTCTTCAGGCCGCGATGGAACGCAAGCAGTGTTTCAGTAGAACGTAGAGGAATGGGGAGTTTGTTCCACCATTGGGGAGCTAGGGTGGAAAAGCTCTGCAGTCGAGATGAGCGAGAGCCGTTGACATGGAGGGAGGAAGCAGCGACATAGTGCTGGATATCTGGTGTATTCAAGTGGCCAACTCAGGAGGATTGTGATGTTTGCTGTGACGATGGTCCCGTTTGTTACGGCAAAGGTGTTCAAATAGTCAGCAGCAAAAAACATGGACGCCCGCAGAAAGGTAATGCTTGTTTGGCTGGCCTCTGATCAGCATTTGCAGTTCCAAATGTTTTACATAGTGTATGCAAAAAGGATTGAAGATGAAAACAAACGCAGGTGAAAGACTACATACGCCACGCAACTTGTTTCTCTATCTCCAGATCTCTCCATGTTTACAGATGCTCAGCTGTTTACCTTTGACCTCTGATGCATTTTTTGTCACCTCGCTCATCTCGGGGACCTCAGGAGGTGCCCGAGTTGAATATCAGATTTCTGAGATCGTTGTCATCAGCTCGTCACCATCTCATCACCGGGGTGTCACGTTCAAATTGTTTTTTCTTCTTGTAAATTGGAAATATTCTGACTTCCGAGATAATTTGAATACAATGGTGTATTCAAATGATCTCGGAAGTTGGAATATTTCCGATTTCCGAGCAGTGAGAGAGGAGTGTGAGAGGGTGCAGAGATTTCTCCTGAACATAACAGTGGGTGGGTTGTTAGCGGAGTTGAGGGAGAGTGGGCAGGAGAGAGAGAATGAAATAAAGAAATGGTCTGATACGTGGAGTGGGGTCACCATGAGTTCAGACGTGGCGCAACTCCTGGTGAGTACAAGGTCCAGTTGGTTACCACCCTTGTGGGGCGATGGGGACTGAGTGAGGGCGAAGGACTGGAGGAGTGAGGCGACACTGGACAGCTGGGAACTGTCTGATTGGAGGTTGAAGTCTTCCAGTAGGATTACAGGGGTGCCATCCTCAGGGAAGGAGCTCAGGAGAGTGTCCAGTTCATCCAGGAGAGCGCCGAGCGGACAACGTTAAGAACAACATTGTTAAGTGCAGATGGGTGAGTTACAGTGACTGCATGAAACTCAAAGGAAGGGATATTCAGGCAGTGTACAGTGGGAATAGAGAATTTCCAGGACGTGGAAATGAGCAAACCAGTACCCCCGCCTCGGCCAGAGGCCCTGGGGGTGTGGGAGAAGGAGTAGCCAGCAGACAGAGTAGCTTGTGTGGCTGTGTTATCGGGAGTGATCCAGGTCTCAGTGAGAGCCAGGAAGTGGAGGGACTTCACCTTGGCATAGGCAGTGATGAAGTCAGCTTTCTGGACGGCTGACCGGCAGTTCCATAGTCCACCCACCACTGAGAGTTCCTTATGAGAGGGCAGTGGTGGGCAGACCAGGTTAGCCGGGCAGCGCCTGCAGTGGTGGGCCTCCTGGAGCGAGGCATGGAGCACAGAGGAATGGGGGTTAGACACATGGTAGGGGGTGATAAGACAAGTTATAGTGAGAGATCAGAAGGAACAGACAGTCAAGTCTGACAAATTGCTTTAACTTATACACTATTAGCTAATTTCCCGATTGCACTCAGCTGCTTGCAGGGCTAATTCACTCAGGTGAAGCTATTTAAAATTAGCAACACAAAAGACCGGCAGCTGGCCTAAAAACACAAAGCAAGTTAACAACTGATCCGCTCTCAGCTAAACTAGATTTTTTCCAGAGATATAAATAAAATATTAACAGTTCTTAAAACTATGCAGAAGTGGGTGGGAACCTGGCAAATTAAATGTGAAGCTCTACATGTGGGAATAAAAACGTAAGACAATACGTGATAAGGGGAACAAATCGAAATGTGCTAAATTTGAAAAAACTTGGGAAGTATTGGATTACTGCCTACGTCTTATAGCTTTAACAAAACAAACCTTTATCGTGCTCAAAGGCTCAGGAGCTCTCATGCATCGTAAAGCTGCTGCTATTAAGTTTCACCTTGCCGCTTCATATTGCATATCTGATGGATTGCTGGATATTGCATATTGCTAGATCGCCGGGTTAATTTCTTACAGCAAAGCTTATTCTGCTTTATAGGCTATGTATATCTGATGGAATGTTGGGCTTACTGCTTTATTCTAAAGGCAACCCATTTCTAATGGCAAATAATTAAAATGGCTAAGCATTGTAATGGTAATCAAATCCTTATGGCAAGTTGACACTAATAGCTTGCTTCTGATGGTATTCTATACGGCCACAGTGTGGCCTGGCTTCAATCGCAAGGTTCACGTGAAAATTAGAATGACTAGGTCGATTCAGGAATACAATAGCATTGCATTTTGTCACATCATCTCTTGAAGCGAGTGGGGTATTGGCTGAGTTGTATAGTGGATGCTCCACTAGTCACATAACATATAACATAGATTTCAGTTTTTGATTTTTAATACATTTGCAAAAATTTCTAAAAGTATGTTTTCACTTTGTCATTATGGGTTATTGAGTGTAGATTGATGGGCAAAAATGGCAATTTTATCCATTCAACCAATTAAATCTACAACACAATAAAGTGTGCAAAAAATTAAGGGGGTTGAATGATTTTGAGTGCAACTGTATAATAATAATAAATAAATATGGTGGTGGCTGGATACTGACTTAAAAATTAGTATGTCCTTTTTCGATCCCACTGTCATCAGGTTTCTCGTGCAGTGGTTAATGGGGATATCGATTCAGGACTTCCTGATCTTCAGGAAGCAACAGGTGCCCTGTTGTTACATATAGCTTTTCTCACTAGATAGTATAAGCCACATGTCCAGGGCGGCCAGGCTACACATAGCCTACTTAGGCATCACATTGCGTAGTATGGCCAATGTCTGATCCAAGAACACAGCCATGTTCTGTCTCTGTGCTGGAGGGATGTCGATATGGTCTTCCTGATCTTCAGGAAACAGCAGGTGCTCTGCTGTACATATAGTCTAATGTCACATAATGTTAGTATGGCCAATGTCTGGTCCAAGATCACAGCTGTGTTCTAGCTCCATGCTGGAGGGATATTGATATGGTTTTCCTGATCTCAGGAGACAGCAGGCAAGGTTGGTACTGGACGATCTGCTGTTGGGGGGCTGTTGGGGGTTTCTGGTTATCTCATATTTAGCAGGGGGAGATGCCCGTGCTCCGGAGCAGTACTAAAGCTGATCCATTCACCGCCAAACTAATATAAATAATGCAGCACATTCATTCATTAAACATGTAATTTAAATACGTGAGTTGTCCTGACAGAAATGAGCGTCGCGAACGAAGTGCGCAAAGCAAGTTCTGTCTGAGAACCTCTTACTGTAGCCAACCATGGTCGGCTAGCAATCACGCGTCCCATACTCATCACATGCACGCACCTCTAATGGAGCGCCCATTTTAAGCCAAGAATTAGTTCTCTCTGTACTCCTTGAATGCTGATGCGCTGCTCTTTGTTGCTTTTGGCTTGTGTTAAAAGAATTTTGCTGTCACCCTCCACCACCCCAGCTTCCACCTGTTGTTTGGATCTGCTTTAGTATGGGGGGTTTCTGTTTAGCGGGGGGAGATGACTGTGCCCCGGAGCAGTACTAAAGCAGATCCATTCACTGCCAAACTAAAATAATTATGCAGCACATTCATTCATTAAACATGTCATTTAAATATGTGAGTTGTCTTGACAGAATTTACAATTCTGGCTGAACATTTCCAATCTGAGGGGTGTCTCATGGCCTAGCCTCTAAAGCTCATTGCGAGCTGCGACGTTGGTGGTTCGAATCTGGCCACGTGACCTGTGTCACATGTTTCTCCCTCACTCTCGCTCCCATTCTTCCTATCTCTCTACACTGTGCTGTCCAAGAAATCTGAAAAATATTTTATAAAAACAAAAAAAAAGCTACAAATCTGGGGTAGAGACTACTAAAGGGTAATACCTGTCACTTAGCACAAGAGGGCACTATCTATCTATCTGCAACATTGTAAAATATACCAGGTGGGTACTATGTCCTCTAAAAAGGACAAAAGTGTTCCACTGATCGACTGATGCTTCAGGGAGTAAATGTAGTTCGATGTAGCAACCAGTAGATACTTCAGTTAAATCAGAGTACCAAATTAATTTCTTTCCATTTTTCTAAAATTGTTTGAAGCAACTGGTCTGGCAAAGCACTGATACATATTTCATGAGCAAGTAACACAATTACTATGCGAACAACACATCCCAGAACTGAAAATGGCCACAGAGCTTTACTGACATCAGTGTATTGTGATAACACAGTTGGCAGTTGATGCTTGCCATGTTGATTGTTGTTGCATTTGTATTGAAGTTTGAGTTTCTTTTTTTTCTTTTTTTTTACGATACATTGAAAAGGCAACATTCATCTTACATCTTGTCATCCTGAATAATGCTGTCTTCATCATCATCAGTCTATTGGCAGTTCACTTGACAGCACATAAGAATATTATCATGTAATTTATTGTATTATTCATTATGTAAGAGAGAATGCTTGTGGTGTTTCTAAAAAATTAGTAGATATGTTAGTCGCATTGGAGTTAACCCTCCACAGTCGATAGGCAGCAGAGGAGGCCAGTTAAAAGAACAAAAAATCATGAACATTTGTGGGACATTCTAGTTCAAATGTCCTTTGGCTGTGAGATAGCTTTATGACAAGAAATCTCCAAAACAATTTTAGAATATATTTATTGAATTGGTTGAGCCAAAGTCTGTGAAAAAGTTTCCAGGCATGGTACATACTAGAAACTGCCCCTGAGGGTAATCATTTTGTCCCCAAAAACATCATGGCTCAGTGCTGAATAGATTTCAAGAAGTGATTATTATTATTATTGATTAATGACATATTTGCCTTTCAGGTTTTGAAGAGCAAGTAAACGTGAAAATGAAATTGAGACTTCCATTGTTGTGTCTAATCGGTAAGCATTTTAATGAAATCACACAATGCTTACTGCCTGAGAGAAGTTGGCATCACACTGAAAAAAACAAATAATTAATCATTCTACAATAAATCAAGAAAGAACATTGCCTCGCTGAAAGAACATAATTTGTAAAAATAATTATTTTAAATGTTCATTGCCATGGAAAAGACCATGCCAATTGGCCCATCCTTGTCTGGAAAAGGTCAGTAAGTAACGTCTCTTGGTTTATTAGTTCATAAATTATACCTATAGGAAGTTAGGAACAGAACACAGAGATGTCTGCTGAAGGAAGGAAAATGTCAATGCATGTTCAACTATATGATTGTTGCAAGAGGAACTGAACTGATTAAAACAGAATCAGTGCTAATTATCTTATCTACAAATACAAACGTATTGGGCCCTATCTTACACCCGGGGCTAAGCGGCACTAACCGAAACGCAAGTGTCTTTGCTATCTTACACCCGGCGCAGGGTTCATTATAGCCCCTAGCGCTCACATCGGTTAAATACCAAATTATGTTGCGCCCATAGAAAGTGAACTGGGCGTGTTGGTCTTAAAATGAGGTGTGGCCCGAATTATTTTTGGCGTATTGCTATCTTGAGCCAGCAGAAAGTGCTTGCGCGAAAACCAGGAAAAACCTGGTCTAAAGTCATATCGCAGTTGTTTACATGTTATTTTAACGGCGCATATAAGTGCGTCTACATAGGCGTGTGCACAACGCGCGTACACCCTCCTGTCTTTTCCACACAGGGACGCGCACAAGCATGACTAAAAATATCAAGATTACAATGTGAAATATTATTATTGTGTAGCACATACCTGTCCCTCAGCGAAGGGGAATGCCGCATTAAATTGCTTTCAGCCCACTCCATCAACATCCAGGCAATGTGCGATGGTAAATGTAAGGTTAAATGTATACTATAGACTATTTGCAATTATCCTGGATCAAGCTATGACTTAACCTATATTTTCCAATAATTCCTGTAGGGGTCAATCTTCTGTTACAGGACAATGGCTATCCATTAACACCCATATCAAGCCTAATGCGCAAATTGTCATTTACACCTAATGCGTGAATTGTCATTCAATGGAAAACTCGCGCACTGCAATAGACGGACATTTGAGTTCTGAAAATGCGCTTCAGATGTCATTACAATACAGCTATGTTCATCTAGGCCTACAGCCTGTAAGTAAATAGAATGGTTTTGACTGAAAATAGTTCAAAACCTTGTCCAGTGAATATTGCATTTATTGTTTTTCAAATAGCCTATAGGCTACAGTCCCCGGGATTCGCTGTGCATAAGGTTTTTTCGATAGCCTACGGTTAAAAAACGGAGATAAATTTCACCATGTTAACTGAATTTTAGCCCTATTCTTCGTCCTTCATATTTTTTTTAAATTACAGTGACCATGACCAGGCCTCCATACTCTCAGCTTATTAAAACCCAGCTGATTTCACCTGTTATACCATAACTGAACAAAACAATTTTAAAGAGAAAAATTAATTCATTGTAATGCCATTCTCTGCATGTGCACTTTAACTTCATGCAGGAGCAGGTCTCTTTCACCTGCTGTAAATTGCACTTTTCTTCCAGGGAAAGTGGACTTGTTTTTAAAGCATTAAGCTGCTAGTAAAACGCGTTGGTCACATTTCCATAAGCAGGACATTACAAAACAAGGGAGAATATGCGTGAACCTCTGGGTTGCCAACCTGACAGCTTTATTGTATTTAGTATCATCATTATGGTAAAATAACGGTATTCATGTTATTAATCAATATTAGAATGCAGGAAATTAACTTCATGAGAACAGCCTCATGGAATTGATCTTTGACAATGCCTCATTGCATAATCAAACGAAATTCGTTAAACATGCAGGCTAATTTAGACGGAAGCCATTGATAGCTTATTCTCAGCTGCTGCAGGTGTTTTTAACAAAATTTAACCGCATACATTTTCTAAAATAACAGCACTGTCGGGAATCACCAGGAACCTGTGCTGGTGTTAAACCCTAATGCTAAAGATTATTATTGTGTATATCAAAATGCATCATAATGGTTAGTCCGAATAATATTGATCATACTATTGATCCATATAGCCTATTCCTTGCTCACACTACACATGCACGAGGATGTCTGTTTTGCCATCATATAAGCAATCCGCCAAGGTGGAAAAGCAGGCTTTTAAAGGGAATGGAATATGACATTTTGATTTTGGTTTATTGCACGTTACGCCCAAGACACACCTATAATTAATGAAGAGACTAAGTCCAGCCCATTTTCACGTTGTGCTGTGCTTAGCGCTAAAAAAACACGCCGTTTAACTAGCAAAAGTGGACTTGAACACGCCCTAAATGCACATAACGCCATGCGTTTAGACCAAGCGCTAAGATCGCCAAGATAGAGCCCATTATTTTTAAAAATCCTAATTTAAACTACTTCTCCATCTCTGAAAACTACCACAGATTTTCAGATTTTAATCCTATCACATCTGCACCCTTCACATCTAAGAAACCTCAAAGTACCACTGCAGTTCAAATCACAAATCTTGTCCCCACTTAAAAATAAAAATCAAGGCAAAATAACACAGCATCCCATACAATCATTGCATTGTTTTCCCAATTTAGCTTCCATAAGACTGCACGTGCAGGTACAACAACTTATTTCTTCAATTAAGCACAATCAAATCTGATTTGCAAACAACATAGATTTAAATGGTATTTCCATTGCAAGTCAGAATTTGGCATGAGTATAACCTCAGAAGAACTAGTGTGACCTGTGTTCCATGTGTCAAACTATTCCATTATGTATTTTTTACTTTGTGCAATATTGTTTTCAATCATTCCTTGAAAATCCAAAAATTGTGTATCACATGATATCACTGACAGACATGATTTTTTTAATCTGACTGAATATTAAAGGAATATCCCACATATTCACAATGCATTAATATTTAATATGTGCAGAAATAGCATAATGCTAGGCTGGGCAACATCAACAGTGTAACTCTGTCTACCAGACGAAGTTCAAATACTGCTGTTGAAACTACAGCTCTAAAAATAATACAGCTAGATACAGGTCAATATCCAGATACAGGAGCACTGATATTACAGTGGCTTTTATGGCTTCTGCAGAATGAACAAATTCTGCCACAATAAGCATTACTTCCATTCCAGCTGCAACTACAATCCTCACGACTGAAGCAACCACAACAGCTGCCCCCACAACTACATCAGCTCCAACGACAACAGATGCCCCCACAACTATTGTAGCTCCAACCACAACAGCTGCCCCTACAACTACGTCAGCTCCAACCACAACAGCTGCCCCCACAACTAATTTAGCTCCAACCACAACCGCTGTCCCTACAATTACATCAGCTCCAACCACAACAGCTGCCCCCACAACTATATCAGCTCCAACCACAACAGCTGCCCCCACAACTACATCAGCTACTACCACAACAGCTGCACCCAGACCTACATCAGCTACAACCACAACAGTTACCCCAAGAATTACTGCAGCTCCAACCACAACAGCTGCCCCCCCAAGAACAGCTGCCCCCACAACTACATCAGCTCCAATTACAACAACTGCCCCCAGAAGGACATCAGCGCCAACCACGACAGCTGCCCCCACAACAAATTTAGCTCCTACCACAACAGCTGCCCCGACGACTACTTTAGCTCCAACAACAACAACAACTGCCCCCACAACAACATCAGCTCCAACCACAACAGCTGCCCCCACAACCACTTTAGCTCCAAACACAATAGCTGCCCCCACAAGTACTGTATCTCCAACCACAGCTACTGTAACGCCAACCACAACAGCAGCGCCCACCACCACTTTAGCTCCAACCACAACAGCTGCCCCCACAACTATATCAGCTCCAACCACAACAGCTGCCCCCACAACTACATCAGTTCCAACCACAACAGCTGCACCCAGAACTACATCAGCTACAACCACAACAGTTACCCCAAGAAGTACTGTAGCTCCAACAATGACAGCTGCCCCCAAAACGAATGTATCTCCAACCACAAGTGCTGCCCCAACAACTACATCGGCTCCAACCACAACAGCAACGCCCTCCACCAATTTAGCTCCAACCACAACAGCTGCACCCACAACTACATCAGCTCAAACAACAACTACAGCACCCACTACTACTGCAGCCCAAACTAAAACTGCAGCCCAGACTACAACTTCAGCTCCTTCCACAATTGCAACTGCAGCCCCCACTATAAGTTCTGCCCCGACTACAACTGCCGTGCCACCAACATCAGCCAAAATCATTGTTATCATCCTGACATTCACCTCGCAGGACCTCTTCACTCCGGAACTGGCAGATCCTACGTCCCAGGCTTTTATTAAGAGAGTGCAACGGATCAGGGACCTGGTGAGTCTGAATACTTCAGTTAGTTCTTTCTTGTATTATCCTGTTGTCAAGAACAAATCCACACAAACGTGACAATGTCCAGTTGTGTCTTACCATTGTAATGAATAAACAAAGATTTAGAATAGTTTGTGATAGTATTTTTCAAAATAATCATACTTCTGTTTTCAGCTTGAACCCATCTACAGACTTGCATATCCTTCCTTTTTAAGCCTGTTTGTCAGAAGTTTCAGGTAATTTCAGATATACACTTGTGTCTGTTCTATAGTGTGTGTGTATATCTTTTTCTTGTGGTTGTGAACATGTCTGCTCAGAAATCATAACCATGTGTGATATATATATATACATCTATGTTCTGTTCTAGGCAAGGATCAGTTATCACAGAAACAGAGATGACTTTCAGTGCGTCAAGTTCATCACCCACTGATGATCAGGTGGAAAGCAGCCTGTTAAATGCATTGGAAAACAAAAATGTCCTAGAGCTCAATATTGATCCCAGCTCTATAATAGCCAATTCAATATCAGCCACTACTACAATGGCAGCACCCGCTACAACTGCAGCGCCAACGATAACTGCAGCCCAAACTACAACTGTAGCCCTGACAACAACTGCGGCTCCCAGCACAACTGTAGCTCCAACTAAGACCGCAGCCACAACAGCAACTGCCGCCCCCACTACAACTAAAGCCCCGCCTACAACTGCAGCCCTTACTAAAACTGCAGATCCGATGACAACTGCAGCCCCCACTACAACTACAGCACCCATTCCAACTGCAGCTCCCTCTCCAACTGGAGCCCTAACTACAAATGCAGGACCCAATACAACTGCAGTCCCCACAAAAACATCAGCTCCATCTACATCTGGAGCCCAAACAACAATTGCAGCCCCCATTACAACTGCATCCCCAACTAAAACTGCAGCCCCCACTACAACTGCAGCCAAGACTACAACAAGATCCACAACTACAACTGCAGCCTCCACTACAACTGCAGCCCGCATTACAACTGCAGCCCCCACAACAACTCTATACCCAACGAGAAGTGCAGCCCACACTACAACTGCAGCAGCAATTACATCTACAGCCCCGACCACAACTGCAGCCCCCGCTACAACTGGAGCCTCCAATACAACTGCAGCCCCCACAACAACAGCAGCTCCATCTACATCTGGAGCCCAAACAACAACTGCAGCCCCCATAACAACTGCAGCCCCCACTACAACTGCATCCCCCACTACAACTGCAGCCAAGACTACAACTGCAGCCCTGACTATAAGAACATCCACAACTACAACTGCAGCCCCCACTACAACTGCAGCCCGCATTACAACTGCAGCACCCACTACAACTGCAGCACTGACAACAACTTCAGCCCCCACTGCACCAGCAGCCCTAACTAAAAATGCTTCTCCCACTACAATGGCAGCACCCACTACAACTTCAGCCCCGACTATAACTGCCGTCCACACTACAACTGCATCCCAGACTACAACTGCAGCCCCCACTACAACTGTAGCCCCGATTACAACAGCCCCGACTACAACTGCAGCCCCCACAACAACTCTATACCCAATGAGAAGTGCAGCCCACACTACAACTGCAGCAGCAATTACATCTACAGCCCTGACCACAACTGCAGCCCCCGCTACAACTGGAGCCCCCACTACAACTGCAGCTCTGAAGACAACTGCAGCCCCCACAACTGCAGCCCCAACAACAACTCTATCCCCAAAAAGAAATGCAGCTCCCACTACAACTGCAGCTCTCACGACATCTGCAGCCCCCACTTCAACTGAAGCTCTGATTATATCCGCAGCCCCCACTACAACTGCAGCCCCCACTACAACTGCAGCCCCCATTACAACTGCAGCCCCCACTACATCGGCAGCCTCCACTAAAACTGCAGCCCCGACTATAACTGCAGCCCGCACTACAACTCTATCCCGAACGAGAAGTGCAGCTCCCACTACAACTGCAGCCACAACAACATCTTCAGCCCCCACTACAAGAGCAGCCCCGACTACAACTGCAGGCCCCTCTACAACTGGAGCTCCCACTATAACTGCAGCCCTGACTACAACTTCCGCACTGCCTACAACTGCAGCCCAAACAACAACGGCAGCCCCCACTACAACTGCATCCCCAACTACAACTGCAGCCAAGACTACAACTGCAGCCCCGACTACAACTCTATCGCGAACGAGAAGTGCAGCCCCCACTTCAACTGAAGCTCCGATTATATCCGCAGCCCCCACTACAACTGCAGCCCCCACTACAACTGCAGCCCCCATTACAACTGCAGCCCCCACTACATCGGCAGCCTCCACTAAAACTGCAGCCTCGACTATAACTGCAGCCCGCACTACAACTCTATCCCGAACGAGAAGTGCAGCTCCCACTACAACTGCAGCCACAACAACATCTTCAGCCCCCACTACAAGAGCAGCCCCGACTACAACTGCAGGCCCCTCTACAACTGGAGCTCCCACTATAACTGCAGCCCTGACTACAACTTCCGCACTGCCTACAACTGCAGCCCAAACAACAACGGCAGCCCCCACTACAACTGCATCCCCAACTACAACTCTATCCCGAACGAGAAGTGCAGCTCCCACTACAACTGCAGCCACAACAACATCTTCAGCCCCCACTACAAGAGCAGCCCCGACTACAACTGCAGGCCCCTCTACAACTGGAGCTCCCACTATAACTGCAGCCCTGACTACAACTTCCGCACTGCCTACAACTGCAGCCCAAACAACAACGGCAGCCCCCACTACAACTGCATCCCCAACTACAACTGCAGCCAAGACTACAACTGCAGCCCCGACTACAACAAGATCCACAACTACAACTGCAGCGCTGACAACAACTTCAGCTCCCACTGCAACAGCAGCCCCCACTATAACTGCAGTCCACACTACAACTGCAGCCCCAACTACAACTGCAGCCCCAACTACAACTGCAGCCCCCATTACAACTGCAGCCCCCACTACATCTGCAGCCTCCACTACAACTGCAGCCCCGACTATAGCTGCAGCCCCCACTACAACTGCAGCCAAGACTACAACTGCAGCCCCCACTATAACTGCAGCCCTGACTACAACTGCCGCACTGCCTACAACTGCAGCCCAAACAACAACTGCAGCCCCCACTACAACTGCATCCCCAACTACAACTGCAGCCAAGACTACAACTGCAGCCCCGGCTACAACAAGATCCACAACTACAACTGCAGCCCCCACTACAACTGCAGCCCGCATTACAACTGCAGCACCCACTACAACTACAGCGCTGACTACAACTGCAGCCCCCACTACAACTGCAGCGCTGACAACAACTTCAGCCCCCACTACAACTGCTTCCCCCACTACAATGGCAGAACCCACTACAACTGTAGCCCCGACTACAACCGCCCCCACTAAAACTGCAGCTCCCTCTACGACTGGAGCCCTAACTACATCAGCAGCTCCGACTCCAACTGCAGCCCCCACCACAACTCTATACTCAACAAGAAGTGCAGCCCACACTACAACTGCAGCAACAATTACATCTACAGCCCCGACCACAACTGCAGCCCCCGCTACAACTGCAGCTCTGAAGACAACTGCAGCCCCCACAACTGCAGCCCCAACTACAACTCTATCCCAAATGAGAAGTACAGCTCCCACTACAACTGCAGCCACGACTACAACTTCAGCCCCCACTACAAGAACAGGCCCGACTACAACTTCAGCCCCCACTACAACTCTATCCCCAACGAGAAGTGCAGCCCCCACTACAACTGGAACTCCCACTACAACTGGAGCTCCCACTATAACTGCAGCCCTGACTATAACTGCCACACTGCCTACAACTGCAGCCCTGACTACAACTGCAGGCCCCACTCCCACTACAACAGCAGCGTCGACATCAACAACTGCAGCCCCCACTACAAGTAAAGCACCCACTACAACTGCAGACCCAACTACAACTCTATCCCAAATGAGAAGTACAGCTCCCACTACAACTGCAGCCACGACTACAACTTCAGCCCCCACTACAAGAACAGGCCCGACTACAACTTCAGCCCCCACTACAACTCTATCCCCAACGAGAAGTGCAGCCCCCACTACAACTGGAACTCCCACTACAACTGGAGCTCCCACTATAACTGCAGCCCTGACTATAACTGCCACACTGCCTACAACTGCAGCCCTGACTACAACTGCAGGCCCCACTCCCACTACAACAGCAGCGTCGACATCAACAACTGCAGCCCCCACTACAAGTAAAGCACCCACTACAACTGCAGACCCAACTACAACTCTATCCCCAATGAGAAGTGCAGCCCCCACTACAACTGCAGCCACGACAACAACAGCAGCCCCCACAACAAATGCAGCCAGCACTAAAACTGCATCCCCCACTACAACTGCAGCCCTCACTAAAACTGCAGCCACGACTACAACAGAAGATCCCACAACTGCAGCCCACACGACAACTGCAGGCCACACTACAACTGCAGCCCCAACTACAACTGCAGCTCCCTCTAGGACTGGAGCCCTAACTACATCAGCAACCCCCACTACAACTGCAGCCCACACTAAAATGGTAGCCCTCACTACAACAGCCACTAAAATAGCCACTCCCACTACAACAGAAGCTCCAACCACAACAGCTGTTCCTACTACAACAGCCACTCAAACTACAACAAGAGCGACTCCTACTACGACAGCCGCTCCCACTACAACAGCTGCTCCCACTACAACAGCGGCTCAAATTACAACAGCCACACCAACCACAACTTCAGCTCCCACTACAACAGCAGCCCCCACTACAATGGCAGTACCCACTACAACTGCAGCCCCGACTATAACTGCAGTCCACACTACAACTGTATCCCAGACTACAACTGCAGCCCCGACTACAACAGCCCCCACTAAAACTGCAGCCACGACTACAACTGCATCCCCAACTACAACTGCAGCCAAGACTACAACTGCAGCCCCGGCTACAACAAGATCCACAACTACAACTGCAGCCCCCACTACAACTGCAGCCCGCATTACAACTGCAGCACCCACTACAACTACAGCGCTGACTACAACTGCAGCCCCCACTACAACTGCAGCGCTGACAACAACTTCAGCCCCCACTACAACTGCTTCCCCCACTACAATGGCAGAACCCACTACAACTGTAGCCCCGACTACAACCGCCCCCACTAAAACTGCAGCTCCCTCTACGACTGGAGCCCTAACTACATCAGCAGCTCCGACTCCAACTGCAGCCCCCACCACAACTCTATACTCAACAAGAAGTGCAGCCCACACTACAACTGCAGCAACAATTACATCTACAGCCCCGACCACAACTGCAGCCCCCGCTACAACTGCAGCTCTGAAGACAACTGCAGCCCCCACAACTGCAGCCCCAACTACAACTCTATCCCAAATGAGAAGTACAGCTCCCACTACAACTGCAGCCACGACTACAACTGCAGGCCCCACTCCCACTACAACAGCAGCGTCGACATCAACAACTGCAGCCCCCACTACAAGTAAAGCACCCACTACAACTGCAGACCCAACTACAACTCTATCCCAAATGAGAAGTACAGCTCCCACTACAACTGCAGCCACGACTACAACTTCAGCCCCCACTACAAGAACAGGCCCGACTACAACTTCAGCCCCCACTACAACTCTATCCCCAACGAGAAGTGCAGCCCCCACTACAACTGGAACTCCCACTACAACTGGAGCTCCCACTATAACTGCAGCCCTGACTATAACTGCCACACTGCCTACAACTGCAGCCCTGACTACAACTGCAGGCCCCACTCCCACTACAACAGCAGCGTCGACATCAACAACTGCAGCCCCCACTACAAGTAAAGCACCCACTACAACTGCAGACCCAACTACAACTCTATCCCCAATGAGAAGTGCAGCCCCCACTACAACTGGAACTCCCACTACAACTGGAGCTCCCACTATAACTGCAGCCCTGACTATAACTGCCACACTGCCTACAACTGCAGCCCTGACTACAACTGCAGGCCCCACTCCCACTACAACAGCAGCGTCGACATCAACAACTGCAGCCCCCACTACAAGTAAAGCACCCACTACAACTGCAGACCCAACTACAACTCTATCCCCAATGAGAAGTGCAGCCCCCACTACAACTGCAGCCACGACAACAACAGCAGCCCCCACAACAAATGCAGCCAGCACTAAAACTGCATCCCCCACTACAACTGCAGCCCTCACTAAAACTGCAGCCACGACTACAACAGAAGATCCCACAACTGCAGCCCACACGACAACTGCAGGCCACACTACAACTGCAGCCCCAACTACAACTGCAGCTCCCTCTAGGACTGGAGCCCTAACTACATCAGCAACCCCCACTACAACTGCAGCCCACACTAAAATGGTAGCCCTCACTACAACAGCCACTAAAATAGCCACTCCCACTACAACAGAAGCTCCAACCACAACAGCTGTTCCTACTACAACAGCCACTCAAACTACAACAAGAGCGACTCCTACTACGACAGCCGCTCCCACTACAACAGCTGCTCCCACTACAACAGCGGCTCAAATTACAACAGCCACACCAACCACAACTTCAGCTCCCACTACAACAGCAGCCCCCACTACAATGGCAGTACCCACTACAACTGCAGCCCCGACTATAACTGCAGTCCACACTACAACTGTATCCCAGACTACAACTGCAGCCCCGACTACAACAGCCCCCACTAAAACTGCAGCCACGACAACAACAGCAGCCCCCACAACAAATGCAGCCAGCACTAAAACTGCATCCCGCACTACAACTGCAGCCCTCACTAAAACTGCAGCCACAACTACAACTGTAGCTCCCACAACAACTGCAGCCCCAACTACGACAGAAGATCCCACAACTGCAGCCCACACGACAACTGCAGGCCACACTACAACTGCAGCCCCAACTACAACTCTATCCCCAACGAGAAGTGCAGCGCGCACTACAACTGCACCCCACACTACAACTGCAGCTCCCTCTAGGACTGGAGCCCTAACTACATCAGCAGCCCCCACTACAACTGCAGCCCGCACTAAAATGGTAGCCCTCACTACAACAGCCACTCCCACTACAACAGAAGCTCCAACCACAACAGCCGTTCCTACTACAACAGCTGCTCAAACTACAACAGCCGGTCCTACTACAACAGCCACTCAAACTACAACAAGAGCGACTCCTACTATGACAGCCGCTCCCACTACAACAGCTGCTCCCACTACAACAGCGGCTCAAATTACAACAGCCACACCAACCACAATAGCGGCTCCTACTACAACAGCTTCTCCTACTACAACTGTTGCTCCTACTACAAAAGTTGCTCGTAGTACAACAGCTGCTCCAACTACAACAGCGGCTCCTACTACAACAGCCACTCCAACTACAACAACAGCCGCTCCCACAAAAACAGCTGATCCAACAAAAACAGCGGCTCCAACTACGACAGTTGCTCCTACTACAACATTGGCTCCGACTACAACAGCCGATCCAACTTCTACAGTTGCCCCTAATACAACAGCCGCTCGAACTACAACAGACGTTCCTACTACAACAGCCGCTCCCACAACAGCTGCTCCTACAACTACAGTTGCTCCTACTACAACAGCAGCTCCTACTACAACAGCTGTTCCAACTACAACAACCGCTCCTCGTACAAGAACTGCTCCTACTACAACAGCTGATCCAACTGCAAAAATGGCTCCTACTACAACAGCAGCTCCAACTACAACAACCGCTCCTGGTACAATAACTGCTCCTACTACAACAGCTGATCCAACTGCAAAAATGGCTCCTACTACAACAGCAGCTCCAACTACAACAACCGCTCCTGGTACAAGAACTGCTCCTACTACAACAGCCGCTCCAACTACAACAACAGATGCTCCGACTACAACAACCGCTCCTCGTACACAAACTTCTCCTACTACAACAGCCGTTCCAACTTTGACAGTTGCTCCTACTACAACAGCCGCTCCAACTACAACAACAGCTGCTCCAACTACAACAGCCGCTCCCACAACAACAGCTGCTCCAACTACAACATCGGCTCCTACTACAACAGCAACTCCAACTGCAACAACAGATGCTCCTACTACAACAGCCGTTCCAACAACAACAGCCACTCCGACTACGACAGTTGGTCCTACTACAACAGAGGCTCCTACTACAACAGCTGCTCAAACTACAACAACCGCTCCTCATACAAGAACTGCTCCAACTACAACAGCTGATCCAACTGCAACAATGGCTCCTAATACAACAGCGACTCCAACTACTACACTTGCTCCTACTAGAACAGCCGCTCCAAATACAACAGCCACTCCCAATAAAACAGCAGCTCCAACTACAACAACCGCTACAACTGCTGCTCAAACTACAACAACAGCCGTTCCCACTACAACAGCAGCTCTAACTACAACAACCCCTCTGACTATAACAGCTGTTCCAACTACAACAGCGGTTCATACTATAACAACTGCTCAGACTACAAAAGCCGTTGCTACTACAACTGCAGCTCCAATTACAGCAACAGTTCCTACTACAACAACCGCTCCTATTGCAACAGCCGGTCCAACTACAATAGTAGCTCCTACTATGAGAGCAGCTCCAACCACAATAGCTGCTCCAACTACAACCACTCCAACTAAAACAGCGGCTCCAAATACTTCAGTTGCTCCTACTAGAACAGCCACTTCAACTACAACAGTTGCTCCTACTACTACAGTGGCTCCTATTACAACAACCACTCCAACTACCACAACAGACGCTCCTACTACAACAGTTTCTCCCACTACAACCACCGCTCCCACTAGAACAGCCGCTCCTACAACTACAGTTGATTCTACTACAACAGCGGCTCCTAATACAACAGCCGCTCCAACTACAACAACCGCTCCTCATAGAAGAACTGCTCCTACTACAACAGCCGATCCAACTACTACAGTTGCTGCTACTACAATAGCCGATCCAAATACAACAACAGATGCTCCTACTACAACAACCGCTCCTCATACGCAAACTGCTTCTACTACAACAGCCGATCCAACTACTACAGTTGCTGCTACTACAATAGCCGATCCAAATACAACAACAGATGCTCCTACTACAACAACCGCTCCTCATACGCAAACTGCTTCTACTAGAACAGCCGATCCAACTACTACAGTTGCTGCTACTACAATAGCCGATCGAAATACAACAAAAGATGCTCCTACTACAACAACCGCTCCTCGTACGCAAACTGCTTCTACTACAACAGCCGCTCCAACTTCGACAGTTGCTGCTACTACAACAGCCGCTCCAACTACAACAGCCGCTCCCACAACAACAGCTGCTCCAACTACAACGCCGGCTCCTACTACTATTCGGGCTCCAACTACAACGCCGCCACTAACGTCAACGCCAGCTCCAACAACAACGCCGGCTCCAACTACAACACCGGCTCCAATTACAACCCCGGCTCCAACAACAAGGCCGGCTCCTACTACAACGCCGGCTCCAACTACAACCACTACTCCTACAACAACGCCGGATCCTACTACAACGCCGGCTCCAATGAGAATGCTGCCACTAACGACAAGCCCGGCTCCAACGACAACACCAGCTCCAACTACAAAGCCGGCTCCAACTACAACCCCGGCTCCTACTACAACGCCGGCTCCAACGACAACGGCGGCTCCAACAACAATGCCGGCTCCTACTACAACACCAGCTCCAATGACAATGCCAGCTCCAATGACAACGCCGGATCCAGCTACAACCCCCGCTCCAACGACAACGCCGGCTCCAACTACAAGCCCGGCTACAACTACAACTCTGGCTCCAACAACAACACCGGTTCCAACGACAACCCCTGATCCAACTACAACCCCGGCTAAAACTATAACCCCTGCTCCAAATACAACCCTGTCTCCTACTACAACGCCGGCTCCAACAACAACGCTGCCACTAACGACAACTCCGGCTCCAACTACAATCCCTGTTCCAACTACAACCCCTGCTCCAAAGACAACGCCAGCTCCAACTACAACCCCTGCTCCAACGACAACCCCGGCTCCAACAACAACGCCGGCTCCTACTACAATGCCGGCTCCAACGACACCGCCGCCACCAGTGACAACTCCGGCTCCAACTACAACCCCTGTTCCAACTACAACCCCTGCTCCAACGACAACGCCGGCTCCAACTACAACCCTGTCTAAAACTACAACCCCTGCTCCAACTACAACCCTGGCTCCAAGTACAACGCAGACTCCAAATACAACCCCTGCTCCAACGACAACACCAGCTCCAACTACAACCCCGGCTGCTACTACAACGCAAGCTCCAATGACAACGCGGGCTCCAACAACAACGCCGGCTCCTTCTACAATGCCGGCTCCAACTACAACCACTGCTCCAACTACAATGCCAGCTCCAATGACAACGCCGGCTCTAACTACAACCCTGACTCCTACTACAACCCCGGCTCCAACAACAACCCCTCTACCAACTACAACGCAGGCTCCAACACCGGCCCCAACTACAACGCCGGCTCCAAATACAACCCGTGCTCCAACCACAATGCCAGGTCCAACTACAATGCCGGCTCCTACTACAACCCCTGCTCCAATTACAAGCCCTACTCCAATGACAAAGCCGGCTCCAAGTGCAACCGCGGCTCCAATTACAACCCCTGCTCCAATGACAACGCCGGCTCCAACTACAACCCCTGATCCAACTACAATGCCGGCTCCAACGACAACGCCGGCACCTACTACAATGCCGGCTCCAACGACAATGCCACCACCAGTGACAAATCCGGCTCCAACTACAACCCCTGTTCCAACTACAACCCCTGCTCCAACGACAACGCCGGCTCCAACTACAACCCTGTCTAAAACTACAACCCCTGCTCCAACTACAACCCCGGCTCCTACTACAACGCCGACTCCAACGACAACGCCGGCTCCAACTACAACCCCAGCTCCAACTACAAAGCCGGCACCAACGACAATGCCGCCACCAGTGACAACTCCGGCTCCAACTACAACCCCTGTTCCAACTACAACCACTGCTCCAACGACAACGACAACGCCAACTCCAACTACAACCCGGGCTAAAACTACAACCCCTGCTCCAACTACAACCCCTGCTCCAACGACAATGCCAGCTCCAAGGACAACGCCGCCACCAGTGACAACTCCGGCTCAAACTACAACCCCTGTACCAACTACAACCCCTGCTCCAACGACAACGCCGGCACCTACTACAACGCCGGCTCAAATGACAACATTGCCACTAACGACAACCCCAGCTCCAACTCCAACCCCTGCTCCAAGGAAAACGCCGGCTCCAACTACAACCCCGGCTCCAATTACAACCCCTGCTCCAATGACAACGCCGGCTCCAACTACAACCCCGGCTCCTACTACAATGCCGGCTCCAATGACAACACCGGCTCCAAGTCCAACCCCTGTTCCAACTACAACCCCTGATCCAACTACAATGCCGGCTCCAACGACAACGCCGGCACCTACTACAAAGCCGGCTCCAACTACAACCCTGGCTAAAACTACAACCCCTACTCCAACTACAACCCTGGCTCCAAGTACAACTCCGACTCCAAATACAACCCCTGCTCCAACGACAACGCCAGCTCCAACTACAACCCCGGCTGCTACTACGACGCAAGCTCCAACGACAATGCCGGTTCCAACAACAACGCCGGCTCCGTCTACAACGGCGGCTCCAACTACAACCACTGCTCCAACTACAACGCCAGCTCCAATGACAACGCCGGCTCTAACTACAACCCCGGCTGCTACTACAACGCAAGTTCCAACGACAACGCCGGCTCCAACAACAACGCCGGCTCCTTCTACAACGCCGGCTCCAACTACAACCACTGCTCCAACTACAACCACTGCTCCAACTACAACGCCAGCTCCAATGACAACGCCGGCTCTAACTACAACCCCGGCTGCTACTACAACGCAAGTTCCAACGACAACGCCGGCTCCAACAACAACGCCGGCTCCTTCTACAACGCCGGCTCCAACTACAACCACTGCTCCAACTACAACCACTGCTCCAACAACAACGCCGGCTCCTTCTACAACGGCGGCTCCAACTACAACCACTGCTCCAACTACAACGCCAGCTCCAATGACAACGCCAGCTCCAACTACAACCCCGGCTGCTACTACAACGCAAGTTCCAACGACAACGCCGGCTCCAACAACAACGCCGGCTCCTTCTACAACGCCGGCTCCAACTACAACCACTGCTCCAACTACAACCACTGCTCCAACTACAACGCCAGCTCCAATGACAACGCCGGCTCTAACTACAACCATGACTCCTACTACAACCCCGTCTCCAACAACAACCCCTCTTCCAACTACAAAACCGGCTCCAACACCGGCCCCAACTACAACGCCGGCTCCAAATACAACCCCTACAAATACTACAATGCCGGCTCCAATGACAAAGCCGGCTCCAAAAGCAAACCCTGCTCCAACTACAACCCCTGATCCAACTACAATGCCGGCTCCAACTACAACCCCTCCTCCAACTACAACCCCTGCTCCAACGACAACGCCAACTCCAACTACAAGCCCGGCTCCAACTACAACCCCTGTACCAACTACAACCCCAGCTCCAACTACAACGCCGGCTCCAACGACAATGCCGCCACCAGTGACAACTCCGGCTCCAACTACAACCCCTGTTCCAACTACAACCCCTGCTCCAACGACAACGCCAGCTCCAATGACAACGCTGGCTCTAACTACAACCCTGACTCCTACTACAACCCCGGCTCCAACAACAACCCCTCTTCCAACTACAACGCCGGCTCCAACACTGGGCCCAACTACAACGCCGGCTCCAAATACAACCCGTGCTCCAACTACAATGCCGGCTCCTAATACAACCCCGGCTCCGATTACAAGCCCTGCTCCAATGACAACGCCGGCTCCAACTACAACCCCTCCAAATACTACAATGCCGGCTCCAATGACAAAGCCGGCTCAAAGTGAAATCCCTGCTCCAACTACAACCCCTGATCCAACTACAATGCCGGCTCCATCTACAAGACTGGCTCCAACTACAACCCCTGCTCCAACGACAATGCCGGATCCAACTACAACGCCGGCTCCAATGACAACGCCGGCTCCAAGTACAACCCCTGTTCCAACTACAACCCCTGATCCAACTACAATGCCGGCTCCAACGACAACGCCGGCACCTACTAGAAAGCCGGCTCCAACGACAATGCCGCCACCAGTGACAACTCCGGCTCCAACTACAACCCCTGTTCCAACTACAACCCCTGCTCCAACGACAACGCCGGCTCCAACTACAACCCCGGCTCCTACTACAACTCCGGCTCCAACTACAACCCCTGTTCCAAATACAACCCCTGCTCCAACGACAACACCAGCTCCAACGACAATGCCAGCACCAGCTACAAGCACCGCTCCAACGACAACGCCGGCTCCAACTACAAGCCCGGCTAAAACTACAACCCCTGCTCCAACTATAACACCGGCTCCAACTACAACCCCGGCTCCAACTACAACCCCGGCTCCAACTACAACGCTGGCTCCAACTACAACCCCAGCTCCAACGACAATGCCAGCTCCTACTACAACACTGGCTCCAATGACAACGCCAGCTCCAACGACAATGCCGGCTCCAGCTACAACCCCCGCTCCAACGACAACGCCGGCTCCAACTACAAGCCCGGCTACAACTACAACTCTGGCTCCAACAACAATACCGGCTCCAACGACAACCCCTGATCCATCTACAAGCCCGGCTAAAACTATAACCCCTGCTCCAAATACAACCCCGGCTCCAACTACAATGCCGGCTCCAACGACAACGCCGCCACCAACGACAACTCCGGCTCCAACTACAATCCCTTTTCCAACTATAACCCCTGCTCCAAATACAACCACGGCTCCAACTACAACTCTGTCTCCAATGACAACGCCGCCAGCAGTGACGACTCCGGATCCAACTACAACCCCGGCTCAAACTACAACCCCTGCTCCAACTACAACCCTGGCTCCAAGTACAATGCCGACTCCAACTACAACCCCGGCTCCTACTACAATGCAAGCTCCAACGACAACGCCGGCTCGAACAACAACGCTGGCTCCTTCTACAACGCCGGCTCCAACTACAACCACTGCTCCAACTACAACGCCAGCTGCAATGACAACGCCGGCTCCAATGACAACGCTGGCTCTAACTACAACTCTGACTCCTAATACAACCCCGGCTCCAACAACAACCCCTCTTCCAACTACAACGCCGGCTCCAACACTGGGCCCAACTACAACGCCGGCTCCAAATACAACCCGTGCTCCAACTACAATGCCGGCTCCTAATACAACCCCGGCTCCGATTACAAGCCCTGCTCCAATGACAACGCCGGCTCCAACTACAACCCCTCCAAATACTACAATGCCGGCTCCAATGACAAAGCCGGCTCAAAGTGAAATCCCTGCTCCAACTACAACCCCTGATCCAACTACAATGCCGGCTCCATCTACAAGACTGGCTCCAACTACAACCCCTGCTCCAACGACAATGCCGGATCCAACTACAACGCCGGCTCCAATGACAACGCCGGCTCCAAGTACAACCCCTGTTCCAACTACAACCCCTGATCCAACTACAATGCCGGCTCCAACGACAACGCCGGCACCTACTAGAAAGCCGGCTCCAACGACAATGCCGCCACCAGTGACAACTCCGGCTCCAACTACAACCCCTGTTCCAACTACAACCCCTGCTCCAACGACAACGCCGGCTCCAACTACAACCCCGGCTCCTACTACAACTCCGGCTCCAACTACAACCCCTGTTCCAAATACAACCCCTGCTCCAACGACAACACCAGCTCCAACGACAATGCCAGCACCAGCTACAAGCACCGCTCCAACGACAACGCCGGCTCCAACTACAAGCCCGGCTAAAACTACAACCCCTGCTCCAACTATAACACCGGCTCCAACTACAACCCCGGCTCCAACTACAACCCCGGCTCCAACTACAACGCTGGCTCCAACTACAACCCCAGCTCCAACGACAATGCCAGCTCCTACTACAACACTGGCTCCAATGACAACGCCAGCTCCAACGACAATGCCGGCTCCAGCTACAACCCCCGCTCCAACGACAACGCCGGCTCCAACTACAAGCCCGGCTACAACTACAACTCTGGCTCCAACAACAATACCGGCTCCAACGACAACCCCTGATCCATCTACAAGCCCGGCTAAAACTATAACCCCTGCTCCAAATACAACCCCGGCTCCAACTACAATGCCGGCTCCAACGACAACGCCGCCACCAACGACAACTCCGGCTCCAACTACAATCCCTTTTCCAACTATAACCCCTGCTCCAAATACAACCACGGCTCCAACTACAACTCTGTCTCCAATGACAACGCCGCCAGCAGTGACGACTCCGGATCCAACTACAACCCCGGCTCAAACTACAACCCCTGCTCCAACTACAACCCTGGCTCCAAGTACAATGCCGACTCCAACTACAACCCCGGCTCCTACTACAATGCAAGCTCCAACGACAACGCCGGCTCGAACAACAACGCTGGCTCCTTCTACAACGCCGGCTCCAACTACAACCACTGCTCCAACTACAACGCCAGCTGCAATGACAACGCCGGCTCCAATGACAACGCTGGCTCTAACTACAACTCTGACTCCTAATACAACCCCGGCTCCAACAACAACCCCTCTTCCAACTACAACGCTGGCTCCAACTACAATGCCAGCTCCTACTACAACCCCAGCTCCAACAACAACGCCGGCTCCAACTACAACCCCAGCTCCTACTACAACGCCGGCTCCAACTACAACCCCGGCTCCTACTACAACCCCAGCTCCAACAACAACGCCGGCTCCAACTACAACCCCGGCTCCTACTACAACGCCGGCTCCAACTACAACCCCGGCTAAAACGAAAACCCCTGCTCCAAATACAACCCCGGCTCCAACTACAACCCCGGCTCCAACTACAACGCTGGCTCCAACTACAACCCCAGCTCCAACGACAATGCCAGCTCCTACTACAACACTGGCTCCAATGACAACGCCAGCTCCAACGACAATGCCGGCTCCAGCTACAACCCCCGCTCCAACGACAACGCCGGCTCCAACTACAAGCCCGGCTACAACTACAACTCTGGCTCCAACAACAATACCGGCTCCAACGACAACCCCTGATCCATCTACAAGCCCGGCTAAAACTATAACCCCTGCACCAAATACAACCCCGGCTCCAACTACAATGCCGGCTCCAACGACAACGCCGCCACTAACGACAACTCCGGCTCCAACTACAATCCCTTTTCCAACTACAACCCCTGCTCCAACGACAACGCCGGCTCCAACGACAACCCCTGATCCAACTACAACCCCGGCTAATACTATAACCCCTGCTCCAACTACAACCCCGGCTCCTACTACAACCCCAGCTCCAACTACAACCCCTGCTCCAACGACAACTCCGGCTCCAACTACAATCCTTTTTCCAACTACAAACCCTGCGCCAATGACAACGCCGGCTCCAACTACAACCCCGGCTCCAACTACAACGCTGGCTCCAACTACAACCCCAGCTCCAACGACAATGCCAGCTCCAACTACAACCCCTGCTCCAACGACAACGCCGGCTCCAACTACAAGCCCGGCTACAACTACAACTCTGGCTCCAACAACAATACCGGCTCCAACGACAACCCCTGATCCATCTACAACCCTGGATAAAACTATAACCCCTGCTCCAAATACAACCCCGGCTCCTACTACAATGCCGTCTCCAACGAAAACGCCGCCAACAACGACAACTCCGGCTGCAACTACAATCCCTTTTCCAACTACAACCCCTGCTCCAACGACAACTCCGGCTCCAACTACAATCCCTTTTCCAACTACAACCCCTACTCCAATGACAACGCCGGTTCCAACTACAACCCCGACTAAAACTACAACGCCAGCTCGAACTACAACCCTGGCTCCAACTACAACCCTGGCTCCAACTACAATGCCGGCTCAAACTACAACCCCTGCTCCAATGACAACGCCGGCTCCAACAACAACCCCGGCTCCAACTGCAACGCTGGCTCCAACTACAACCCCAGCTCCAACGACAACCCCAGCTCCAACGACAACACCGGCTCCAACTACAACCCCGGCTACTACTACAACGCCGGCTCCAACTACAACCCTGGCTCCAACTACAACCCCGGCTCCAACTACAACCCCGGCTACTACTACAACGCCGGCTCCAACTACAACCCTGGCTCCAACTACAACCCCGGCTCCTACTACAATGCCGGCTCCAATGACAACACCGGTTCCAAGTACAACCCCTGCTCCAACTACAACCCCTGCTCCAAGGAAAACGCCGGCTCCAACTACAACCCCTGCTCCAACGACAACGCCAACTCCAAATACAACCCCGGCTAAAACTACAACCCCTGCTCCAACTACAACCCCTGCTCCAACGACAATGCCGGCTCCAACGACAACGCCACCACCAGTGACAACTCCGGCTCAAACTACAACCCCTGTACCAACTACAACCCCTGCTCCAACAACAACGCCGGCTCCAACTACAACCCCGGCTCAAATGACAACATTGCCACTAACGACAACCCCAGCTCCAACTCCAACCCCTGCTCCAAGGAAAACGCCGGCTCCAACTACAACCCCGGCTCCAATTACAACCCCTGCTCCAATGACAACGCCGGCTCCAACTACAACCCCGGCTCCTACTACAATGCCGGCTCCAATGACAACACTGGCTCCAAGTCCAACCCCTGTTCCAACTACAACCCCTGATCCAACTACAACCCCTGCTCCAACTACAACCCTGGCACCAAGTACAACGCCGACTCCAAATACAACCCCTGCTCCAACGACAACGCCAGCTCCAACAACTACGCCGGCTCCAACAACTACGCCGGCTCCTTCTACAACGCCGGCTCCAACTATAACCACTGCTCCAACTACAACCACTGCTCCAACTACAACGCCAGCTCCAATGACAATGCCGGTTCTAACTACAACCCTGACTCCTAGTACAACCCCGGCTCCAACAACAACCCCTCTTCCAACTACAAAACCGGCTCCAACACCGGCCCCAACTACAACGCCGGCTCCAAATACAACCCCTACAAATACTACAATGCCGGCTCCAATGACAAAGCCGGCTCCAAGTGCAACCCCTGCTCCAACTACAACCCCTGATCCAACTACAATGCCGGCTCCAACTACAACCCCTCCTCCAACTACAACCCCTGCTCCAACGACAACGCCAACTCCAACTACAACCCCGGCTCCAACTACAACCCCTGTACCAACTACAACCCCTGCTCCAACGACAACGCCGGCTCCTAATACAACGCCGGCTCAAATGACAACATTGCCACTAACGACAACCCCAGCTCCAACTCCTGCTCCAAGGAAAACGCCAGCTCCAACTACAAACCCGGCTCCAATTACAACCCCTGCTCCAACTACAACCCCGGCTCCTACTACAATGCCGGCTCCAATGACAACGCCAGCTCCAAGTACAACCCCTGCTCCAATAACAACGCTGGCTCCAACTACAAGCCCGGCTCCTACTACAATGCCGGCTCCAATGACAACACTGGCTCCAAGTACAACCCCTGCTCCAACTACAACCCCTGCTCCAAGGAAAACGCCGGCTCCAACTACAACCCCGGCTCCAACTACAACCCCGGCTCCAACTACAACTCCGGCTCCAACGACAATTCCGTCACTTACTACAATGCCGGCTCCAACGACAATGCCGCCACCAGTGACAACTCCGGCTCCAACTACAACCCCTGTTTCAACTCCAACTCCGGCTCCAACTACAACCCCTGTTTCAACTCCAACTCCTGCTCCAAGGAAAACGCCGGCTCCAACTACAACCCCGGCTCCAACTACAACCCCTGCTCCAATGACAACGCCGGCTCCTACTGCAACGCCGGCTCAAATGACAACATTGCCACTAATGACAACCCCAGCTCCAACTCCAACCCATGCTCCAAGGAAAACGCCGGCTCCAACTACAACCCCGGCTCCAATTACAACCCCTGCTCCAATGACAACGCCGGCTCCAACTACAACCCCTACAAATACTACAATGCCGGCTCCAATGACAAAGCCGGCTCCAAGTGCAACCCCTGCTCCAACTACAACCCCTGATCCAACTACAATGCCGGCTCCAACTACAAGCCCGGCTCCAACGACAATGCCGGATCCAACTACAACGCCAGCTCCAACAACAACCCCTCCAACTACAACCCTGGCTCCAACTACAACCCCTGTACCAACTACAACCCCTGCTCCAAAGACAACGCCGGCTCCTACTACAACGCCGGCTCAAATGACAACATTGCCACTAACGACAACCCCTGCTCCAAGGAAAACGCCGGCTCCAACTACTAACCCGGCTCCAATTACAACCCCTGCTCCAATGACAACGCCGGCTCCAACTACAACCCCGGCTCCTACTACAATGCCGGCTCCAATGACAACGCCGGCTCCAAGTACAACCCCTGCTCCAATAACAACGCCGGCTCCAACTACAACCCCGGCTCCTACTACAACGCCGGCTCCAATGACAACACTGGCTCCAAGTACAACCCCTGCTCCAACTACAACCCCTGCTCCAAGGAAAACGCCGGCTCCAACTACAACCCCGGCTCCAACTACAACCCCGGCTCCAACTACAACTCCGGCTCCAACGACAATTCCGTCACTTACTACAATGCCGGCTCCAACGACAATGCCGCCACCAGTGACAACTCCGGCTCCAACTACAACCCCTGTTTCAACTCCAACTCCGGCTCCAACTACAACCCCTGTTTCAACTCCAACTCCTGCTCCAAGGAAAACGCCGGCTCCAACTACAACCCCGGCTCCAACTACAACCCCTGCTCCAATGACAACGCCGGCTCCTACTGCAACGCCGGCTCAAATGACAACATTGCCACTAATGACAACCCCAGCTCCAACTCCAACCCATGCTCCAAGGAAAACGCCGGCTCCAACTACAACCCCGGCTCCAATTACAACCCCTGCTCCAATGACAACGCCGGCTCCAACTACAACCCCTACAAATACTACAATGCCGGCTCCAATGACAAAGCCGGCTCCAAGTGCAACCCCTGCTCCAACTACAACCCCTGATCCAACTACAATGCCGGCTCCAACTACAAGCCCGGCTCCAACGACAATGCCGGATCCAACTACAACGCCAGCTCCAACAACAACCCCTCCAACTACAACCCTGGCTCCAACTACAACCCCTGTACCAACTACAACCCCTGCTCCAAAGACAACGCCGGCTCCTACTACAACGCCGGCTCAAATGACAACATTGCCACTAACGACAACCCCTGCTCCAAGGAAAACGCCGGCTCCAACTACTAACCCGGCTCCAATTACAACCCCTGCTCCAATGACAACGCCGGCTCCAACTACAACCCCGGCTCCTACTACAATGCCGGCTCCAATGACAACGCCGGCTCCAAGTACAACCCCTGCTCCAATAACAACGCCGGCTCCAACTACAACCCCGGCTCCTACTACAACGCCGGCTCCAATGACAACGCCGGCTCCAAGTACAACCCCTGCTCCAACTACAACCCCGGATCCAACTACAATGCCGGCTCCAACGACAATTCCGTCACCTACTACAATGCCGGCTCAAACGACAATGCCGCCACCAGTGACAACTCCGGCTCCAATTACAACTCCTGTTCCAACTCCAACCCCTGCTCCAAGGAAAACGCTGGCTCCAACTACAACCCCGGCTCCAATTACAACCCCTGCTCCAATGACAACGCCGGCTCGAACTACAATCTCGGCTCCTAATACAATGCCGGCTCCAATGACAACGGCGGCTCCAAGTACAACCCCTGTTCCAACTACAACCCCTGATCCAACTACAATGCCGGCTCCAACGACAACGCCGGCACCAACGACAACGCCGGCACCTACTACAAAGCCGGCTCCAACGACACTGCAGGCACCAGTGACAACTCCGGCTCCAACCACAACCCCTGTTCCAACTATAACCCCTGCTCCAACGACAACGCCGGCTCCAACTACAACCCTGGCTCCTACTACAACTCCGGCTCCAACTACAACCCCTGTTCCAACTACAACCCCTGCTCCAATGACAACGCCAGCTCCAACAACAATGCCGGCTCCAACTACAACCCCGGCTCCAATTACAACCCCTGCTCCAATGACAACGCCGGCTCCAACTACAACCCCTGATCCAACTACAATGCCGGCTCCAACGACAATTCCGTCACCTACTACAATGCCGGCTCAAACGACAATGCCACCACCAGTGACAACTCCGGCTCCAATTACAACTCCTGTTCCAACTCCAACCCCTGCTCCAAGGAAAACGCCGGCTCCAACTACAACCCCGGCTCCAATTACAACCCCTGCTCCAATGACAACGGCGGCTCGAACTACAACCCCGGCTCCTACTACAATGCCGGCTCCAATGACAACGGCGGCTCCAAGTACAACCCCTGTTCCAACTACAACCCCTGATCCAACTACAATGCCGGCTCCAACGACAACGCCGGCACCTACTACAAAGCCGGCTCCAACGACACTGCCGGCACCAGTGACAACTCCAGCTCCAACCACAACCCCTGTTCCAACTATAACCCCTGCTCCAACGACAACGCCGGCTCCAACTACAACCCTGGCTCCTACTACAACTCCGGCTCCAATTACAACCCCTGCTCCAATGACAACGCCGGCTCCAACTACAACCCCTGATCCAACTACAATGCCGGCTCCAACGACAACGCCGGCACCTACTACAATGCTGGCTCCAACGACAATGCCGCCACCAGTGACAACTCCGGCTCCAACTACAAACCCTGTTCCAAATACAACCCCGGCTCCTACTACAACGCCGGCTCCAATGACAATGCCGCGACTAACGACAACCCCTGCTCCAACTACAACGCCGGCAATAACGACAATGCCGGCTGCAACTACAACCCCGGCTCCAACGACAAAACCAGCTCCTACTACATTGCCGGCTCCAATGACAACGCCGCCACCAGTGACAACTCCGGCTCCAACTACAACCCCTGCTCCAACGACAACGCCGGCTCCAACTACAACCCTGGCTAAAACTACAACCCCTGCTCCAACTACAACCCTGGCTCCAAGTACAATGCCGAATCCAAATACAACCCCTGCTCCAACGACAACGCCAGCTCCAATTACAACCCCGGCTGCTACTACAACGCAAGCTCCAACAACAACGCCGGCTCCAACAACAACGCCGACTCCTTCTACAACGCCGGCTCCAACTACAACCACTGCTCCAACTACAACGCCAGCTCCAATGACAACGCCGGCTCTAACTACAACCCTGACTCCTACTACAACCCCGGCTCCAACAACAACCCCTCTTCCAACTACAACGCCGGCTCCAACACCGGCCTCAACTACAACGCCGGCTCCAAATACAACCCATGCTCCAACTACAATGCCGGCTCCAACTACAACCCCTGCTCCAACTACAACCCCTGCTCCAAGTAAAACGCCGGCTCCAACTACAACCCCTGCTCCAACGACAACGCCAACTCCAAATACAACCCCGGCTAAAACTACAACCCCTGCTCCAACTACAACCCCTGCTCCAACGACAATTCCAGCTCCAACGACAACGCCGCCACCAGTGACAACTCCGGCTCCAACTACAACCCTTGTACCAACTACAACCCCTGCTCCAACGACAACGCCGGCTCCTACTACAACGCCGGCTCAAATGACAACATTGCCACTAACGACAACCCCAACTCCAACTCCAACCCCTGCTCCAAGGAAAACGGCGGCTCCAACTACAACCCCGGCTCCAATTACAACTCCTGCTCCAACGACAACCCCGGCTCCTACTACAATGCCGGCTCCAATGACAATGCCGGCTCCAAGTACAACCCCTGTTCCAACTACAACCCCTGATCCAACTACAATGCCAGCTCCAACGACAATGCCGCCACCAGTGACAACTCCGTCTCCAACTACAACCCCTGCTCCAATGACAACGCCAACTCCAACGACAACGCCGGCTCCAACTACAACCCCGGCTCCTTCTACAACTCCGGCTCCAACTACAACCCCTGTTCCAACTACAACCCCTGCTCCAACGACAACGCCAGCTCCAACGACAATGCCGGCACCAGCTACAACCCCCGCTCCAACGACAACGCCTGCTCCAACTACAACCCTGACTCCTACTACAACCCCGGCTCCAACAACAACCTCTCTTCCAACTACAACGCCGGCTCCAATACCGGCCTCAACTACAACGCCGGCTCCAAATACAACCCGTGCTCCAACTACAATGCCGGCTCCTACTACAACCCCGGATCCAATTACAAGCTCTACTCCAATGACAACGCCGGCTCCAACTACAAATACTACAATGCCGGCTCCAATGACAAAGCCGGCTCCAAGTGCAACCCCTGCTCCAACTACAAACCCGGCTCCAATTACAACCCCTGCTCCAATGACAACGCCGGCTCCAACTACAACCCCGGCTCTTACTACAATGCCGGCTCCAATGACAACGCCGGCTCCAAGTACAACCCCTGCTCCAACTACAACCCCTAATCCAACTACAATGCCGGCTCCAACGACAATTCCGTCACCTACTACAATGCCGGCTCCAACGACAATGCCGCCACCAGTGACAACTCCGGCTCCAACTACAACCCCTGTTCCAACTCCAACCCCTGCTCCAAGGAAAACGCCGGCTGCAACTACAACCCCGGCTCCAACTAAAACGCCGGCTCCAACGACAATGCCGCCACCAGTGACAACTCCGGCTCCAACTACAACCCCTGTTCCAACTACAACCCCTGCTCCAACGACAACGCCAACTCCAACTACAAACCCGGCTCCAACTACAACCCTTGTACCAACTACAACCCCTGCTCCAACGACAACGCCGGCTCCTACTACAATGCCGGCTCAAATAACAACATTGCCACTAACGAAAACCCCAACTCCAACTCCAACCCCTGCTCCAAGGAAAACGCCGGATCCAACTACAACTCCGGCTCCAATTACAACCCCTGCTCCAACGACAACGCCGGCACCTACTACAATGCCGGCTCCAACGACAATGCCACCACCAGTGACAACTCCGGCTCCAACTACAACCCCTGTTCCAGCTACAACCCCTGATCCAACTACAATGCCGGCTCCAACGACAATTCCGTCACCTACTACAATGCCGGCTCCAACGACAATGCCGCCACCAGTGACAACTCCGGCTCCAACTACAACCCCTGTTCCAACTCCAACCCCTGCTCCAAGGAAAACGCTGGCTGCAACTACAACCCCGGCTCCAACTAAAACGCCGGCTCCAACGACAATGCCGCCACCAGTGACAACTCCGGCTCCAACTACAACCCCTGTTCCAACTACAACCCCTGCTCCAACGACAACGCCAACTCCAACTACAAACCCGGCTAAAACTACAACCCCTGCTCCAACTACAACCCCTGCTCCAACGACAATTCCGGCTCCAGCGACAACGCCGCCACCAGTGACAACTCCGGCTCCAACTACAACCCTTGTACCAACTACAACCCCTGCTCCAATGACAACGCCGGCTCCTACTACAACGCCGGCTCAAATAACAACATTGCCACTAACGAAAACCCCAACTCCAACTCCAACCCCTGCTCCAAGGAAAACGCCAACGACAACGCCGGCTCCAACTACAACCCCGGCTCCTTCTACAACTCCGGCTCCAACTACAACCCCTGTTCCAACTACAACCCCTGCTCCAACGACAACGCCAGCTCCAACGACAATGCCGGCACCAGCTACAACCCCCGCTCCAACGACAACGCCTGCTCCAACTACAACCCTGACTCCTACTACAACCCCGGCTCCAACAACAACCTCTCTTCCAACTACAACGCCGGCTCCAATACCGGCCTCAACTACAACGCCGGCTCCAAATACAACCCGTGCTCCAACTACAATGCCGGCTCCTACTACAACCCCGGATCCAATTACAAGCTCTACTCCAATGACAACGCCGGCTCCAACTACAAATACTACAATGCCGGCTCCAATGACAAAGCCGGCTCCAAGTGCAACCCCTGCTCCAACTACAAACCCGGCTCCAATTACAACCCCTGCTCCAATGACAACGCCGGCTCCAACTACAACCCCGGCTCTTACTACAATGCCGGCTCCAATGACAACGCCGGCTCCAAGTACAACCCCTGCTCCAACTACAACCCCTAATCCAACTACAATGCCGGCTCCAACGACAATTCCGTCACCTACTACAATGCCGGCTCCAACGACAATGCCGCCACCAGTGACAACTCCGGCTCCAACTACAACCCCTGTTCCAACTCCAACCCCTGCTCCAAGGAAAACGCCGGCTGCAACTACAACCCCGGCTCCAACTAAAACGCCGGCTCCAACGACAATGCCGCCACCAGTGACAACTCCGGCTCCAACTACAACCCCTGTTCCAACTACAACCCCTGCTCCAACGACAACGCCAACTCCAACTACAAACCCGGCTCCAACTACAACCCTTGTACCAACTACAACCCCTGCTCCAACGACAACGCCGGCTCCTACTACAACGCCGGCTCAAATAACAACATTGCCACTAACGAAAACCCCAACTCCAACTCCAACCCCTGCTCCAAGGAAAACGCCGGATCCAACTACAACTCCGGCTCCAATTACAACCCCTGCTCCAACGACAACGCCGGCACCTACTACAATGCCGGCTCCAACGACAATGCCACCACCAGTGACAACTCCGGCTCCAACTACAACCCCTGTTCCAGCTACAACCCCTGATCCAACTACAATGCCGGCTCCAACGACAATTCCGTCACCTACTACAATGCCGGCTCCAACGACAATGCCGCCACCAGTGACAACTCCGGCTCCAACTACAACCCCTGTTCCAACTCCAACCCCTGCTCCAAGGAAAACGCCGGCTGCAACTACAACCCCGGCTCCAACTAAAACGCCGGCTCCAACGACAATGCCGCCACCAGTGACAACTCCGGCTCCAACTACAACCCCTGTTCCAACTACAACCCCTGCTCCAACGACAACGCCAACTCCAACTACAAACCCGGCTAAAACTACAACCGCTGCTCCAACTACAACCCCTGCTCCAACGACAATTCCGGCTCCAGCGACAACGCCGCCACCAGTGACAACTCCGGCTCCAACTACAACCCTTGTACCAACTACAACCCCTGCTCCAATGACAACGCCGGCTCCTACTACAACGCCGGCTCAAATAACAACATTGCCACTAACGAAAACCCCAACTCCAACTCCAACCCCTGCTCCAAGGAAAACGCCGGATCCAACTACAACTCCGGCTCCAATTACAACCCCTGCTCCAACGACAACGCCGGCACCTACTACAATGCCGGCTCCAACGACAATGCCACCACCAGTGACAACTCCGGCTCCAACTACAACCCCTGTTCCAACTACAACCCCTGCGCCAATGACAACGCCAACTCCAACTACAACCCCGGCTAAAACTACAACCCCTGCTCCAACTACAACCCCTGCTCCAAGGACAATGCCGGCTCCAAAGACAATGCCGCCACCAGTGACAACTCCGGCTCCAACTACCACCCCTGTACCAACTACAACCCCTGCTCCAACGACAATGCCAGCTCCTACTACAATGCCGGCTCAAATGACAACATTGCAACTAACGACAACCCCAGCTCCAACTCCAACCCCTGCTCCAAGGAAAACACCGGCTCCAACTACAACCCCGGATCCAATTACAACCCCTGCTCCAATGACAACGCCGGCTCCAACTACAACCCCTGATCCAACTACAATGCCGGCTCCAACGACAACGCCGGCACCTGCTACAATGCCGGCTCCAACGACAATGCCGCCACCAGTGACAAATCCGGCTCCAACTACAACCCCTGTTCCAAATACAACCCCGGCTCCTACTACAACGCCGGCTCCAATGACAACGCTGCGACTAACGACAACTCCGGCTCCAACTACAACCCCTGCTCCAACTACAACGCCGGCAATAACGACAATGCCGGCTGCAACTACAACCCCGGCTCCAACTACAACCCTGGCTCCAACGATAACGCCGGCTCCTACTACATTGCCGGCTCCAACGACAACGCCACCACCAGTGACAACTCCGGCTCCAACTACAACTCCTGTTCCAACTACAACCCCTGCTCCAACGACAATGCCGGCTCCAACTACAACCCAGGCTAAAACTATAACCCCTGCTCCAACTACAACCCTGGCTCCAAGTACAACGCCAACTCCAAATACAACCCCTGCTCCAATAACAACGCCAGCTCCAACTACAACCCCAGCTGCTACTACAACGCAAGCTCCAACGACAATGCCGGCTCCAACAACAACGCCGGCTCCTTCTACAACGGCGGCTCCAACTACAACCACTGCTCCAACTACAACGCCAGCTCCAATGACAACGCCGGCTCTAACTACAACCCTGACTCCTACTACAACCCCGGCTCCAACAACAACCCCTCTTCCAACTACAACGCCGGCTCCAACACCGGCCTCAACTACAACGCCGGCTCCAACAACAACCCCTCTTCCAACTACAACGCCGGCTCCAACACCAGCCCCAACTACAACGCCGGCTCCAAATACAACCCGTGCTCCTACTACAACCCCGGCTCCAACAACAACCCCTCTTCCAACTACAACGCCGGCTCCAACACCGGCCCCAACTACAACGCCGGCTCCAAATACAACCCGTGCTCCAACTACAATGCCGGCTCCTAATACAACCCCGGCTCCGATTACAAGCCCTGCTCCAATGACAACGCCGGCTCCAACTACAACCCCTCCAAATACTACAATGCCGGCTCCAATGACAAAGCCGGCTCCAAGTGAAACCCCTGCTCCAACTACAACCCCTGATCCAACTACAATGTCGGCTCCAACTACAAGACCGGCTCCAACTACAACCCCTGCTCCAACGACAATGCCGGATCCAACTACAACGCCGGCTCCAATGACAACGCCAGCTCCAAGTACAACCCCTGTTCCAACTACAACCCCTGATCCAACTACAATGCCGGCTCCAACGACAACGCCGGCACCTACTAGAAAGCCGGCTCCAACGACAATGCCGCCACCAGTGACAACTCCGGCTCCAACTACAACCCCTGTTCCAACTACAACCCCTGCTCCAACGACAACGCCGGCTCCAACTACAACCCCGGCTCCTACTACAACTCCGGCTCCAACTACAACCCCTGTTCCAAATACAACCCCTGCTCCAACGACAACGCCAACTCCAACGACAATGCCGGCACCAGCTACAAGCCCCGCTCCAACGACAACGCCGGCTCCATCTACAAGCCCGGCTAAAACTACAACCCCTGCTCCAACTACAACGCTGGCTCCAACTACAACCCCAGCTCCAACGACAATGCCAGCTCCTACTACAACACTGGCTCCAATGACAACGCCGGCTCCAACTACAAGCCCGGCTACAACTACAACTCTGGCTCCAACAACAATACCGGCTCCAACGACAACCCCTGATCCATCTACAAGCCCGGCTAAAACTATAACCCCTGCTCCAAATACAACCCCGGCTCCAACTACAATGCCGGCTCCAACGACAACGCCGCCACCAACGACAACTCCGGCTCCAACTACAATCCCTTTTCCAACTACAACCCCTGCTCCAACGACAACGCCGGCTCCAACTACAACCCCGGCTAGAACTACAACGCCGGCTCCAACTACAACCCTGGCTCCAACTACAACCCCGGCTCCAACTACAACGCCGGCTCCAACTACAACTCCGGCTCCAACAACAACGCCGGCTCCAACGACAACCCCTGATCCAACTACAACCCCGGGTAATACTATAACCCCTGCTCCAAATACAACCCCGGCTCCAACTACAACTCTGTCTCCAATGACAACGCCGCCAGCAGTGACGACTCCGGCTCCAACTACAACCCCGGCTAAAACTACAACCCCTGCTCCAACTACAACCCTGGCTCCAAGTACAATGCCGACTCCAACTACAACCCCGGCTCCTACTACAATGCAAGCTCCAACGACAACGCCGGCTCGAACAACAACGCCGGCTCCTTCTACAACGCCGGCTCCAACTACAACCACTGCTCCAACTACAACTCTGACTCCTACTACAACCCCGGCTCTAACAACAACCCCTCTTCCAACTACAATGCCGGCTCCAAATACAACCCGTGCTCCAACTACAATGCTGGCTCCAACTACAATGCCAGCTCCTACTACAACCCCAGCTCCAACAACAACGCCGGCTCCAACTACAACCCCGGCTCCTACTACAACGCCGGCTCCAACTACAACCCCGGCTAAAACGAAAACCCCTGCTCCAAATACAACCCCGGCTCATACTACAATGCCGGCTCCAACGACAACGCCGCGACCAATGACAACTCCGGCTCCAACTACAACCCCTGCTCCAACGACAACGCCGGCTCCAACTACAAGCCCGGCTACAACTACAACTCTGGCTCCAACAACAATACCGGCTCCAACGACAACCCCTGATCCATCTACAACCCTGGATAAAACTATAACCCCTGCTCCAAATACAACCCCGACTCCTACTACAATGCCGTCTCCAACGAAAACGCCGCCAACAACGACAACTCCGGCTGCAACTACAATCCCTTTTCCAACTACAACCCCTGCTCCAACGACAACTCCGGCTCCAACTACAATCCCTTTTCCAACTACAACCCCTGCTCCAATGACAACGCCGGCTCCAACTACAACCCCGACTAAAACTACAACGCCAGCTCGAACTACAACCCTGGCTCCAACTACAACCCTGGCTCCAACTACAACGCCGGCTCCAACTACAACCCCAGCTCCAACGACAACACCGGCTCCAACTACAACCCCGGCTACTACTACAACGCCGGCTCCAACTACAACCCTGGCTCCAACTACAACCCCGGCTCCAACTACAACGCCGGCTCCAACTACAACTCCGGCTCCAACAACAACGCCGGCTCCAACGACAACCCCTGATCCAACTACAACTCTGTCTGCAATGACAACGCCCCCAGCAGTGACGACTCCGGCTCCAACTACAACCCCGGCTCCAACTACAACCCCGGCTAAAACTACAACCCCTGCTCCAACTACAACCCTGGCTCCAAGTACAACGCCGACTCCAACTACAACCCCGGCTCCTACTACAATGCAAGCTCCAACGACAACGCCGGCTCGAACAACAACGCCGGCTCCTTCTACAACGCCGGCTCCAACTACAACCACTGCTCCAACTACAACGCCAGCTGCAATGACAACGCCGGCTCCAATGACAACGCCGGCTCTAACTACAACTCTGACTCCTACTACAACCCCGGCTCCAACAACAACCCCTCTTCCAACTACAACGCCGGCTCCAAATACAACCCGTGCTCCAACTACAATGCCGGCTCCAACTACAATGCCAGCTCCTACTACAACCCCAGCTCCAACAACAACGCCGGCTCCAACTACAACCCCGGCTCCTACTACAACGCCGGCTCCAACTACAACCCCGGCTAAAACGAAAACCACTGCTCCAAATACAACCCTGGCTCATACTACAATGCCGGCTCCAACAACAACGCCGCGACCAATGACAACTCCGGCTCCAACTACAACCCCTGCTCCAACGACAACGCCGGCTCCAACTACAAGCCCGGCTACAACTACAACTCTGGCTCAAACAACAATACCGACTCCAACGACAACCCCTGATCCATCTACAACCCTGGATAAAACTATAACCCCTGCTCCAAATACAACCCCGGCTCCTACTACAATACCTTTTCCAACTACAACCCCTGCTCCAACGACAAAGCCGGCTCCAACTACAACCCCGGCTCCAACTACAACGCCGGCTCCAACGACAACCCCTGATCCAACTACAACCCCGGCTAATATTACAACCCCTGCTCCAACTACAACCCTGGCTCCAAGTACAACGCCGACTCCAAATACAACCCCTGCTCCAACGACAACACCAGCTCCAACTACAACCCCGGCTCCTACTACAATGCAAGCTCCAACGACAACGCCGGCTCGAACAACAACGCCGGCTCCTTCTACAACGCCGGCTCCAACTACAACCACTGCTCCAACTACAACTCTGACTCCTACTACAACCCCGGCTCTAACAACAACCCCTCTTCCAACTACAATGCCGGCTCCAAATACAACCCGTGCTCCAACTACAATGCTGGCTCCAACTACAATGCCAGCTCCTACTACAACCCCAGCTCCAACAACAATGCCGGCTCCAACTACAACCCCGGCTCCTACTACAACGCCGGCTCCAACTACAACCCCGGCTAAAACGAAAACCCCTGCTCCAAATACAACCCCGGCTCATACTACAATGCCGGCTCCAACGACAACGCCGCGACCAATGACAACTCCGGCTCCAACTACAACCCCTGCTCCAACGACAACGCCGGCTCCAACTACAAGCCCGGCTACAACTACAACTCTGGCTCCAACAACAATACCGGCTCCAACGACAACCCCTGATCCATCTACAACCCTGGATAAAACTATAACCCCTGCTCCAAATACAACCCCGACTCCTACTACAATGCCGTCTCCAACGAAAACGCCGCCAACAACGACAACTCCGGCTGCAACTACAATCCCTTTTCCAACTACAACCCCTGCTCCAACGACAACTCCGGCTCCAACTACAATCCCTTTTCCAACTACAACCCCTGCTCCAATGACAACGCCGGCTCCAACTACAACCCCGACTAAAACTACAACGCCAGCTCGAACTACAACCCTGGCTCCAACTACAACCCTGGCTCCAACTACAACGCCGGCTCCAACTACAACCCCAGCTCCAACGACAACACCGGCTCCAACTACAACCCCGGCTACTACTACAACGCCGGCTCCAACTACAACCCTGGCTCCAACTACAACCCCGGCTCCAACTACAACGCCGGCTCCAACTACAACTCCGGCTCCAACAACAACGCCGGCTCCAACGACAACCCCTGATCCAACTACAACCCCGGCTAATACTATAACCCCTGCTCCAAATACAACCCCGGCTCCAACTACAACTCTGTCTGCAATGACAACGCCCCCAGCAGTGACGACTCCGGCTCCAACTACAACCCCGGCTCCAACTACAACCCCGGCTAAAACTACAACCCCTGCTCCAACTACAACCCTGGCTCCAAGTACAACGCCGACTCCAACTACAACCCCGGCTCCTACTACAATGCAAGCTCCAACGACAACGCCGGCTCGAACAACAACGCCGGCTCCTTCTACAACGCCGGCTCCAACTACAACCACTGCTCCAACTACAACGCCAGCTGCAATGACAACGCCGGCTCCAATGACAACGCCGGCTCTAACTACAACTCTGACTCCTACTACAACCCCGGCTCCAACAACAACCCCTCTTCCAACTGCAACGCCGGCTCCAAATACAACCCGTGCTCCAACTACAATGCCGGCTCCAACTACAATGCCAGCTCCTACTACAACCCCAGCTCCAACAACAACGCCGGCTCCAACTACAACCCCGGCTCCTACTACAACGCCGGCTCCAACTACAACCCCGGCTAAAACGAAAACCACTGCTCCAAATACAACCCTGGCTCATACTACAATGCCGGCTCCAACAACAACGCCGCGACCAATGACAACTCCGGCTCCAACTACAACCCCTGCTCCAACGACAACGCCGGCTCCAACTACAAGCCCGGCTACAACTACAACTCTGGCTCAAACAACAATACCGACTCCAACGACAACCCCTGATCCATCTACAACCCTGGATAAAACTATAACCCCTGCTCCAAATACAACCCCGGCTCCTACTACAATACCTTTTCCAACTACAACCCCTGCTCCAACGACAAAGCCGGCTCCAACTACAACCTCGACTAAAACTACAACGCCGGCACAAACTACAACCCTGGCTCCAACTACAACCCCGGCTCCAACTACAACGCCGGCTCCAACGACAACCCCTGATCCAACTACAACCCCGGCTAATATTACAACCCCTGCTCCAACTACAACCCTGGCTCCAAGTACAACGCCGACTCCAAATACAACCCCTGCTCCAACGACAACACCAGCTCCAACTACAACCCCGGCTCCTACTACAATGCAAGCTCCAACGACAACGCCAGCTCGAACAACAACGCCGGCTCCTTCTACAACGCTGGCTCCAACTACAACCACTGCTCCAACTACAATGCCAGCTGCAATGACAACGCCGGCTCCAATGACAACGCCGGCTCCAATGACAACGCCGGCTCTAACTACAACTCTGACTCCTACTACAACCCCGGCTCCAACAACAACCCCTCTTCCAACGACAACGCCGCGACCAATGACAAGTCCGGCTCCAACTACAACCCCTGCTCCAACGACAACGCCGCCTCCAACTACAAGCCCGGCTACAACTACAACTCTGGCTCCAACAACAATACCGGCTCCAACGACAACCCCTGATCCATCTACAACCCTGGATAAAACTATAACCCCTGCTCCAAATACAACCCCGGCTCCTACTACAATGCCGTCTCCAACGAAAACGCCGCCAGTAACGACAACTCCGGCTGCAACTACAATCCCTTTTCCAACTACAACCCCTGCTCCAACGACAACTCCGGCTCCAACTACAATCCCTTTTCCAACTACAACCCCTGCTCCAACGACAACGCCGGCTCCAACTACAACCCCGACTAAAACTACAACGCCGGCTCGAACTACAACCCTGGCTCCAACTACAACGCCGGCTCAAACTACAACCCCAGCTCCAACGACAACGCCGGCTCCAACTACAACCCCGGCTCCTACTACAGCGCCGGCTCCAATGACAATGCCGGCTCCAACAACAACGCCGGCTCCAACTACAACCCTGGCTCCAAGTACAATGCCGACTCCAACTACAACCCCGGCTCCTACTACAATGCAAGCTCCAACGACAACGCCGGCTCGAACAACAACGCCGGCTCCTTCTACAACGCCGGCTCCAACTACAACCACTGCTCCAACTACAACTCTGACTCCTACTACAACCCCGGCTCTAACAACAACCCCTCTTCCAACTACAATGCCGGCTCCAAATACAACCCGTGCTCCAACTACAATGCTGGCTCCAACTACAATGCCAGCTCCTACTACAACCCCAGCTCCAACAACAACGCCGGCTCCAACTACAACCCCGGCTCCTACTACAACGCCGGCTCCAACTACAACCCCGGCTAAAACGAAAACCCCTGCTCCAAATACAACCCCGGCTCATACTACAATGCCGGCTCCAACGACAACGCCGCGACCAATGACAACTCCGGCTCCAACTACAACCCCTGCTCCAACGACAACGCCGGCTCCAACTACAAGCCCGGCTACAACTACAACTCTGGCTCCAACAACAATACCGGCTCCAACGACAACCCCTGATCCATCTACAACCCTGGATAAAACTATAACCCCTGCTCCAAATACAACCCCGACTCCTACTACAATGCCGTCTCCAACGAAAACGCCGCCAACAACGACAACTCCGGCTGCAACTACAATCCCTTTTCCAACTACAACCCCTGCTCCAACGACAACTCCGGCTCCAACTACAATCCCTTTTCCAACTACAACCCCTGCTCCAATGACAACGCCGGCTCCAACTACAACCCCGACTAAAACTACAACGCCAGCTCGAACTACAACCCTGGCTCCAACTACAACCCTGGCTCCAACTACAACGCCGGCTCCAACTACAACCCCAGCTCCAACGACAACACCGGCTCCAACTACAACCCCGGCTACTACTACAACGCCGGCTCCAACTACAACCCTGGCTCCAACTACAACCCCGGCTCCAACTACAACGCCGGCTCCAACTACAACTCCGGCTCCAACAACAACGCCGGCTCCAACGACAACCCCTGATCCAACTACAACCCCGGCTAATACTATAACCCCTGCTCCAAATACAACCCCGGCTCCAACTACAACTCTGTCTGCAATGACAACGCCCCCAGCAGTGACGACTCCGGCTCCAACTACAACCCCGGCTCCAACTACAACCCCGGCTAAAACTACAACCCCTGCTCCAACTACAACCCTGGCTCCAAGTACAATGCCGACTCCAACTACAACCCCGGCTCCTACTACAATGCAAGCTCCAACGACAACGCCGGCTCGAACAACAACGCCGGCTCCTTCTACAACGCCGGCTCCAACTACAACCACTGCTCCAACTACAACTCTGACTCCTACTACAACCCCGGCTCTAACAACAACCCCTCTTCCAACTACAATGCCGGCTCCAAATACAACCCGTGCTCCAACTACAATGCTGGCTCCAACTACAATGCCAGCTCCTACTACAACCCCAGCTCCAACAACAACGCCGGCTCCAACTACAACCCCGGCTCCTACTACAACGCCGGCTCCAACTACAACCCCGGCTAAAACGAAAACCCCTGCTCCAAATACAACCCCGGCTCATACTACAATGCCGGCTCCAACGACAACGCCGCGACCAATGACAACTCCGGCTCCAACTACAACCCCTGCTCCAACGACAACGCCGGCTCCAACTACAAGCCCGGCTACAACTACAACTCTGGCTCCAACAACAATACCGGCTCCAACGACAACCCCTGATCCATCTACAACCCTGGATAAAACTATAACCCCTGCTCCAAATACAACCCCGACTCCTACTACAATGCCGTCTCCAACGAAAACGCCGCCAACAACGACAACTCCGGCTGCAACTACAATCCCTTTTCCAACTACAACCCCTGCTCCAACGACAACTCCGGCTCCAACTACAATCCCTTTTCCAACTACAACCCCTGCTCCAATGACAACGCCGGCTCCAACTACAACCCCGACTAAAACTACAACGCCAGCTCGAACTACAACCCTGGCTCCAACTACAACCCTGGCTCCAACTACAACGCCGGCTCCAACTACAACCCCAGCTCCAACGACAACACCGGCTCCAACTACAACCCCGGCTACTACTACAACGCCGGCTCCAACTACAACCCTGGCTCCAACTACAACCCCGGCTCCAACTACAACGCCGGCTCCAACTACAACTCCGGCTCCAACAACAACGCCGGCTCCAACGACAACCCCTGATCCAACTACAACTCTGTCTGCAATGACAACGCCCCCAGCAGTGACGACTCCGGCTCCAACTACAACCCCGGCTCCAACTACAACCCCGGCTAAAACTACAACCCCTGCTCCAACTACAACCCTGGCTCCAAGTACAACGCCGACTCCAACTACAACCCCGGCTCCTACTACAATGCAAGCTCCAACGACAACGCCGGCTCGAACAACAACGCCGGCTCCTTCTACAACGCCGGCTCCAACTACAACCACTGCTCCAACTACAACGCCAGCTGCAATGACAACGCCGGCTCCAATGACAACGCCGGCTCTAACTACAACTCTGACTCCTACTACAACCCCGGCTCCAACAACAACCCCTCTTCCAACTACAACGCCGGCTCCAAATACAACCCGTGCTCCAACTACAATGCCGGCTCCAACTACAATGCCAGCTCCTACTACAACCCCAGCTCCAACAACAACGCCGGCTCCAACTACAACCCCGGCTCCTACTACAACGCCGGCTCCAACTACAACCCCGGCTAAAACGAAAACCACTGCTCCAAATACAACCCTGGCTCATACTACAATGCCGGCTCCAACAACAACGCCGCGACCAATGACAACTCCGGCTCCAACTACAACCCCTGCTCCAACGACAACGCCGGCTCCAACTACAAGCCCGGCTACAACTACAACTCTGGCTCAAACAACAATACCGACTCCAACGACAACCCCTGATCCATCTACAACCCTGGATAAAACTATAACCCCTGCTCCAAATACAACCCCGGCTCCTACTACAATACCTTTTCCAACTACAACCCCTGCTCCAACGACAAAGCCGGCTCCAACTACAACCCCGGCTCCAACTACAACGCCGGCTCCAACGACAACCCCTGATCCAACTACAACCCCGGCTAATATTACAACCCCTGCTCCAACTACAACCCTGGCTCCAAGTACAACGCCGACTCCAAATACAACCCCTGCTCCAACGACAACACCAGCTCCAACTACAACCCCGGCTCCTACTACAATGCAAGCTCCAACGACAACGCCGGCTCGAACAACAACGCCGGCTCCTTCTACAACGCCGGCTCCAACTACAACCACTGCTCCAACTACAACTCTGACTCCTACTACAACCCCGGCTCTAACAACAACCCCTCTTCCAACTACAATGCCGGCTCCAAATACAACCCGTGCTCCAACTACAATGCTGGCTCCAACTACAATGCCAGCTCCTACTACAACCCCAGCTCCAACAACAATGCCGGCTCCAACTACAACCCCGGCTCCTACTACAACGCCGGCTCCAACTACAACCCCGGCTAAAACGAAAACCCCTGCTCCAAATACAACCCCGGCTCATACTACAATGCCGGCTCCAACGACAACGCCGCGACCAATGACAACTCCGGCTCCAACTACAACCCCTGCTCCAACGACAACGCCGGCTCCAACTACAAGCCCGGCTACAACTACAACTCTGGCTCCAACAACAATACCGGCTCCAACGACAACCCCTGATCCATCTACAACCCTGGATAAAACTATAACCCCTGCTCCAAATACAACCCCGACTCCTACTACAATGCCGTCTCCAACGAAAACGCCGCCAACAACGACAACTCCGGCTGCAACTACAATCCCTTTTCCAACTACAACCCCTGCTCCAACGACAACTCCGGCTCCAACTACAATCCCTTTTCCAACTACAACCCCTGCTCCAATGACAACGCCGGCTCCAACTACAACCCCGACTAAAACTACAACGCCAGCTCGAACTACAACCCTGGCTCCAACTACAACCCTGGCTCCAACTACAACGCCGGCTCCAACTACAACCCCAGCTCCAACGACAACACCGGCTCCAACTACAACCCCGGCTACTACTACAACGCCGGCTCCAACTACAACCCTGGCTCCAACTACAACCCCGGCTCCAACTACAACGCCGGCTCCAACTACAACTCCGGCTCCAACAACAACGCCGGCTCCAACGACAACCCCTGATCCAACTACAACCCCGGCTAATACTATAACCCCTGCTCCAAATACAACCCCGGCTCCAACTACAACTCTGTCTGCAATGACAACGCCCCCAGCAGTGACGACTCCGGCTCCAACTACAACCCCGGCTCCAACTACAACCCCGGCTAAAACTACAACCCCTGCTCCAACTACAACCCTGGCTCCAAGTACAACGCCGACTCCAACTACAACCCCGGCTCCTACTACAATGCAAGCTCCAACGACAACGCCGGCTCGAACAACAACGCCGGCTCCTTCTACAACGCCGGCTCCAACTACAACCACTGCTCCAACTACAACGCCAGCTGCAATGACAACGCCGGCTCCAATGACAACGCCGGCTCTAACTACAACTCTGACTCCTACTACAACCCCGGCTCCAACAACAACCCCTCTTCCAACTGCAACGCCGGCTCCAAATACAACCCGTGCTCCAACTACAATGCCGGCTCCAACTACAATGCCAGCTCCTACTACAACCCCAGCTCCAACAACAACGCCGGCTCCAACTACAACCCCGGCTCCTACTACAACGCCGGCTCCAACTACAACCCCGGCTAAAACGAAAACCACTGCTCCAAATACAACCCTGGCTCATACTACAATGCCGGCTCCAACAACAACGCCGCGACCAATGACAACTCCGGCTCCAACTACAACCCCTGCTCCAACGACAACGCCGGCTCCAACTACAAGCCCGGCTACAACTACAACTCTGGCTCAAACAACAATACCGACTCCAACGACAACCCCTGATCCATCTACAACCCTGGATAAAACTATAACCCCTGCTCCAAATACAACCCCGGCTCCTACTACAATACCTTTTCCAACTACAACCCCTGCTCCAACGACAAAGCCGGCTCCAACTACAACCTCGACTAAAACTACAACGCCGGCACAAACTACAACCCTGGCTCCAACTACAACCCCGGCTCCAACTACAACGCCGGCTCCAACGACAACCCCTGATCCAACTACAACCCCGGCTAATATTACAACCCCTGCTCCAACTACAACCCTGGCTCCAAGTACAACGCCGACTCCAAATACAACCCCTGCTCCAACGACAACACCAGCTCCAACTACAACCCCGGCTCCTACTACAATGCAAGCTCCAACGACAACGCCAGCTCGAACAACAACGCCGGCTCCTTCTACAACGCTGGCTCCAACTACAACCACTGCTCCAACTACAATGCCAGCTGCAATGACAACGCCGGCTCCAATGACAACGCCGGCTCCAATGACAACGCCGGCTCTAACTACAACTCTGACTCCTACTACAACCCCGGCTCCAACAACAACCCCTCTTCCAACGACAACGCCGCGACCAATGACAAGTCCGGCTCCAACTACAACCCCTGCTCCAACGACAACGCCGCCTCCAACTACAAGCCCGGCTACAACTACAACTCTGGCTCCAACAACAATACCGGCTCCAACGACAACCCCTGATCCATCTACAACCCTGGATAAAACTATAACCCCTGCTCCAAATACAACCCCGGCTCCTACTACAATGCCGTCTCCAACGAAAACGCCGCCAGTAACGACAACTCCGGCTGCAACTACAATCCCTTTTCCAACTACAACCCCTGCTCCAACGACAACTCCGGCTCCAACTACAATCCCTTTTCCAACTACAACCCCTGCTCCAACGACAACGCCGGCTCCAACTACAACCCCGACTAAAACTACAACGCCGGCTCGAACTACAACCCTGGCTCCAACTACAACGCCGGCTCAAACTACAACCCCAGCTCCAACGACAACGCCGGCTCCAACTACAACCCCGGCTCCTACTACAGCGCCGGCTCCAATGACAATGCCGGCTCCAACAACAACGCCGGCTCCAACTACAACCCTGGCTCCAAGTACAATGCCGACTCCAACTACAACCCCGGCTCCTACTACAATGCAAGCTCCAACGACAACGCCGGCTCGAACAACAACGCCGGCTCCTTCTACAACGCCGGCTCCAACTACAACCACTGCTCCAACTACAACTCTGACTCCTACTACAACCCCGGCTCTAACAACAACCCCTCTTCCAACTACAATGCCGGCTCCAAATACAACCCGTGCTCCAACTACAATGCTGGCTCCAACTACAATGCCAGCTCCTACTACAACCCCAGCTCCAACAACAACGCCGGCTCCAACTACAACCCCGGCTCCTACTACAACGCCGGCTCCAACTACAACCCCGGCTAAAACGAAAACCCCTGCTCCAAATACAACCCCGGCTCATACTACAATGCCGGCTCCAACGACAACGCCGCGACCAATGACAACTCCGGCTCCAACTACAACCCCTGCTCCAACGACAACGCCGGCTCCAACTACAAGCCCGGCTACAACTACAACTCTGGCTCCAACAACAATACCGGCTCCAACGACAACCCCTGATCCATCTACAACCCTGGATAAAACTATAACCCCTGCTCCAAATACAACCCCGACTCCTACTACAATGCCGTCTCCAACGAAAACGCCGCCAACAACGACAACTCCGGCTGCAACTACAATCCCTTTTCCAACTACAACCCCTGCTCCAACGACAACTCCGGCTCCAACTACAATCCCTTTTCCAACTACAACCCCTGCTCCAATGACAACGCCGGCTCCAACTACAACCCCGACTAAAACTACAACGCCAGCTCGAACTACAACCCTGGCTCCAACTACAACCCTGGCTCCAACTACAACGCCGGCTCCAACTACAACCCCAGCTCCAACGACAACACCGGCTCCAACTACAACCCCGGCTACTACTACAACGCCGGCTCCAACTACAACCCTGGCTCCAACTACAACCCCGGCTCCAACTACAACGCCGGCTCCAACTACAACTCCGGCTCCAACAACAACGCCGGCTCCAACGACAACCCCTGATCCAACTACAACCCCGGCTAATACTATAACCCCTGCTCCAAATACAACCCCGGCTCCAACTACAACTCTGTCTGCAATGACAACGCCCCCAGCAGTGACGACTCCGGCTCCAACTACAACCCCGGCTCCAACTACAACCCCGGCTAAAACTACAACCCCTGCTCCAACTACAACCCTGGCTCCAAGTACAACGCCGACTCCAACTACAACCCCGGCTCCTACTACAATGCAAGCTCCAACGACAACGCCGGCTCGAACAACAACGCCGGCTCCTTCTACAACGCCGGCTCCAACTACAACCACTGCTCCAACTACAACGCCAGCTGCAATGACAACGCCGGCTCCAATGACAACGCCGGCTCTAACTACAACTCTGACTCCTACTACAACCCCGGCTCCAACAACAACCCCTCTTCCAACTACAACGCCGGCTCCAAATACAACCCGTGCTCCAACTACAATGCCGGCTCCAACTACAATGCCAGCTCCTACTACAACCCCAGCTCCAACAACAACGCCGGCTCCAACTACAACCCCGGCTCCTACTACAACGCCGGCTCCAACTACAACCCCGGCTAAAACGAAAACCACTGCTCCAAATACAACCCTGGCTCATACTACAATGCCGGCTCCAACAACAACGCCGCGACCAATGACAACTCCGGCTCCAACTACAACCCCTGCTCCAACGACAACGCCGGCTCCAACTACAAGCCCGGCTACAACTACAACTCTGGCTCAAACAACAATACCGACTCCAACGACAACCCCTGATCCATCTACAACCCTGGATAAAACTATAACCCCTGCTCCAAATACAACCCCGGCTCCTACTACAATACCTTTTCCAACTACAACCCCTGCTCCAACGACAAAGCCGGCTCCAACTACAACCCCGGCTCCAACTACAACGCCGGCTCCAACGACAACCCCTGATCCAACTACAACCCCGGCTAATATTACAACCCCTGCTCCAACTACAACCCTGGCTCCAAGTACAATGCCGACTCCAACTACAACCCCGGCTCCTACTACAATGCAAGCTCCAACGACAACGCCGGCTCGAACAACAACGCCGGCTCCTTCTACAACGCCGGCTCCAACTACAACCACTGCTCCAACTACAACTCTGACTCCTACTACAACCCCGGCTCTAACAACAACCCCTCTTCCAACTACAATGCCGGCTCCAAATACAACCCGTGCTCCAACTACAATGCTGGCTCCAACTACAATGCCAGCTCCTACTACAACCCCAGCTCCAACAACAACGCCGGCTCCAACTACAACCCCGGCTCCTACTACAACGCCGGCTCCAACTACAACCCCGGCTAAAACGAAAACCCCTGCTCCAAATACAACCCCGGCTCATACTACAATGCCGGCTCCAACGACAACGCCGCGACCAATGACAACTCCGGCTCCAACTACAACCCCTGCTCCAACGACAACGCCGGCTCCAACTACAAGCCCGGCTACAACTACAACTCTGGCTCCAACAACAATACCGGCTCCAACGACAACCCCTGATCCATCTACAACCCTGGATAAAACTATAACCCCTGCTCCAAATACAACCCCGACTCCTACTACAATGCCGTCTCCAACGAAAACGCCGCCAACAACGACAACTCCGGCTGCAACTACAATCCCTTTTCCAACTACAACCCCTGCTCCAACGACAACTCCGGCTCCAACTACAATCCCTTTTCCAACTACAACCCCTGCTCCAATGACAACGCCGGCTCCAACTACAACCCCGACTAAAACTACAACGCCAGCTCGAACTACAACCCTGGCTCCAACTACAACCCTGGCTCCAACTACAACGCCGGCTCCAACTACAACCCCAGCTCCAACGACAACACCGGCTCCAACTACAACCCCGGCTACTACTACAACGCCGGCTCCAACTACAACCCTGGCTCCAACTACAACCCCGGCTCCAACTACAACGCCGGCTCCAACTACAACTCCGGCTCCAACAACAACGCCGGCTCCAACGACAACCCCTGATCCAACTACAACCCCGGCTAATACTATAACCCCTGCTCCAAATACAACCCCGGCTCCAACTACAACTCTGTCTGCAATGACAACGCCCCCAGCAGTGACGACTCCGGCTCCAACTACAACCCCGGCTCCAACTACAACCCCGGCTAAAACTACAACCCCTGCTCCAACTACAACCCTGGCTCCAAGTACAACGCCGACTCCAACTACAACCCCGGCTCCTACTACAATGCAAGCTCCAACGACAACGCCGGCTCGAACAACAACGCCGGCTCCTTCTACAACGCCGGCTCCAACTACAACCACTGCTCCAACTACAACGCCAGCTGCAATGACAACGCCGGCTCCAATGACAACGCCGGCTCTAACTACAACTCTGACTCCTACTACAACCCCGGCTCCAACAACAACCCCTCTTCCAACTACAACGCCGGCTCCAAATACAACCCGTGCTCCAACTACAATGCCGGCTCCAACTACAATGCCAGCTCCTACTACAACCCCAGCTCCAACAACAACGCCGGCTCCAACTACAACCCCGGCTCCTACTACAACGCCGGCTCCAACTACAACCCCGGCTAAAACGAAAACCACTGCTCCAAATACAACCCTGGCTCATACTACAATGCCGGCTCCAACAACAACGCCGCGACCAATGACAACTCCGGCTCCAACTACAACCCCTGCTCCAACGACAACGCCGGCTCCAACTACAAGCCCGGCTACAACTACAACTCTGGCTCAAACAACAATACCGACTCCAACGACAACCCCTGATCCATCTACAACCCTGGATAAAACTATAACCCCTGCTCCAAATACAACCCCGGCTCCTACTACAATACCTTTTCCAACTACAACCCCTGCTCCAACGACAAAGCCGGCTCCAACTACAACCCCGGCTCCAACTACAACGCCGGCTCCAACGACAACCCCTGATCCAACTACAACCCCGGCTAATATTACAACCCCTGCTCCAACTACAACCCTGGCTCCAAGTACAACGCCGACTCCAAATACAACCCCTGCTCCAACGACAACACCAGCTCCAACTACAACCCCGGCTCCTACTACAATGCAAGCTCCAACGACAACGCCGGCTCGAACAACAACGCCGGCTCCTTCTACAACGCCGGCTCCAACTACAACCACTGCTCCAACTACAACTCTGACTCCTACTACAACCCCGGCTCTAACAACAACCCCTCTTCCAACTACAATGCCGGCTCCAAATACAACCCGTGCTCCAACTACAATGCTGGCTCCAACTACAATGCCAGCTCCTACTACAACCCCAGCTCCAACAACAACGCCGGCTCCAACTACAACCCCGGCTCCTACTACAACGCCGGCTCCAACTACAACCCCGGCTAAAACGAAAACCCCTGCTCCAAATACAACCCCGGCTCATACTACAATGCCGGCTCCAACGACAACGCCGCGACCAATGACAACTCCGGCTCCAACTACAACCCCTGCTCCAACGACAACGCCGGCTCCAACTACAAGCCCGGCTACAACTACAACTCTGGCTCCAACAACAATACCGGCTCCAACGACAACCCCTGATCCATCTACAACCCTGGATAAAACTATAACCCCTGCTCCAAATACAACCCCGACTCCTACTACAATGCCGTCTCCAACGAAAACGCCGCCAACAACGACAACTCCGGCTGCAACTACAATCCCTTTTCCAACTACAACCCCTGCTCCAACGACAACTCCGGCTCCAACTACAATCCCTTTTCCAACTACAACCCCTGCTCCAATGACAACGCCGGCTCCAACTACAACCCCGACTAAAACTACAACGCCAGCTCGAACTACAACCCTGGCTCCAACTACAACCCTGGCTCCAACTACAACGCCGGCTCCAACTACAACCCCAGCTCCAACGACAACACCGGCTCCAACTACAACCCCGGCTACTACTACAACGCCGGCTCCAACTACAACCCTGGCTCCAACTACAACCCCGGCTCCAACTACAACGCCGGCTCCAACTACAACTCCGGCTCCAACAACAACGCCGGCTCCAACGACAACCCCTGATCCAACTACAACCCCGGCTAATACTATAACCCCTGCTCCAAATACAACCCCGGCTCCAACTACAACTCTGTCTGCAATGACAACGCCCCCAGCAGTGACGACTCCGGCTCCAACTACAACCCCGGCTCCAACTACAACCCCGGCTAAAACTACAACCCCTGCTCCAACTACAACCCTGGCTCCAAGTACAACGCCGACTCCAACTACAACCCCGGCTCCTACTACAATGCAAGCTCCAACGACAACGCCGGCTCGAACAACAACGCCGGCTCCTTCTACAACGCCGGCTCCAACTACAACCACTGCTCCAACTACAACGCCAGCTGCAATGACAACGCCGGCTCCAATGACAACGCCGGCTCTAACTACAACTCTGACTCCTACTACAACCCCGGCTCCAACAACAACCCCTCTTCCAACTGCAACGCCGGCTCCAAATACAACCCGTGCTCCAACTACAATGCCGGCTCCAACTACAATGCCAGCTCCTACTACAACCCCAGCTCCAACAACAACGCCGGCTCCAACTACAACCCCGGCTCCTACTACAACGCCGGCTCCAACTACAACCCCGGCTAAAACGAAAACCACTGCTCCAAATACAACCCTGGCTCATACTACAATGCCGGCTCCAACAACAACGCCGCGACCAATGACAACTCCGGCTCCAACTACAACCCCTGCTCCAACGACAACGCCGGCTCCAACTACAAGCCCGGCTACAACTACAACTCTGGCTCAAACAACAATACCGACTCCAACGACAACCCCTGATCCATCTACAACCCTGGATAAAACTATAACCCCTGCTCCAAATACAACCCCGGCTCCTACTACAATACCTTTTCCAACTACAACCCCTGCTCCAACGACAAAGCCGGCTCCAACTACAACCTCGACTAAAACTACAACGCCGGCACAAACTACAACCCTGGCTCCAACTACAACCCCGGCTCCAACTACAACGCCGGCTCCAACGACAACCCCTGATCCAACTACAACCCCGGCTAATATTACAACCCCTGCTCCAACTACAACCCTGGCTCCAAGTACAACGCCGACTCCAAATACAACCCCTGCTCCAACGACAACACCAGCTCCAACTACAACCCCGGCTCCTACTACAATGCAAGCTCCAACGACAACGCCAGCTCGAACAACAACGCCGGCTCCTTCTACAACGCTGGCTCCAACTACAACCACTGCTCCAACTACAATGCCAGCTGCAATGACAACGCCGGCTCCAATGACAACGCCGGCTCCAATGACAACGCCGGCTCTAACTACAACTCTGACTCCTACTACAACCCCGGCTCCAACAACAACCCCTCTTCCAACGACAACGCCGCGACCAATGACAAGTCCGGCTCCAACTACAACCCCTGCTCCAACGACAACGCCGCCTCCAACTACAAGCCCGGCTACAACTACAACTCTGGCTCCAACAACAATACCGGCTCCAACGACAACCCCTGATCCATCTACAACCCTGGATAAAACTATAACCCCTGCTCCAAATACAACCCCGGCTCCTACTACAATGCCGTCTCCAACGAAAACGCCGCCAGTAACGACAACTCCGGCTGCAACTACAATCCCTTTTCCAACTACAACCCCTGCTCCAACGACAACTCCGGCTCCAACTACAATCCCTTTTCCAACTACAACCCCTGCTCCAACGACAACGCCGGCTCCAACTACAACCCCGACTAAAACTACAACGCCGGCTCGAACTACAACCCTGGCTCCAACTACAACGCCGGCTCAAACTACAACCCCAGCTCCAACGACAACGCCGGCTCCAACTACAACCCCGGCTCCTACTACAGCGCCGGCTCCAATGACAATGCCGGCTCCAACAACAACGCCGGCTCCTACTACAACACCGGCTCCAATGGCAACGGCAGCTCCAACGACAAGGCCGGCTCCAGCTACAACCCCCGCTCCAAGGACAACGCCGGCTCCAACTACAAGCCCGGCTACAACTACAACTCTGGCTCCAACAACAATACCGGCTCAAACGACAACCCCTGATCCATCTACAACCCCGGTTAAAACTATAACCCCTGCTCCAAATACAACCCCGGCTACTACTACAATGCCGGCTCCAAAGACAACTCCGCCACCAATGACAACTCCGGCTCCAACTACAATCCCTTTTCCAGATACAAGCTCTGCTCCAATGACAACCCCTGCTCCAAATACAACCCCGGATCCTTCTACAACGCCGGCTCCAACAACAAAGCCCCCACCCATGACAACTCCGGTTCCAACTACAACCCCTGCTCCAACTACAACGCCGGCAATAACGACAACACCGGCTGCAACTACAACCCCGGCTCCAACTACAACCCCGGCTCCAACTACAACCCCGGCTCCAACGACAATGCGGGCTCCTACTACAATGCCGGCTCCAACGACAACGCCGCCACCAGGGACAACTCCAGCTCCAACTACAACCCCTGCTCCAACGATCACGCCGGCTCCAAGTACAAACCCGGCTAAAACTACAACCCCTGCTCCAACTAGAACCCCGGTTCCAAGTACAACGCCGGCTCTTTCTACAATGCCGGCTCCAACTACAACCACTGCTCCAACTACAACGCCAGCTCCAATGACAACGCCGACTCCAATGACAACTCCGGCTCCAACTAGAAGGCCGGCAATAACGACAACGCCGGCTGCAACTACAACCCCGGCTCCAACGACAAAGCCGGCTGCAACTACAACCACGGCTCCAACGACAATGCCAGCTCCTACTACAATGCCAGCTCCAATGACAACGCCGCCACCAGGGACAACTCCGGATCCAACTACAACCCCTGATCCAACTACAACCCCTGCTCCAACTACAACGCCAGCTCCAATGACAACGTCGACTCCAATGACAACGCCGGCTCTAACTACAACCCTGACATCTACTACAACGCCAGCTCCAACGACAACGCCGCCACTAACGACAACTCCGGCTCCAACTAGAAGGCCGGCAATAACGACAACGCCGGCTGCAACTACAACCCCGGCTCCAATGACAAAGCCGGCTGCAACTACAACCACGGCTCCAACGACAATGCCGGCTCCTACTACAATGCCGGCTCCAATGACAACGCCGCCACCAGGGACAACTCCGGCTCCAACTACAACCCCTGATCCAACTACAACCCCTGCTCTAATGACCAAGCCGGCTCCAAGTACAACCCCAGCTAAAAGTACAACCCCTGCTCCAACTACAACCCCGGCTCGAAGTACAACGCCGGCTACAACTACAACCCCAGCTCCAACTACAACGCCGGCTCCAACTACAACGCCAGCTCCAACTCCAACGACGGCTCCAACTACAACCCCGGATCCTACTACAACGCCGGCTCCTATGACAATGCTATCTCCAGCTACAAGCCCGGATACAACTACAACTCTGGCTCCAACAACAACACCGGCTCCAACGACAACCCCTGTTCCAACTAAAACCCCGGCTAAAACTATAACCCCTGCTCCAAATACAACCCCGGCTCCTTCTACAACGCCGGCTCAAACAACAACGCCCCCACCAATGACAACTCCGGTTCCAACGTCAACCCCTGCTCCAACTACAATGCCGGCAATAACGACAACGCCGGCTGCAACTACAACTCCGGCTCCAACTACAACCCCGGCTACAATGACAATGCGGGCACCTACTACAATGCCGGCTCCAACGACAACGCGGCCACCAGGGACAACTCCGGCTCCAACTACAACCCCTATTCCAACTACAATGCCAGCTCCAATGACAACGCCGGCTCCAATGACAACGCCGGCTCTAACTACAACCCTGACTCCTACTACAACGCCAGCTCCAACGACAACGCCGCCACTAACGACAACTCCGGCTCCAACTAGAACGCCGGCAATAACGACATCGCCAGCTGCAACTACAACCACTGCTCCAACTACAACGCCAGCTCCAATGACAACGCAGGCTCTAACTACAACCCTGACACCTAATACAACCCCGGCTCCAACAACAACCACTCTTCCAACTACAACGCCGGCTCCAACACTGGCTCCAACTACAACCCCGGCTCCTACGCCAACGCCAGCTCCAACTACAACCCCGGCTCCTACTACAACGCCGGCTCCAACGACAACGCCGGCTCCAACAACAACGCCAGCTCCTACTACAACACCAGCTCCAATGACAACGCCAGCTCCAATGACAACGCCGGCTGCAACTACAACCACTGCTCCAACTACAGCGCCAGCTCCAATGACAACGCCGGCTCTAACTACAACCCTGACACCTACTACAACCCCGGCTCCAACCACAACCACTCTTCCAACTACAACGCCGGCTCCAACACCGGCTCCAACAACAACACCGGCTCCAAGGACAACCCCTGATCCATCTACAACCCCGGCTAAAAGTATAATCCCTGCTCCAAATACAACCACGGCTCCTACTACAATGCCAGCTCCAACAACAACGCTGCCACCAAGTACAACTCCGGCTCCAACTACAACGCCGGCAATAACGACAAAGCTGGCTTCAACAACAACATCGGCTCCTACTACAACGCCGGCTCCAATGACAACATTGCCACCAACGACAACCCCGGCTCCAACTCCAACCCCTGCTCCAAGGAAAACCCCGGCTCCAACTACAACACCGGCTCCAATGACAACACCAGCTCCAACGACAACGGCGGCTTCAGCTACAACCCCCGCTCCAACGACAACGCCGGCTCCAACTACAAGACCGGCTACAACTACAACTCTAGCTCCAACAACAACACCGGCTCCAATGACAACCCCTGATCCAACTACAACCCCGGTTATAACTGTAACCCCTGCTCCAAATACAACCCCGGCTGCTACTACAACGCCGGCTCCAACAACAACGCCGCCACCAATGACAACCCCTGTTCCAACTACAACCCCTGCTCCAAGGAACACGCCAGCTCCAAGTACAACACCTGCTAAAACTACAACCCCTGCTCCTTCTACAACGCCGGCTCCAAATACAACCCCTGTTCCAACTACAACCCCTGCTCCAATGAACACGCCAGCTCCAAGTACAACCCCGGCTCCAACGACAACCCCTGATCCATCTACAACCCCGGCTAAAATTATAACCCCTGCTCCAAATACAACCCCGGCACCTACTACAATGCCAGCTCCAACAACAACGCCGCCACCAACTACAACTCCAGCTCCAACTACAACGCCGGCAATAAGGACAACGCCAGCTGCAACTACAACCCCGGCTCCAACTACAACCCCGGCTCCAACGACAACCCCGGCTCCAACTACAACGCCAGCTCCAACTACAACGCCGGCTCCAATTACAACGCCGGCTCCTACTACAACGCCAGCTCAAACTACAACCCCGGCTCCATCGACAACCCCTGATCCAACGACAACGCCGGCTCCAACTCCAACCCCGGCTAAAACTACAACGCCGGCACCAACTACAATCCCGGCTAAAGCTACAACGCCGGCACCAACTACAATCCCTGCTCAAACTACAACCCCGGCACCAACTACAATCCCGGCTCCAACTACAACGCCGGCTCCAACTACAACCCCGGCTCCAACTACAACAGCGGCTCCAAATACAACATCGGCTCCAATGACAACGCCGTCTCCTACTACAATGCCGGCTCTAACTACAACCCCTGCTCCAAGAACAACGCCGCCTCCAACTACAACCCCTGCTCCAACGACAACGCCAGCTCAAACTACAACACCGGCTCCAATGACAATGCCTGCTCCAACTACAAGCGCGGCTCCAAATACAACATCGGCTCCAATGACAACGCCGTCTCCTACTACAATGCCGGCTCTAACTACAACCCATTCTCCTACTACAACACCAGCTCCAACAACAACGCCAGCTTCAATGACAACCCCTGCTCCAACTACCACCCCGGCTCCAACTACAACGCCGGCTCCAACAACAATGCCGGCTCCTACTACAACGCTGACTCCAATGACAACGCCGCCACCATCGACAACCCCGGCTCCAACTACAACCCCTGCTCCACCGACAACGCCGACTCCAACTACAACCCCTGCTCCATCAACAACGCCGCCTCCAACTACAACCCCTGCTCCAACTACAATGCTGGCTCTAACAACAACGCCGGCTCCTACTACAATGCCGGCTCCTACTACAATGCCGGCTCCAACAACAACACCGCCACCAACAACAACCCCAGCTCCAACTACAACTCTGGCTCCAACGACAACTCCGGCTCCAACAACAACGCCGGCTTCTACTACAACCCAGGCTCCAACAACAACCCTGGCTCCAACAACAACCCTTCGGCCAACTACAATGCCAGCTCCAACAACAACACCTGCTCCAATGACAACCCCTGATCCAACGAGAACGCCGGCTAAAACTACAACGCCGGCACCAGTTACAATCCCGGCTAAAACTACAACGCCGGCACCAACTACAATCCCTGCTCAAACTACAACCCCGGCAACAACTACAATCCCGGCTCCAACTACAACGCCGGCTCCCACTACAACCCCGGCTCCAACTACAACAGCGGCTCCAAATACAACATCGGCTCCAATGACAACGCCGTCTCCTACTACAATGCCGGCTCTAACTACAACCCATGCTCCTACTACAACACCAGCTCCAACAACAACGCCAGCTTCAATGACAACCCCTGCTGCAACTACAACCCCGGCTCCTACTACAATGCAAGCTCCAACGACAACGCCAGCTCGAACAACAACGCCGGCTCCTTCTACAACGCTGGCTCCAACTACAACCACTGCTCCAACTACAATGCCAGCTGCAATGACAACGCCGGCTCCAATGACAACGCCGGCTCCAATGACAACGCCGGCTCCAATGACAACGCCGGCTCTAACTACAACTCTGACTCCTACTACAACCCCGGCTCCAACAACAACCCCTCTTCCAACGACAACGCCGCGACCAATGACAACTCCGGCTCCAACTACAACCCCTGCTCCAACGACAACGCCGGCTCCAACTACAAGCCCGGCTACAACTACAACTCTGGCTCCAACAACAATACCGGCTCCAACGACAACCCCTGATCCATCTACAACCCTGGATAAAACTATAACCCCTGCTCCAAATACAACCCCGGCTCCTACTACAATGCCGTCTCCAACGAAAACGCCGCCAGTAACGACAACTCCGGCTGCAACTACAATCCCTTTTCCAACTACAACCCCTGCTCCAACGACAACTCCGGCTCCAACTACAATCCCTTTTCCAACTACAACCCCTGCTCCAACGACAACGCCGGCTCCAACTACAACCCCGACTAAAACTACAACGCCGGCTCGAACTACAACCCTGGCTCCAACTACAACGCCGGCTCAAACTACAACCCCAGCTCCAACGACAACGCCGGCTCCAACTACAACCCCGGCTCCTACTACAGCGCCGGCTCCAATGACAATGCCGGCTCCAACAACAACGCCGGCTCCTACTACAACACCGGCTCCAATGGCAACGGCAGCTCCAACGACAAGGCCGGCTCCAGCTACAACCCCCGCTCCAAGGACAACGCCGGCTCCAACTACAAGCCCGGCTACAACTACAACTCTGGCTCCAACAACAATACCGGCTCAAACGACAACCCCTGATCCATCTACAACCCCGGTTAAAACTATAACCCCTGCTCCAAATACAACCCCGGCTACTACTACAATGCCGGCTCCAAAGACAACTCCGCCACCAATGACAACTCCGGCTCCAACTACAATCCCTTTTCCAGATACAAGCTCTGCTCCAATGACAACCCCTGCTCCAAATACAACCCCGGATCCTTCTACAACGCCGGCTCCAACAACAAAGCCCCCACCCATGACAACTCCGGTTCCAACTACAACCCCTGCTCCAACTACAACGCCGGCAATAACGACAACGCCGGCTGCAACTACAACCCCGGCTCCAACTACAACCCCGGCTCCAACTACAACCCCGGCTCCAACTACAACCCCGGCTCCAACGACAATGCGGGCTCCTACTACAATGCCGGCTCCAACGACAACGCCGCCACCAGGGACAACTCCAGCTCCAACTACAACCCCTGCTCCAACGACCACGCCGGCTCCAAGTACAAACCCGGCTAAAACTACAACCCCTGCTCCAACTAGAACCCCGGTTCCAAGTACAACGCCGGCTCTTTCTACAATGCCGGCTCCAACTACAACCACTGCTCCAACTACAACGCCAGCTCCAATGACAACGCCGACTCCAATGACAACTCCGGCTCCAACTAGAAGGCCGGCAATAACGACAACGCCGGCTGCAACTACAACCCCGGCTCCAACGACAAAGCCGGCTGCAACTACAACCACGGCTCCAACGACAATGCCAGCTCCTACTACAATGCCAGCTCCAATGACAACGCCGCCACCAGGGACAACTCCGGATCCAACTACAACCCCTGATCCAACTACAACCCCTGCTCCAACTACAACGCCAGCTCCAATGACAACGTCGACTCCAATGACAACGCCGGCTCTAACTACAACCCTGACATCTACTACAACGCCAGCTCCAACGACAACGCCGCCACTAACGACAACTCCGGCTCCAACTAGAAGGCCGGCAATAACGACAACGCCGGCTGCAACTACAACCCCGGCTCCAATGACAAAGCCGGCTGCAACTACAACCACGGCTCCAACGACAATGCCGGCTCCTACTACAATGCCGGCTCCAATGACAACGCCGCCACCAGGGACAACTCCGGCTCCAACTACAACCCCTGATCCAACTACAACCCCTGCTCTAATGACCAAGCCGGCTCCAAGTACAACCCCAGCTAAAAGTACAACCCCTGCTCCAACTACAACCCCGGCTCGAAGTACAACGCCGGCTACAACTACAACCCCGGCTCCAACTACAACGCCGGCTCCAACTACAACGCCAGCTCCAACTCCAACGACGGCTCCAACTACAACCCCGGATCCTACTACAACGCCGGCTCCTATGACAATGCTATCTCCAGCTACAAGCCCGGATACAACTACAACTCTGGCTCCAACAACAACACCGGCTCCAACGACAACCCCTGTTCCAACTAAAACCCCGGCTAAAACTATAACCCCTGCTCCAAATACAACCCCGGCTCCTTCTACAACGCCGGCTCAAACAACAACGCCCCCACCAATGACAACTCCGGTTCCAACGTCAACCCCTGCTCCAACTACAATGCCGGCAATAACGACAACGCCGGCTGCAACTACAACGCCGACTCCAACTACAACCCCTGCTCCATCAACAACGCCGCCTCCAACTACAACCCCTGCTCCAACTACAATGCTGGCTCTAACAACAACGCCGGCTCCTACTACAATGCCGGCTCCAACAACAACACCGCCACCAACAACAACCCCAGCTCCAACTACAACTCTGGCTCCAACGACAACTCCGGCTCCAACAACAACGCCGGCTCTAACTACAACCCCGGCTTCTACTACAACCCAGGCTCCAACAACAACCCTGGCTCCAACAACAACCCTTCGGCCAACTACAATGCCAGCTCCAACAACAACACCTGCTCCAACGACAACCCCTGATCCAACGAGAACGCCGGCTAAAACTACAACGCCGGCACGAGCTACAATCCCGGCTAAAACTACAACGCCGGCACCAACTACAATCCCTGCTCAAACTACAACCCCGGCACCAACTACAATCCCGGCTCCAACTACAACGCCGGCTCCCACTACAACCCCGGCTCCAACTACAACAGCGGCTCCAAATACAACATCGGCTCCAATGACAACGCCGTCTCCTACTACAATGCCGGCTCTAACTACAACCCATGCTCCTACTACAACACCAGCTCCAACAACAACGCCAGCTTCAATGACAACCCCTGCTCCAACTACAAGCCCGGCTCCAACTACAACGCCGGCTCCAACAACAACGCCGGCTCCTACTACAACGCCGGCTCCAATGACAACGCCGCCACCAACGACAACCCCGGCTCCAACTACAACCCCTGCTCCACCGACAACGCCGACTCCAACTACAACCCCTGCTCCAAGAACAACGCCGCCTCCAACTACAACCCCTGCTCCAACGACAACGCCAGCTCAAACTACAAAACCGGCTCCAATGACAATGCCTGCTCCAACTACAAGCGCGGCTCCAAATACAACATCGGCTCCAATGACAACGCCGTCTCCTACTACAATGCCGGCTCTAACTACAACCCATGCTCCTACTACAACACCGACTCCAACTACAACCCCTGCTCCAACAACAACGCCGCCTCCAACTACAACCCCTGCTCCAACTACAATGCTGGCTCCAACAACAACACCGCTACCAACAACAACCCCAGCTCCAACTACAACTCTGGCTCCAACGACAACTCCGGCTCCAACAACAACGCCGGCTCTAACTACAACCCCGGCTTCTACTACAACCCAGGCTCCAACAACAACCCCGGCTCCAACAACAACCCTTCGTCCAACTACAATGCCGGCTCCAATGACAACACTGGCTCCTACTACAACGCCGGCTCCAACTACAACCCCGTCTCCAACGACATCACCAACGAGAATGCTGGTTCCAACTACGACCCCTGCTCGAACTACAACGCCGGCACCAACGACAACACCAGCTCCAACTACAACCCCTGCTCCAACGACAACGCCGGTTCCTACTACCACGCCGGCTCCAATGAAAACGCCGGCTCCTACTACAACGCTGGCTTTAACTACAACCCCAGCTCCAACTACAACCCCTGTTCCAACTACAATGCCGGCTCCAACAACAACGCCGGCTCCTACTACAACGCCGGCTCCAACAACAACGCCGCCACTAACAACAACCCCAGCTCCAACTACAACCCCTGCTCCAACTACAACTCTGGCTCCAACGACAACTCCGGCTGCAACAACAACGCCGGCTCTAACTACAACCCCGGCTTCTACTACAACCCAGGCTCCAACAACAACCCTTCGTCCAACTACAATGCCGGCTCCAACGACAACACTGGCTCCTACTACAACGCTGGCTCCAACTACAACCCCGTCTCCAACGACAACGCCATCACTAACGAGAATGCTGGTTCCAACTACAACCCCTGCTCGAACTACAACGCCGGCACCAACGACAACGCCAGCTCCAACGACAACCCCTGCTCCAACGACAACGCCAGCTCCAACTACAACCCCTCCTCCAACTACAATGCCGGCTCCAATAACAACCCTGGCTCCAAATACAACCCCTGCCCCAACCACCACGCCGGCTCCAACTACAACCCCGGCTCCTAGTACAACGCCGGCTCCAACGACAACCCCGGCTCCAACGACAACCCTTCGTCCAACTACAATGCCGGCTCCAACGCCGGCTCCTACGACAACAATGCCTCCTACTACAACGCCGGCTCCAACTACAACCCCAGCTCCAACGACAATGCAGCCACCAATGACAACGCTGGTTCCAACTACAACCCCTGCTCCAACTACAACGCCGGCACCAATGACAACGCCGCCTCCAACTACAACCCCTGCTCCAACGACAATGCCAGCTCCTACTACAACGCCAGATCCAACGACAACGCCGTCTCCAACAACAACGCCAGTTCCTACTACCACGCCGGTTCCAATGACAACGCCGGCCCCTACTACAACCCCGGCTCCTACTACAACCCCGGCTCCAACTACAACGCAGGATCCAAATACAACCTCTGCTCCAACGACAACGCCAGCTCCACTTACAACCCCGGCTCCTAGTACGACCCCTGCTCCAACTACAACCCCGGCTCCAACTACAACGCCAGCTCCAACTACAACGCCGGCTCCAATTACAACGCCGGCTCCTACTACAATGCCAGCTCTAACTACAACCCCGGCTCCTACTACAACCCCGGCTCCAACAACAACCCCTGCTCCAACTACAACCCCGGCACCAATGACAACTCCAGCTCCAACTACAACCCCTGCTCCAACTACAACGCTGGCACCAACGACAACGCTGGCTCCAACTACAACCCCTGCTCCAACGACAATGCCAGCACAAACTACAACACCGGCTCCAATGACAATGCCTGCTCCAACTACAAGCGCGGCTCCTACTACAATGCTGGCACCAATGACAATTCCGGCTCCAACTACAACCCCTGCTCCAATGACAACGCCAGCTCCAACTACAACCCCGGCTCCAACTACAACCCCTGCTCCAACTACAACGCCGGCTCCAATGACCACGCCAGCTCCTACCACAACGCCGGCTCTAACTACAACCCCGGCTCCTACTACAACCCCGGCTCCAACAACAACCCCTGCTCAAACTACAACACCGGCACCAACGACAACACCGGCTCCAACTACAACCCCTGCTCCAACAACAACACCGGCTCCAACTACAACCCCGGCTACAACCCCTGCTCCAACTACAACGCCGGCTCCAATGACCACGCTAGCTCCTACTACAACCCCTGCTCAAACTACAACACCGGCACCAACGACAACACCGGCTCCAATTACAACCCCTGCTCCAACTACAACCCCTGCTCCAACAACAACACCAGCTCCAACTACAACCCCGGCTCCAACTACAACCCCGGCTCCAAGGACAACGCCGGCTCCAACTACAACCCCTGCTCCAACAACAACACCAGCTCCAACTACAACCCCGGCTACAACTACAACGCCGGCACTAACTACAATCCCGGCTCCAACTACAACTCTGGCTCCAACAACAACACCGGCTCCAACGACAACCCCTGATCCATCTACAACCCCGGCTAAAATTATAACCCCTGCTCCAAATACAACCCCGGCACCTACTACAATGCCAGCTCCAACAACAACGCCGCCAACAACTACAACCCCGGCTCCAACTACAACGCCGGCAATAAGGACAACCCCGGCTGCAACTACAACCCCGGCTCCAACGACAACGCCGGCTCCTACTACAATGCCGGCTCCAACAACAACCCCTGTTCGAACTACAACCCCTGCTCCAACGAACACGCCAGCTCCAAGTACAACCCCGGCTAAAACTACAACCCCTGCTCCAACTACAACGCCGGCTCCAAGTACAACGCCGGCTCCTTCTACAACGCCGGCTCCAAATACAACCCATGTTCCAACTACAACCCCTGCTCCAACGAACACGCCAGCTCCAAGTACAACCCCGGCTAAAACTACAACCCCTGCTCCAACTACAACCCCGGCTCCAACTACAACCCCGGCTCCAACTACAACCCCGGCTCCAACGACAACGCCGGCTCCAACTACAACCCCGGCTCCAACGACAACGCCGGCTCCAACTACAACCCCGGCTCCTACTACAACGCAGGCTCCTACTACAATGCCGGCTCCAACAACAATGCCGGCTCCTACTACAACACCGGCTCCAATGACAACGCCAGCTCCAACGACAACGCTGGCTCCAGCTACAACCCCCACTCCAACGACTACGCCGGCTCCAACTACAAGCCCGGCTACAACTACAACTCTAGCTCCAACGACAACACCTGCTCCAACGACAACCCCTGATCCAACGACAACGCCGGCTCCAACTCCAACCCCGGCTAAAACTACAACGCCGGCACCAACTACAATCCCGGCTAAAACTACAACGCCGGCACCAACTACAATCCCTGCTCAAACTACAACCCCGGCACCAACTACAATCCCGGCTCCAACTACAACCCCGGCTCCAACTACAACCCCGGCTCCAACTACAACAGCGGCTCCAACTACAACAGCGGCTCCAATGACAACGCCGTCTCCTACTACAATGCCGGCTCTAACTACAACCCATGCTCCTACTACAACACCAGCTCCAACAACAACGCCAGCTTCAATGCCAACCCCTGCTCCAACTACAAGCCCGGCTCCAACTACAACGCCGGCTCCAACAACAACGCCGGCTCCAACAACAACGCCGGCTCCTACTACAACGCCGGCTCCAATGACAACGCCGCCACCAACGACAACCCCGGCTCCAACTACAACCCCTGCTTCACCGACAATGCCGACTCCAACTACAACCCCTGCTCCAACAACAACGCCGCCTCCAACTACAACCCCTGCTCCAACGACAACGCCAGCTCAAACTACAACACCGGCTCCAATGACAATGCCTGCTCCAACTACAAGCGCGGCTCCAAATACAACATCGGCTCCAATGACAACGCCGTCTCCTACTACAATGCCGGCTCTCACTACAACCCATGCTCCTACTACAACACCAGCTCCAACAACAACGCCAGCTTCAATGACAACCCCTGCTCCAACTACCACCCCGGCTCCAACTACAACGCCGGCTCCAACAACAACGCTGGCTCCTACTACAACGCCGGCTCCAATGACAACGCCGCCACCAACGACAACCCCGGCTCCAACTACAACCCCTGCTCCAACAACAACGCCGCCTCCAACTACAACCCCTGCTCCAACTACAATGCTGGCTCCAACAACAACGCCGGCTCCTACTACAATGCCGGCTCCAACAACAACACCGCCACCAACAACAACCCCTGCTCCAACAACAACACCAGCTCCAACTACAACCCCGGCTCCAACTACAACCTCGGCTCCAAGGACAACGCCGGCTCCAACTACAACCCCTGCTCCAACAACAACACCAGCTCCAACTACAACCCCGGCTACAACTACAACACCGGCACCAACTACAATCCCGGCTCCAACTACAACTCTGGCTCCAACAACAACACCGGCTCCAACGACAACCCCTGATCCATCTACAACCCCGGCTAAAATTATAACCCCTGCTCCAAATACAACCCCGGCACCTACTACAATGCCAGCTCCAACAACAACGCCGCCACCAACTACAACCCCGGCTCCAACTACAAGGCCGGCAATAAGGACAACGCCGGCTGCAACTACAACCCCGGCTCCAACGACAACGCCAGCTCCTACTACAACGCCGGCTCTAACTACAACCCCGGCTCCTACTACAACCCCGGCTCCAACAACAACCCCTGCTCAAACAACAACACCGGCTCCAACTACAACCCCGGCTACAACCCCTGCTCCAACTACAACGCCGGCTCCAATGACCACGCCAGCTCCTACTACAACCCCTGCTCAAACTACAACACCGGCTGCAACTACAACCCCGGCTACAACCCCTGCTCCAACTACAACGCCGGCTCCAATGACCACGCCAGCTCCTACTACAACCCCTGCTCAAACTACAACACCGGCACCAACGACAACACCGGCTCCAACTACAACCCCTGCTCCAACTACAACCCCTGCTCCAACAACAACACCAGCTCCAACTACAACCCCGGATACAACTACAACCCCGGCTCCAAGGACAACGCCGGCTCCAACTACAACCCCTGCTCCAACAACAACACCAGCTCCAACTACAACCCCGGCTACAACTACAACGCCGGCTACAACTACAACGCCGGCACCAACTACAATCCCGGCTCCAACTACAACTCTGGCTCCAACAAAAACACCGGCTCCAACGACAACCCCTGATCCATCTACAACGCCGGCTAAAATTATAACCCCTGCTCCAAATACAACCCAGGCACCTACTACAATGCCAGCTCCAACAACAACGCCGCCACCAACTACAACCCCGGCTCCAACTACAACGCCGGCAATAAGGACAACCCTGGCTGCAACTACAACCCCGGCTCCAACGACAACGCCGGCTCCTACTACAATGCCGGCTCCAACGACAACCCCTGTTCCAACTACAACCCCTGCTCCAACGAACACGCCAGCTCCAAGTACAACCCCGGCTAAAACTACAACCCCTGCTCCAACTACAACCCCGGCTCCAAGTACAACACCGGCTCCTTCTACAACGCCGGCTCCAAATACAACCCCTGTTCCAACTACAACCCCTGCTCCAACGAACACGCCAGCTCCAAGTACAACCCCGGCTAAAACTACAACCCCTGCTCCAACTACAACCCCGGCTCCAACTACAACCCCGGCTCCAACGACAACGCCGGCTCCAACTACAGCCCCGGCTCCTACTACAACGCAGGCTCCTACTACAATGCTGGCTCCAACAACAATGCCGGCTCCTACTACAACACCGGCTCCAATGACAACGCCAGCTCCAACGACAACGCCGGCTCCAGCTACAACCCCCGCTCCAACGACTACGCCGGCTCCAACTACAAGCCCGGCTACAACTACAACTCTAGCTCCAACGACAACACCTGCTCCAACGACAACCCCTGATCCAACGACAACGCCGGCTCCAACTCCAACCCCGGCTAAAACTACAACGCCGGCACCAACTACAATCCCGGCTAAAACTACAACGCCGGCACCAACTACAATCCCTGCTCAAACTACAACCCCGGCACCAACTACAATCCCGGCTCCAACTACAACCCCGGCTCCAACTACAACCCCGGCTCCAACTACAACAGCGGCTCCAACTACAACAGCGGCTCCAATGACAACACCGTCTCCTACTACAATGCCGGCTCTAACTACAACCCATGCTCCTACTACAACACCAGCTCCAACAACAACGCCAGCTTCAATGACAACCCCTGCTCCAACTACAAGCCCGGCTCCAACTACAACGCCGGCTCCAACAACAACGCCGGCTCCAACAACAACGCCGGCTCCTACTACAACGCCAGCTCCAATGACAACGCCGCCACCAACGACAACCCCGGCTCCAACTACAACCCCTGCTCCACCGACAACGCCGACTCCAACTACAACCCCTGCTCCAACAACAACACCAGCCCCAACTACAACCCCGGCTCCAACTACAACCCCGGCTCCAAGGACAACGCCGGCTCCAACTACAACCCCTGCTCCAACAACAACACCAGCTCCAACTACAACCCCGGCTCCAAGTACAACGCCGGCTCCTTCTACAACGCCGTCTCCAAATACAACCCCTGTTCCAACTACAACCCCTGCTCCAACGAACACGCCAGCTCCAAGTACAACCCCGGCTAAAACTACAACCCCTGCTCCAACTACAACCCCGGCTCCTACTACAACGCAGGCTCCTACTACAATGCCGGCTCCTACTACAACACCGGCTCCAATGACAACGCCAGCTCCAACGACAACGCCGGCTCCAGCTACAACCCCCGCTCCAACGACTACGCCGGCTCCAACTACAAGCCCGGCTACAAATACAACTCTAGCTCCAACAACAACACCTGCTCCAACGACAACCCCTGATCCAACGACAACGCCGGCTCCAACTCCAACCCCGGCTAAAACTACAACGCCGGCTCCAACTCCAACCCCGGCTAAAACTACAACGCCGGCACCAACTACAATCCCGGCTAAAACTACAACGCCGGCACCAACTACAATCCCTGCTCAAACTACAACCCCGGCACTAACTACAATCCCGGCTCCAACTACAACCCCGGCTCCAACTACAACCCCGGCTCCAACTACAACAGCGGCTCCAAATACAACATCGGCTCCAATGACAACGCCGTCTCCTACTACAATGCCGGCTCTAACTACAGCCCATGCTCGTACTACAACACCAGCTCCAACAACAACGCCAGCTTCAATGACAACCCCTGCTCCAACTACAAGCCCGGCTCCAACTACAACGCCGGCTCCAACAACAACGCCGGCTCCAACAACAACGCCGGCTCCTACTACAACGCCGGCTCCAATGACAACGCCGCCACCAACGACAACCCCGGCTCCAACTACAACCCCTGCTCCACCGACAACGCCGACTCCAACTACAACCCCTGCTCCAACAACGCCGCCTCCAACTACAACCCCTGCTCCAACGACAACGCCAGCTCAAACTACAACACCGGCTCCAATGACAAAGCCTGCTCCAACTACAAGCGCGGCTCCAAATACAACATCGGCTCCAATGACAACGCCGTCTCCTACTACAATGCCGGCTCTAACTACAACCCATGCTCCTACTACAACACCAGCTCCAACAACAACGCCAGCTTCAATGACAACCCCTGCTCCAACTACCACCCCGGCTCCAACTACAACGCCGGCTCCAACAACAACGCCGGCTCCTACTACAACACCGGCTCCAATGACAACGCCGCTACCAACGACAACCCCGGCTCCAACTACAACCCCTGCTCCACCGACAACACCGACTCCAACTACAACCCCTGCTCCAACAACAACGCCGCCTCCAACTACAACCCCTGCTCCAACTACAATGCTGGCTCCAACAACAACGCCGGCTCCTACTACAATGCCGGCTCCAACAACAACACCGCCACCAACAACAACCCCAGCTCCAACTACAACTCTGGCTCCAACGACTACTCCGGCTCCAACAACAACGCCGGCTCCAACTACAACCCTTCATCCAACTACAATGCCGGCTCCAACGACAACACTGGCTCCTACTAGAACGCCGGCTCCAACTACAACCCCGTCTCCAACGACATCACCAACGAGAATGCTGGTTCCAACTACAACCCCTGCTCAAACTACAACGCCGGCACCAACAACAACGCCAGCTTCAATGACAACCCCTGCTCCAACTACCACCCCGGCTCCAACTACAACGCCGGCTCCAACAACAACGCCGGCTCCTACTACAACGCCGGCTCCAATGACAACGCCGCCACCAACGACAACCCCGGCTCCAACTACAACCCCTGCTCCACCGACAACGCCGACTCCAACTACAACCCCTGCTCCAACAACAACGCCGCCTCCAACTACAACCCCTGCTCCAACAACAACGCCGGCTCCTACTACAATGCCGGCTCCAACATCAACAACGCCAACAACAACAACCCCAGCTCCAACTACAACTCTGGCTCCAACGACAACTCCGGCTCCAACAACAACGCCCGCTCCAACAACAACCCTTCGTCCAACTACAATGCCGGCTCCAACGACAACGCCAGCTCCAACTACAACCCCGGCTCCAACTACAACCCCTGCTCCAACTACAACGCCGGCTCCAATGACCACCCCTGCTCAAACTACAACACTGGCACCAACGACAACACCGGCTCCAACTACAACCCCTGCTCCAACAACAACACCGGCTCCAACTACAACCCCGGCTACAACCCCTGCTCCAACTACAACCCCGGCTCCAGGGACAACGCCGGCTCCAACTACAACCCCTGCTCCAACAACAACACCAGTTCCAACTACAAGCCCGGCTACAACTACAACGCCGGCACCAACTACAATCCCGGCTCCAACTACAACTCTGGCTCCAACAACAACACCGGCTCCAACGACAACCCCTGATCCATCTACAACCCCGGCTAAAATTATAACCCCTGCTCCAAATACAACCCCGGCACCTACTACAATGCCAGCTCCAACAACAACGCCGCCACCAACTACAACTCCGGCTCCAACTACAACGCCGGCAATAAGGACAACGCCGGCTGCAACTACAACCCCGGCTCCAACGACAACGCCGGCTCCTACTACAATGCCGGCTCCAACAACAACCCCTGTTCCAACTACAACCCCTGCTCCAACGAACACGCCAGCTCCAAGTACAACCCCGGCTAAAACTACAACCCCTGCTCCAACTACAACCCCGGCTCCAACTACAACCCCGGCTCCAAGTACAACGCCGGCTCCTTCTACAACGCCGGCTCCAAATACAACCCCTGTTCCAACTACAACCCCTGCTCCAATGAAGACGCCAGCTCCAAGTACAACCCCGGCTAAAACTACAACCCCTGCTCCAACTACAACCCCGGCTCCAAGTACAACGCCGGCTCCTTCTACAACGCCGGCTCCAAATACAACCCCTGTTCCAACTACAACCCCTGCTCCAACGAACACGCCAGCTCCAAGTACAACCCCGGCTAAAACTACAACCCCTGCTCCAACTACAACCCCGGCTCCAACTACAACCCCGGCTCCAACTACAACGCCGGCTCCTTCTACAACGCCGGCTCCAAATACAACCCCTGTTCCAACTACAACTCCTGCTCCAACGAACACGCCAGCTCCAAGTACAACCCCGGCTAAAACTACAACCCCTGCTCCAACTACAACCCCGGCTCCAACTACAACCCCGGCTCCAAGTACAACGCCGGCTCCTTCTACAACGCCGGCTCCAAATACAACCCCTGTTCCAACTACAACCCCTGCTCCAACGAACACGCCAGCTCCAAGTAGAACCCCGGCTAAAACTACAACCCCTGCTCCAACTACAACCCCTGCTCCAACTACAACCCCGGCTCCAAGTACAACGCCGGCTAAAACTACAACCCCTGCTCCAACTACAACCCCGGTTCCAAGTACAACGCCGGCTCCTTCTACAACGTCAGCTCCAAGTACAACCCCGGCTAAAACTACAACCCCTGCTCCAACTACAACCCCGGCTCCAACTACAACCCCTGCTCCAACTACAACCCCGGCTCCAAGTACAACGCCGGCTAAAACTACAACCCCTGCTCCAACTACAACCCCGGTTCCAAGTACAACGCCGGCTCCTTCTACAACGTCAGCTCCAAGTACAACCCCGGCTAAAACTACAACCCCTGTTCCAACTACAACCCCTGCTCCAATGAAGACGCCAGCTCCAAGTACAACCCCGGCTAAAACTACAACCCCTGCTCCAACTACAACCCCGGCTCCAAGTACAACGCCGGCTCCTTCTACAACGCCGGCTCCAAATACAACCCCTGTTCCAACTACAACCCCTGCTCCAACGAACACGCCAGCTCCAAGTACAACCCCGGCTAAAACTACAACCCCTGCTCCAACTACAACCCCGGCTCCAACTACAACCCCGGCTCCAAGTACAACGCCGGCTCCTTCTACAACGCCGGCTCCAAATACAACCCCTGTTCCAACTACAACTCCTGCTCCAACGAACACGCCAGCTCCAAGTACAACCCCGGCTAAAACTACAACCCCTGCTCCAACTACAACCCCGGCTCCAACTACAACCCCGGCTCCAAGTACAACGCCGGCTCCTTCTACAACGCCGGCTCCAAATACAACCCCTGTTCCAACTACAACCCCTGCTCCAACGAACACGCCAGCTCCAAGTAGAACCCCGGCTAAAACTACAACCCCTGCTCCAACTACAACCCCTGCTCCAACTACAACCCCGGCTCCAAGTACAACGCCGGCTAAAACTACAACCCCTGCTCCAACTACAACCCCGGTTCCAAGTACAACGCCGGCTCCTTCTACAACGTCAGCTCCAAGTACAACCCCGGCTAAAACTACAACCCCTGCTCCAACTACAACCCCGGCTCCAACTACAACCCCGGCTCCAAGTACAACGCCGGCTCCTTCTACAACGCCGGCTCCAAATACAACCCCTGTTCCAACTACAACCCCGGCTCCAACTACAACCCCTGCTCCAACTACAACCCCGGCTCCAACTACAACCCCGGCTCCAAGTACAACGCCGGCTCCTTCTACAACGCCGGCTCCAAATACAACCCCTGTTCCAACTACAACCCCTGCTCCAACGAACATGCCAGCTCCAAGTACAACCCCGGCTAAAACTACAACCCCTGCTCCAACTACAACCCCGGCTCCAACTACAACCCCGGCTCCAACGACAACGCCGGCTCCAACTACAACCCCGGCTCCTACTACAACGCAGGCTCCTACTACAACACCGGCTCCAATGACAACGCCAGCTCCAACGACAACGCCGGCTCCAGCTACAACCCCAGCTCCAACGACTACGCCAGCTCCAACTACAAGCCCGGCTACAACTACAACTCTAGCTCCAACAACAACACCTGCTCCAACGACAACCCCTGATCCAACGACAACGCCGGCTCCAACTCCAACCAGGGCTAAAACTACAACGCCGGCACCAACTACAATCCCGGCTAAAACTACAACGCCGGCACCAACTACAATCCCTGCTCAAACTACAACCCCGGCACCAACTACAATCCCGGCTCCAACTACAACCCCGGCTCCAACTACAACCCCGGCTCCAACTACAACAGCGGCTCCAAATACAACATCGGCTCCAATGACAACGTCGTCTCCTACTACAATGCCGGCTCTAACTACAACCCATGCTCCTACTACAACACCAGCTCCAACAACAACACCAGCTTCAATGACAACACCTGCTCCAACTACAACCCCGGCTCCAACTACAACCCCGGCTCCAAGTACAACGCCGGCTCCTTCTACAACGCCGGCTGCAAATACAACCCCTGTTCCAACTACAACCCCTGCTCCAACGAACACGCCAGCTCCAAGTACAACCCCGGCTAAAACTACAACCCCTGCTCCAACTACAACCCCTGCTCCAACTACAACCCCGGCTCCAAGTACAACGCCGGCTAAAACTACAACCCCTGCTCCAACTACAACCCCGGCTCCAAGTACAACGCCGGCTCCTTCTACAACGCCAGCTCCAAGTACAATCCCGGCTAAAACTACAACCCCTGCTCCAACTACAACCCCGGCTCCAACTACAACCCCGGCTCCAAGTACAACGCCGGCTCCTTCTACAACGCCGGCTCCAAATACAACCCCTGTTCCAACTACAACCCCTGCTCCAACGAACACGCCAGCTCCAAGTACAACCCCGGCTAAAACTACAACCCCTGCTCCAACTACAACCCCGGCTCCAACTACAACCCCGGCTCCAACGACAACGCCGGCTCCAACTACAACACCAGCTCCAATGACACCGCCAGCTCCAACTACAATCCCGGCTACAACTACAACTCTAGCTCCAACAACAACACCTGCTCCAACGACAACCCCTGATCCAACGACAACGCCGGCTCCAACTCCAACCAGGGCTAAAACTACAACGCCGGCACCAACTACAATCCCGGCTAAAACTACAACGCCGGCACCAACTACAATCCCTGCTCAAACTACAACCCCGGCACCAACTACAATCCCGGCTCAAACTACAACCCCTGCTCCTTCTACAACGCCGGCTCCAAATACAACCCATGTTCCAACTACAACCCCTGCTCCAATGAACACGCCAGCTCCAAGTACAACCCCGGCTAAAACTACAACCCCGGCTCCAACTACAACCCCGGCTCCAACGACAACGCCGGCTCCAACTACAACGCCGGCTCCAACTACAACGCCGGCTCCTACTACAATGCTGGCTCCAAAAACAATGCCGGCTCCTACTACAACACCGGCTCCAATGACAACGCCAGCTCCAACGACAACGCCGGCTCCAGCTACAACCCCCGCTCCAACGACTACGCCGGCTCCAACTACAAGCCCGGCTACAACTACAACTCTAGCTCCAACAACAAGACCTGCTCCAACGACAACCCCTGATCCAACGACAACGCTGTCTCCAACTCCTACCCCGGCTAAAACTACAACGCCGGCACCAACTACAATCCCTGCTCAAATTACAACCTCTGCTCCAACGACAACGCCGGCACCAACTACAACTCCGGCTACAACTACAACGCCGGCTACAACTACAACGCCGGCAACAACTACAATCCCGGCTCCAACTACAACTCTGGCTCCAACAACAACACCAGCTCCAACGACAACCCCTGATCCATCTACAACCTCGGCTAAAATTATAACCCCTGCTCCAAATACAACCCCGGCACCTACTACAATGCCAGCTCCAACAACAACGCCGCCACCAACTACAACTCCAGCTCCAACTACAACGCCGGCAATAAGGACAACGCCGGCTGCAACTACAACCCCGGCTCCAACTACAACCCCGGCTCCAATGACAACGCCGGCTCCAGCTACAACCCCCGCTCCAATGACTACGCTGGCTCCAACTACAAGCCCGGCTACAACTACAACTCTAGCTCCAACAACAACACCTGCTCCATCGACAACCCCTGATCCAACGACAACGCCGGCTCCAACTCCAACCCCGGCTAAAATTACAACCCCTGCTCCAACTACAACCCCGGCTCCAAGTACAACGCCGGCTCCTTCGACAACGCCGGCTCCAAATACAACCCCTGTTCCAACTACAACCCCTGCTCCAACGAACACGCCAGCTCCAAGTACAACCCCGGCTAAAACTACAACCCCTGCTCCAACTACAACCCCGGCTCCAAGTACAACGCCGGCTCCTTCTACAACGCCGGCTCCTTCTACAACGCCGGCTCCAAATACAACCCCTGTTCCAACTACAACCCCGGCTCCAAATACAACCCCTGTTCCAACTACAACCCCGGCTCCAACGACAACGCCGGCTCCAACTACAACCCCGGCTCCTACTACAACGCAGGCTCCAGCTACAACCCCAGCTCCAAATACAACCCCTGTTCCAACTACAAGCCCGGCTACAACTACAACTCTAGCTCCAACAACAACACCTGCTCCAACGACAACCCCTGATCCAACGACAACGCCGGCTCCAACTCCAACCAGGGCTAAAACTACAACGCCGGCACCAACTACAATCCCGGCTAAAACTACAACGCCGGCACCAACTACAATCCCTGCTCAAACTACAACCCCGGCACCAACTACAACCCCGGCTCCAACTACAACAGCGGCTCCAAATACAACATCGGCTCCAATGACAACGTCGTCTCCTACTACAATGCCGGCTCCAACTACAACGCCGGCTCCAACAACAACGCCGGCTCCTACTACAACGCCGGCTCCAATGACAACGCCGCCACCAACGACAACCCCGGCTCCAATGACAACGCCAGCTCAAACTACAACACCGGCTCCAATGACAATGCCTGCTCCAACTACAAGCGCGGCTCCAAATACAACATCGGCTCCAATGACAACGCCGTCTCCAACTACAATGCCGGCTCTAACTACAACCCATGCTCCTACTACAACACCAGCTCCAACAACAACGCCGGCTCCAATGACAACGCCGCCACCAACGACAACCCACGCTCCAACTACAACCCCTACTCCACCGACAACGCCGACTCCAACTACAACCCCTGCTCCAACAACAACGCCGCCTCCAACTACAACCCCTGCTCCAACTACAATGCTGGCTCCAACAACAACGCCGTCTCCAACTACAATGCCGGCTCTAACTACAACCCATGCTCCTACTACAACACCAGCTCCAACAACAACGCCGGATCCAATGACAACGCCGCCACCAACGACAACCCCGGCTCCAACTACAACCCCTGCTCCACCGACAACGCCGACTCCAACTACAACCCCTGCTCCAACAACAATGCTGGCTCCAACAACAACGCCGGCTCCTACTACAATGCCGGCTCCAACAACAACACCGCCACCAACAACAACCCCAGCTCCAACTACAACTCTGGCTCCAACGACAACTCCGGCTCCAACAACAACGCCGGCTCCAACTACAACCCTTCATCCAACTACAACCCCGTCTCCAACGACATCACCAACGAGAATGCTGGTTCCAACTACAACCCCTGCTCGAACTACAACGCCGGCACCAACAACAACGCCAGCTTCAATGACAACCCCTGCTCCAACTACCACCCCGGCTCCAACTACAACGCCGGCTCCAACAACAACGCCGGCTCCTACTACAACGCTGGCTCCAATGACAACGCCGCCACCAACGACAACCCCGGCTCCAACTACAACCCCTGCTCCACCGACAACGCCGACTCCAACTACAACCCCTGCTCCAACAACAACGCCGCCTCCAACTACAACCCCTGCTCCAACTACAATGCTGGCTCCAACAACAACGCCGGCTCCTACTACAATGCCGGCTCCAACAACAACACCGCCACCAACAACAACCCCAGCTCCAACTACAACTCTGGCTCCAACAACAACGCCGGCTCCAACAACAACCCTTCGTCCAACTACAATGCCGGCTCCAACGACAAAGCCAGCTCCAACTACAACCCCGGCTCCAACTACAACCCCTGCTCCAACTACAACGCCGGCTCCAATGACCACGCCAGCTCCTACTACAACGCCGGCTCCTACTACAACGCCGGCTCCAACAACAACGCCGCCACCAACAACAACCCCAGCTCCGACTACAACCCCTGCTCCAACTACAACTCTGGCTCCAACGACAACTCCGGCTGCAACAACAACGCCGGCTCCAACGACAACACTGGCTCCTACTACAACACCGGCTCCAACTACAACCCCTGCTCCAACAACAACACCGGCTCCAACTACAACCCCGGCTTCAACCCCTGCTCCAACTACAACGCCGGCTCCAATGACCACGCCAGCTCCTACTACAACCCCTGCTCAAACTACAACACCGGCACCAACGACAACACCGGCTCCAACTACAACCCCTGCTCCAACTACAACCCCTGCTCCAACAACAACACCAGCTCCAACTACAACCCCGGCTCCAACTACAACCCCGGCTCCAAGGACAACGCCGGCTCCAACTACAACCCCTGCTCCAACAACAACACCAGCTCCAACTACAACCCCGGCTACAACTAGAACGCCGGCACCAACTACAATCCCGGCTCCAACTACAACTCTGGCTCCAACAACAACACCGGCTCCAACGACAACCCCTGATCCATCTACAACCCCGGCTAAAATTATAACCCCTGCTCCAAATACAACCCCGGCACCTACTACAATGCCAGCTCCAACAACAACGCCGCCACCAACTACAACTCCGGCTCCAACTACAACGCCGGCAATAAGGACAACGCCGGCTGAAAATACAACCCCGGCTCCAACGACAACGCCGTCTCCTACTACAATGCCGGCTCCAACGACAACCCCTGTTCCAACTACAACCCCTGCTCCAACGAACACGCCAGCTCCAAGTACAACCCCGGCTAAAACTACAACCCCTGCTCCAACTACAACCCCGGCTCCAAGTACAACGCCGGCTCCTTCTACAACGCCGGCTCCTTCTACAACGCCGGCTCCAAATACAACCCCTGTTCCAACTACAACCCCTGCTCCAACGAACACGCCAGCTCCAAGTACAACCCCGGCTAAAACTACAACCCCTGCTCCAACGACAACGCCGGCTCCAACTACAACCCCGGCTCCAACTACAACCCCGGCTCCAACTACAACCCCGGCTCCAACTACAACAGCGGCTCCAAATACAACATCGGCTCCAATGACAACGCCATCTCCTACTACAATGCCGGCTCTAACTACAACCCATGCTCCTACTACAACACCAGCTCCAACAACAACGCCAGCTTCAATGACAACCCCTGCTCCAACTACAAGCCCGGCTCCAACTACAATGCCGGCTCCAACAACAACGCCGGCTCCTACTACAACGCCGGCTCCAATGACAACGCCGCCACCAACGACAACCCCGGCTCCAACTACAACCCCTGCTCCACCGACAACGCCGACTCCAACTACAACCCCTGCTCCAACAACAACGCCGCCTCCAACTACAACCCCTGCTCCAACGACAACGCCAGCTCAAACTACAACACCGGCTCCAATGACAATGCCTGCTCCAACTACAAGCGCGGCTCCAAATACAACATCGGCTCCAATGACAACGCCGTCTCCTACTACAATGCCGGCTCTAACTAGAACCCATGCTCCTACTACAACACCAGCTCCAACAACAACGCCAGCTTCAATGACAACCCCTGCTCCAACTACCACCCCGGCTCCAACTACAACGCCGGCTCCAACAACAACGCCGACTCCTACTACAACGCCGGCTCCAATGACAACGCTGCCACCAACTACAACCCCTGCTCCAACAACAACACCGCCTCCAACTACAACCCCTGCTCCAACTAAAATGGTGGCTCCAACAACAACGCCGGCTCCTACTACAATGCCGGCTCCAACAACAACACCGCCACCAACAACAACCCCAGCTCCAACTACAACTCTGGCTCCAACGACAACTCCGGCTCCAACAACAACGCCGGCTCCAACTACAACCCTTCATCCAACTACAATGCCGGCTCCAAAGACAACACTGGCTCCTACTACAACGCCGGCTCCAACTACAACCCCGTCTCCAACGACATCACCAACGAGAATGCTGGTTCCAACTACAACCCCTGCTCGAACTACAACGCCGGCACCAACGACAACGCCAGCTCCAACTACAACCCCTGCTCGAACGACAACGCCGGCTCCTACTACCACGCCGGCTCCAATGAAAACGCCGGCTCCTACTACAACGCCGGCTTTAACTACAACCCCGGCTCCAACTACAACCCCTGCTCCAACTACAATGCCGGCTCCAACAACAACGCCGGCTCCTACTACAACGCCGGCTCCAACAACAACGCCGCCACCAACAACAACCCCAGCTCCGACTACAACCCCTGCTCCAACTACAACTCTGGCTCCAACGACAACTCCGGCTGCAACAACAACGCCGGCTCCAACGACAACACTGGCTCCTACTACAACGCTGGCTCCAACTACAACCCCGTCTCCAACGACAACGCCATCACTAACGAGAATGCTGGTTCCAACTACAACCCCTGCTCGAACTACAACGCCGGCACCAACGACAACGCCAGCTCCAACGACAACCCCTGCTCCAACGACAACGCCAGCTCCAACTACAACCCCTGCTCCAACTACAACTCTGGCTCCATCAACAACCCCTCCTCCAACTACAACGCCGGCTCCAATAACAACCCTGGCTCCAAATGCAACCCCTGCTCCAACCACCACGCCGGCTCCAACTACAACCCCGGCTCCTAGTACAACGCCGGCTCCAACGACAATCCCGGCTCCAACAACAACCCTTCGTCCAACTACAATGCCGGCTCCAACGCCGGCTCCTACGACAACAATGCCTCCTACTACAACGCCGGCTCCATCTACAACCCCAGCTCCAACGACAATGCAGCCACCAATGACAACGCTGGTTCCAACTACAACCCCTGCTCCAACTACAACTCCGGCACCAATGACAACGCCGCCTCCAACTACAACCCCTGCTCCAACGACAACGCCAGCTCCTACTACAACGCCAGATCCAACGACAATGCCGTCTCCAACAACAACGCCGGTTCCTACTACCACGCCGGTTCCAATGACAACGCCGGCTCCTACTACAACGCCGGCTCCAACACCGGCTCCAACTACAATGCAGGATCCAAATACAACCTCTGCTCCAACGACAACGCCGGCTCCACGTACAACCCCGGCTCCTAGTACAACCCCTGCTCCAACTACAACCCCGGCTCCAACTACAACCCTGGCTCCAATGACAACGCCGCCACCAACGACAACCCCGGCTCCAACTACAACCCCTGCTCCACCGACAACGCCGACTCCAACTACAACCCTTGCTCCAACAACAACGCCGCCTCCAACTACAACCCCTGCTCCAACTACAATGCTGGCTCCAACAACAACGCCGGCTCCTACTACAATGCCGGCTCCAACAACAACACCGCCACCAACAACAACCCCAGCTCCAACTACAACTCTGGCTCCAACGACAACTCCGGCTCCAACAACAACGCCGGCCCCAACTACAACCCTTCATCCAACTACAATGCCGGCTCCAACGACAACACTGGCTCCTACTACAACGCCGGCTCCAACTACAACCCCGTCTCCAACGACATCACCAACGAGAATGCTGGTTCCAACTACAACCCCTGCTCGAACTACAACGCCGGCACCAACAACAACGCCAGCTTCAATGACAACCCCTGCTCCAACTACCACCCCGGCTCCAACTACAACGCCGGCTCCAACAACAACGCCGGCTCCTACTACAACGCCGGCTCCAATGACAACGCCGCCACCAACGACAACCCCGGCTCCAACTACAACCCCTGCTCCAACAACAACGCCGCCTCCAACTACAACCCCTGCTCCAACTACAATGCTGGCTCCAACAACAACGCCGGCTCCTACTACAATGCCGGCTCCAACAACAACACCGGCACTAACAACAACCCCAGCTCCAACTACAACTCTGGCTCCAACGACAACTCCGGGTCCAACAACAACGCCGGATCCAACAACAACCCTTCGTCCAACTACAATGCCGGCTCCAACGACAACGCCAGCTCCAACTACAACCCCGGCTCCAACTACAACCCCTGCTCCAACTACAACGCCGGCTCCAATGACCACGCCAGATCCTACTACAACGCCGGTTCTAAATACAACCCCGGCACCTACTACAATGCCAGCTCCAACAACAACGCCGCCACCAACTACAACTCCGGCTCCAACTACAACGCCGGCAATAAGGACAACGCCGGCTCCAACGACAACCCCTATTCCAACTACAACCCCTGCTCCAACGAACACGCCAGCTCCAAGTACAACCCCGGCTAAAACTACAACCCCTGCTCCAACTACAACCCCGGCTCCAAGTACAACGCCGGCTCCTCCTACAACGCCGGCTCCAAATACAACCCCTGTTCCAACTACAACCCCTGCTCCAACGAACACGCCAGCTCCAAGTACAACCCCGGCTAAAACTACAACCCCTGCTCCAACTACAACCCCGGCTCCAACTACAACCCCGGCTCCAACGACAACGCCGGCTCCAACTACAACCCCGGCTGCTACTACAACGCAGGCTCCTACTACAATACCGGCTCCAACAACAATGCCGGCTCCTACTACAACACCGGCTCCAATGACAACGCCAGCTCCAACGACAACGCCAGCTCAAACTACAAGAACGGCCCCAATGACAATGCCTGCTCCAACTACAAGCGCGGCTCCAAATACAACATCGGCTCCAATGACAACGCCGTCTCCTACTACAACCCCTGCTCCAACAACAACGCCAGCTTCAATGACAACCCCTGCTCCAACTACCACCCCGGCTCCAACTACAACGCCAGCTTCAATGACAACCCCTGCTCCAACTACCACCCCGGCTCCAACTACAACGCCGGCTCCAACAACAACGCCGACTCCTACTACAACGCCGGCTCCAATGACAACGCTGCCACCAACTACAACCCCTGCTCCAACAACAACGCCGCCTCCAACTACAACCCCTGCTCCAACTAAAATGTTGGCTCCAACAACAACGCCGGCTCCTACTACAATGCCGGATCCAACAACAACACCGCCACCAACAACAACCCCAGCTCCAACTACAACTCTGGCTCCAACGACAACTCCGGCTCCAACTACAACGCCGGCTCCAACAACAACGCCGACTCCTACTACAACGCCGGCTCCAATGACAACGCTGCCACCAACTACAACCCCTGCTCCAACAACAACGCCGCCTCCAACTACAACCCCTGCTCCAACTAAAATGCTGGCTCCAACAACAACGCCGGCTCCTACTACAATGCCGGCTCCAACAACAACACCGCCACCAACAACAACCCCAGCTCCAACTACAACTCTGGCTCCAACTACAACCCCGGCTCCAACTACAACCCCGGCTCCAACGACAACGCCGGCTCCAACTACAACCCCGGCTGCTACTACAACGCAGGCTCCTACTACAATACCGGCTCCAACAACAATGCCGGCTCCTACTACAACACCGGCTCCAATGACAACGCCAGCTCCAACGACAACGCCAGCTCAAACTACAAGAACGGCCCCAATGACAATGCCTGCTCCAACTACAAGCGCGGCTCCAAATACAACATCGGCTCCAATGACAACGCCGTCTCCTACTACAACCCCTGCTCCAACAACAACGCCAGCTTCAATGACAACCCCTGCTCCAACTACCACCCCGGCTCCAACTACAACGCCAGCTTCAATGACAACCCCTGCTCCAACTACCACCCCGGCTCCAACTACAACGCCGGCTCCAACAACAACGCCGACTCCTACTACAACGCCGGCTCCAATGACAACGCTGCCACCAACTACAACCCCTGCTCCAACAACAACGCCGCCTCCAACTACAACCCCTGCTCCAACTAAAATGTTGGCTCCAACAACAACGCCGGCTCCTACTACAATGCCGGATCCAACAACAACACCGCCACCAACAACAACCCCAGCTCCAACTACAACTCTGGCTCCAACGACAACTCCGGCTCCAACTACAACGCCGGCTCCAACAACAACGCCGACTCCTACTACAACGCCGGCTCCAATGACAACGCTGCCACCAACTACAACCCCTGCTCCAACAACAACGCCGCCTCCAACTACAACCCCTGCTCCAACTAAAATGCTGGCTCCAACAACAACGCCGGCTCCTACTACAATGCCGGCTCCAACAACAACACCGCCACCAACAACAACCCCAGCTCCAACTACAACTCTGGCTCCAATGACAACTCCGGCTCCAACAACAACGCCGGCTCCAACTACAACCCTTCATCCAACTACAATGCCGGCTCCAACGACAACACTGGCTCCTACTACAACGCCGGCTCCAACTACAACCCCGTCTCCAACGACATCACCAACGAGAATGCTGGTTCCAACTACAACCCCTGCTCGAAATACAACGCCGGCACCAACGACAACGCCAGCTCCAACTACAACCCCTGCTCCAACGACAACGCCAGCTCCTACTACCACGCCGGCTCCAATGAAAACGCCGGCTCCTACTACAACGCAGGCTTTAACTACAACCCCGGCTCCAACTACAACCCCTGCTCCAACTACAATGCCGGCTCCTACTACAACGCCGGCTCCAACAACAACGCCGCCACCAACAACAACCCCAGCTCCGACTACAACCCCTGCTCCAACTACAACTCTGGCTCCAACGACAACTCCGGCTGCAACAACAACGCCGGCTCCAACGACAACACTGGCTCCTACTACAACGCTGGCTCCAACTACAACCCCGTCTCCAACGACAACGCCATCACTAACGAGAATGCTGGTTCCAACTACAACCCCTGCTCGAACTACAACGCCGGCACCAACGACAACGCCAGCTCCAACGACAACCCCTATTCCAACTACAACCCCTGCTCCAACGAACACGCCAGCTCCAAGTACAACCCCGGCTAAAACTACAACCCCTGCTCCAACTACAACCCCGGCTCCAAGTACAACGCCGGCTCCTCCTACAACGCTGGCTCCAAATACAACCCCTGTTCCAACTACAACCCCTGCTCCAACGAACACGCCAGCTCCAAGTACAACCCCGGCTAAAACGACAACCCCTGCTCCAACTACAACCCCGGCTCCAACGACAACGCCGGCTCCAACTACAACCCCGGCTGCTACTACAACGCAGGCTCCTACTACAATGCCGGCTCCAACAACAATGCCGGCTCCTACTACAACACCGGCTCCAATGACAACGCCAGCTCCAACGACAACGCCAGCTCAAACTACAAGAACGGCCCCAATGACAATGCCTGCTCCAACTACAAGCGCGGCTCCAAATACAACATCGGCTCCAATGACAACGCCGTCTCCTACTACAATGCCGGCTCTAACTAGAACCCATGCTCCTACTACAACACCAGCTCCAACAACAACGCCAGCTTCAATGACAACCCCTGCTCCAACTACCACCCCGGCTCCAACTACAACGCCGGCTCCAACAACAACACCGCCACCAACAACAACCCCAGCTCCAACTACAACTCTGGCTCCAACGACAACTCCGGCTCCAACTACAACGTCAGCTCCAACAACAACGCTGACTCCTACTACAACGCCGGCTCCAACAACAACGCCGCCTCCAACTACAACCCCTGCTCCAACTAAAATGCTGGCTCCAACAACAACGCCGGCTCCTACTACAATGCCGGCTCCAACAACAACACCGCCACCAACAACAACCCAAGCTCCAACTACAACTCTGGCTCCAATGACAACTCCGGCTCCAACAACAACGCCGGCTCCAACTACAACCCTTCATCTAACTACAATGCCGGCTCCAACGACAACACTGGCTCCTACTACAACGCCGGCTCCAACTACAACCCCGTCTCCAACGACATCACCAACGAGAATGCTGGTTCCAACTACAACCCCTGCTCGAAATACAACGCCGGCACCAACGACAACGCCAGCTCCAACTACAACCCCTGCTCCAACGACAACGCCAGCTCCTACTACCACGCCGGCTCCAATGAAAACGCCGGCTCCTACTACAACGCAGGCTTTAACTACAACCCCGGCTCCAACTACAACCCCTGCTCCAACTACAATGCCGGCTCCTACTACAACGCCGGCTCCAACAACAACGCCGCCACCAACAACAACCCCAGCTCCGACTACAACCCCTGCTCCAACTACAACTCTGGCTCCAACGACAACTCCGGCTGCAACAACAACGCCGGCTCCAACGACAACACTGGCTCCTACTACAACGCTGGCTCCAACTACAACCCCGTCTCCAACGACAACGCCATCACTAACGAGAATGCTGGTTCCAACTACAACCCCTGCTCGAACGAACACGCCAGCTCCAAGTACAACCCCGGCTAAAACTACAACCCCTGCTCCAACTACAACCCCGGCTCCAAGTACAACGCCGGCTCCTCCTACAACGCTGGCTCCAAATACAACCCCTGTTCCAACTACAACCCCTGCTCCAACGAACACGCCAGCTCCAAGTACAACCCCGGCTAAAACGACAACCCCTGCTCCAACTACAACCCCGGCTCCAACGACAACGCCGGCTCCAACTACAACCCCGGCTGCTACTACAACGCAGGCTCCTACTACAATGCCGGCTCCAACAACAATGCCGGCTCCTACTACAACACCGGCTCCAATGACAACGCCAGCTCCAACGACAACGCCAGCTCAAACTACAAGAACGGCCCCAATGACAATGCCTGCTCCAACTACAAGCGCGGCTCCAAATACAACATCGGCTCCAATGACAACGCCGTCTCCTACTACAATGCCGGCTCTAACTAGAACCCATGCTCCTACTACAACACCAGCTCCAACAACAACGCCAGCTTCAATGACAACCCCTGCTCCAACTACCACCCCGGCTCCAACTACAACGCCGGCTCCAACAACAACGCCGACTCCTACTACAACGCCGGCTCCAATGACAACGCTGCCACCAACTACAACCCCTGCTCCAACAACAACGCCGCCTCCAACTACAACCCCTGCTCCAACTAAAATGCTGGCTCCAACAACAACGCCGGCTCCTACTACAATGCCGGCTCCAACAACAACACCGCCACCAACAACAACCCCAGCTCCAACTACAACTCTGGCTCCAACGACAACTCCGGCTCCAACTACAACGCCGGCTCCAACAACAACGCCGACTCCTACTACAACGCCGGCTCCAATGACAACGCTGCCACTAACTACAACCCCTGCTCCAACAACAACGCCGCCTCCAACTACAACCCCTGCTCCAACTAAAATGCTGGCTCCAACAACAACGCCGGCTCCTACTACAATGCCGGCTCCAACAACAACACCGCCACCAACAACAACCCCAGCTCCAACTACAACTCTGGCTCCAACGACAACTCCGGCTCCAACAACAACGCCGGCTCCAACTACAACCCTTCATCCAACTACAATGCCGGCTCCAACGACAACACTGGCTCCTACTACAACGCCGGCTCCAACTACAACCCCGTCTCCAACGACATCACCAACGAGAATGCTGGTTCCAACTACAACCCCTGCTCGAAATACAACGCCGGCACCAACGACAACGCCAGCTCCAACTACAACCCCTGCTCCAACGACAACGCCAGCTCCTACTACCACGCCGGCTCCAATGAAAACGCCGGCTCCTACTACAACGCCGGCTTTAACTACAACCCCGGCTCCAACTACAACCCCTGCTCCAACTACAACCCCTGCTCCAACTACAATGCCGGCTCCTACTACAACGCCGGCTCCAACAACAACGCCGCCACCAACAACAACCCCAGCTCCGACTACAACCCCTGCTCCAACTACAACTCTGGCTCCAACGACAACTCCGGCTGCAACAACAACGCCGGCTCCAACGACAACACTGGCTCCTACTACAACGCTGGCTCCAACTACAACCCCGTCTCCAACGACAACGCCATCACTAACGAGAATGCTGGTTCCAACTACAACCCCTGCTCGAACTACAACGCCGGCACCAACGACAACGCCAGCTCCAACGACAACCCCTGCTCCAACGACAACGCCAGCTCCAACTACAACCCCTGCTCCAACTACAACTCTGGCTCCATCAACAACCCCTCCTCCAACTACAACGCCGGCTCCAATAACAACCCTGGCTCCAAATGCAACCCCTGCTCCAACCACCACGCCGGCTCCAACTACAACCCCGGCTCCAACAACAACCCTTCGTCCAACTACAATGCCGGCTCCAACGCCGGCTCCTACGACAACAATGCCTCCTACTACAACGCCGGCTCCATCTACAACCCCAGCTCCAACGACAATGCAGCCACCAATGACAACGCTGGTTCCAACTACAACCCCTGCTCCAACTACAACTCCGGCACCAATGACAACGCCGCCTCCAACTACAACCCCTGCTCCAACGACAACGCCAGCTCCTACTACAACGCCAGATCCAACGACAACGCCGTCTCCAACAACAACGCCGGTTCCTACTACCACGCCGGTTCCAATGACAACGCCGGCTCCTACTACAACGCCGGCTCCAACACCGGCTCCAACTACAATGCAGGATCCAAATACAACCTCTGCTCCAACGACAACGCCGGCTCCACGTACAACCCCGGCTCCTAGTACAACCCCTGCTCCAACTACAACGCCGCCACCAACGACAACCCCGGCTCCAACTACAACCCCTGCTCCACCGACAACGCCGACTCCAACTACAACCCCTGCTCCAACAACAACGCCGCCTCCAACTACAACCCCTGCTCCAACTACAATGCTGGCTCCAACAACAACGCCGGCTCCTACTACAATGCCGGCTCCGACAACAACACCGCCACCAACAACAACCCCAGCTCCAACTACAACTCTGGCTCCAACGACAACTCCGGCTCCAACAACAACGCCGGCTCCAACTACAACCCTTCATCCAACTACAATGCCGGCTCCAACGACAACACTGGCTCCTACTACAACGCCGGCTCCAACTACAACCCCGTCTCCAACGACATCACCAACGAGAATGCTGGTTCCAACTACAACCCCTGCTCGAACTACAACGCCGGCACCAACAACAACGCCAGCTTCAAGGACAACCCCTGCTCCACCTACCACCCCGGCTCCAACTACAACGCCGGCTCCAACAACAACGCCGGCTCCTACTACAACGCCGGCTCCAATGACAACGCCGCCACCAACGACAACCCCGGCTCCAACTACAACCCCTGCTCCAACAACAACGCCGCCTCCAACTACAACCCCTTCTCCAACTACAATGCTGGCTCCAACAACAACGCCGGCTCCTACTACAATGCCGGCTCCAACAACAACACCGGCACTAACAACAACCCCAGCTCCAACTACAACTCTGGCTCCAACGACAACTCCGGCTCCAACAACAACGCCGGCTCCAACAACAACCCTTCGTCCAACTACAATGCCGGCTCCAACGACAACGCCAGCTCCAACTACAACCCCGGCTCCAACTACAACCCCTGCTCCAACAACAACGCCGCCTCCAACTACAACCCCTGCTCCAACTACAATGCTGGCTCCAACAACAACGCCAGCTCCTACTACAATGCCGGCTCCAACAACAACACCGGCACTAACAACAACCCCAGCTCCAACTACAACTCTGGCTCCAACGACAACTCCGGCTCCAACAACAACGCCGGCTCCAACAACAACCCTTCGTCCAACTACAATGCCGGCTCCAACGACAACGCCAGCTCCAACTACAACCCCGGCTCCAACTACAACCCCTGCTCCAACTACAACGCCGGCTCCAATGACCACGCCAGCTCCTACTACAACGCCGGTTCTAAATACAACCCCGGCACCTACTACAATGCCAGCTCCAACAACAACGCCGCTACCAACTACAACTCCGGCTCCAACTACAACGCCGGCAATAAGGACAAAGCCGGCTCCAACGACAACCCCTGTTCCAACTACAACCCCTGGTCCAACGAACACGCCAGCTCCAAGTACAACCCCGGCTAAAACTACAATCCCTGCTCCAACTACAACCCCGGCTCCAAGTACAACGCCGGCTCCTTCTACAACGCCGGCTCCAAATACAACCCCTGTTCCAACTACAACCCCTGCTCCAACGAACACGCCAGCTCCAAGTACAACCCCGGCTAAAACTACAACCCCTGCTCCAACTACAACCCCGGCTCCAACTACAACCCCGGCTCCAACGACAACGCCGGCTCCAGCTACAACCCCCGCTCCAACGACTACACCGGCTCCAACTACAAGCCCGGCTACAACTACAACTCTAGCTCCAACAACAACACCTGCTCCAACGACAACCCCTGATCCAACGACAACGCCGGCTCCAACTCCAACCAGGGCTAAAACTACAACGCCGGCACCAACTACAACCCCTGCTCAAACTACAACCCCGGCACCAACTACAACCCCGGCTCCAACTACAACCCCGGCTCCAACTACAACCCCGGCTCCAACTACAACCCCGGCTCCAACTACAACAGCGGCTCCAAATACAACATCGGCTCCAATGACAACGCCGTCTCCTACTACAATGCCGGCTCTAACTACAACCCATGCTCCTACTACAACACCAGCTCCAACAACAACGCCAGCTTCAATGACAACCCCGGCTCCAACAACAACGCCGGCTCCTACTACAACGCCGGCTCCAATGACAACGCCGCCACCAACGACAACCCCGGCTCCAACTACAACCCCTGCTCCACCGACAACGCCGACTCCAACTACAACCCCTGCTCCAACAACAACGCCGCCTCCAACTACAACCCCTGCTCCAACTACAATGCTGGCTCCAACAACAACCCCAGCTCCAACAACAACGCCGGCTCCAACAACAACCCTTCGTCCAACTACAATGCCGGCTCCAACGACAACGCCAGCTCCAACTACAACCCCGGCTCCAACTACAACCCCTGCTCCAACAACAACGCCGCCTCCAACTACAACCCCTGCTCCAACTACAATGCTGGCTCCAACAACAACGCCGGCTCCTACTACAATGCCGGCTCCAACAACAACACCGGCACTAACAACAACCCCAGCTCCAACTACAACTCTGGCTCCAACGACAACTCCGGCTCCAACAACAACGCCGGCTCCAACAACAACCCTTCGTCCAACTACAATGCCGGCTCCAACGACAATGCCAGCTCCAACTACAACCCCGGCTCCAACTACAACCCCTGCTCCAACTACAACGCCGGCTCCAATGACCACGCCAGCTCCTACTACAACGCCGGTTCTAAATACAACCCCGGCACCTACTACAATGCCAGCTCCAACAACAACGCTGCCACCAACTACAACTCCGGCTCCAACTACAACGCCGGCAATAAGGACAACGCCGGCTCCAACGACAACCCCTGTTCCAACTACAACCCCTGGTCCAACGAACACGCCAGCTCCAAGTACAACCCCGGCTAAAACTACAATCCCTGCTCCAACTACAACCCCGGCTCCAAGTACAACGCCAGCTCCAAGTACAACGCCGGCTCCAAATACAACCCCTGCTCCAACTACAACCCCGGCTCCAACTACAACCCCGGCTCCAACGACAACGCCGGCTCAAACTACAACCCCGGCTCCTACTACAACGCAGGCTCCTACTACAATGCCGGCTCCAACAACAATGCCGGCTCCTACTACAACACCGGCTCCAATGACAACGCCAGCTCCAACGACAACGCCGGCTCCAGCTACAACCCCCGCTCCAACGACTACGCCGGCTCCAACTACAAGCCCGGCTACAACTACAACTCTAGCTCCAACAACAACACCTGCTCCAACGACAACCCCTGATCCAACGACAACGCCGGCTCCAACTCCAACCAGGGCTAAAACTACAACGCCGGCACCAACTACAATCCCTGCTCAAACTACAACCCCGGCACCAACTACAACCCCGGTTCCAACTACAACCCCGGTTCCAACTACAACCCCGGCTCCAACTACAACCCCGGCTCCAACTACAACCCCGGCTCCAACTACAACAGCGGCTCCAAATACAACATCGGCTCCAAATACAACATCGGCTCCAACGACAACGCCGTCTCCTACTACAACGCCGGCTCCAACAACAACGCCAGCTTCAATGACAACCCCTGCTCCAACAACAACGCCGGCTCCTACTACAACGCCGGCTCCAATGACAACGCCGCCACCAACGACAACCCCGGCTCCAACTACAACCCCTGCTCCACCGACAACGCCGACTCCAACTACAACCCCTGCTCCAACAACAACGCCGCCTCCAACTACAACCCCTGCTCCAACTACAATGCTGGCTCCAACAACAACGTCGGTTCCAACTACAACCCCTGCTCGAACTACAACGCCGGCACCAACAACAACGCCAGCTTCAATGACAACCCCTGCTCCAACTACCACCCCGGCTCCAACTACAACGCCGGCTCCTACTACAAAGCCGGCTCCAATGACAACGCCGCCACCAACGACAACCCCGGCTCCAACTACAACCCCTGCTCCAACAACAACGCCGCCTCCAACTACAACCCCTGCTCCAACTACAATGCTGGCTCCAACAACAACGCCGGCTCCTACTACAATGCCGGCTCCAACAACAACACCGGCACCAACAACAACCTCAGCTCCAACTACAACTCTGGCTCCAACGACAACTCCGGCTCCAACAACAACCCTTCGTCCAACTACAATGCCGGCTCCAACGACAACGCCAGCTCCAACTACAACCCCGGCTCCAACTACAACCCCTGCTCCAACTACAACGCCGGCTCCAATGACCACGCCAGCTCCTACTACAACGCCGGCTCCTACTACAACCCCGGCTCCAACAACAACCCCTGCTCAAACTACAACACCGGCACCAACGACAACATCGGCTCCAACTACAACCCCTGCTCCAACAACAACACCGGCTCGAACTACAACCCCGGCTACAACCCCTGCTCCAACTACAACGCCGGCTCCAATGACCACGCCAGCTCCTACTACAACCCCTGCTCAAACTACAACACCGGCACCAACGACAACACCGGCTCCAACTACAACCCCTGCTCCAACTACAACCCCTGCTCCAACAACAACATCAGCTCCAACTACAACCCCGGCTCCAACTACAACCCCGGCTCCAAGGACAACGCCGGCTCCAACTACAACCCCTGCTCCAACAACAACACCAGCTCCAACTACAACCCCGGCTACAACTACATCGCCGGCACCAACTACAATCCCGGCTCCAACTACAACTCTGGCTCCAACAACAACACCGGCTCCAATGACAACCCCTGATCCATCTACAACCCCGGCTAAAATTATAACCCCTGCTCCAAATACAACCCCGGCACCTACTACAATGCCAGCTCCAACAACAACGCCGCCACCAACTACAACTCCGGCTCCAACTACAACGCTGGCAATAAGGACAACGCCGGCTCCAACGACAACCCCTGTTCCAACTACAACCCCTGCTCCAACGAACACGCCAGCTCCAAGTACAACCCCGGCTAAAACTACAACCCCTGCTCCAACTACAACCCCGGCGACAAGTTCAACGCCGGCTCCTTCTACAACGCCGGCTCCAAATACAACCCCTGTTCCAACTACAACCCCTGCTCCAACGAACACGCCAGCTCCAAGTACAACCCCGGCTAAAACTACAACCCCTGCTCCAACTACAACCCCGGCTCCAACTACAACCACGGCTCCAACGACAACGCCGGCTCCAACTACAACCCCGGCTCCTACTACAAAGCAGGCTCCTACTACAATGCCGGCTCCAACAACAATGCCGGCTCCTACTACAACACCGGCTCCAATGACAACGCCAGCTCCAACGACAACGCCGGCTCCAGCTACAACCCCCGCTCCAACGACTACGCCGGCTCCAACTACAAGCCCGGCTACAACTACAACTCTAGCTCCAACAACAACACCTGCTCCAACGACAACCCCTGATCCAACGACAACGCCGGCTCCAACTCCAACCAGGGCTAAAACTACAACGCCGGCACCAACTACAACGCCGGCACCAACTACAATCCCTGCTCAAACTACAACCCCGGCACCAACTACAATCCCGGCTCCAACTACAACCCCGGCTGCAACTACAACCCCGGCTCCAACTACAACAGCGGCTCCAAATACAACATCGGCTCCAATGACAACGCCGTCTCCTACTACAATGCCGGCTCTAACTACAACCCATGCTCCTACTACAACACCAGCTCCAACAACAATGCCAGCTTCAATGACAACCCCTGCTCCAACAACAACGCCGGCTCCTACTACAACGCCGGCTCCAATGCCAACTCCGCCACCAACGACAACCCCGGCTCCAACTACAACCCCTGCTCCACCGACAACGCCGACTCCAACTACAACCCCTGCTCCAACAACAACGCCGCCTCCAACTACAACCCCTGCTCCAACTACAATGCTGGCTCCAACAACAACGTCGGCTCCTACTACAATGCCGGCTCCAACAACAACACCGCCACCAACAACAACCCCAGCTCCAACTACAACTCTGGCTCCAACGACAACTCCGGCTCCAACAACAACGCCGGCTCCAACTACAACCCTTCATCCAACTACAATGCCGGCTCCAACAACAACACTGGCTCCTACTACAACGCCGGCTCCAACTACAACCCCGTCTCCAACGACATCACCAACGAGAATGCTGGTTCCAACTACAACCCCTGCTCGAACTACAACGCCGGCACCAACGACAACGCCAGCTCCAACTACAACCCCTGCTCCAACTACAACCCCTGCTCCAACGACAACGCCGGCTCCTACTACCACGCTGGCTCCAATGAAAACGCCGGCTCCTACTACAACGCCGGCTCCAACAACAACCCCTGCTCCAACTACAATGCCGGCTCCAACAACAACGCCGGCTCCTACTACAACGCCGGCTCCAACAACAACGCCGCCACCAACAACAACCCCAGCTCCAACTACAACCCCTGCTCCAACTACAACTCTGGCTCCAATGACAACTCTGGCTGCAACAACAACGCCGGCTCCAACGACAACACTGGCTCCTACTACAACGCTGGCTCCAACTACAACCCCGTCTCCAACGACAACGCCATCACTAACGAGAATGCTGGTTCCAACTACAACCCCTGCTCGAACTACAACGCCGGCACCAACGACAACGCCAGCTCCAATGACAACCTCTGCTCCAACGACAACGCCTGCTCCAACTACAACTCTGGCTCCATCAACAACCCCTCCTCCAACTACAACGCCGGCTCCAATAACAACCCTGGCTCCAAATACAACCCCTGCTCCAACCACCACGCCGGCTCCAACTACAACCCCGGCTCCTAGTACAACGCCGGCTCCAACGACAACCCCGGCTCCAACAACAACCCTTCGTCCAACTACAATGCCGGCTCCAACGCCGGCTCCTACGACAACAAGGCCTCCTACTACAACGCCGGCTCCAACTACAACCCCAGCTCCAACGACAATGCAGCCACCAATGACAACGCTGGTTCCAACTACAACCCCTGCTCCAACTACAACCCCTGCTCCAACTACAACGCCGGCACCAATGACAACGCCGCCTCCAACTACAACCCCTGCTCCAACGACAACGCCAGCTCCTACCACAACGCCAGATCCAACGACAACGCCGTCTCCAACAACAACGCCGGTTCCTACTACCACGCCGGTTCCAATGACAACGCCGGCTCCTACTACAACGCCGGCTCCAACACCGGCTCCAACTACAACGCAGGATCCAAATACAACCTCTGCTCCAACGACAACGCCGGCTCCACGTACAACCCCGGCTCCTAGTACAACCCCTGCTCCAACTACAACGCCGGCTCCAACTACAACGCCAGCTCCAACTACAACGCCGGCTCCAATTGCAACGCCGGCTCCTACTACAACGCCAGCTCTAACTACAACCCTGGCTCCTACTACAACCCCGGCTCCAACAACAACCCCTGCTCCAATTACAACCCCGGCACTAACGACAACTCCAGCTCCAACTACAACCCCTGCTCCAACTACAACGCCGGCACCAACGACAACACTGGCTCCAACTACAACCCCTGCTCCAACGACAACGCCAGCTCAAACCACAACACCGGCTCCAATGACAATGCCTGCTCCAACTACAAGCGCGGCTCCTACTACAACGCTGGCTCCAACTACAATGCTGGCACCAATGACAATGCCGGCTCCAACAACATCCCCTGCTCCAATGACAACACCAGCTCCAACTACAACCCCGGCTCCAACTACAACCCCTGCTCCAACTACAACGCCGGCTCCAATGACCACGCCAGCTCCTACTACAACGCCGGCTCTAACTACAACCCCGGCTCCTACTACAACCCCGGCTCCAACAACAACCCCTGCTCAAACTACAACACCGGCACCAACGACAACACCGGCTCCAACTACAACCCCTGCTCCAACAACAACACCGGCTCCAACTACAACCCCGGCTACAACCCCTGCTCCAACTACAACGCCGGCTCCAATGACCACGCCAGCTCCTACTACAACCCCTGCTCAAACTACAACACCGGCACCAACGACAACGCCGGCTCCAACTACAACCCCTGCTCCAACTACAACCCCTGCTCCAACAACAACACCAGCTCCAACTACAACCCCGGCTCCAACTACAACCCCGGCTCCAAGGACAACGCCGGCTCCAACTACAACCCCTGCTCCAACAACAACACCAGCTCCAACTACAACCCCGGCTGCAACTACAACCCCGGCTCCAAGGACAACGCCGGCTCCAACTACAACCCTGGCTCCAACTACAACGCCCGACCCAATCACAACGGCCGCCCCTATAATTTTGGCCGCTTCAACCACAACGGCCACTCCTACAACTACGGCTGCCCCATCCCCAACAGCTGCTCCTACAACTACTGTTCCTCCAACTGCAACAGCTGCTCCTACAACTACTGTTGCTCCAACTACAACAGCTGCTACTACAACTACTGTTGCTCCAACTACAACACCTGTTCCTACAACTACTGTTGCTCCAACTACAACAGCTGTTCCTACAACTACTGTTGCTCCAACTACAACAGCTGTTCCTACAACTACTGTTGCTCCAACTACAACAGCTGCTCCTACAACTACTGTCGCTCCAATTCCAACAGCTGCTCCTACAACTACTGTTGCTCCAACTAGAACAGCTGCTCCTACAACTACTGTTGCTCCAACTACAATAGCTGCTCCTACAACTACAGTTGCTCCAAATACAGCTCTTCTTATTACAACTGCTGCTCCAACTACAACTGCCACTCCAACTATAACAATCACTCCGACTACAACAGTTGCTCCAACTACAACAGCTACTCTTACTACAACAGCTACTTTTACTACAACAGCTACTCTTACAACAACAGCTGCTCAAACTACAACAGTTGGTCCAACTACAACAGCTACTACAGCCACTTCTAGTACAACAAGCCAGCTAACTACAACAACTGCTCCAAATAGTCAGTACCTATTTCATGACATCACTGACCCATGGTTGTGTCTTCTGTTTTCTGTGCACTCTAATGCAGTTCACCATTCTCATGTAAAATCTCTCATTGTTTATAGACCTCACAACACGTGCAAGATTGGACGTTTCCCTCCGTTCCACTATTGATCTTGACAACATTACAATTATTCCATTTGTGCAAGAGGTAGGTTGACAGCATTTAAAACTTCCAAATGTCCAAAAATGCAACTTTTAGTGTAGTCATATGAAATGAAATATTCAAGGCTTAAATTCATATTTATATTTCTTTTCCATAGTTTTTACTTGATCTACTTTATTGTCAATTTCTTCGCAGTAAATACCATCACAGAGCTGAGCACACATTCTTTCCTGCTCTGTTATGGTAATCTGTTTGGTCACAGTTTAGCAACTGCTGCTCCAAATACAACAGTTACTCCAAATATCACAGTTGATCCTACAACAACTGCCACTCCAACTACAACAGTTGCTTCTACTACAACCGTGTGGTGTAGATACAACTTAAATTGAATTTGAAATGTTTGAACCATAAGTACTTAGGATCATAAATTTAAGTTTTTGAAGCATGAATTTTAGTAGCACAGTATATATTTACTGTGTGCATTCAAGTGTACAAGCTGTGGAATACAAAATATGACATTCATACTCAGCTACTTTTATCCATGATTTCACTCCACAGATTTGAGCAAGATTTTAACATTTTTGTCTGGTTATACTTTATACTTTAATATTTTCCTATTTTTTCAGGTCAAAGCAAGGCTCCAGAAACATTTGAATGGAACCATTAAGATTACAGTGAAATCCATAAGAAGAATTGGATAGTGTTTTTCTTCAGAACAATCTGAAATTTTGGAGAATGGAACACGATTTGCATTACATGCAGAGGAGCATGTTGACCATTCACAAACTATTACAATTTTTTAACGGCTGACCCTTGTCTTGATAAGATTACTGTACCTCACCTGTTGTGTAGCGTACTGCTATAGTATTGATTGTCAAAATGCTAGCGGGCCATGTCAACAGCGGCATGTGATTGGGCTGCTGCATACTAGTTGGCTGCTTTTGTGCTTCGGAAACATTCAAACAGTTCTGAAAAGCTAATATTCTTAACAGAATTTTAATCATATTTATAACTCACTGGGTCATGATCTTGTGGACATTCATAATATTCCTTGATGAAACACCAAAAAGAAGTTGAAACAAGCAACTTTTTACCTTGAAATGTGTGGTTAAATTGGGCAAACTTTTTCATTCGGTACCTTACTCAGCAGGGAGGGGATGCCTGCCCTGATTGGGTTAAGGTGTGGAAGGGAGGAGGTGGTTATGACAAGGACTGGTTTATCTAAAGGCGGACAATTTTGTATCAATTAAAGTGATGTGATGTTTAAAGCTGGGCTGAGCACCATGAGCAATATTTAACATTTAGAGAGTGGTGCTGGTCTGTGAGAAGCTAGGACATTAAGCTCACATGTGTTTCACCAAGCACTACATTTTCAGTCTCCCTTTGCACGTACTGTGGCACTGTTATGTTGTTATGCACGTACTGTGGCACTACAAATGCCCCAATGAGCATAAAATAACATGTAAATATATTTATTTTATTTCAATAAATTGTCCACTTTCGCCGAAGACATCTCACTTGTCGCATGTCTGTTGCATGACCACACATCTTTGCTGATTTTTCTGAGCCCTACTTCCTTGATAAAGTAGTCCCTTATACTGGAATAATCTGTGTTTGCTTCATCCTAGAAGCAAACACAATGTTTTATTTTATTTTGCTCGTTGCATGTTTGTCCATGTCATCTGGGCAAACTAACACACCAGGTAAGGACACAAAGATTTTGGTTCTCCATTCAGGCTAAATTATTAAGACCGAAATAAATAATAGTCCATAACATTTGACTTGTCTGTATAATTTAATCAGAAACTCGAACGCTGACTCAGAAGAAAGTTTTACCTTTTAAAAGGGGACTTTATACGTTATTGGCTTCACTTATTTGAGGCAGAGGAAAGATCTACCTTTAGCGAACGTGTTTCTCACACGACGTCGGTTAAAGAGATACTGCAGAGGCTTTTCTAAGGCCTTTTTTACCGCTTCAATTTGAACTGGAACCCGTGAGTGGGTGTGGTCATATGACGATGGTGCCACGTAGTCATATTATGAATATTCATACGGTCAAAGAGTGAAAGGGTGTGTCGATATAAGTCGTAATATTAACGTTAGCAGTAATACAAAGCAATTCACATTTGAACTGGAACGAACTAGTTAGCAGTAAGGGTCTCAGCATAGAACTATATATTAACTAGAAAGGCAGAAGCCTTCTCAAAACGGCACCGTTTCCACGGCCCAAAGTTTTTTCTCTGATTGGCCAACGTGACCTGTCACGTGAAGGTGGTCATTTTCTCCCCTTTCACAGAGTAATGGCTGCCGTTGTAACTCTAGTTAGCGACCATATACATGTATAGCGACGACTGCAAAGTTATGCTACCGAATAAAAAAGCAAAATGAAAGGTAGCCTAACTTTGTTAGCTACCGTTAGCTAAGTTAGCTCGCAGTAGCAGCCAGAGGCCTAGAAAGGACATGCTATCACAAAAGCCTGTTGATAATACACCAATAGTAGCTCGATGCACATTTAAAAGAAAATAAGCCAGGTATAGCATAATGTTAGTTATACTTTAGAACACATTTGGCTAATTTTAACGTAACCCCCTCGAAACTACAATGGACATAACGTTATTACGATAACCTTCCAATATCAACGTTATAGACTACTGCACTTTAAGACCGCATAAACGGGCACAAGTGTCCGCTATGCGTTAAGATAACTATATATATATATATATAATGTATGTTATATAGCCTGTGTCTAAGTTCATAGACATCCTATACATATAGCTACGCTGTATGTGTAGCCTACGTTGTGGTGAGTGAATACATTTTTTCCTGGTTGGTTCAGTTCAACAAGTTACTATGACAAGGGTGATGCAGGAAAATAAACAGACCTAACAGCAAAGCATATTTGTGGTTAATGCTAATTTAGCTCAAGCAGGACGACGAAGAAGACAATCAGGCTAACCTAACGTTGTAAAAAAAATTCTTCTTACCGTGAAAATATTTAATTTTTCCCCCCAGGGTTTCTGCGCTGTTATGGTTTTGAAAGCTCCGCGCTATGATTCAGGTTTGGCAAAACTGGTATGCAGTAACAACAATGCTATCACATATTTTATAACTCTAGAGATGTATACCTTGCCAAAAATCACAATAGCATTATGCCCCTCAGATGGTACCGACCAACCCTACTGGCTCACGGACTGCTAGGTGTACGAATTATATAGGCCATTGTAATTTTTGACGTAAAAAATTATACCTAACACATAAAAGAGAAAACCTCTGTATCTCTCTGTATGTCTGGTGCACAGCAGCCAGCAGATGGCACGCAATGTGCCCACACACACACACACACACACACACACACACACGCACGCATTAATTAGGTATAGGGCCGACTAAATGGCCAATTAGTGATTGTGTGCTCCAACGGGTATCAGAACTAGTCCATCTGATTATCAACTCATCACCCATGGTAAGGATAAGCCACAAATCAGCTGCGGAGACTACCACCTACAAGTTCATAACAGTGTCATCTTCAGAGATATATGTAGGAAACTTCATCCGTAAACAGAGGGATATTGAAGCTACAACATTATATAATCCTGACCATGTAGGACTACTCAGGAGGTTTCGGGGAGGGGCTAAAGCGCTTCAAAAACATCATGTTATCTAACCCAAACCCTCATATGACAACAATCCAGATGATTTTGGTAGGTAAAATAAGGTCTACACTAGTGCAATTCCAAACATATGACTGTGATTAGGAAAAACATCAATACCTTGAAGGATTCTTTCCACCAAATAAGCAAAAAATCAAAAGACTTGATTTTATCCAGGCTGGAGTCTCAAAGAGTCTAAGAAACTACACCTCAAAGAGGCTGTAGCCAGACAGAGATGAAAATTAAACTTTGTCGTAGGATAAAACTAAAGACATTTTTGGAAAGGCCTTGACCTGGAGAATAACGTATGTCAGTTATTTTGCCCTGACACCCCAGGGGACTCAGTAGCGCCCCCTAGAAGGGCAAAACTGGCCAAACTTCAAATGCTTCTAATTCTGGAACCAATGGACATATCGGGTAGATATTTAACAGGATGATTAACTAACTAGTCTTTCATAAATAATGTCAGAGCCAGCCTTCAAGCTCTAACAGAAGGGCCTGAATAAAACGTTTGATGCTTAATCATTTGATACTTTGATGATTCAATTAGATGATCAATTGGGATCTTAACTGATGCTATATTGAACATACATTTTAAGCCCCAGGTCAATAGGATTAGTATTTTTTTCGTTATTGGTACTAATAGTTTAGAACTACAATTCCCCAAAAACCCGAGAGCTCTACGTAATGATGGCCTGTGAAAAGATGGCGCCGTCTGTAGTCCGTTTAGGGTTAGGGTTCGGATAATAAATATATACGGCTAATCTGGGTCGCCCCATGTAGGGGACAGTATTAAAATTACTTGAGATTGTGGGATTTTGACCATATCCGACATAAACTGTTTGCTTTTTTTGTGACTGAATAAACCTTTCCATGTTTTTTGTGTCCCTATTAACATATTTAGCGGTTATCGCCCTCAACCAGTAGCTACTCAAAAGTCACTCGTCTGGTAAACAAAATTCACTAGCCGGCTAGCTAGCTAACAACCGAAAAGTAGCATAGTAGCCAAGCCCACAGTAATACCTCTAAATTTCGTTCTAGATGTAGCACGAAAACAGTCTGAGAAATGCTAGCATTGAAAATGCATGGGTTTAAATTTCGTTCTGTGTAGCACGATAAAAGTCGGACAATCGTGCTCCGGGTGACGATTCAATTCATTGTCGTGACTATGAGCATGAAAAAGCGTGAGACCGGGTTGATTTTTCACCTGTTAACATAACAAAGTGTACCTTAACCTAAAGGCTAAGACCATTGCGCTATTGTGTGAATCATCCTGCGTGAACACAATTCTGATCATGCTATTCTCCTGTCCTCTAAGGGTCACCATCTTATCTATTTTCTCTCTGTCAGTTATGTCAAGAACAATTGCTACCACTCATCCACCTATACCTGTATACCCAGCTGTTGGTAAGTACTGTATGTGTCAGTTGCTGCTCAAAGTCGAAATGTCTGAATTCACTGGGGTTCTGTTCAAGTCTTTGCTATGTGTGTGCAGGCACCTTGTAACATCTCCCTTTATTTCTGTTTCTGAGGAGGAGAAAATGCTGTGAGTGAGCTGACTACCTGGGTCATGGAGGTGAGTGTCATGTTTTCTTGTTGATCTAAAGAAAGTGGACATACATATGCAATCTCTCTCCCTCTCTCTCTGTGCACATTTGAGGATTAACGTAAATCAAAACATCTGTCTTGCTAGCCAATGGGACAGCCAGTTTTGTGAGCTCATTGCATTAAATGCTGCAAGAGCGACTAGCGCTTTGTGTTAATGTTTTAAAAATACTGCGGCACTCTCCTTTATTTGGTGTTGATTTAAATTTTATGTCTTTCCTTTTAGCCTTTTGTTGTATTTATTTTAACATGATCATTATTATCTTGTTTCCTTCAGATATAAAGACAACCATACATTTTCCAACTGAAGTTGAATAGACCAAGACATGACATATCCCTATCCATGCTTCATAGCCAGATGGGGATGAAGACTCAAGGGGCTCTATTTTAATAAACCAAACGCAATGGTGAACGCAAGAGTAATCGCTTGGCGGTATCGCTCTGAGGGCGTGTCGGCGAGAAATTTGGTAATTTCATGACGGCAATCTTGGCGCACCTTATGGCGGTATTGCTAAAAGGCTGGGTTTAAATGTCCAAGGCGTGTCTCTACGGTAGCCAATCAAATTGTTGTTCTCATGCTTTAAAAAAATCCAGTTGGAACGCAATCGCTACATGCAATTTCATAATGAGCAACCCAAACGCACTGGACCGTCAACGACAAGAGCGATTTTCCGCACAGGAATCAGACATACTTGCAACAGAAGTACAGGCTAGGACTGTAGTAATTTATGGATCACAATCCACACCACCTCGTCTTCCAGAAGTTCGGAAGGCACGGGAGGAGGTGGCGAATGCATTAATTAGCCTACATTTGGTGATGTAGGCATAATTATGATTCAAGTGGTAGGCTTATGATTCAACTGTGCCAATGTGTAATTTATATATTATAGGCTATTGGCCTACATGATCGCAAGTTTCTTGTAAGCTGTCCTGTTTTATTCTAGTAGTTTAAATTAAAATTAATTAATAATAATTATAGGCTATTTGTTAATTAAATGGAAGTGTAATGTTGGCATCACCTATAGACACTACATAGAACTACATGACTAATAAGTTACCAAATTGCCAGAGTCTATTGCGTTTCCGCTAAGAGGTGGTTCCAGCTGATCATAACGCAATGGGTTTTCGTTGGTTCAAATTGTCACTGAGCCGAAAGTATTTTAGAACACGCCCCAGACAGCGCCACCCATCCCACTGCAGCGCAACCGAAAGGATGTTATGTTGAGAATTTGTTGATCCTAGCGGTATTGCTGAGAAACGCCATAGCGCCAGTTTTAAGACGTTGATGCTGTCAACAAGCTTGCGTTTGACTATACCGTCCCCTTGCGCTGGTTTGAAAATAGAGCCCATGATGTGTCCGGAAACTCATTCTTGGTGATCTTGCAAATTGTGTGCCTCAACATAGCTACCTGAACTCCACCACTTGCTTCCTAAACACATTTTTTAATATGTATATGATGCAGTATTTTCTACTGCTTTAGCATGTATTGTGTCCATTCAGCAGAGGTTTAAAATCAATAAAGATGTTTACATTTTTAAAATCAATGTCAATGTGTTATCTATTTTAGTAACAGAAGTAGTTGTTTTTGTAGATTTTGACTACTTTGAGCAAGAATTTGTAAAATGTAGTCATAAAATGATTTATGACCTATGATTACATTGATAATTAATTGATTTAACATCAGTTACGTTGATTTCCAGTTAACATCAACATCGTTTCAACGTTACTTCAAGATGCTGATTCAACGTAAACTCGATGAGCACCTGGACGCAGAATCAACATCAGAGATCAACATTGAATCAATGCAATTCAATGTTGATTCAATGTTTCCTTGCTTTTGGGGATTAACCCACGTGTCAAGATACAGTACGAAATATAGCTATCATTCTTATAAGTGAGTAGGCCTACCATATATGAGTTATTTGTCATTCTTAAATTTAGTAGCAATTCATTGTCATGATGTCACACTATGACAATATCATAGCAATTGGATGGCAGTGATAATCAGTAATCACCAATGTTATTGCCCAGCCCTATAAACCAACCAACGTTTCAATTAATTATAAAACTTGTTTTTTTATTTAAGGGTTCATAGTTTGCTTAAGTCATACAGTGGTATAAGGAGAAATTGCTATTTTTTTTCATTTGTAAAGACTAAATAATCAAATGTACACCATTCAAAATTATGAATCATGAATAAGGGAAACATTTTTATTCTTCGATATGCTGCGTTTCATTCACAGCAAGTTTAATCACCGTCTCCAACGTTGTCCTGGATAAGGGGGAAAAAACGTAGAGACGATAGGAGTTTGTTATAGGACACAGCAAAGTTCAGCAGCCTGTCTCAGTTTAAAGCCCACTCACCACATCAAGGTGCAGGCTGAACGTGAGAACACAGGATAAGACGCACATCCACAAGACAAACCCTGACAAGACACATTAAAATGACAAAGTCACATTAAGGAAAAATGTACAGGTTTACGTGGGATCTAAGTGGTAGCCTACTAGCAAAACTCATCCAGGGGTGTCTGTAAGTAAAGACACTTACTCGTTTATGCGCTGTTAAAAGTGCATTACCGTATCTGGTTTTGATGTGCAACTTCAGTTCCTCAATCCGGTTGATTTCTTTTGAGCGATGAGAGGATGCACACGTGTAAATCGACATACAAAAGCAACATAATAGTAAACGCAGCCACAATAACTTAATGTAATGTTATGTAAAGCTACAATGTCCTATAGCCTAGATGGGCTATAGACAACGGGGAGCACTCGCTGTTCTTCGCAAACATTTACCGCATAGCCTACTGTGTCACGCGGTTAGACAATATATGGTATTTCGAAAAATATAACCAGCTAATGACATGTTGGATCCACTAACCTTTCCCTTATATTAAAACAAAGTCCTTTACAGCACGCTTTCCTGAGTCCAGCGCCTACCCAGATCCACTCTAACCGCAGAGTGGATGTCGTGAGAACATTCGATGTTATGTGAAAACCAAAACAATAAGTACATAGATAAAACATTAAATATGTCTATTATATGATTATGTTTACATAATTAAACAAGAGCAACATAATTGTAAACGCAGCCACAATAACTTAATGTAATGTTATGTAAAGCTACAATGTCCTATAGCCTAGCTGGGCTAGACAACGAGGAGCACTCGCTGTTCTTAGCATTTACCGCATAGCCTACTGTGTCACGCGGTTAGACAAAATATGGTATTTCGAAAAATATAACCAGCTAATGACATGTTGGATCCACCAACCTTTCCCTTATATTAAAACAAAGTTTTATACGCTTTCCTGGGTCCAGCGCCTACCCCAGATCCACTCTACGTAGAGTGGATGTCGTGAGAACATTCGATATTATGTGAAAAGCAAAACAATAAATACATAGATACAATCTTAAATAGGTCTATGATACGATTACGTTCACATTATTAAATAACGATTATTGCATCTGCTTGTTTATTTTGTTTAATCCGTAACGTTAGTCTGTGGTATGGCTAGGCAGTAGCCTAGCTCCAGCGGTAACATTACATTACATCCGGACCGGTCCCTGACTCAAGTCTTGAGTCAAGATTTCCGTGAACCAGCCTTGCGCGGCTAGCTAGTGTGGTGTAGCCATGTAACTGTAGCCTAAATAATTAGAAATCGCGACCACAGTGGAACTTGTTGCCTATTTTTCCAGGTATAGCCTCTCAGGAATGTCTATGTTATTGTTAGACTGTTAGAATGAACTATGGTGATCTTGTAGTGTTATCGTAACGTTAGACAGATTCATGGCTAGGCTATAGGCCACGGATATCTTGTTGAAATACCTCAGCCTAACGTGAGCAAAACTGCAAATCCAGATAAATTTAGTTACTAAAAATCTTTAATAACTGTCTTGTTAACTAGCGTTATTAACAATACGCCGGGAGCCGGACAACATTTCTGTAGCCAACCTGATGTTGACCCGCTACCGTTAGCGTCTTGCTATCCGGGCGGCTTTTCAGACTTCAACACTAGCTAACATATTCACTGGGTGTGTTACTAATTAGTGTAATCTAACAACACCCATCTTGAGATATGAAGTATGACCTTAGCAATATTACACACGCGAAAGCATTTGAAAACCATTTCATTATTATGCACAAGATAGCTGGTAAGCGAATTTCATATAGCTACAGCAACGGATGCAGTTAGCTGAATGCTCATAGCAAGTCAGCTAACCATAGAGTTCAATGAAGGTTGAGAGAATGGATTTGAGGCGAAATGCCAATAGGCCTCCTCACGTGATTGCCCTGTGACGTAACTAAAATTACCACGTGACCATGTTCTTAACCAATCACAGTTCAGTGCGCTTACTAAACACTCACCGATGAGTATTTTAAATCATGGCTCTCTTTTTTCTGTGTAGGCTAAAGAAATTTTGAACCCAGGAAAAATGTAAAATGTGATTGCCTGCGTCTATTGACTACAATATTGTGAACTTTTGATACCTAGATTGCGCTGGGGCCACTCTGTTGACTTTCACAACGCTCTATTGGAAATACATGGCAGAGCTCATAATAATACTATTTCCGGGCCATGGCAGCCATCTTGCGGCGGTGCCATTGCGGAAGAACCCAAATTGAATAGGGCTGAATGGAACCACGTGACCACGTTTCCTTTCTAGTTAATATATAGTTCTATGGGTCTCAGTCTCAAAGAGGAAAAAAAAAACCGTTGGTCTCTGCTTTTATACCACGTGCCCAGCCGAGACCACCCCCTAGGATCCACCCATTTTTATGTTAAGGATCTCGTGACGTCACGAATCCCCGGAAACTAGCGTATTGGTAAGCCTACACAAAAACTCAGATAAAACTATTTTGACTAAACATGAGATTTTCGGACATAAACAGTTGTGTATGATCATAATCTAACCCAAAACGGTTTTCGGTTTTCTACGGGAAAAGTTTTATACTTTGAATAAGTATCGATTTATGCTTAGCGTTCGTATTCTATTGTGTCCTTGAAGTTTCGCTTGGTATTGTCGCTTTTAGCGACATATAGGCTATCAGTAGCTAGCCTACACTTGCACTTATCAAGAGCACTTCACTTGTGAAAAGTCAAGCGACACTTCACTAAAAGGGTTGTTCCTTGTACGAGCACTGCGTCATTGTATGATAAACTGGGGTGCGTTTCCCAAAAGCATCTTAATTAAAACGCTCTTTGAAACGCTCGTAGATTAACGATTAGTCCAAATCAGTCTTAGACTGTTAAGTGCGTTTTAGAAGCCCATAAATCACATACTTTATTTGATTTTCGTGTTAGTGTTCATTCAATTTTAAGGTTACCATAACCACTGATTGTTTTAAAAAAAATATATATAATGATGTTAGATACAACAATATTTACGTTTATTTCTTTTTATATATTTGGAAATTACCCATAAAAGCCATTCCTTAAATAGCCTTATAAATAAATAAGTTTGAGACAAGTAAAATCAGTGGGAAAAAGATTTTATTTCAAAAGAAACTCTGACGTGCCTAACCGGCCATGTATTGGACAATACAGTGGGGTTCGCGTCTCCCAATCTATCGCCTCTCCTCCTCCCGTATCAGCAGCACCATAGACAGAAGTACATAGATGTAAAATCTAGGGATCAAAAAGGAAAAGTCCTGCTATGTGTTTCTTCCACCCATGAACTCAGCCAGCTGATTTCACTAATTAGTTACACCTCCTGGCTGAAGAATTGTACAAATTAGCAAATCCAGGTGATTGGAACTAAATACTGGGGAGGATTTTTTACTTTCTGAACCCGGATTTTAAACTTCTGGCTAAGTAGTTTTTCAGAGGTGACTGCGCGTTCACGCTTTAAGAACTGTTTTGGGAAACGCGTGTTACAAATTAAAGAACCGTCGTAGAAGCGCTCGTTGAAATCGCATTTAACCCTAAGATTGATCGTTATCGGGAAACGCACCCTGGTTCATGTGTTAATTGAGGTAATTATGTGTGACTGCATTCTTAAATCCATATTGAAATTTATAGTGTGACTTGCTGTGATTGTGCATTGTGTTGATGCATCACGTGTGGCTGATAGCCCATAGACTCTCAAACTGTTAAAAACAATAATGTGACACCTCCATGTCTAGTTCATGTTTTAAGGACACCACATTTTGTGTCACTTTTCAAAGCAGTCTGTGTTAAAATCAAATTGTATCATCTGACACGAAATTCTTTGAAAGTAACACAAAAAGTGTGTTCGACACATACTTTTTTTATAGTGTAGCCTACGACCATGCTTATGTTGCAGCGTGTAATTGTAACTTTAATTTTCCAAGTTAAGTTTCGGGAGGAAACCGTGGACGAGAAGTAGGCTACCAATATAATAATAAAATAAAGCTTCAAATAAACTTTTAAGTAATCCATTATTTTACCGATGTTAAGGTTCATTGTGGCCCTATATGTTTGAGCCACCCCGTTGCTGCTGCTGCCGGAGCTGCAGAAAATGCAGTCCACCTCCGAGAGAATCTTGATGTTTCTGAATGGTATGATAACAGTGGTATGTAACGTCAGCAGCTGTAATAAATATTTGCCTAGAATCCGGAATCCTGTTTTATTTTTCTATTAACGTTACGTTACCATTACCGCAATAACAGGATAGCTTTGTGCAGATTGCTGGACAGCAACAACTACTGCCACTAATAGCAGTAGTAATATCTAATTATCAATATCTCGCTGGACTAAGCAAAGCTCCACCCATTGGCTCTGCAGTGAGGAGCCTCTCCCAAATCCGGCGACGACGCATGGGGACGCGCAGGAACCCCAAACTGCGCGTTTGGTGGGCGGTGCAATTAGACGGGTTAAGTAGCCTACGTGAGAACATTAACGGCACCTGATTGGTTAGATGAATTTTGCCTGCATTTTCAAACCGGAACAATATGGCGGCCTGTTAATAAACTTTCTTTTATAACACTTAAACGGACCACTGTGTTAAATGTGTTGGAGGAAGAAGAAACTGCTTTCGCAAACTGTATCTTGCACAAACCTTAAAAATAAATAAACAAAATAAGTTTATTAAGAGTTTGTGCAAGATACAGCATGCATGAGCATAAACCTTTTTAACCCTAACGAAAATGAACTATAGTAAAACTATAGTATGTCGACACCATATACGATACAAATAGTATACTATTACTGTAGTTTTTTCGTACATACTACAGTCATACTATTGTCCTATAGGGATAAATACTCAATAGTTATTATAGGGGGTGAAAATACTATAGTGATACTATTGTACTATAGTGACAAATACTATAGCATTATTATAGTGGGTGAAAAACTATAATATTATAGTTTTCTGGAAGATATATAGTATAGCAATACTATAGTTCATTTTTGTTAGGGAATGAATCTACTCTGTTCTCCAAGCACCTGTTTTATTTTTACTATTGCCAGTTGTGCAAAGCTTTTTCTCTTCTTTTCCTGATAATTCATAATAATTTGTATAGTTTTTTATTTATTTTTGCTTCTGTCAGCACAACAGCTGTATTCGGTTAATGTTTCTCGCTCATGCTCAGATGCACTACTTGGTGGTTAAGTCAGCTATAGCTAGGGAGGCCTACGTGACGTTGGAAAGCAGCTGTGCTGTTCCCTCCCACAGCCAGGGAGACCTACAGGCTTGTTCTCATGGAATATCTCTCATTGTCTACAGACCTCACAACGTTTGCCAGATTGGAAGTTTCCCTCCGTTCCACTGTTGATCTTGACAGTATGACAATTATTCCATTTGTGCGACAGGTAAGTTGACAGCATTTGAAACTTTTCTGTCAATGGAATTAAGGGTTGATGGCTGTGGAGCCCGGTTTGTGACATGGCATATTATCCTGGTGGAAGTATCCATTAAAAAAAGGGTAGACTGTGGCCATAAAGGGATGCACATGGTCAGCAACAATGTTTATGCATGTTGTGGCATTCAAATGATGCTCAATTGTTTTTAAGTGACCTAATATGTGCCAAGGAAACATCCCCCACACCATTAAAACATAACCAGCCTGCACCGTTGACACAAGGCAGGATGGATCCATGGATTCATGCTGTTTACTCCAGATTCCGCAAGTCAGAGCAATCTTTCTTTTTTCAATCTTCAATTGTCGAGTTTTGGTGATCACGTGCCCACTGTAGCCTCATCTTCCTGTTCTAAGCTGACAGGAGTAGTCTTCTGCTGCTGTAGCCCATCCACTCCACAGTTCGATGTGCTGTGCATTCAGAAATGCCCTTCTGCACACCACTGTTGACGCCCATTCTCCTCTGACCTCTCATTAACAAGGCGTTTTCACCCACAGAACTGCCACTCTGGATGTTTTTTTTTGTTTTTTGCACCATGTAAACTAGAGACTGTAGTGTGTGAAAGTCCCAGGCGGGTAGTGAAAAAAATGCTGGAACGACCATGGGCTCTATCTTGGCGCTTGGTCTAAGCGCATGGTGTAAAGTCCATTTAGGACGTGTCCAAGTCCACTTTTGCTATTTTAATGGCGTGTATTTTGGGCGCTAAGCACGGTGCAACGTGCAAATGGGCTGAATCTAGTTTCTTGGGCGTGACATGCAATAAACCAATCAAAATGTCATATCCCGTTCCCTTTAAAAGCCTGCCTTTCCACCTTGGCGGATTGCTTGATGGCGAAACTGACATGCTCGTGCGTGTTTAGTGCGATCAAGGAATAGGCTAAATGGAGTATGATGAATATTATTCGGACTAACCATTAGCCTATGAGTTCCCAGTAATTCCAGACAGAGCTGTTATTTTACAAAATATATGCGGTTAAATTTAATTAAAAGGAGCTGCAACAGCTAAGAATAAGCTATGAATGGCTTCAGTCTCACCTTAGAAAACGCCAAATTAGCCTGCTTGTTCAACTAATTTCATTTGATTATGCAATGAAAGTGTCAAACATCAATTCCATGGGGCTGTTCTCATGGAGTTCTCGAAGTTCAAGCTTCATCCAGAGTTCATTAGGCTACCTGCATAGCAATATTGATTAATAACATAAATTGTGAGGTCCCCGGGTTCCGTTATTATGTGTAAATGACAATTCGCGCATTAGTCTTGATATAGGCAAATGGAAAGCCATTTTTAATGCATAGCCCTGGTCCCGTAACAGAAGATTGTCCCCCCAGAAGATTACAAGAATTATTGGCAAATATAGGCTAAGTCATGAATTGATCCAGGATAATTGCGAATAGTCTATAGCCTACATGTAACCTTACACGTACTATCGCACATCGCCTGGATGTTGATGGAGTGGGCTGAAAGCAATTTAATTTGGCATTCCCCTTCGCTGAGGGACAGGTAGCTATGTGGTCTTTGACCTATGGACCCTTTTATTATTATGCATTTTTTTACATAGCCTAGCCTACACAATAATAATATTAGTCATGCTTGTGCGCACCCCTGTGTGTAACAGATAGGAGGGTGTACGCACGTTGTAGACATACTTATATGCGCCGTTAAAATAACATGTAAACAACTGCAACATGACTTTAGACCAGGTTTGTTGTGGTTTTAGCGCAAGTGCTTTCTGCTGGCTCAAGATAACAATACGCCAAAAATAATCCTGGCCACTCCTCATCTCAAAACCAACACGCCCAGTTCACTTGTAATGGGCGCAAGAATACATGGGCCCTATCTTACACCCGGCGCTAAGCGGCGCTAACCCAAACGCAAGTGTCTTTGCTATTTTACACCCGGCGTAAAATACTTTTGGTGCCCTAAAATGGGGGGACTGTGTAAAAATGGCTACAATTGCTAAAGTACAAATAGAATGAAATAGAAATAGTAGTTAATAACATTATCAATATCTTGACTGTATTTTTTTGATCAATTTAATGCTACCTTTGTGAATAAAAGTTTTTAAAAAATTCAAAAACATAAGTGTCTCAGTGATTCCAAACTTTTGAAGGCTATTGTATGTGTGTGTATATATACAGTGCCCTCCACTATTATTGGCACCCCTGGTAAAGATGAGTAAAAAGGGTTATAAAGGGTTATAAAAAACGAACCGTTTGGTGAATTAGCTTAATGTCACACTGAAAAAATAAGAAAAATCCAACCTTTAGCTGAAGTAAATTTATTATGAGAAAAAAAAAATTCCTCAAGAAATAATAATTTTTAACAAAACCACGCGTGCCACAATTATTGGCACCCCTGCATTTATATATAGAATAAAGTAATCATTTTTAATATTTGGTCGCATATCCTTTGCATGCCATGACTTCCTGATGTCTGTGACCCAACAACATCAAAAGTCTCTTGATATCTGGTACTCTTACAAGCGATACTATAACGTCTCTGCATTTGAATGGATCTCTATGGGAATTGGGGGGTGGGACTAGATTTATCTGTAAATTATGCTGGAACAGTATGGAATACATGGTTTGTAAAATGGCTGTAAGTCATCAAGGGTCTGAGGTATCAAACGAGCCTCAAACCATCACTCTGCTGCCAAATATGCTTTAAGGGTTATTTTTAAGATATTGTCTGTGTTACGACTCCGAGCAGGGACTGGACTTAAATGCACAACTCACACTCAAGGGATTCCAATAATCCAATAATTTATTGCTTCGACCAGAACTCCTGAAGCATAGGGAGAAGTTTTAGACAGACAAACAGAAACCAGTAATGGATCAGCAGCAGGAGAGCGGGAGCGGGAAAGGCCAGGGACTGGATGGTGGCAGGAATCCGGGCAGGTGCAGCAGAGGAGGAGCGTGGAGTGGGAGACGGGGCAGCGTGGAGTGGGCACAAACTAGGGTTGCCAACCATCCCTTGAAATAAGGGATCGTCCCTTATTTGGACAATAAAAGACCCGTCCCTTATTTCAAGGGACGGTTGGCAACCCTAGCACGAACAGCTGCAGATTGGTAGACTTAGAGCACAGACAGGATAGGCACGAACAGCTGCAGACTGGTAGCAGACAAGAGTTAATTGACAGCAAGGCAAGACTGGGTAAGTGGCAAGTTATAGCAGCTTTTAGCAAGAGTTAATTTAAGCAAGGCAAGACAGAGCTAGATACAAAGTATCAGACGAGACAAGACCAGAGTATTACTACAACGAGACTTAACGAACTGGCACAGGACAAAGAACACCGGGAGACTAAATACAAGAGTTAATAGGTATCAATAATGTGCAGCGTGCGAATGTATGTGTGCGTGATTAGCGGAGCAGAGAGTGTGAAGAATGCATGCAGAGAGAAGGAAAGAGATAGGCGGACACAGAGCAAGGGAACGGAGTGACACGAAAGGGAAAAACCACGCCCAGCCTGCAGCACGAGGGGAAACAAACAGGAATACAAAAACAACGATACGAGAGGAAACAGGTAAAACACGGGACACAAAGGGGACGGGAAGGAGAGCGTCACAGTCTGTCCTAAAAAGTAGTCAAAACTAATCTAGCATTATCAATGTTGCGAGTAATGTTTGTGTATGTGTGTGTGTGTGTAGTTAAGTGGTTTAAAAACTGGTTTACTTCCAAACTGCTAGGACTTCAGAAGAGAAACCCGCCTCCCCAATCCACTCCCCTTTATTAACTTGGGCTTCCTTTTCCCGTCAGTGGGTGGGGCAAATCCATTATATTAACTCAAACAGGTATTCCAGGTAAGTATGAACCAAATATATAGGAAGCCTTTGTAAAATTATGCCTCACATGCTCAAAAAAAAAAAGATCACAGGTCCTTTTTTGTCTCCTACAATACCAGGCCCTAATTGTGACTGCTGTCCGCAAAACAATTACATTTCAACATTGAAATCTTCAGTGAGTCAAATATGAAATCATATTTTACATCTCACAAAAAAAGATAAAATAACATATGGGATGTTGTTTTCTTTGATTTTTAACTCTCTGCTGCTTCCTGCAGTGGAAACAGCTTACTTAGTGATGGGCTGCTCTTGAGAATTACACTCCACACATGACCCTTATGTACATACTCTACGCAAGGAACGAACGCAATGACGCAAAGAGCAACACGGGGCGTTCCTCGCATTCTTGAGTAGCAAAATGTGTAGCCCAAATTTTGTAACGCAACGAAAACATGTGGTTCAATTACTATACTGTTCAAGGAACAACTGCAAATGAAAAAGTCATCATTTTGGTGTAAGGTTACTCACTCCAACCAGATTAGCCTAGGCTACCAACTAGTGGATTAGCAGGATATAACCAGAGACGGCTAAAAGAAGCCTGTAAAAATGTGTATGGTATGTAAGCAAAGAGCTTGCGTATGTCCCGAATCTGTGTTCATGTCTGATTTCCTTGCATAGAGTATGTACCAGGCCTTAGAGTCTGCAATGGGTTTAATGATTCTGCCCATCATCCAAGTGTTTCTGGGTGCAGAATGGTCAATGAGCACAAGATCATTTGCTGTAAGGTTATTTTTCTTGAGGTTGCACTTCTGTCTTTTGCATTAATGGGAGGTATTCTCATATCCAGCTCTTCCTGAACAGATCCACAATGTACTGTTACCTGTCTCCATCTGTGTCTAGAATATGAGTCTTTGCTTAGTTGTGAATAATCCAGGAGGCAAAATGGACTGCAATAAGTAAATGGGCGTGATGGCCTCAAGGTCATTTGGGTCATCAGATACTGGGGTAATCGGGCAGTCATTTAAGATGGCCTCAAAATCAAGCGGTTTGTAAATCCTCCTCATGCAGTTGCTGTTGTCTTAGGCCTGACTTGTCTCATCAGCCTCTCCCAAACCCCACCATGGTGGGATCCAGAGGGTGGCTTAAAAACCCACTTTATTGAATTTTCTCACAGTGGCTTCAGCAGCCACTTTGTCAGTTTGTAATTTTTGTTCTCTTTTTACACAGTTTCCGAAGTGTGAGCCTCATCTTTACCATCCAAGGCACAGCTCTCTTTTAGCGCTTCCACTCAGACAAGTGTTCCAGCAGTAATGCTGTTGGATCTTGAAATAATTTTACTATGACATTAGCGTGACCTTCTGTCACTTGTTTAATGGGTATGCAGACATCCTCACAGAAAGCTATGTGTGACGTTACTGTTTCTGAGTATTCATAAAATATGTCACGAGTCCTTAAATATGTTCCAGTCAGTACAGTTGAAACAGTCCCTTATAGTTTCAACTGCATCATTAAGGTTCTGATCCCATGTCTGAATTCACGATACCAAACTCCCCAGTGTCCAAATATGAATTGACAACTAAATAAAATATTTAATAAATATAATTCCTGTGTTTATGAAAACATGCAATTTGGTGATCGCACCTTCAACTGCTTTTTTGGCAGCAATCATAATCATATTGCTTGTAATGTAACGCAACACCCTCCCTTCTGGACTGGTATTTATTAGTCCTACTTCCTTAAAGAAGACACAACATGTTAAACAAGACGGAATCAGTTTTCTCTTCAATTGGAACAATCTGACCTGGAAGTAAACATGTTTTATTTTGTTTTTTTTCTTGGATATTTACCCTTGTGCTTTGGACAAACAACAGGTAAGAAAATTATCAGATGTTTAGAGTTCACCAAAATGGGCTCACCTTTCTTGCACAAAAACATATCCATTGCTAGACACATTTGTGTCTCAGAATAATTTAATCAGTTGCTCAGATTAAATGAGTATTTTAGTATTCATATTTAGTTTAATAGTTTAATATTGTTTAACATTCATATGTACAGTAAATACTTTAATATGAGGTGGCACTGTAGGATTAAATCATAAGATGATGTTGTAAAAGAGAAACTTGTCCATAGTCCATTTCAGTACACTGCGACAAATACAGTAAATGCCATAATTTAAAACATACTTATTACATTGACATTCTTAGAGCATTATCTTAATATATTTTATGTGTGAATGACAAAATTAATTTAAACCAGTCATTCATTTGTTGGTAATCATTCTCTCAAGAGATAAGACTGCCTCCTACTAGACAAGCAACACTTCCTTCAGTAGCAACTCCCAGGATGTCTCCCATTCAAGTACAGTGGAACTCCGTTATAATGTAATAGTGAGGGTCCATGAATTGCCAATGCAGGGACACGTTATAACAGGGTCATTATAAATTTTTCAAATTCTCACCCGAATACCTCTGTCAAACCAGACGTCCATGACCCAGTTATAGGCCTATAACTGGCCGTTTTAGAGGGATCTTTACCTGGCTTTACAAAAGGTAACACCACCGCATGTTTCCAACACAAAGGTAACAACCCAGTCCTCCAAACCTTATTATACAATTCTAATATTGCTTTCATCACATTGTCTGATGCATATTTTAACATCACATAACAAACTCTATCTTCTCCAGGAGCCATCTGTCCACATCCCTCCAGAGCCCTTATCAGTTCATACATGCTAAACTCTACATCCATGACATTACCATTCTCTCATTCCCTCCTCAAAACATCTCTGTGCTCCTTTATCATTTCCCTTTGCCTCCTTTTGCTCTCGTTGCATAAATGAATAGCAGCAAAAGCTCTACCGAGTAGATTTGCCTTTTATTTATTTGTTACAGCATATCTCTTTCCACCAACACTGGAATTCCTGTAGATTTCCTTTTTCCCATCATTTTTTAAAACATTTTCCACACTGTGCCAATTTCCGTGCTTCGACCAAAAGATTAACAAAATTCACGCCATGCCTCACGTTTTGCTCTGTTAATCTTTCTTCTTGCTACAGCTCTACTCCGCTGGTATTCAATGCAAATATTTTCTGTCAATCCCTATTTTAGTACCGAAGAGCTTTATCTCTATGTGATGGAGGGGAAGGGGTCGGAGAACCAGACGCGACAGTACGGGGATCTAAAAGCTGCCCACCAAAGTAGAGTAACCACAAGTTCAAAGGGGGGAATCAGGAAACAGGAACAGAACAGAAAAATACTCCTACGGGAGATAACCCCCCGGCGTATAAGCCAACAGTAAACAACCCAGAAAAGAGGGTGAATACTAACTCGTAGACACGAGCAGAAATAGGCAGCAAGAGAAAAAAAACCTCCAGCTCAATGTAAAATAAATGAGCTAAAATAAAGGAGGGACAGGAGAAAAGGGTAACAAAGGTTACAGCCTCGAAGAGGACTGAAAGAAAACCAAGGGTAGAAACTGCTGAGAACAAAGGAACAGTGAAAATCTTAGGTGGAATTTCCACCAAGCTCAGAGTAATGTGGAACAACAATCTTTAGCAGACTAAACATAAAGACATTGCCCACGCTAAGTTCCTATACGTAATTACCGGCCAAGGGGTGATCGGAGTTTACACTGAAGCACTGGCAGAGTGGCAGCAGGCTGCTTAAATAGGGGAATGCAGCTGGAACCAATTAACAAAATGGTCCCAGGAGGAACAAGAGAAAAAGTAACAAGAGAGCCCTCCAGCAGCCAGGAGTCGCAACTACCACCAGAGAACTCTCAGCAGACCCCTAAACCCATGACAGGACCCGCCCTCTAAGGAATAGCCCCAGACGGTCCTTCAGAACCATGAACTATCGACCCTGCTCAGAGAGCCACGGACGGAGGCGGAAGCCGAAGGCACATCCGGAAGAGAGGGAAAGCACGGGGTGGAGCGGGTCCCTCTCCCACATCTCTCTCTCACTCTCCCTGACACGATTGTCAATGCGAATGGCAGTTGTAACCAAGGCGTCAAACATGGCAGGCGGTTCGAGCGCTGCCTGAGCATCTTTAATGGGATCGGAGAGTGCATTGGTGAATAATGTTATGAGTGGACCCTCTGCCCAGCCAGTTTCGCCTGCCAATGCCCGGAACGTAATGGAGAATTCCGCTTCACTGCTGTTCCCCTGACGTATGCAAGTCATTCTCATAGCTGCTTCCTTACCAGTAATCATAATCATATTGCCTGTAATGTAACGCAACACCCTCCCTTCTGGACTGGTATTTATTAGTCCTACTTCCTTAAAGAAGACACAACATGTTAAACAAGACGGAATCAGTTTTCTCTTCAATTGGAACAATCTGACCTGGAAGTAAACATGTTTTATTTTGTTTTTTTTCTTGGATATTTACCCTTGTGCTTTGGACAAACAACAGGTAAGAAAATTATCAGATGTTTAGAGTTCACCAAAATGGGCTCACCTTTCTTGCACAAAAACATATCCGTTGCTAGACACATTTGTGTCTCAGAATAATTTAATCAGTTGCTCAGATTAAATGAGTATTTTAGTATTCATATTTAGTTTAATAGTTTAATATTGTTTAACATTCATATGTACAGTAAATACTTTAATATGAGGTGGCACTGTAGGATAAAATCATAAGATGATGTTGTAAAGAGAAACTTGTCCATAGTCCATTTCAGTACACTGCGACAAATACAGTAAATGCCATAATTTAAAACATACTTATTACATTGACATTCTTAGAGCATTATCTTAATATATTTTATGATGTGTGAATGACAAAATTAATTTAAACCAGTCATTCATTTGTTGGTAATCATTCTCTCAAGAGATAAGACTGCCTCCTACTAGACAAGCAACACTTCCTTCAGTAGCAACTCCCAGGATGTCTCCCATTCAAGTACAGTGGAACTCCGTTATAATGTAATAGTGAGGGTCCATGAATTGCCAATGCAGGGACACGTTATAACAGGGTCATTATAAATTTTTCAAATTCTCACCCGAATACCTCTGTCAAACCAGAAGTCCATGATCCAGTTATAGTCCTATAACTGGTCGTTTTAAAGGGATCTTTACCTGGCTTTACAAAAGGTAATACCACCGCATGTTTCCAACACAAAGGTAACAACCCAGTCCTCCAAACTTTATTATACAATTCTAATATTGCTTTCATCACATTGTCTGATGCATATTTTAACATCACATAACAAACTCTATCTTCTCCAGGAGCCATCTGTCCACATCCCTCCAGAGCCCTTATCAGTTCATACATGCTAAACTCTACATCCATGACATCACCATTCTCTCATTCCCTCCTCAAAACATCTCTGTGCTCCTTTATCATTTCCCTTTGCCTCCTTTTGCTCTCGTTGCATAAATGAATAGCAGCAAAAGCTCTACCGAGTAGATTTGCCTTTTATTTATTTGTTACAGCATATCTCTTTCCACCAACACTGGAATTCCTGTAGATTTCCTTTTTCCCATCATTTTTAAAAACATTTTCCACACTGTGCCAATTTCCGTGCTTCGACCAAAAGATTAACAAAATTCACGCCATGCCTCACGTTTTGCTCTGTTAATCTTTCTTCTTGCTACAGCTCTACTCCGCTGGTATTCAATGCAAATATTTTCTGTCAATCCCTATTTTAGTACCCGAAGAGCTTTATCTCTATGCGATGGAGGGGAAGGGGTCGGAGAACCAGACGCGACAGTACGGGGATCTAAAAGCTGCCCACCAAAGTAGAGTAACCACAAGTTCAAAGGGGGGAATCAGGAAACAGGAACAGAACAGAAAAATACTCCTACCAGAGATAACCCCCCGGCGTATAAGCCAACAGTAAACAACCCAGAAAAGAGGGTGAATACTAACTCGTAGACACGAGCAGAAATAGACAGCAAGAGAAAAAAAACCTCCAGCTCAATGTAAAATAAATGAGCTAAAATAAAGGAGGGACAGGAGAAAAGGGTAACAAAGGTTACAGCCTCAAAGAGGACTGAAAGAAAACCAAGGGTAGAAACTGCTGAGAACAAAGGAACAGTGAAAATCCTAGGTGGAATTTCCACAAAGCTCAGATTAATGTGGAACAACAATCTTTAGCAGACTAAATATAAAGACATTGCCCACGCTAAGTTCCTATACCTAATTACCGGCCAAGGGGTGATCGGAGTTTACACTGAAGCACTGGCAGAGTGGCAGCAGGCTGCTTAAATAGGGGAATGCAGCTGGAACCAATTAACAAAATGGTCCCAGGAGGAACAAGAGAAAAAGTAACAAGAGAGCCCTCCAGCAGCCAGGAGTCGCAACTACCACCAGAGAACTCTCAGCAGACCCCTAAACCCATGACAGGACCCGCCCTCTAAGGAATAGCCCCAGACGGTCCTTCAGAACCATGAACTATCGACCCTGCTCAGAGAGCCACGGACGGAGGCGGAAGCCGAAGGCACATCCGGAAGAGAGGGAAAGCACGGGGTGGAGCGGGTCCCTCTCCCACATCTCTCTCTCACTCTCCCTGACACGATTGTCAATGCGAATGGCAGTTGTAACCAAGGCGTCAAACATGGCAGGCGGTTCGAGCGCTGCCTGAGCATCTTTAATGGGATCGGAGAGTGCATTGGTGAATAATGTTATGAGTGGACCCTCTGCCCAGCCAGTTTCGCCTGCCAATGCCCGGAACGTAATGGAGAATTCCGCTTCACTGCTGTTCCCCTGACGTATGCAAGTTATTCTCATAGCTGCTTCCTTACCGGTAATGTCATAATCAAACACCAACGCCATCTCTTTCATGAGAGTAACGGAATTATTCAAAACAGGTGCTTGTGACCGTATGAGTGGATCAGCCCAGGCAAGAGCTGTACTGGACTGGATTAGGAGATGAAGGGGGACTTTCAGGGGAAGATGCTTAGTGGACTGTGGGAGCTGCCATGACAGCTAATAGGCGAAAACTGTCTGCTAGATCTCACAGGCTGTCTTCCTGGCGGCTTAACTGTTCATACATTAGTTCCTGTTTGTTATACATGGCCACCTGCTGTTGGTGAGTGTCTGCTTGTTGAGACTGGAGAACTTGGATAACCTTTTCGTGAGCGTTTAAAGCAGCGTGTTGGGCTGCGATAGCTTGTTCGAAACTCATCCGGGTTGCTGGTATGCCAGTGTACTGTGATGGAGGGGAAGGGGTCGGAGAACCAGATGCGACAGTACGGGGATCATATCCACCAAAGTGGAGTAACCACAAGTTCAAAGGAGGGAAACAGGAAACACGAACAGAACAGAAAAATGGTGATATTTATTCTTGTTCCTGTTCCATCATTGACACATACCAGTCCTGTGTTATCTATGATTTATCATCTCATGAATCATTTCCCCGATCACCTCCGTAATTCCTAGGAGTTCTTTAGTTGCGCGTACCACCATATATATACGCCTTGATTTTTTTGTCATTTGTCCACTCATGTTCAATACATTGCATATACGTAAATGCCACAAAGTTAACTCTATTCACTATCAATGTCTCCTTCGTTACTGTGCAATGATGATCACATTTCTTAGGAACCTCAGGCTGTGTTGCCACTTTCCCCATCTGTTCCATCTGCTGACCCTGCTCCTTATTCCTTACTCACGGTACAACAATAGAACTGCTTTGCACTTTGCGCACTGTTCTGCATGAGTTACCTTGTAAAGGATCTTCTGGCAGTTTTGCATACTTCTGGGTAGGAGAGGAAGGGGAGTAGTGGAGGAAAGGAGGTGGGGAGTGAAGAATATTGGGACGCACCCTCCCAGTTCGATCTGCTCAGGTGTTTGTCATTTCCGCCTGAGGCAGGCAAGCCAACTGCTCACCAATGTCTACTCGAACACTGTTTCTCGGTTACAACAGCAGAATGGTATCTCATTAGTATGCCTAAGCTAGGGCTGTGATAGGCCGATAGGTCCGTAGAAATGTCATGGGAAAATATCACGTGTGAGGGTAGTAGGATATGACACCACGCTACTGTGGGTAACTGCTAAATTTTGGATAACGTTAGCAAGTCAGTAACGTTGGCTAACGTTAGGTATAGTCACTTGTGGTAAGATAATGCTAGTGATATTACTGTGCATGCCTAATATTTTAACGTAGCTGCTAAAATGAGTTTGCAAGCTATTGATGTATGGTATATGTTCATTTTATTCAATGTTGTTGAAGGCACCCAAGAGCTGCTGCACAGCTACTAAGGCGCCTGCTTAACCTCCTGATTAATGTGCACTGTTTAGCAGTCCGAGAAAAATATCCGCCATTTTCCAACAGTACTGTGGAAGTGTCATAAGACGTGCTAATTTGGCCACGGCCATAGAGCATATATAGCAGGGGTCTTCAACCTTATCCCGCAAGGGCCGGTATGGGTGCGGGTTTTTGTTCCAACCAAGTAGTTTAGCAAAGACTCTAGTGATTGATTAGTAGAATCAGGTGTGTAACTGCTTGGTTGGAACAAAAGCCCGCACCCACACCGGCCCTTGCGGGATAAGGTTGAAGACCCCTGGTATATAGGACCTGGAGAGGGTGGGAGGGGCCAGGCAGTGAGGCACCCGGAAGTATGCTTGCTGAGCGCAATAGAGCTTTCTGCCCATTGAAATCAATCAAGATGATTTCACAACCAAAGAAAATCTAATCGGTCAATTTTTGTGATCATAGCATTCATTATGTGTAGCCGTTTGTGAAACAATGATAGTTTTGCCCCAGAAGTGTTGTCAAATTATTTATTAAAATTACGTTTTCCTATTTTTTTTAACATATTTTCATAATCTGCTGTTCATATGAAACGTGACAACCGTTAACCAAGTTTAAAAATATCATCGGAGAAGTTTAATTTTGCCTTCAAAGGTCTGATATTTCCCATTCATTTTAATGGGAGCTCCAAACTGCAGTTTGCTGCATCTAAAACATCATAATACTCACCAATTAAACCATAATGTGAACAGTTGCCTACACTAATGGTGGTGTAACTGGAAAACCACAATGATAGACAGGTGTAAAATCCAGGTTCGGAAAGTAAAAGTCCTCCCCAGTATTTGGGTCAAATCACCTGGATTTGCTAATTAGCAAAATTCTTCAGCCAGGTGGTAGAACTAATTAGTGAAATCAGCTGGCTGATTGGCATGTGGTAGTACTTTTACTTTCTGACCCCTGGATTTTACACCTCTGATGATAGCATACTTTAATTACACTTTTGAAGTTTTGACCCACATTGTTTTATAATCAAATAGACTAGTCACTGGGGAACCAACTAACTTAGCTAACTAACGTTGCTACATATACAGTATAAAAAGTGACACTTTAAACACAAGCATGCATATGTTGGCAAGCTAACTATCTGGCTAATGCCGTTTGAAAAAAATCTAAAGTAGTAACGTAAACAAGCATATCACAATAACAATGCAACAATGCTCTTCCAAGACAATCTCACTACAAAGCTAGCAACAGGGGATTTCAAGCTTCCCCGCAACACAGCATAAAAGCAAAGACCCCTGGTCGGCGTGGTGAAGGTGGGGACATAGGCAGGCTGCAACCAGACACTCCCCCCCTCCCCTAACTACTGTTAACCGACATGTCCTAGCCAAAATCTTAAAGTTAGTCACAACCTCAAATCCATAAATTGGCCAAGCAGCTAGCTACAGTCAGGAAAAGACACTAGCTATGGTTAGCTAACGGTAGCTAGCCCTTAAATGGGCATATATATAAAAACACTTAAGAAAATTCACTAATTGCTATTTTCTAACACATTTGGGCTAAAGTAAGACAATAGCATCTTTTTTTCAAGATTTACAGTTACAGTCTGTATCTCCCAGGATACGTTGCCCATTTAGGGTACACATTTCAAAATTTGACTTATTTCTAGAATTGTTTACTGCAACCTTTTGAAGCACTTATTTACCTTTTTTCATCATGTTTTGTTTAAACTCACTTGAAAAATGGTTAAAAGCAGATCAATTCATATGGTGAATGTGATATTACACAAAAGTTTGTGTATGTGTGTGGTGGGGCCCTGATGTATGAGAGGCCTTTTAGGCCATGAATCCAAAAAAAATACTTGATTACATTACCTTACATTACATTACAATCATTTGGCAGACGCTATTATCCAAAGCGACATACAATAAGTGTATACTGAAGGTCATTGAAGCAACTACAGAACAGCAGACAAAGCACATCCTTCCCATAACGTAGCAGCTATGCCTAGGAATGATCATTGAATATAGTTCACACAGTAAGCTATGGGTAAATCAGCTATACCTTCTAAACTCTAACATCAGACAGTTACAAACAAAAAACACAGGGAACAAGTACTATGAAAAAGGTCCTTGATCTCACACAAACCATTATATTCTCACACACCCCATCATACCCTCTCACCCTCTCACACACACCATCATACAATCTCACAAACACCATCATACTCTCTCACATACTACTACTCTCTCACACTACTATACTCTCAGACATGCCATTGTACTCTGTCACATACACCATTATACTCTCTCACATACACCATCATACCCTTTCACATACACCATTATACCCTTTTCAATTTTTCAATTTTATTTATTTATATAACGCTTTTCACAGACGACTGTCACAAAGACGCTTTACAGAACAGAAAGGGGAGGAAAGGGGAAGGGAGGAAAGGGGAAATGGGAAATGCCAGCTCTAAGCCCCCAGATAGCAGAGGTAAAAACTCTCTAGTAGGGAGAGAAAACCCTCATACTGTGGCGAGAAAAAACTCCCCGATGGGAAGAAATCTCGAGAGGAACCCGGCTATTGGGGGGATGCCCATCCTCCACTGGCCTATGGGTTGATTATTTCATAAGGAGGTATTCTACTCTGATGACACCGTCATGTAGAGATCAGCAGTGGCAGGTTGGGGGCGCCTAGCTGGTCTTGGGCTGGAGCTCCGAGCCAGGAGGGGGGCGGGGGGAGGACTCGGGAAACTCGGGAAACTTGGGCTAGAGCTCCGGGCAGGTGCCCAGAGCAGGGAAGAGGAAAAAAGAAAAAAACATTGTTAGGGGGTTCAGATGGTAGCAGAACAAGCAGAGCAGGAGAGACAGAGGTGCCTGCGTGCGATAAGGAAACCCTGGCAGAATAAGGTTATGGAAGCATAGCTAAGGGCTAAACAGAGGCAGGGGCCAATACAGCCATGAGGGCAGGCTTGAGACAGTCACCACCAGACCATGACCGGTCCAGCTTAACACAGCACTACCAATAGTGCTTTCACATACACCATTATACTATCTCACACACCATCATACTCTCTCAGAAACACCACTGTATTATGTTTGTGAGAGAGTATACACAATCATAAACCTGCTTAGCCTCAAATTATTTCACATGGGAAGGGCACTGGGTGGTGTGGCTGCAGAAACAAAGCAGCCATAAAAATAAACAACAACGTGTTTATTTCTCCCCACAAAGGAGTGTCTAGTTCAGGCATGCTCATGACATTCCTCACAGATTGATCATTCAGGCGCATCAGTGTTGCCCTGCAGTCACAACACAATTCAGTTTAATTAGACCTTATGAATAATTCCTGTCGGTACAGTCTGACAGCTTAGAGAACTGCAGGTTCATTCATAGTATAAACCTTAGTATAGTTCACAGAAATGTCAATGCAATAAATGAGAATATAATGAATTGTCAATAAATGCACTCCAACTACAACAGTTGCCTTGACCACAATGGCCGCCCCAACCACAACGGCCACCCCTACAACTACGGCCGCCCCAGCCACAACTACGGCTGTCCCAACAACAACAGCCGCCCCTACAACTACGGCCACTAGAACCACAACGGCCGTCCCTACAACTACCACCGACCCCAACCACAACAGCTGCCCCTACAAATACGGCCGCCCCAACCACAAGGGGCGCCCCAAGCACAACGGCCGCTCCAACCACAACGGCCCTCACTACAACTACGGCCGCTGAAAGCAGAACAGCCTCTCCTACAACTATGGCCGCTCCAACCACAACGGCCGCCCCTACAACTACGGCTGCTCAAACCACAACGGCCACCCATACAACTATGGCTGCTCAAACCACAACGGCCGCTCAAACCACTACGGCTGCCACTACAACTATGGCTGCCTAAACCATAAGGGCTGCCTTTACAACTATGGGCGCTCCAACCACAACGGCCACTCCTACAACTACAGTCGCCCCAAATACAATGGCCTCTCCAACCACAACGGCCACCCCTATAACTTCGGCTGCTCAAACTACTATGGCTGCCCCGACAACTCCAGCCGCTCCAACCACAACGGCCACTCCTACAATTATGACTGCCCCTACAACTACGGCCACTCCAACCACAACAGCCTCTCCTACAACTACGGCCGCCCCAACTACAATGGCCTCTCCAACCACAATGGCCGCTCCTACAACTACGGCCGACCCAACCACAACGGCCGCCCCTACAACTACAGCCGCTCCAACCACAATGGCCAGCCTTACAATTTAAGGCAGCTCAAACCACAACGGCCGCCCCTAGCACTACGGCCGCCCCAAGCACAATGGCCGCCTCTACAACTACAGCCGCTCCAACCACAACGCCCACTCCTACAACGATGGCCACCCCAACCACAAAGGCCGCCCGAAGCACAAGGGCTGCTGCAACCACAACGGCCCTGACTACAACTATGGCCGCTCAAACCATAACAGCCTCACCTACAACTACGGCTGCCCCAACCACAACAGCCACCCCCACAAGTACGGCCGTTCCAACCACAACAGCCTCTCTTACATCTACAGCCGCCCCAACTACAATGGCCTCTCCAACCACAATGGCCGCGCCTACAACTATGACCGCCCCGACAACTACGGCGGCCCCAACCACAACAACCGCCTTTACAACTACGGCTGCCCCAACCACAACAATGGCTGTCCCAACAACAACAGCCGCCCCTCCAAATACAGCCACTAGAACCACAACGGCCACCCCTACAACTACGGCTGCTCCAACAACACCCTCTACTACAACTACGGCCGTCCCAACTACAACGGCCGCCCCGCCAACTACAGCCTTTCCAACAACAACACCCTCTCCTACAACTAAGGCCGCTCAAACCACAACAGCTGCCACTACAACTACGGCCGCCCCAACCACAACAGCCGCCTTTACAACTATGGCTGCCCCAACCACAACGGCCGCCCCTACAACTACAGCCGCCCCAACCACAATGGCCACCCCTACAACTACAACCGCCCCAACCACAACAGCCACAACTATGGCCGCTCAAACCACAACAGCCTTTCCTACAACTACGGCTGCCCCTACAACTACGGCTGCCCCAACCACAACGGCCACGCCCACAAGTACGGCCGTTCCAACCACAACAGCCTCTCTTACAACTACAGCCGCCCCAACTACAATGGCCTCTCCAACCACAACGGCCGTGCCTACAACTATGACCGCCCCACAACTATGGCTGCGCCAACCACAGCGGCCGCCTTTACAACTACGGCCGCCCCAACCACAACAATGGCTGTCCCAACAACAACAGCCGCCCCTACAAATACAGCCACTAGAACCACAACGGCCACCCCTACAACTACGGCTGCTCCAACAACACCCTTTCCTACAACTATAGCCGTCCCAACTACAACGGCCACCCCGCCAACTACAGCTGCTCCAATAACAACACCCTCTCCTACAACTAGGGCCGCTCAAACCACAACAGCTGCCAATACAACTACGGCCGCCCCAACCACAACGGCCGCCTTTACAACTACGGCTGCCCCAACCACAACGGCCACCCCTACAACTACAACCTCCCCAACCACAACAGCCACAACTACGGCCCCTCAAACCACAACAACCTTTCCTACAACTATGGCTGCTCCATCCACAATGGCTGCCCCTACAACTACAGCCGCCACAAACACAATGGCCGCCCCTACAACTACGGCCGCCCCAACCACAACAATGGCTGTCCCAACAACAACAGCCGCCCCTACAACTACAGCCACTAGAACCACAACGGCCACCCCTACAACTACAGCTGCACCAACAACACCCTCTCCTACAACTATGGCCGTCCCAACTACAACGGCCACCCCGAGAACTACAGCTGCTCCAACAACAACACCCTCTCCTACAACTAAGGCCGCTCAAACCACAACAGCTGCCACTACAACTACGGCCGCCCCAACCACAATGGCCACCTCTACAACTACGGCCGCAACAACCACATCGGCCGCTCCTACAACTATGGCCACCCCAACCACAACGGCCGCCCATACAACTACAGCCGCCCCAACCACAACGGCCACAAGTACGGCCGCTCCAACCACAACAGCCTCTCCTACAACTAGAGCTGCCCCAACTACAACAGCCACAACTACGGCCGCTCAAACCACAACAACCTTTCCTACAACTACGGCTGCTCCATCCACAATGGCTGCCCCTACAACTACAGCCGCCCCAAACACAATGGCCGCCCCTACAACTACGGCCGCCCCAACCACAACAATGGCTGTCCCAACAACAACCGCCGCCCCTACAACTACAGCCACTAGAACCACAACGGCCACCCCTACAACTACAGCTGCTCCAACAACACCCTCTCCTACAACTATGGCTGTCCCAACTACAACGGCCACCCCGAAAACTACAGCTGCTCCAACAACAACACCCTCTCCTACAACTAAGGCCGCTCAAACCACAACAGCTGCCACTACAACTACGGCCGCCCCAATCACAAAGGCCGCCTCTACAACTACGGCCGCAACAACCACATCGGCCGCTCCTACAACTACGGCCACCCCAACCACAACGGCCGCCCATACAACTACAGCCGCCCCAATCACAACGGCCACAAGTACGGCCGCTCCAACCACAACAGCCTCTCCTACAACTAGAGCTGCCCCAACTACAACGGCCTCTCCAACCACAATGGCCGCCCCTACAACTACGACGGCCTCTCCAACCACAACGGCCGCCACTACAACTACGACCGCCCCAACAACTACGACCGCCCCCACAACTACGACCCCCCCCACAACTACGGCCGCCCAAACCACAACGGCCGCCGTTACAATTACGGCTGCCCCAACAACGACCGCCCCTACAACTATGGCCGCCCCAACCACAACGGCCACCCCTACAACTACAACCGCCCCAACCACAATGGCCACAACTACAGCCGCCCCAACTACGACAGCCTCTCCAACCACAACGGCCGCCCCTACAACTACTATGGCCTCTCCAACCACAACGGCCACCCCTACAAATACGACGGCCTCTCCAACCACAACGGCCGCCCGTACAACTACGACCGTCCTGACAACTACGGCCGCTCCAACCACAACAGCCACTCAGGTTTTAAAAATTCAGATCCATAAATACAAAGCTCTCAAAATTCAAAGTTCTAAAATTCAGCTTTTATGTTAATTGGGCCAAAGGTGAAGCATCCGGGCTTCCCAGGAAAAGTAGAAGTGTTCGGAACTGTCAAACTCGCATTTAGCCAATCACAGAGCTGCTAGACTTCAGCTAGCGGTGGCAAGTGCAGCAACGCTGTTATTCACGCCGTGGTGCAGACGAGCCGTAACGTTAACAAGGTAATTATATAGTTATATAACTAAGGATGCCAAACTGTATTTGCATATAGCAAAACCAACACAAATTATTGATCCTTTGTAGCAGTGCAATGCCTACTAGCAAAGAAACCCACCTCCTGTAACTAGACTGCATTGACTGCTCTGCTAAATGACTGCACCTGCTAAATGACACTACATACAGGTTTAGTGCACCTGCTAAATGACTGCAACTGAAGTTTGACAATTATTTGAGAGCCGTAGGGAGATTGTGGAGGGGGTCCTGTAATATACATATTTTATTGAATGTGATTGCAATATGATCAGTCTGTCCGTCTCTATATTTTTCCCTCCCTCGATCTCCCTCCTCCCTCTATTTCTCCCTCCCTCTCCCTGTATTTGTCCCTTCCTCTCCCTCTGTATCTCTGCTTCCTTTTCCCTCTGAATCCTATATTTTTTCTCTCTCCTGTATTTCCTCTATCAATCCCCTCTAACATATTTACCCTCTGTCTAACTTCTGTTTATCCTGACCTCTATCCTCTCTCCTCTATATACTCTCTATATGTCACCTATCAATCTGTATGTAGTGTCTCTCTATCCTCTATCCATCAATCAGTGTGTGATATTCATATTGTAATTGGTTTTATTAGTAGTCTGCAATGTAATTTTAACAGTCAAGAGATTGTTATAAGATAATTTAACAAAATTAACATTTGACAGTATTGGAAAGAAATGACATTTGTTGTGATAGCCACGCAAAAGTCAAATTTAGTCATTCATAGATGCTGAAGAATTGCTTCGTATTTCTCAATTACACTTTCGTTCGTTTCTGGTACTTGCAATTACGTTCGAGGAATAAGAGGGTCTTGAGTCGGTTCCGTGATGAAAGACAGTAGCTACAGCTTCTTTATTAGCATGGTGTTTATGTCAGCTTCCAATCTAACATGACTTACACAGTGACATGGCACAACTTAAGTACAATCTCTAAACAAAAGGTGGCTAGCCAGGAGGAAAGGCTTCAGGTGAGAATTGACTCCTTCCCTGGTTCCATTTCCTGGCTAGATCAATGACTCTTCACACATTATAATTTCTATTCACCCAAGCTTGTCTACCAATGACTCTTGGCACCTAAGTCTTGGGGGAGAGTTTGCATTTGAAAGGGTACTTAACCCCTGGACTGAAACAGGATGGGTGTGGGGACTTAAACAGACTGTAACTCTGATATTACTATAAAAACCTTAAAATCTAACAATTTCCCCCTCTGATCATATGATCACCCATACATCTATGATCAAACCAACATTTCAAGAAGGGTACAGAAATAGAGATCAAATATAACTACATATGTGTGAAACAAATACACAGTTGATAATGTATGCTGACCATGAGATTGAGTATACAAACATTGTTTGAAAAATGATATACACTTGTCTTTCATCAATATTTTTGACCTGATATACATGTCTTTCTTTGATGTGGGAGGAAACCGGAGTGCCCGGAGGAAACCCACGCAGACACGGGGAGGACATGCAAACTCCACACAGACAAAGTCCTCAGCCAGGATTTTAGCCTGTGACTTTCTGCTGCGAGGCGGCAGTGCTATTCACTGCCCCACCGTGCTGCCCTCGAGGGAGAAACAGTGAAAGCACATGGTTGTAAATGTCTCTGATGGCATTCACAGCAGGAGTTTGTTGTTGCCCTCGAGGGTCCAAGATCCTTCGGTGGTGCATGTTCCGCCTTCGGAGACCTCGTTATCTTGGCGTAGGGCAGTCACTTAGAATGTCACAGGAGCGGGGATCACTGGTCGCCTCGAATCTGAGACAGACAGGAGAGAAGTGCGGCAGTATCAAGGAAATCTTGGCACATCTAGTAAACTATGTTCAACATCGAAATTTAAACTACACAAGAGCAGAATCGGCTATGTACATAGGTTTCATTTTTAATCCATCTAGTAGGCTGTCACTTCATGTTACGTCAAACGTAAAAGTTAGCCAGTCCTGACATTCTGGGACTAAAGGAACAGTCCAATATTCATTAATCATACCAATCAGTGTAAAAAGGCAATGCTCAGGTTTCAGTGAATTAAATACCGTAGACGGATCTGCTACCCAAGGTGTCAACTTATCAATTGTTTTATTTGCCCCTCTGGAATCAACAGTCAAACGCCAGCTGCCATTTGCTTTCTTCACGGGTCACAAAGGACTATTTGAGCAACTCTGAGTTTTCACCAAAATGTGTCGTTCTCCAAGTTCTTTGATGATAGGTCGGATACCATCAATAGCCTGTCTGTTAAGGGGGTACTGTCGTGAGATAGGGGGAGGTGTCCCAGTGAGTAACACCGGCTCCATATCAAGAAGACCACAGTCGTTTTTAATTTCTGCCAAAATTGGGTGTTTGGCGACATCTGCTTTTTGTAGTTGTCTTAAATTCCACTTGACTTTACCATCAGAAAATTCAAGACTCGAGGTTAACTTTAACAAAACATCCATGCCAAGTAAAGGCTGACATGCTTCTCCAACCCATAAATTAGCCGTGACCTCCGTAGGCCCTACTGAAATGGGCACAGGCTGTGTCTGTCGCAACGTCACAGTCTGTCCTCCTACGCCATAGCATCGTTGTATGCGGTCTGTTAAAGGCAATATTTCGTCGTTTGCATATGAAGCAGGTAAAACAGTTAATTCAGCGCCAGTGTCTAGAAGGAAATCAACGTCTATTTGCCGGTTAATGGTCGCACCCACATAAAGTCCGTCTTTTGATTGCCTCACTGCAGCCGCTATGCGTCTCAGTGAGGCGTCCTCTCGTTTAAAGGAACCGCAGAAAGGATGGCCTTTTTCTGACTGTCACTCAAGCTTGCAAAACGTTTGTTCAAATCGTCAGTGTCCCCCTCTGCGTAATTGCGCGTTGAGGGGCCATTGTTTCTGTATTGCTTTGCTGCCTGGCACTGCCTCCAATAATGTCCCGGTTCCCCACAATTACGACAGTTATTGTTACGTTTAACATCTTTATTGTTACGTTTAACATCTGCACGATTATGTCCACGACTATTCAAATTACGGATCTTACATTCTGTATCCAATTGAACCCTTCTAGCTGCCGATAATAACTGGTCAAAAGTGATGGTTTCATCTTGCCAATCTGGTTTGCTAAGCTTAGTAGCTGATCTTATCTCTGGCAACAGCGCCTGCATAAACGTTGTTTTAAGAGGGCCACTTACACTGGAGGAAAAGTTATCACGTTTTATCTCCTTAACTCCTGAATGTCTTAAAAAGGTTTCAGAAAAACGTTCAGCAAAAACATCAACAGCCTCGCCAGTCTTTTGAATGCACGCTGCAACTTTCCCCCAATTTGTGGATGCATTTGTTGCTTTCTGTATAAATTCCTCAATCGCTTCCCATCCCTTGGCAAGATTCTGACCATCACCTCCCAATGCAATAGTAACCGACAAATTCAATTTGTTAACCTCTGTGGGAGTTATTACTGTGGCCATTAATTGTACACCGTCATACGGATGCAGACAATAAATTGTCTTCAAACGATTGATTTTAGCCCAGGTGTCCATGCCTGCAACTCGCGGATGTTTTAAATCCCGCGACCACTTGTCGATGTCTTGGGGCTTGGTTGGCTTGTGACTGAATTGAATTTGACCTGCTACCCGTCTTTGTGTTAACGCTCTCAACTGTGGCGCCTGTGTTATGTCGTCATCAGAGTTTTCACTGTCACTTGTCCACTCATCATTACGAGCTAAGGTGACAGGTTTTCTATCTTCATAACGAGGTGGAGCAGAAGGTTGAACTCCCGACTCAGTAGCTAAAAACGGTGCATTTTGCAAAAGTTTAATCTGTTCCTTTAATGCGTTTATTTTTGCATCTTTTTTAGCCCTCTTTGCTTTAACGCTTTTCAGCTCTTCGACTAAATCTTTAACTTTCTTCCTCTCAATGTCAAAAAGGCGATCTGTTTCGGCTTTGGCATTTATTTCATTCCGCCTTCGCGTGTGACTAACGATAAGCAAAGCAAGGGGGAGTTTACGCTTGTCAGACACGCGTTGTAATTTACCGTATGCCTTCTTTATGTCATTCAAACTCCATACCTTATCTTCGTCAACTTGGAAACCGTATTTATTTACAATGTAGTTTTCCATCTCCTCCAACTTTAAATACGAATGTATAAACCCTTTCGTATCCTTAATAAGGTAATCATTGCTTACTTGCGGAACGGCCTTTCCGCCTTTCTCAGACGTGGGAACCTGGTTCTTATCGTGTCTACCAAACATGGTTGCGGTCACGAAATTAAAATTTAAAATGACGGACAATTAAAAAAACTTCTAAAAAATGTTTCACGTGTCACTCACCAGGAGGACAAACAGCAGCTATCTTGTAGATATATGTATATATTTTTAAATTACAATAGATTACTGTTTTTTCTCCAAGTTAAGATGAAACCCATAAATGATTGTAAACAACAATCTACCGGACACAAGACGTGCGAAACACTTGTACATTAAACAATAACAACGTTAAACAACAAACAGATGGTTCTCATACATACGTCAAGGTAAAAAACGAGTTTCAATACACCAACGCTAAATTACAACGTTGCCACTGACAGCTTTTGCACCCAGGGGCCCTCTGAACACCCCTGACCGCTCACCGGATGGATTTCACTTAATTTACTTCTTAAATTAGTGAACTGTGCCCCGCTTTACCTATCTACCTGGAATCCTCTCTCAAATACGACCAATCAAGTGCACACCAGTATTTGATATCACGAATACTTCCACAGACACCCTGTTGCGATTATTGACGCTCTGAACACCAATACTCGCTCAATGGAGGATTTATTAATTTACTTCTTTAAATTAATAAAAATGTGCCTTGCTCGCCTATTTATCTTGGAATCCCCTTTAACACAACTGACGCCTCGCGTCCTTATTCCAATGCTTGCACCCTGCAAAGCACTCTTGCTCCCGCAAGAAATAGAATTTCACAAACTTCAAACTCTCACTGACATTCACACACACAAGATTTACTCAGCATACAATGATATTACGGTGGCAACATCAAAGTAGGTATTCCCTCTCTATTCCTTAATTACAACCGTACCAACAGCGAATATTCTTAGTTATTTTATCAAGCGAAATAATTAGAAACAGGGAACTCACCAGATAACAGAAATGGAAAAACTCCGACGTAACTTCGGGGCACACCGTCCAAACTTCTCTGGTCACTGGTAAAATTCCTGGGCCTTGGTTATCTCGTTGATCTCGGTGGAACCTCCAAATTGAAGAATTGCTTCGTATTTCTCAATTACACTTTCGTTCGTTTCTGGTACTTGCAATTACGTTCGAGGAATAAGAGGGTCTTGAGTCGGTTCCGTGATGAAAGACAGTAGCTACAGCTTCTTTATTAGCATGGTGTTTATGTCAGCTTCCAATCTAACATGACTTACACAGTGACATGGCACAACTTAAGTACAATCTCTAAACAAAAGGTGGCTAGCCAGGAGGAAAGGCTTCAGGTGAGAATTGACTCCTTCCCTGGTTCCATTTCCTGGCTAGATCAATGACTCTTCACACATTATAATTTCTATTCACCCAAGCTTGTCTACCAATGACTCTTGGCACCTAAGTCTTGGGGGAGAGCTTGCATTTGAAAGGGTACTTAACCCCTGGACTGAAACAGGATGGGTGTGGGGACTTAAACAGACTGTAACTCTGATATTACTATAAAAACCTTAAAATCTAACAATGCCCACCCCCCCTGTGCAATTCTGTGCCAAGCTTAAAATTGGTCTGGACACTCCACAAGACAACAACTGCTGTGACATCATTACCAGAGATTTTCGGGAGACTCCGTGTCTTTTGCATTGAAAAAGCGTAACGGCCAGCTTGGATCACGTGCACCGTTGCTAACCAATCGTTTCAAATCATTGACGTCAGTGAGACTCGTTCGACAGTTATCAATGGCATTTGGCAATTTGGTACTGCACGCACCCGTTAATATTTTAAAAGACAGAAAAACGACCATTTATGATATTACCACTCCACGCACCTATAAAGAGTGTCTTGCTTACTTATTACCACTGTTACACTGAAATATCTGTGATTATCAAAGACACACGTTTTTACAGGTGCTAAGCCTATGTAATGTGGGCTTACTGTAAATCATCGGAAGGAAATTTTAAAATAAGTCCTTGTCTCAACCTATTATTACATTTTAATGTTACCGCTGCACATCGATGTGATCTATACACTGATGTTTTGGTAGAATGTTTGTGAAAAAAGAGTGGAAAAAATAGCGCAAATTTGAATGTTTAGCTATGTAGCTAATTAGCTAGCTAGCTGGTATCAGTTATACAGTACGTTAAACATCCTTTCAAAAACGGACTCTCTAACAAACAGACACACAACATAACATATTTTTTTATTTATTAAACAATGGTATGCACTATACAGGCATGGAGCAATCGATTTCAGATACTTAACCCAGTTTAGCTGGAAAGCTCCGAGACGATGGGCCTGTAGTGTCGTAAATAAATTCTAACTGCTGCAACATTCCCTACTGTCTCATCTCAGAAAACAGTATTTTTTTCGTAGTAGACACAACATAGCTCGCTCCAAAATGAATATGTGATGACAAACATGTTGAAGATTAGCGACAAGGCTGTCCATTTATTATGTTACGAACTGTGTCTACAAAACAGCAGCTTGTTCAGGGTACGAAGGGATCTTCTCCATTGACTTCCATTAAAGAAATTCAGCCCGATACAGCCTGTGTGTGTCTTCTGGACCAAATCTAGTGGGACTAGATTTAGCTGTAAATTATGCTGGAACAGTATGGAATACATGGTTGGTAAAATGGCTGTAAGTCATCAAGGGTCTGAGGTATCAAACGAGCCTCAAACCATCACTCTGCTGCCAGATATGCAGTAGATATGGATGGATCACTTTAAGGGTTGTTTCTCCTGACAAATTTTCCTATTGAACTCTATGGAAAAATAAGTCAGGAGAAGAAACCCTTCAAGTTATCCATCCATATCTACTGTATTTCTGGCAGCAGAGTGATGGTTTAAGGCTTGTCTGATACATCAGACCCTTGATGACTTAGAGCCATTTAGCCAACCATGTGTTCCATACTGTTCCAGTGTAATTTACAGCTAAATCTAGTCCCATCCCCTAATTCCCATAGAGATCCATTCAAATGCAGAGATGTTATAGTATCGCTTGTAAGAGTACCAGAAAATAGGATATCAAGATTCTTTTGATGTTGTTGGGTCACAGACATCAGGAAGACATGGCATGCAAAGGATATGCGACCAAATATTAAAAATGATTTTAACTAACTTGTGTAACAGTGATCACAGGTGTATTCACTTTTGTCTTTCTAAAGTATTTGTTTTTGATTGTTCATAAGAGGAAACACTCTACTTGTCAACTTAGAAATAATGCAATTATTGAGAGGTGATACAATTTCGAATCATTTGACATTTAAGTGATATTGCACAGGGGTGTACTCACTTCTGTTGTATACTGTACATCAGTATTTTCACAAAAATAATGCTTTCTTTATTAAAATTCCTAAATAATGCTTTCTGTGTTTTGAATTTTAGCAGCGAAATGGTGTAAATGTTGAGCCATCACTATGGTGGTAGACCAACACAATTACAGAAATGTTCTTGAATTGGACTCACATTGGTCTGGTCTCGTTCTTGGTCTCGCCCCCCCTCAGTCTTGGTCTTGACTCGGTCCCGACACCTCAAAGTCTTGGTCTTGACTCGGACTTGATACGCTTTGGTCTTGGTCTTGACTCGGTCTTGGTTTAGACTACAACACTAGTAGATACAACTTAAATTGAATTTGAAATGTTTGAACCATAAGTACTTAGGATCATAAATTTCAGTTTTTGAAGCATTAATTTTAGTAGCACAGTATATATGTACTGTGTGCATTCAAGTGTACAAGCTGCGGAGTACAAAATATGAAATTCATACTCAGCTACTTTTATCCCTGATTTCACTCCACAGATTTGAGTAAGATTTTAACATTTTTGTTTGGTTATACTTTATACTATAATATTTTCCTATTTTTTCAGGTCAAAGCAAGGCTCCAGAAACATTTGAATGGAACCACTAAGATTACAGTGAAATCCATAAGAAGTATTGGATAGTGTTTTTCTTCAAAACAATCTGAGATTTTGGAGAATGGAACACTATTTGCATTACATGCAGATGAGCATATTGACCATTCACAAACTATTAAAATGTTTTAACGGCTGACCCTTGTCTTGATAAGATTACTGTACCTCACCTGTTGTGTAGCGTATGCTATAGTATTGATTGTCAAAATGCTAGCGGGCCATGTCAACAGCGGCATGTGATTGGGCTGCTGCATACTAGTTGGCTGCTTTTGTGCTTCGGAAACATTCAAACAGTTCTGAAAAGCTAATATTCTTAACAGAATTTTAATCATATTTATAACTCACTGGGTCATGATCTTGTGGACATTCATAATATTCCTTGATGAAACACCAAAAAGAAGTTGATACAAGCAACTTTTTACCTTGAAATGTGTGGTTAAATTGGGCAAACTTTTTCATTCGGTACCTTACTCAGCAGGGAGGGGATTCCTGCCCTGACTGGGTTAAGGTGTGGAAGGGAGGGGGTGGTTATGACAAGGACTGGTTTATCTAAAGACGGACAATTTTGTATTAATTAAAGTGATGTGATGTTTAAAGCCGGGCTGAGCACCATGATGCTATTATAAAAAATATTTGTGGTTTTAGCCTCTTTTTAAAGACCAAACATGAATATGGGTTTGGACAAACAATTCAGGTCAATTAATGAAAACCTCTACAAAAGAGACATTTGCTCCCGCTTTTAACAACGGAAGTTGAATGATTGTTGTACAATCCTTAAAGTTGGGCAAAATATTACCATCCATGTAACAAGACCAGTGGTAACACCCTGGTCTCCGATTGAAACTGGAGGTAAAAGGGTAAATTACAAACGGGCAAATGTCACAGATTGGCATTCCGCCTGAAAATCTAAAAAGAAGCCATGGACCTTACTGTCTGGGGGGTCAGGTAGGAGGATCAGACGCGACCAGAACAGGATACAAAATAATCACTAGAAAAGAAAAAATAAAGAAATACGGAACAAAAATTCCCAAACAAACGAACAAAATGAAACGTCCTTTATCAAAACTGGACGATACTCGTAAACTCGAGTAGAGACATTCACTGAGAGAGAAAATAATCTCGTAAAGTACCGAAAACAGAAATAATCCCAATAGCTCTGAGCGAAACTCTAATAACGAGCAGATGCGATTATAAAAGGAGATAATCCTGGCGTGAGCCAAAATAAAACAACCCACAGAATGGGCAAACTCACAGAAATAAGCAGCGCGAGAAAAATAAGCTGGTAGCAAACCTCTAGCTCTGATAAACGTCAGAAACAAAACAAAGAGGCGAATAACTAGAGCACAATGGAAAAAGAAACCGAAACTAGAGTAAAGAGGAATCTAACTTAAACTCTAGGAAGTTCATGAATATTTGTCAAAGACAAAAAGTCCAGACTTCCGGCTATGCCTTTTACCTGGCTTGGTGAACGTGGCAACAAAGACACACAAGCACCGGAAGGCGGAAACAGCGTGCTTAAATAGCACATAGGAAACCAGGAACAGGTGCGCCAGGTAATGAGCGGAAGACGGGAAAACACAGAGCAGATGGCGAAAAAGAAACCGGAACGCCAGGTCACGGCTGCAGAGAACCATAAACGCAGAGATGGAATAAAGGATAGTCAAACCGTGACACTTATTATTTTCTACGCCAGTGGTTCTCAAACTCAGTTTCCAGATACACAGTAGATATGTCATGGTTTGGCAGCCTCCATTTATTTCTGCGATTGTTTTCCCGCGGAGCGGTGTGAGGGCGCTCGCTTTAATTTTCCGCCATCCATTCCAGGCTTTCGCTCTGTCTCTGCACTTACTCAGCACACCTGTTCTAGGTTTCCTGCTGCCTATATAAGCTCTGTGCTTCTATGTTGTCTTACATTTTGACACAATGCCGGTACGGTATAGGTTTAGGCACTTTAAGGAGACCACATTGCCTTGCTTTGGAGTAACGCGGGATTTGCCTTGTTGTGCATTAGAGTTCCTGTTTAGAATTTTTCTTTCTCTTTGCGCTTTCTGTCCCTCGTTCTGGTCCGCCTTGTATTGTCTCTCGGAGACAGTTCTTTTAGGTATTTTCCCTTCTTTCATTTCTCTCCTTCTCTCAAGTCTACGAGTCCTTTCACCCAATTATTCAGGTCACTATTATTTATCTCCTGTTTCGTTCACCTCCTTTATTTCTTCTCCTTTATTTCTTCACCTCCTATTCTTCCCGTTACTATCTACTCTCGGGCCTACGAGTTATTTCACCCGATTATTTTCGGGTCGCTATTATTTCTCTTCTGTCCCAGTCTCCTCCTTGTTGCTCTCTAGTATTGAGAGTGGGAGCTGTTTTGTTTTCTCCCTTTTATTCCTTCCCTTTTCACAGAAGCCTTTCCGTTCTAGTGGTTTCCACAATGTGGAAACTTTAAGATTCTCTTCTGTCGCGTCTGCTCCACCGAACACGACTCCCCCCATTATAAGATATGGATGGATCACTTTAAGGTTTTCTCCTGACTCATTTTCCTATTTAACTCTATGGAAAAATAAGTCAGGAAAACAACTTAAAGTGTTCAATCCATATCTACTGTGTATCTGGCAGCAGAGTGATGGTTTGAGGTTTGTTTCATATCTCAGACCCTTCATGACTTAGAGCCATTTAGCCAAGCATGTGTTCCATAAGCCTCTGTGTTCCTCGCTCCTCATTTGGCAGTTTGGAATGTCACACTATTGGTGGCCCTCAATAGTTTTCTGGGTCAGGTGAGGACAGAGGAGACGAGGACGGACAAAATAAGCGATTGGAATGAACCCAGTGGGTTATTTTTACTCCTTGCATCCTTTCCTCGTGTCCTTTCCTCGCTCCTTAGCTCCGTCCAACAGAGGACGCAAGGAAAGGATCCAAGGATCAGATATGAGGATGGAGGAAACGAGGCAACATGCATTAGGCAAATGGAACGTCCTTGCTCAATCAAGCGTCAGCATCATATTATGCTCACGTGCTTAACTATAATGCTTATTAGCTTATTTTTTCATGAATAAACGGTGATTTCGTTAGTTATAAAGAATGAGTGTCATTATGGATTAGCGCTTTATAATAAATGGAAAGGAATGGTAAAATTGCATTTGTGTATGGGGTGTACCTGCGACATGGCATATGTGAAGAGTGGTGGATAATTTATACACGTCATGCGTTCTGAGAAAAGGCTTCGGCAAAGGCTATACTTGTGCTTCCTCACTGAAGAATCCTCCGGGAGCCTCGTCGTTCCCCACTCCTCGGTCCTCCGTGAAGCATTTAGCGGTTTGGAATGTCCTTAAAGATGGCGAACCTCGATCGATTTCCGGGTCAGGCAAGGACCGAGGAGAAGAGGACGGATAAAATAAGCGATTGGAATCCACCCCATGAGTGTGCATTGTTCATGCAAACAGCTTTTTGCATCAGCTCAAACAGCTGTTGCAAAAAACCTTCTGAATTTCAATGAGATAAACTTGACTGAGCAGTGAAATGTACTCTATCAGAGTAAAATGCACTTCAGAGTTTAATGAAAACTGAACATCTATGAATGAAGGTTTATGCACCAAAAGACAGCAGCCCAGGCTTCTTGACCTATCGCACGTGCAAAATGCTTGCACACTATTATGGCAGTTACTGATTGCTGTTCATGTCGGGTAAAGGTCTCATGCCACCACAAAAAATATATAAATCTTAAATTATTAAAATAATTTTAAGCAATATTTAACATTTAGAGAGTGATGCTGGTCTGTGAGAAACTATAGGACATTAAGCTCACATATGTGTTTCACCAAGCACTACCTTTTCAGTCTCCCTTTGCACGTATTGTGGCACTATTATGTTGATGCATTATTAGCTGCTATTGGTTTTGACCCTAATGACTTGCCTCTGTCACCTAAACCATTTTGTTTGCACTTTTGTAAGTCACTTTGGATAAGAGTATTTACTAAGTGCCAAAGTGTTAAATGTTACAAGTTGAATAATACAACTGTGATTCACAATAATACAGCCGCGATTCACAAACAATGCCCCAATGAGCATAAAATAACATGTAAATATATTTATTTTATTTCAATAAATTGTCCACTTTCTGGAATGTTTTGCCGAAGACATCTCACTTGTCACATGTCTGTTGCATGACCACACCTCTTTGCTGATTTTTCTGAGCCATACTTCCTTGAAAAAGTAGTCCCTTATACTGGAATAATCTGTGTTTGCTTCATCCTAGAAGCAAACACAATGTTTTATTTTATTTTGCTCGTTGCATGTTTATCCGTGTCATCTGGGCAAACTAACACTATAGGTAAAGACACTTAAAGATTTTGGTTCTCCATTCAGGCTAAATTATTAACTAATTTACAAATAAATAAAACTGTTACGACTCCGAGCAGGGACTGGACTCAAATGCACGACTCACACACAAATCCAATAATTTATTGCTTCGACCAGAACTCCTGAAGCATAGGGAGAAGTTAGACAGACAAACAGAAACCAGTCATGGATCAGCAGTGGGAGAGCGGGAGCGGAAGGGGCCAGGGACTGGATGGTGGCAGGAATCCGGGCAGGTTAAGCAGAGGAGGAGCGGGGAGCGGGAGACGGGGCAGCGTAGAGTGGGCACGAACAGCTGCAGATTGGTAGACTTGGAGCACAGACAGGATATGCACGAACAGCTGCAGGCTGGTGGACTTGGAAAGCAGACAAGAGTTAATTGACAGCAAGCTAAGACTGTATAAACGGCGTGTTAACGCAGTTTCTAGCAAGAGTTAATTTAAGCAAGGCAAGACAGAGCTAGATACAAAGTATCAGACGAGACAAGACCAGAGTATTACTACAACGAGACTTAACGAACTGGCACAGGACAAAGAACACCGGGTGACTAAATACAAGAGTTAATAGGTATCAATAATGTGCAGCGTGCGAATGTATGCGTGGAGAAGGAAAGGGATAGGCGGACACAGAGCAAGGGAACAGAGTGACACGAAAAGGAAAAACCACGCCCAGCCTGCAGCACGAGGGGAAACAAACAGGAATACAAACCAACACGATACGAGAGGAAACAGGTAAAACACGGGACACAAAGGGGACGGGAATGAGAGCGTCACAAATACAGTCCATAACATTTTACAGACAAGTGAAATGTTATGGACTGTATTTGTGATGCTCTCATTCCCGAAACTCTAACGCTGACTCAGAAGAAAGTTTATAAGTTATGATTTCCAGAAAATATGGGTTGTGGCTTGCTGGGTTTCTTAACGAGTTGACGTTAAAAGTCAAGTTCGAGAGTGTTTATGGTATCTTGGGAGGCAACCTTCCAGTCATCCCTTTGTGTGTATAATTCCTTATTAATGTTACTCATCATTACTCTCCAATCGGAGTTGCCAGACTGGGAGTTTTTTCCCCCTAAATTTAGGGGACTTTAAAAATTCATAGAGGAAGTTTTAAAGACAAAATGTATGCGATTCAATGACAGATTGGGATTTTAAAAGGAGGTATGGGGGGAAATTGTGAGGAAATTGTATGGGACTCAATTGAAGATGGGGGATTTTCAGAATCTTTGGGGGGGGGGGATTCATTCAGACATCTGTCTCCAACACGGTCTCCAATAGCTAAGCATTCGCATTGGCTTCACTTATACCCCTTTCATATTAGAGCCGTATCCGCTTCTGAAGCGTCTAACTCTCAATATGAAAAGATTTGAGACGGGTAGATAATACCGATACAAAATAGAACGGTTTCAAGTTAGTACGGACTAGTAGGTGGTTCAGAAGCGCTTCAGAAGCGGATACAGCTCAATATGAAAAGTCCCGACATTTGAAGTGGACCAATGGAAATATCAGTTAAAACGAAGCCAACAAATAGAGATGCTCAAAAGACAATTTTACTTTATTGAAATACCAGCTGAACCAAAAGGTGCGTAACGCAAGCGAGACTGCAGTATATAATAATCACATGCACAATATAACGAATCTCGTAATCATTTGCTTATTGCTTTATCATACATAACGTTGTCACGCGATTTATTTAACAGCATAACAGCTACCTGGTTTCGTAATGAGTAGAAGTTGTAAAACTTTAACAAAAACATCCATTTCATACGGTAAATGTAACTGTACAGATTCCTCAAAAGACCAAGGGTCGTATGCTTCGCAGAAGTCCAAACTTGCACAGCACCGATTCTGTCTTGAAAACTTTAAACGATCATCGAATTGGACAAAACACACAGATACACATACGTGAGGCACACAGTAAACCACTCGAGCCAGGTTAGCTAGTGTAACATGAATCACGTGCGCAAATTATTGACCTCTTGTCCTCGAGCCCGCGCTTACGTTTTCTCCTGCGTTTAACGAGACAATCGGTTACCATGACAGCTGTATCCGCTTCTGAAGCGCTTCTGAACCACCTACTAGTCCGTACTAACTTGAAACCGTTCTATTTTGTATCGGTATTACCTACCCGTCTCAAATCTTTTTATATTGAGTTAGACCGCTTCAGAAGCGGATACGGCTCTAATATGAAAGGGCCCGGTGGCCTTGATCCGCATTTTCTGGGGTAATATAAAAAGGTTTGTGACGGACTTTTTTGATCCGCTTCAGAAGCGGTTCAAAATCAGGGGTACAATAGGAAAGGGGTATCAGTCTCACACTGGCATGCAACCTCTCTCGTTTCTGGCTGCATAGCAATATGATATAGGAGTTATAGCTAACTTTGCTATTTCCGAAGGTGAATTAAATATAACATTATATAGAAATGCTAATTAGTTACTTTCAAAAGGAGTGAGGGTCCATTGTAGTGGATGGTGGGAATGGCCCACTCAGTGAGGGAGTAGAAGCTCCCAAATCTCATCTGGACAGCAATTGCATTCGTGAATAAATAATTCTTGAAATGCAAATTACAGATCCCTGAGCTCGAGCAGATTGCAGCCTCATTCATGTGGCCAAATTCTAGCCATTTTTTCACGTAGCCATGCGTTTGTGGGGAAACTAAATAGCGTGTGAGGACTCTCACACCCAAACAAGCGCTTTCGTCCCATTTTGTTCATAGTTCGAATTCGCACTGACCGTTGCTAACTTGCTAATGTGAGCAACCTAAGTTACTATAAGCTATCTTTCACTCACATTGACGTTGAGGACAAGTTGAAAATCGAACAATGTAATTGGAGGAAAAACTTTTTTTCCACTGCCTGCCAGTACAGGACTGCGTCACCAAAACGTCACAGCCGTTTACAGGAAGAAGTGAGGAAAATATTTAGCCCTGCAAATATCAACTTTAAATTAAAAAAAAAAATGTTTTGGTCTGCATCATGTCCTTGAAGTAATTAAACTACAGCTAACCATTTAATCACTTAAAAGAGGTCAATTATCATTGTGTGAGGCCTTTAAAGGTCTCACCAAATCCCAAGTGGTGCTCACTGCAGAGCCCAAATTAGTCTAAATGGGTGGAGCTGGACTAGGTCTCTGGACCTTCAAGTCTGCGCCACAGATCGTACTTTAACCTAATGGGAAAAAATCAGTTAATTGTTGATGCGCAAAGGTAAGGTCAAAGTAACCATAAGAGCATGGAACTTTAGATGCTGACATAGCTAATATTACCTTACTTTTCTCTAATATTTTTCATGATACCACCAGCATGTTCAGCATCGTTTCTGTGACAAACGGCATGTAGGCAATGTGAGAGATTACAGTGTGCACCCCTGCCTTCTTTTTTCCACTGCATTAAGATGTAGGCTATTTGTGAATAAATCTCAATCATATCTGATTAATTAATGTAATAAAGTTTGACCTAGGTTACCTAAGGTGACCTAATCTGCCCTTTGCTTTTGCAAGTAAATGTTGGAATTCAGTTGCCATTGCGGGTCAAGAAAAAGTTTATCACACTGTGTTGTTCTGAAACATTATTGTATTCCGGGCCAGTAGGTGGCACCAGCGAGTTGCTTTGATGCATGCTGCTTGGTATGTGTGAAGAAAGAAGTGGGAAAAAAAAACGCATCTAAAATGTACTCGGTCCCGTGCTTCATTCTTTTATAAGTGTGCTTATAAGACATAACAAAATTGGCGACGAGATGGCTATGGCTACTACTCCTTTGCCTCCCACTTTCCTACAAAGTCCGGGAGAACCTGCAATGCCGTTTGAAACATGGCTGAAAATGTTTGAAAATGACCTACTCGTGATTGATGTGGAAGGAGCCAAGTGGCCTGATACCCGAATGCGAGCTGTACTGCTGCACAGCGTTGGAACTGAAGCACAGAGGATTTTCTATACTTTGACTGGAACAGGTACCACATACAAGCATGCTGTGGCTGCCCTGCGAGCACATTTTGTGCAGAAGGTGAATGTCATTGCTGAGAGACATAAGTTTCGCCAACGAGCGCAGAGACACGACAAAACTATTGCACAATACTCCGCGCTATCGCATTGTGTGAATTCGGAAATGCAGAGCAAGATATGCTACGAGATCAAATCGTGGAGAAAGCCAACAGTGGGCACATACGTGAACGTCTGCCACTAGAAGACAAACTGACAGTGGATAAGGCCATTCACATTGCCAATCAAGTTGAATCGGCCGTGCACGATGCCAGTGCATTCTCAAACAAGGAAGTGCCGGTGCGGGAGATGAATACGCTGCCAAAGAGGGAACACAAATGTTCCAACAGCGCAGGGAACCAAAGAAAAGGTGAAACAAGTTCTAAAAATACACGGAAATGTTACAGATGTGACTCAGATAAGCACCTGGCAAACTTCCCAAAATGCCCTGCTACTAATAAAATATGCAAATCATGTGGAAAGACTGGACACTTCGCAAAAGTGTGCCGCACAGGTCAAAAACATGAGGTGAGAGAGGTTGTTATCCCTGAGCTGACTGTGCTGTTTATGAAAGATGCTGTCCTAGTAGAGAGAAAAATACTGTGCACTGTAGAGTTAGGCACATCCCCTAATGTGCAGCCAGTCCGGATGATAGTGGACACTGGGTCTTCAGTTTCATTGCTGCCTGCTCATGTGTATGAGAAATCATTCAGTGACATACCCCTGAAACAAACAGAGATTCCCCTGGTGACATACTCAAGAGAGAGAATTCCAGTACTAGGCCAACTGGATACACCTGCACATCATGATGGATGTTCTGTCCCAGGCTCCTTTTACATTGTGGAGTCAGGTTCACCACTGCTGGGGTTGGACTTGATTCAGGCACTGGGAATGGTCATCGTGGGGAAAAAAGTGAAACTAAAATCAGAACAGACAGTCAGGGAGATAGCAGTTCCGCCTTCGCCTGCCACTACTGCTCCGCCTCCACCTACCATGGGCTGTGTGAAAAACTTTGTGCATAAAATCAAGGTGAGAGATGATGTGAAGCCTGAGCAACAGAAGCTGAAGAGGTTGCCCTTCTCTGTCAGAGATTCTGTGTCTGTAAAACGTTTAAAAAGTTAAAACGTCTACTAGATGGCGACATCATCGAGAAGATCTTGACGCGTCTCCCTGGGTGTCACCAATCGTGGTGACTCAACGGAAGAACTCAGCGAGGATACGGATGTGTACAGACCTCAGGGAGCCCAACAAGGCCGTAGTGACTGATTGCTACCCCATTCCACACATGGAGGAGCTCTTCTCAGAACTTAGAGGAGCAACTATATTCTCAACCATCGACCTTGCAAATGCTTACTATCAGGTTCCTCTGCATGAGGACAGCAGAGACCTGACTGCCTTCATAACCCATGAGGGGCTCTTCAGATACAAGAGAGTTTGCTATGGACTAGCATCAGCACCCTCAGCATTCCAGAAGATGATGTCCATGGTGCTGCAAGGTCTACCAGGAGTCCAGGCGTACCTCGATGACATCATCGTCTACTCAACCTGCCGTGCTGACCATGAAACACGCCTGAAAGCTGTACTCTACAGGCTACAAGAAGCTGGACTACGTCTGAATACAGAGAAGTGCACATTCTACCAGGAAAAGCTGACTTACCTGGGCCATACCATAAGTAAGGATGGTCTGCAGCCGAACGACAACCACATTGTAGCTATTCATGATGCTCCAGCACCCAGCGATGCCGTGTCTCTCAGGTCCTTCCTAGGCCTGACAGCATGGTACTCCAAGTTCATACAGAACTTCGCAACTGTCGTGGAGCCAATGAGATATGCTACGGAACACTACATTCACATGGACTGATGAGGCCCAGAATAGCTTTCAGCAGGTCAAACTACTTATCACTGACAGTCCAGCACTCGCCCTGTTCGACCCCACACTGCCCACCATAGTGTCCACAGATGCCTCGGACTATGGCATAGGGGTGTCCTTACGCAGCTACATCAAGATAAGAAAAGGACATATAGAACATAAGAAAAGGACATATAGCATCAGAGACAATCAGACATCACTAAATAGATTTGAAGATTCCCTGGTGCACGGAAGCAACTGCATACTGTTTTCCACATTTTGGAATAGTAAAGACATCAAAACTATAACAAATTATCTTGTGTTATCTCAAATTAACACAAAGTCTTTAGATATCCTTTTATATAGAGTCATGATGGCATCACCTGTTTATCTGTGGAATACCTGTTTACCACAGAAGTTGTTTGAGAGAATGGCAAGAATGTGCAAGGCCGTTATCAAGGCAAAGGGTGGCTACTTTGAAGAATCTAAAAGATATGACTTTTTTTTATTTGTTACACTTTGTTACACTTTTTTGGTCTTTGCATAATTACTTTGTGTTATCTCATAGTTTTGATGTCTTTACTATTCCAAAATGTGGAAAACAGTAAAAATAACAGAAAAAAACCTATGAGTAGGTGTGTCCAAACTTTTGACTGGTACTGTATATACTGTATATACAGTTGTGTTCAAATAAATAGCTGTGCGTTAAAAAAAGTGAATAAAGTGCAAATATTTTTTAATAGCTTTTAGTTCCATATTTCAAATGTAGTGGAAACATTACACATTCAATTCCAAATCAAAGCATTAACAAATTTTATCAAGTCTGCGTTATTCTTTTACAGGAAGCAAAGAAAAGGAATATTAATCTGTTCAAAGAAATAGTGTCGACATTTTTCTCTTCAAACTCAAACACTTACTGTATAAACTGAATACATTTTTCAAGATTTAACTTCACTTTAAATTGATGAACTAATATTTAGTTGCATAACCATTGTTTTTGATAACTGCTGCGCATCTGCGTTGCATCGAGTCAACCGACTTCTGGCACCTAGAAACAGGTATTTCAGCCCAGGATGAACAAACTACATTCCACAGTTCCTGTGAATTTTTGGGTTTTGCTTCAGAAACTGCATTTTAATGTCACTCCACAAGTTTTCAATGGGGTTGAGGTCAGGGGATTGAGCTGGCCACTCCATTACCTCAATCCTTTTGGTCTGGAACCAAGATGTTGCTCGCTTACTCGTGTGTTTGGGGTCGTTGTCTTGTTGAAACACCCATTTCAGGGGCATTTCCTCTTCGGCATACAGCTTGAAGAGCAACTCATCAAGTATTTTGATGTATTCAAACTGATCCATGATCCCTGGTATACGATAAATAGGCCCAACACCGTAGTATGAAAAACATCCCCATACCATGATTTTTGCGCCACCATGCTTCACTGGCTTGAATTCAGTAGCCGGGGGTCGTCTGACGTACTGTCGACGACCACTAGACCCGAAAAGAACAATTTTACTCACATCAGTCCACAGAATGTTACGCCATTTCTCTTTGGGCCAATCGATGTGTTCCTTGGCAAATTTTAACCAATTCTGCACATGCCGTTTTTTCAACAATGGTGCGTTACGGGGGCTTCTTGCTGATAGCTTAGCTTCGATCAAACGTCTTCTGACTGTAACAGCACTTACAGGTAATTTTAGACCATCTTTGATCTTTCTGGAGGTGATGATTGGCTGAATCTTTGCCATTCTGACTATTCTTCGATCCGTTTTAACAGTAGTTGCTCGTTTTCTTCCGTGTGTTTCGGGTTTTTGTTGCCATTTTAAAGCATTTGAAATCATTTTAGCTGAGCATCCTATAATTTGCTGCACTTCTTTATACGTTTTCCCCTCTCCAATCAACTTTTTAATCAAATTACGTTATTCCTCCGAACAATGTTTGGAACGGCCCATTTTACTTAGCAATTCAGAAGGAAATATATTTTATAACAATGTGTGAAACATTTGCTTCCCTTCTTCCTTAATAAAGGACAATTAATGACACCTGTTTTTTCACAGAATGAATGAATTATCTAATTAAACTCCACACTGCTATTATTTTGAACATGCCCCTTTCAATGAATGAGTCAATTACTCAGAACAAGCAGCGTGCATGTCATGACAGTTGGGTCTGTTGTTTTTCTATTACACTACAACATCTACAAGTAAATTATTTGTCATGCAGAAATATCACTACCACTAATAACAGTAGTTCATCAGGTTACTGATGTTGTACCGCTATTTTTTTTTAAACACAACTGTATATATACATACTAATGACCTGAGGTAGCCCTGGGGCTTTCCTGCCTTAACTGTATACTTATGGTCTCCACCTCAAGTAAGAAAAATGAATGCATGTACTACAACAGGAATAATATGTGAATATAATTTTGGATGGACTCTGCCTTCATGTGATAGGCCATGCATTATGCTATCTTAATCAAATGGTAATGAGTAACCCGTCCAGTAGTCTGGAACCAGCCACGTGACTTTGCCACAATGAAGAAAAAACAAGAGGACAAGTGTGTTCTGAGACTGGTAACGATGCAACCACTCCAGCAACACTTGGGAGTAGACTGGAAGAGTTATTTAATTAACAATTTATTAGTCACATACTCTTCCACTGTCCTCCAAGAGTTGCTGGATTTATTTTATTTATATTAACACTGATTAGCAAAATGTGTAGCTAACATAAAAATCAATCTTCGATTTAAATTCATTTTAGTATATTAAGTTTCAAGAACACATGTTTTTTCACAAAATTTTAATGGGAAAAAAAATCAGTTAATTGGTGATGCGCAAAGAAATTTTACCTAAATCCTAAAATTACAAGAACAAACTATTAATATTTACACAGATCTAATCCACTACAGACTTTGTCACAGACGAGGATTGTGCAGGCAAGACACACGAATGTCTCTTCTATCATGGATTTCCTGCATGAAAAACAAACACAAACACACACCATTTAAACGTATGTCAGCAAAAAAAAAAACGGACAACTTACACAAACTGACTACACTTGCTAAAAGTTGCCATCGGCAGTGTCCACCTGTAGCGTTATTCAAGCGCACTGTTTGGAGGGGGATGGGGAAATAAAAACTATATTAGCTAGCTAGCATCCTAACACTGAGGTACCACATCCAGATACTGCACTTTGCATTTACGAATGGTGATTATCAATAGTATGAATCGGTTATAATAAACGATGTTAACCTTAGCTGAGACAAAACTTTAAATGCTTCGCCGAACCACAAATTATCGATATTCAGGTTTATAGTCTCATTTATTTAACGCTTACCTAATGCACGATAAACATTTCACGGACTCAAAAATAACTAACGTTAATGTTAACAATGTTCATGTCGAGATAGCGAGATAGGTCTATGAAAACATTTTACACACATTCATTGTATAATCAAACGAAATTCGCTAATTTGGCGTTTTCTAAGGTGAGACTGAAGCCATTGATAGCTTATTCTCAGCGGTTGCAGGTCCCTACAGGCTTGTTCTCATGGAATATCTCTCATTGTCTACAGACCTCACAACGTTTGCAAGATTGGAAGTTTCCCTCCGTTCCACTGTTGATCTTGACAGTATGACAATTATTCCATTTGTGCGACAGGTAAGTTGACAGCATTTGAAACTTTTCTGTTAATGGAATTAAGGGTTGATGGCTGTGGAGCCCGCTTTATGACATGGCATATTATCCTGGTGGAAGTATCCATTAAAAAAAAAAAAGTAGACTGTGGCCATAAAGGGATGCACATTGTCAGCAACAATGTTTATGCATGTTGTGGCATTCAAATGATGCTCAATTGTTTTTAAGTGACCTAATATGTGCCAAGGAAACATCCCCCACACCATTACAACACAACCAGCCTGCACCGTTGACACAAGGCAGAATGGATCCATGGATTCATGCTGTTTACTCCAGATTCGGAGACTAGCATCTGCAAGTCACAGCAATCTTTCTTTTTTCAATTGTCAAGTTTTGGTGATCACGTGCCCACTGTAGCCTCATCTTCCTGTTCTAAGCTGACAGGAGTAGTCTTCTGCTGCTGTAGCCCATCCTCTCCACAGTTCAATGTGCTGTGCATTCAGAAATGCCCTTCTGCACACCACTGTTGTAAACAGCTGTTATTTGAGTATTTGTGGTTATTTGAGGCCTTTCTGTTAGCTTGAACAAACGTGCCCATTCTCCTCTGACCTCTCATTAACAAGGCTTTTTCACCCACAGAACTGCCACTCTGGATGTTTTTTTTTTGTTTTTTGCACCATGTAAACTAGAGACTGTAGTGTGTGAAAGTCCCAGGAGGGTAGTGAAAAAAATGCTGGAATGACCATGGGCTCTATCTTGGCGATCTTGGCGCTTGGTCTATGCGCATGGCGTAAAGTCAATTTAGGGCGTGTCCAAAATAACGGTATTTATGTTATTAACCAATATTACTATGCAGGTAGCCTAATGAACTTCAGATGAAGATTGAACTTTGAGAACTCCATTAGAACAGCCTCATGGAATTGATGTTTGACACTTTCATTGCATAATCAAACGAAATTCGCTGAACGGCAGGCTAATTTGGCGTTTTCTAAGGTGAGATTGAAGCCATTGATAGCTTATTCTCAGCTGTTGCAGGTCCTTTTAACGAAATTTAACCGCATATATTTTGTAAAATAACAGCCCTGTCGGGAATTACTGGGAACTCATAGGCTAATGGTTAGTCCGAATAATATTGATCATACTATTGATCCATTTAGCCTATTCCTTGATTGCACTAAACACGCACAAGCATGTCTGTTTTGCCATCAAGCAATCCGCCAAAGTGGAAAAGCAGGCTTTAAAGGGAATGGGATATGACATTTTGATTGGTTTATTGCATGTCAGGCCCAAGACACACCTATAATTAATGAAGAGACTAGGTTCAGCCCATTTGCACGTTGCTCCATGCTTAGCGCCCAAAAAACAGCCGTTAAAATAGCAAAAGTGGACTTGGACACGCCCTAAATGGACTTTACGCCATGCGCTTAGACCAAGCGCCAAGATCACCGAGATAGAGCTCAGGGTATTTAAACAACGTGAACGCAAGGCGTTATAATGAACCATGCGCTGGGTGTAAGATAGCAAAGACACTTGCGTTTGGGTTAGCGCTGCTTAGCGCCGGGTGTAAGATAGGGCTCCATGTCTGACACCAGCAATCATACCATGGTTAAAGTCGCTTAGATCACCCATTCATGCTGGGACGCTGTAAACAGGGCACCTCCCAGTGATAAATTTTTTTCTTAAAGAGCACTTTTTGCAGCTGAGAACTTGAATTTTGTCACCTCCATTAGGCACACAAAAATCATAGCATTGTAATATAAAATATGAAGGAAATGTTTAATGTTTTAAGATTATTTTATTAGCTGTATAATCAAAAAGTGTGACATCTTTTTATTTAAGAAATACAAATACAGAAAGACAAAATAAAATGTTGCCCACTTACAATTTCTGTTGATAATGTACTTTGTCTTTGTGATAAAGAACATATATCATTTATAACACGATTAACACACATTAGGTGTACCCTAGCAACTTTTGACTTGATATAAATTCATTTTTTTAAGGATTATGAACATATTCTTCATGAAAATAACAGAAAATATCCATCTGACAGAGGTGGCTTTTCACTGTCTGAGTTGTCTGCTGAGGGTTGAGGATAGTACACATAAACACACATAATTCCCCCCAACAACAAAAAAATCTAAGTTATTATATGCATGCTACTGGGAAAATGCCTTGTTTCAAATTTAGTCATTATAACATTAAGCATTAAACTAAAAACAGATTGCCGTGGAAGCATACTGTAAGAGAGCCTTTTCAAACAATAGGTACCTAATGATCCAAAACATGAGGACTCCGACCGGAGCCGAATTGACATAGAGTAGCACTACTGAGTCACTCTCCAACGCTGATTTGATTTTTGATTGAATGAGACAACCCTACCCAGATACCTCATGGTGTCAATGTGATTTGTTGAAGTTAATAATTTTTTTCCTAAATCATGTCATTTTCCATCTTTAAGTTCAAATGCTTTTTTATTATCCAGTGGGTGAGCATCCAGCACCCCTCTATCTACAGAACCTGATAGAGAGCCAGTTAGGGCCACTGGAGGCAATCTAATGTAGGAGAGTAGGGATGAGACAATAAGGAGCCTAGACTAGGTGGGAGCAGGCCGTGGGTAGAAAGATCACATGGGCTGACCTCTGGTAAGTAGAACCACATTGCATGAATCTTCTTGTCCAGGCTGTTTACAATGTCCTCCCCAGCCCTTCCAACCTACACTGCTGGGGCTTAGCAGAATACCCCAGAGAGTTCCTGTGGTGTTCCTAGAGGGGAACACTCGAACACATCCTGAGCTGTTGTCCAAAGGCTCTGGGAGAGGGCCATTACCATAGGCAGCAAATGCAAAAAACATTCAAAAACAATATAAATTTCATAATGCAAAATAATCCATACTCAACAAGGTGATCTGACTTCTCTTTTTTTTCAGGTCGAAGAAATTCTTCAGCAGGAATTGAGTGGAAACATTAACATTACAGTGAAATCCATCAGAAAAAAATGTATGTTACCTATGCTTGCAAAGAACCACAATAATATACATGACATAACCAAAAACATTCAGCAACTTTGTCTCAAAGAAGGCGACGCTCACAAAGCTAATTTGGAAATTTACATTTCAAATCAGTGACAATGTTTACATGCACACCATATTCCGAGTAACAATCCTTATTCTGGTTGTCATATTCCTATTATGATGTTTGCATGCATCATGAAAAGAATAATCCAATCTTATTCCTGTATACATGGTTAGCTCAATATTCCATTTTTTCAGCCCTAATGGACGGCATCCTAGTAATTAGGCCTATTTCACTTACATAAAGGGCCTGCTTTAACTAAGACCTTTAGCGTGTGCAAAACCTTTTTAGCACACACAAAACTAATAACACAAGCAATGATTGGTGCAAAAAAAATGGCATGACCAATCATTGGTCATGTTATTGGTATTGTGTGTGCTAAAAGGCTTTGCACACACTAAAAGTCTTAGTAAATCTTAGCCAAAATTAGATGGGTGTGAAGTTGAACTTCTGGTATTGTTTAGTCTTAAAGTTGGGGCTAACAGCATTAACATACTAAGTCATGCAATAATTTTGAATGATTAACGCATTAAACATTTTTTTTTTTTACTTTGGCTGTGACAGTCCTCTTAATAGCAAATATTTGACCAGATTACCCATCTACCATCCTATCTATGACCAGATTGCTAATCTACCATCCTATCTGTAATAACTGTAATTGAAATGATTCCATAAGTTAACGCATTAATATTGACAGCCCTATTTAAAATATGTTGCTTTCAGGGTTTCCCCACCTGTGTCTAGTTAGTTCTGTGGTTCAACTGAACTCAGTATATTTCATTTTGTCTGCTGCAGCCTTAAAGGGATAGGTCAGAATTTTGGACATAATGTCTCATTTACGATTTACCCATGATGTAGTTGTTTGATGGAAACCATTTTCAGCTAATTCCATGCTGTCCCTTCTTTTGGACATACACACGTTGCTAGTGCTAGCGCAAGTCTAAGGAAACTAGTAGCATCCACTACCAAACGCGCTTCAACCCTCCACAGTGCACCCAAAGCAAATAAAATATGACGACAGTCTATCGGCGTTATTTTCAGTGATTATACCATCATTTTTGAAGTCAAACTATCATTGAATCCTTTACTTTGTGCTGACCTACATTCTCTGTGGAAGTACGGCGGCGGAGCTAGACAACAAGTCAGCTAAACACAAACATGCTACAGAATAACACTGCATATACAAGCATGCACACTGGCTACCAATTTGCAGGAAAAGTTTGACCACTTCCATGACTTCCCAATCGTGGCAACTAGCTAGCTAAATTGAATACATAGATCACGCATGCAATCATTTATTAGTTACCTGCTCGTCAGTTGTTTTCGGTGCATGAAGAAAAACAGGTGATGGCACAGCAGTCTCCTTCAGTAGAGGGTGTCCCGACCATCCTTTTTTGATTTTCACATAGCCATACTCCGTGAAATGGTCACTACAAACTTTTTTAGAGTCTCAATTGGTGTGTTGACATCCATGCGAGCAGCAAGAAGCCACAGATGTTTTCTTTGTTGATCTTCCACTGGAAATCGGTGAAAACTTTGTGGTGCCCATTTTTTTGCATGATTTGAACAACCTTGAAATACACACCGAAATAGCATCTTACCTGCATGTTCGCTAACAATACTACTAGTCTGATTCTTTCACACGCGCAATATTGTTGTTGGCCGGCACTACATACGGCGGCAGAGCTATACTTTACATTACCTACTAGCGTAAAGTATCGCCCTGCCGCCGTACTTCCACTGAGAATTTAGGTGAGCACAAAGTAAAGGATTCAACGATAGTTTGACTTAAAAAACGATGGTATAATCACTGAAAATAACCCAGACAGACTGTCGTCGTATTTTATTTGCTTTGGGTGCACTGTGGAGGGTTGAAGCGCGTTTGGTAGTGGATGCTACTAGTTTCCTTAGACTTGCGCTAGCACTAGCAACGTGTGTATGTCCAAAAGAAGGGACAGCATGGAATTATCTGAAAATGGTTTCCATCAATCAACTACATCATGGGTAAGTCGTAATTGAGACATTGGGCTCTATTTTAATAAACCAAACGCAATGGTGAACGCAAGAGTAAGCGCTTGGCGGTATCGCTCTGAGGGCGTGTCGGCGAGAAATTTGGTAATTTCATGACGGCAATCTTGGCGCACCTTATGGTGGTATTGCTAAAAGGCTGGGTTTAAATGTCCAAGGTGTGTCTCTATGGTAGCCAATCAAATTGTTGTTCTCATGCTTTAAAAAAAAGCCAGTTGGAACACAATCGCTCCATGCAATTTCATAATGAGCAACCCAAACGCACTGGACCGTCAACTTGGATGTGTGTATGATTCTACGTGGGAACATGCATTGAAATGTTCATTTTAAAAGCTGATCCGATACTTACCATTTATCTAGCCCTATTAAACCGCTCAGCCAGTTGATTTCTCTTTGCTCTGGCTGTGATGGGGACCGCGACCACTGGTGCAGGTGGGGCAAGCAAATTTTGTCGCATGTCACCTGGACATTGATGGAATGTGTTCCTTTGCGATTGACGAAAACTATTGCATGCTCGGGTGGTGCGCGGATTTGTATGTGCGTGCAGTCGATAGCACCAAGCACCCCGGGGAACCCACACTTGAGAAAAAATGCGAGTTTTGACTTTTTACTGCATTCATTGTCCGTATAGTTGAGGAAGGACACCCGCTGAAAGTATATCCTTTCTGTGTATTGTGTAGTGGTAGGCTTATGATTCAACTGTGCCAATGTGTAATTTATATATTATAGGCTATTGGCCTACATGATCGCAAGTTTCTTGTAAGCTGTCCTGTTTTATTCTAGTAGTTTAAATTAAAATTAATTAATAATAATAATAATAATAATTATAGGCTATTTGTTCATTAAATGGAAGTGTAATGTTGGCATCACCTATAGACACTACATAGAACTACATGAATAATAAGTTGCCAAATTGCCAGAGTCTATTGCGTTGCCGCTAAGAGGTGGTTCCAGCTGATCATAACGCAATGGGTTTTCGTTGGTTCAAATTGTCACTACGCCAAAAGTATTTTAGAACACGCCCCAGACAGCGCCACCCATCCCACTGCAGCGCAAGCGAAAGGATGTTATGTTGAGAATTTGTTGATCCTAGCGGTATTGCTGAGAAACGCCATAGCGCCAGTTTTAAGACGTTGATGCTGTCAACAAGCTTGCGTTTGACTATACCGTCCCCTTGCGCTGGTTTGCGCCGGTTTGAAAATAGAGCCCCTTATGTCCAAAATTCCGAACTATCCCTTTAAACAAATGCTATTTCAATGTTTTCTGTCATCCATGTATTGTACAACAGACCTGGGTCAAATAAATATTTGATGTATTTTAAGTACTTTTAAATACAGTATTTGCAAAGTATTTGCTGCAAATTGTTTTAAAATACAGAAAGGTATTTTCAAATTAATGCTATCTTAGAAAGTATTTAATATATATCAAGTACTTAACCATTTTTAAATATAGAAAATAAATAGTTTTTGACTATTTTGTATTTAATTATTGGAAAGTTATTAAAAAAATTAATAACAACCCTGTTTAACCCTGTTTAACCATTAGGGTCGTCAACTTACGAATGATGAAGTCCTCAAAACCCTTCTCGCCCTTAAAGGGTCCCAAGTGACCATGACCCCTAATGATCCTCCGGAACTTATTAAACCGTGATAAGTCGTAACCTTCATTTTATTTTGTTCCTTCGACCAACTTACGGATGACTAATACCAACCATGTCACAAGGGACAGTCATACCCTTTTACCGCTGACAGGATGGCACGGCTGAATAGATGCGTCGCTGATCAAGGTGTCGACATCCAAATTGAACAGCATTTGTGACTGCAAGCATCAGCCAGGAGAATCGTTTCTAGAGAGGCCGAGTAGTCCGCTGAATCTCCAGTGGACCCCGAACCTTCCACCGAACCTCTTTCAGATTGGTCAAATGTGCAGGAGCAATTCTGATTAAATAGGGTGTTAGATGCCTCTGTGGAAAGCGCATCAAACCCCTCCCAGTCCGGATCCATGTTCGGATCCTCCTCCGCTGGAGGCCCCTCAGGGGGACCAGGCTGGGGAGCCGTCTCTACTTTAGTATGGTCTTCCAGCATCGCAGTCAGCTGCTGAACTGCAGAGCGCAGCTGCGTGACTTCTGCGGAGAGGCTACAGCCCTTGCCAGCCTTGCCCTTTTTTCATGAAAGGCCATCGGCGGCGGGTAACACCCTTGCGTTTAGGGGCAACCCCTACCGCGGGTGGCGTCCTGGCAGAGGGGGGCATATGACACATAAACGCCTCCAATCTGGCCTGCTTGGTTTCCAAAGACATGCCCATGCAGCATGGGCAGGGGTCTGAAAACACATCCTGCAGGTGCCCTAACCCATGATCATCAGCTATATCCATGGCTCCCCCAAATTCCGTGCACAAGGCGCTCATGCCTGGAGCAAAATGAAGGACACTGAGGACCATACCTGGATTATTGACCGGGCCAGTGGGCCCAGTGCCCCGGGGCCTCGGACTGCCAGGGGGCCTCCTAGCCTCAGGCCGCGTGCGGTGCGTGGCCCAAGACTTCCGAAGGAAATTGACCGCCAGGGCCCTCAGTGCGCACAGCCCAAGCTGACCACTAGCCCCCTGGGTGCTTATAGCGTGAGCTAACCACTAGGGGCCCCCCCCAGACCCCTCAGCACTGAAAATGTAAGGGCCCCCAGACCACTTGGTGTTTAAAATGTGAGCTCACTACTAGGGCCCCCCAGACCCCTCAGTGCTTACAATGTGAGGGCCCCCAGACCACTTGGTGTTTAAAACGTGAGCTGACCACTACTGCCCCCCAGACCCCTCGGCGCTTACAATGTGAGGGCCCCCAGGCCCCTTGGCATTTAAAACGCAAGCTGACCACTAGGGCCCCTGGGCCCCTCAGCGCTTACAGTGTGAGGGCCCCCAGGCCCCTCAGAGCTTACAGTGTGAGGGCCCCCAGGCCCCTGGGGCGTAAAGCGTGATCTGACCTGACCTGACACCTACAGTTAACTAGCCATCGGCCTAAAACTCAGTTGTCTAACTAGTTAGGTGACACACAACTTAACTAGTTAGTTAGGTGGCATTTGTTCACGGGTCGTCTGAGTGAAAGGGGTATAAGATAAAAGGATAGCTAGCTACAGTGGGTTGAATAAATGTTAAAACAGCATGCCATAGTCATGATGCTTAAATCAAAGCTACTAGCTATCTAACTATTAGTGCTATTAGTTCAAAACTACTATTAGTGGGAATAAAAACCTCATTTATAAGGGTTGTGTTATGGTTCGGAGAACCAGACGCGACCGAGAAGGATTCTAAAAGCGTATCTTAAAAAGATACGCCACAAACGTGGAAGTACCCGCACCAGGGGATAGGTAAACAAAAGAACAGGAGCAAAACTTCCCTAGCACAAGCCAAAACAAAGCAACCTCAAAAGGAGGCGAGTCTCGATAAACAGCATGAATAACAAAAGAACCTCACGCACTAAATCATTAGGCGTAACAGGAGGTAGAGAAACAAAACAAAACTCGAGAGAACAAGTGAAGGAAAAGAATAGAAAAGAAGACCTGCTGTCCAAAGCTCTTGTGGCAAAAGAGCTGAACACAAATGGTAACCGTTAAAAAGAATAAAGGATAAAGAAAGATTGGAAAGAAAAGAGAAAACTAATCTAATCCTAATTCTTATAACCGGACTTGCTGCGTTTCTTATTCGTACGAACCAGAAATGCAGCGACCAAATTTCCTATACCTTTCCAACGTCGTTGTTAACATAGCAAAGACAATATCGAAGTGAGGAAATGCAGAAGTCCTGAGGCATTTATAGCTGGCAGGAAACGCAAAACAGGTGCAGGGAATAATTGCCGGGCAAGATACAAACACCGGAACGGAGACGGAAAAAATCCGATAGAGCGTCCTGATGACGCCAAAAAGGAAACCAAAAAGTAGAACCGCAGAGAACAACGGAGACTGCCAATAACCATGACATCATTGAGAGCTTATTAGCTAGCGGTTTTGTGAAACAAAAGCTATATTTTTTCATACACTAAGGCATATATAAGAAACCCAATCCATACTTAAAGATTAAGGAAAAACCCCATTGATTTTTTTCAATAGACCGTCTGTTTTAGATCCACGGAAGTAGATAATGCTAACGTTGACATGCAAATTGTCGACAGCTCTTACAAGGTATTTTTTTCCTCTCCCCATCGATGGGGTGTGGCCTATGTGCATAGTCTCCACAAAGTAATTTCACTGACTTATCAGAAACCTTTGTTGGTTGTTCAGCCAATGAAAAAAAAGTTATCTTTTTGAATTTCAAGCAACATAATTCTCTCTGTGTCAGGCAGGTATATTAGACATTTCTTGGTAGGAAAAGCGACAGACAGATGCCTGTTTTCTAGTTTGGTACGCCACAGTAATATATTCAGAGACTTTTTTTCATCTTTTTCTAAAACAACAGCCTTTTTAAAGGCTATTTCAACAATCCCTCCTAAGGGCTATTTTCTAACAGCCTTTTTAAAGGGTTAGGGTTTTTTTTTTTAATGTGCTTTTCTATTTTTTTTCTTTTATCTACTCAAAGCTGCCTTTAGGTACAAGTAGACTATAAAATACTACCACCTGATTGTATTTTCCAACAACAGTATTTGAAGGGTGTTGTCATTATTAATATATGTTAATTCAATTATTATTTAATAAGTATTCAGATATGCTATAAATATATTCATATAAATAGCATACTACTTCTGAAATATGGACCACAAACGTTGGAATAGTGGTGCTTCCAAAAGGAAAGCCAAAAAAGAAAAGGAGGCAAGAGAAGCAGTTTTGCTTCAAAGTGTTCCACTCATTGCCAACTTCATTCAAAAACCCTCTGATAGTAATAATGATGACAGCAGCACTATTGTCAGTTGTGAGGAAAGAACTAGCACTAGTTCAGTTTCCAGTAATATTGTCACTCCCCCAGAGCCTTCTTTTGAAGGCGAACCCTCAACAGCTATACGGTATACAAGAACCATCATTTCCACCTCAGGAGCAGTTGGGCAGTTCACAAGAATCAAATCAGCAACTAAGCCATTCCTGGTGCTATGAGGTCACTGACCCTGTATTTTGGCAAAGCACTTCCAGTGACAATGTTAAGTCAGTGCTTATTGAAAGAGGAGCAGTCCCCTTCCAAACCGCAGAGAAAAATACCCAGCTCAGAACTCATTGAGCTAATGGGTCAGAAAACTCACCAAACAATAGCAGATGAGATTCGGGATGCCATATATTTTTCAATAATGGTTGACTCCACTGTCACAATTGACGTTCATATTCCGGTTTGTTAACAGCAGCGGGAATGTGATGGAGCGATTCCTGGGCTTTGAGCCAATTGTGAGCCACACTGGTAAAAGTTTAGCAGACTATGTGACTTTGATGGTGGAGGTCCTTGGGTTGGACCTCTCAAACTGTAGACGTCAGTCGTATAACAATGTAAGCAACATGTCAAGAAAATACAATGGGCTACAGGCCCACCTGAAACAAAAAAACCCTCTGATAGAGTATGTGCCTTGCGCAGCGCATTCACTTAACTTAGTTGGGGTTAACACCTTAGATTGCAGTAGTGTTGTCACGATACCAAAATTTTTACTTCGATACCGATACCAGGTTTAGTATCATGATACTCCATACTGAAACGGTACTTGAAACTGAAACGATACTGATTCGATACTCGGTACCTCTACTGAAATGACCTTAACCCTATTTACTGTACTTTGGCCGTTCAGAGGCAATTTCCTCCTGGTTTATACTAGTTTTATTTAAATGTCAATATCTAAAAAAATATTCCCTGCACATCCATGGTTTTAAGTTCGAACTGAAGAAGAAGCTGTATCATTCAGAAATTTGCTACAGAATACATTTATTTCAGAATAGTCACATACAGTATATATATAATAACCATAACATATGTCGCCTAATGTATTTAAATACGTTTAAAAAAGAACGTACGAAAGCGCGTGTGTATTCACACAAGTACAGCAACGTATTTCAGCCCTAAGTGAGAGGGGTGGTCACTGCGGAAATGTCGACTGTACGGGACTTTGGCGAAATATAACAAGATAAACTCTTCAGGGTTCATCAGAAAACAGCTGTAGCTGAATATACTGGTAAGTATTTGGTTTCTTAAACATATTTATACGAGAGATTTTGGAGAAAAAAATGGGGTGTCTTCTAAACCAAAAGTGCATCAGGTACTGTATATAGTACAGTAAGCAAGGGAAAACGGCGAATACTCATTTGTACAACGTTTAAAAAAAATATTATTGTTTCTATACGTGACATGATAAAATACGACAACAGTCTATCGGGGTTATTTTCAGTGATTATACCATCATTTTTCAAGTCAAACTATCGTTAAATCCTTTACTTTGTGCTCACCTAAATTCTCCGTGGAAGTAAGGCGTTAGTTTAGTAGGTAACGTAAAGTAGCCTATAGCTCTGCCGGCCAAAAACAATATCGCGCGTGTGAAAGAATCAGACTCGTAGTATTGTTAGCTAACGTTCACCTTTCATCCTCTCAATCAGTAATGCAGACGCATAACAGCAGAGCACACATTTGACCTAAAAGTACCGAACGTCGGAAAATTCTAATACCGAACCGTTTTTCTTTTTTAAGTATCGAAAAAGTACCGAAGTTTCGGTGTACCGTGCAACACTAGATTGCAGTAGAGGCTGACGAGTTCTTTAACATGTTGCAGTCACTGTACACATTTTGCTCTTCATCCACACACAGATGGGGCAAGTTTTTCAGAAGACAGATGTCAGACTGACATTAAAATCTCTGTCCAGTACTCGGTGGAGTACTCGGGCAGAGTCAACCAAGTCACTGTGGAGAAATTACACCCACATTAGAGGCCTTCGGTGGTATGTGCAATGATAATGAAAAAAGAGATACTCGAATTGAGGCTGCTGGACTATGTGCTAAATTGGACACCTTAGAGATGGTGTTCATGGCATATTTCTGGGACGTCATACTTGACCGGTTCCACGCTAGAAGCATGCACCTACAAAAAATTGACATTGACATCTCTGTAGCAGCACAGCTTTTGTCTTCGTTGAGGGATTTTGTGGCGGGATAGCGAAACCAGTTTTTGAAAGGGCAGCCTTAAATGTGACAGATGTCACTCAGTCATATAAGCACGAGCTTCAGCGAAAGAGGAAATGCAAAACATCTGCAGATGAGAGCTCAGAGCCAGGTGTGACACTTGAGGGGAGGGAGAAGTTCAAAATAGAAACATTTTATGTGGCCATTGATAAGCTAGTGGCATGCCATGAACATCGCTTGGACGCTTACAAGCGTTTGACCACTCTCTTTGGAGTTCTGTTTATGTCAGATCAGGGGCCCTATCTTATACCCGGCGCTAACCCAAACGCAAGTGTCTTTGCTATCTTACACCCGGTGCTGGGTTCATTATAACGCCTAGCGCTCACGTCTTTTAACTACCATGTATTCTTGCGCCCGTTGCAAGTGAACTGGGCGTATTGGTCTTAAGATGAGGAGTGGCCAGCATTATTTTTGGCGTATTGCTTTCTTGAGCCAGCAGAAAGTGCTTGCGCTAGAACCACCACAAACCTGGTCTAAAGTCATGTCTCAGTTGTTTACATGTTATTTTAACGGCGCATATAAGTGCATCTACATAGGCGTGTGCACAATGCGCGTACCCTCCTGTCTGTTACACAAAGGGGCGCGCACAAGCATGACTAAAATATCAAGATTACAATGTGAAATATTATCATTGTGTAGGCTATATCAAAAAATTCATAATAATAAAAGGGTCTATAGCCTACCTTTCCCTCAGCGAAGGGGAATGGCACATTGAATTGCTTTCTGCCCACTCCATCAACATCCAGGCGACGTGCGATGGGACAATGGCTATCCATTAAAAAGGAGATGATAACACTTATATCAAGCCTAATGCGCGAATTGTCATTTACACCTAATGCGTGAATTGTCATTCAATGGAAAACTCGTGCACGGCAATAGACGGACATTTGAGTTCTGAAAATGTGCTTCAGATGTCATTACAATACAGCTCTGTTTATCTAGGAATACAGCCTGTAAGTAAATAGAATTGTTTGTGACTGAAAAAAGTTCAAAACCTTGTCCAGTGAATACTGCATTTATTGTTTTTCAAATAGCCTAGGCTACACCGGATTCGCTGTGCATAAGGTTCTCGATAGCCTATGGTTAAAAAACGGAGATAAATGTCATCATGTTAACTAAATTGTAACCTTAGCTATTCTTTGTCCTTTATATTTTTTAAATTACAGTGACGAGGTTTCCATACTCTCAGCTTATTAAAACCCAGCTGATTTCACCTGTTATTCCAAACCTGAACAAAACGATTTTAAAGAGAACTAAGCGTCTAATTAGAAACTAAAACAAATTAACAGCACGTTACACAATTAATTCACAATTAATTTTAATGCCATTCTCTGCATGTGCGCTTTACAGGAGTAGGTCTGTTTCCCCTGCTGTAAAGCACACTTTTAACAGTCTTCCTGGGAAAGTGGATTGTTTTAAAGCATTATTCTACCAGTAAAACAGGTTGGTCACATTTCCATAAGCAGGACATTATAAAACAAGGGAAAATATGCGTGAACCTATGGGTTGCCAACCTGATAGCTTTATTGTATTTATTGTCATCATTAAGGCAAAATAACATTATTTATTTTATTAATCAAAATTAGAATGCAGGTAAAGAACTTTGGATGAAGCTTGAACATGAGTTCATTGCATAATCAAACGAAATTCGTTAAACAAGCAGGCTAATTTGGCGTTTTCTAAGGTGAGACGGAAGCCATTGGTAGCTTATTCTCAGCTGTTGCAGGTGCCCTTTAACGAAATTTAACCGCATATATTTTGTAAAATATCAGCACTGTCGGGAATTCATAATGGTTTGTCTGAATAATATTCATAATAGGCTACTATTGATCCATACAGCCTATTCCTTGATCGCACTAAACACGGACGAGCATGTTTCGCCATCATATAAGCCATGGGTGTCAAACTCTGGCCCGCGGGCCAAATTTGGCCCGCAGTGTAATTATATTTGGGCCCGCGAGGCAATATCAAATTACTATTAGAGCTGGCCCGCCAGTATTATACAGCGGCGGTGCCGCTGTAACAGCGCATTCACCGCTAATACTACAAATCCCATAATGCTCTGCTGTTGTTTTGGCGCGTCAATCAGGACAGGACCCAGACATGCCCTCTCCTCTGTGTCAGTAGCGATCCGTGCTTCGGCAGGAAAGCCCCCGCTCACCCCGCCTCCCCGTGCCTCTCTCTCCAGACCACGCCGCGACCTCATACTACAACTGTCAATTATAACTGTTAGTTATTTCCAAAATGAATAAATACTGCACCTCTAACCACAAAACTTCTTTGCTAGATTAAAGTTGTTGTAACTAAGATATTTGGCGAAGACAAACTTTTCAAATCGGCGGATTGAGCGTTATTTGCCGGCTTTATTAATCAGCTGTTGGTGTTGCTATGGATACCATTCATGAAAGTGTCGACTCTAATGGCGCTGGCAGCAGATAACGTAGACGGCGTATTAATTTAGAACGGTGATTAAAATGTTGCCGGCGCTACTTCGTTGCCGGGCGGTTTTTAACGAAATAAATGCCCACCCTCCAGCCAATCAGAATCGAGTATTCAGCCAAGCCATGGTATAAAAATAAAAATTGTATGCCTCTTTTCTATTTGCAGCCTTCTGAGGTAAATATCAAAATAAACTTTTTCCACAGGCTAATAAATTTGAAAATAAAATAACAACAATGAATGAATCAACCATTCAGGCCTTGGAGTAGCAAGAAAAGTGCATAAAGAAAACGTTAATTATTGCTCAGTTTGCGACACACTGATCTAATCTGATGTGCCCAAGCCAGATACCTGGCATCTTTTCTTGGATGCTAGTAGTTCATCAATGTCTGGGCTCAGGCTCTGAGCTGAGGAAACCCTCAATAATAATTAACGTTTTCTTTATGCACTTTTTCTTGCTACTCCAAGGCCTGAATGGTTGATTCATTCATTGTTGTTATTTTATTTTCAAATTTATTAGCCTGTGGAAAAAGTTTATTTTGATATTTTACCCTCAGAAGGCTGCAAATAGAAAAGAGGCATACAATTTTTATTTAAATTTTATTTAATATGCCATTGATATGTTTTTTTTAAATTTTAAATTCGATTTTGCATGTCTGCACTATTAAGTTATATAAGCGTTGCTTGTTCCATATTCAATGTTAAAGCAAAACTTGTTTGGGTCGATATTAAAAGGTTCATTTGTTCAACGTTGGCCCGCGGCTTTGTTTAATTTTAAATTTTGGCCCACTGTGTATTTGAGTTTGACACCCCTGATATAAGCAATCCGCCAAGGTGGAAAAGCAGGCTTTTTAAAGGGAATGGGATATGAAATTTTGATTGGTTTATTGCATGTCATGCCCAAGACACACCTATAATTAATGAAGAGACTAGGTTCAGCCCATTTGCACACTGCGCCGTGCTTAGCGCCCAAAAAACACGCCGTTAAAATAGGAAAAGTGGACTTGGACACGCCCTAAATGGACTTTACGCCATGCGCTTAGACCAAGCGCCAAGATCGCCAAGAGAGAGCCCCAGGTGTGAGCATCACAGAAACTTGGCAAATGTCTTAAATGAAACAAGAGTTTTACTATTTACAATACGAACATTGTATTTGTTTATTTTCATAATATAAGTCAAAATAAAGCGCCACAAATGCAAAGAAACTTTGAAAAATGCAAAAAATATATATATAATTTTTTTTATTTAATTGCAGTGAAATACAGAGAGCTACATACGTGAAACAGGTAAATCTATACATTGCCTGGATCATAAACTCTGTGACGACAGGTTTGTAAAATCTGAGGATGATATGCAGAACTGCTAAAGATCTATGATGCAAAATATAGGCAGTGTACCCTGTTGTCCATTCATGTCTCCAAATCTATCCAAAATGGCTAAATTGTGCACTGCTCTAAAACATAAAATAATGATATATTTAACTACAAATCAAATGTTTTGGATCATAAAACTCACTTTTGCATCATTTTCAAGTGGGAATTACTTTTCATCAATATAGGGGGGTAGATATACAGTATATGGGTCCAAAACCCTATTCAATACATGTCATGAAATGAATAAAATTTGTTTTGTGCATTATGAAGCATATAGCTACTGTGAATTTTCCCCTTGTGATGGTTTAAGATGAAAACATTGATATCACACTGTTACACACTCCTAAATATGTAGCCTAATCATTCACTCATGTACCTCAATAAAAAATCAGTTTCCTCTGTATTCTGCAGTGTGTATTATTTTGCCCTGGGATGGCATTTTTCTGTAGTTAAAAAAGAAAAAGTTCCCATTCGTAATGAATCCAGGGAACAGTAAATTGGAATGAGTATTTTCCATGCCCTAAGTGACACCTTGCTAATGCATGAGCGATAGTGTTTAAACGGAATAAGGTGTTTATTTGGATTTCAATTTCATATTATTATCATCATATGTAATTTGTGTTATTCAGACTCTGCATATTAGGAATAAGGGCAAAACCGGGTTTTGCTGTTCAGAATAAGGTGTTTACATGGTCTGTATCGTAAATGGAATACTTGAGTAGAAGACTGGAATAATGATGTGCATGTAAATATCATCAGGACTGAAAGTGTAGGTGTACCTAGCTGCACATTGGATTTGAAATGGATCAACGGGGCTAAAATGGGGGATTCACCCGAAATAGATGTAAATACCTTGAAAATAACACGCTGCTTTTGATTTTGTCTCATTTTCAAAATGCATGTCCACTGTCGGTGCAAAGAGTCGGCCTAAAAACATTTTGTAAACTGGCCATGTAAGAACTATTCATAAAACAACTCTTGTGCCCATTATAACAGCCGCTCCAACTACAACAGCCGCTCCCACGACAACAGCTGCTCCAACAGCAACAGTCCTGCGCATTACAGCAGCAACTCCCACGAGAACTGCTGCTCCGACTACAACAGCCACTCCAACTAGTACTATGACAACGCAAGCTCCTACGACTACTACACAAACTACTACTACAATGCAAGCTCCTACTACAACAACACAAGCTCCTACTACTATAACGCATGCTCCTACTACTACAACACAAGCTCCAACTACAACAACACAAGCTCCTATTACTACAACGCAAGCTCCTACTACTACAACACAAGCTCCTACAACTACAACACAAGCTCCTACTACGACAACACAAGCTCCTACTACAACAACACAAGCTCCTACTACAACAACGCAAGCTCCTACTAGAACAACGCAAGCTCCTACTACTACAACGCAAGCTCCTACAACTACTACACAAGCTCCTACGACTACAACACAAGCTCCTACAACTACTACACAAGCTACAACAACTACAACACAAGCTCCTACTACTACTCAAGCTCCTACGACTACTACACAGGCTCCTATTACACAGACTCCTACTACTACTACACAGGCTCCTACTACTACTACACAGGCTCCTACTACGACAACCCAAGCTCCTACGACTACAACACAAGCTGCTACGACAACACAAGCTCCTACAACAACAACGGAAACTCCTACGACAACAACACAAGCTCCTACAACTACTACACAAGCTACAAGTACTAGAACACAAGCACCTACTACTACTCAAGCTCCTACTACAACGCAAGCTCTTAGTACTACAACACAAGCTCCTACTACAACAACAGAAGCTCCTACTACAACCACACAAACTCCTACTACTTCAACAGAAGCTCCGACAACTACAACGCAAGCTCCTACGACTTCAACACAAGCTCATACGACAACAACGCAAGCTACAACTACTACAACACAAGCTGCTACGACTACAACACAAGCTCCTACTACTACAACACAAGCTCCTACTACTACAACACAAGCTCCTACTACTACAACACAAGCTCCTACAGCAACAACACAAGCTCCTACTACTACAACACAGGCTACTACTACAACACAAGCTCCTACTACTACAACACAGGTTCCTACTACAACAACGCAAGCTCCTACTACTACTCAAGCTCCTACGACTACTACACAGGCTCCTACTACTACAACACAAGCTCCTACAACTACTACACAAGCTCCTACTATAACAACGCAAGCTCCTACTACAACAACGCAAGTTCCTACTACTACAACACAAGCTTCTACAACAACACAAGCTCCTACTACTACAACACAGGCCCCTACTACAACAACACAAGCTCCTACTACAACAACGCAAGCTCCTACTACAACAACGCAAGCTCCTACTACTACAACGCAAGCTCCTACAACTACTACACAAGCTCCTACGACTACAACACAAGCTCCTACAACTACTACACAAGCTACAACTACTAGAACACAAGCTCCTACTACTCCGGCTCCTACGACTACTACACAGGCTCCTACTACTACTACACAGGCTCCTACTACTACTACACAGGCTCCTACTACGACAACCCAAGCTCCTACGACTACAACACAAGCTGCTACGACAACACAAGCTCCTACAACAACAACGGAAGCTCCTACGACAACAACACAAGCTCCTACAACTACTACACAAGCTCCTATGACTAATACACAAGCTACAACTACTACAACACAAGCTCCTACTACTACGCAACCTCCTACGACTACTACACAGGCTCCTACTACTACAACACAAGCTCCTACTACAACAACACAAACTCCTATGACAACACAAGCTCCTACTACTACAACACAAGCTCCTACTACAACAACACAAGCTCCTACAACAACAACGCAAACGCCTACAACTACAACACAAGCTCCAACGACAACACAAGCTCCTACTACTACAACACAGGCTCCTACTACAACAACACAAGCTCCTACTACTACAACACAAGCTGCTACTACAACACAAGCTCCTACTACTACAACACAAGCTCCTACTACAACGCAAGCTCTTAGTATTACAACACAAGCTCCTACTACAACAACACAAACTCCTACTACAACAACAGAAGCTCCTACTACAACACAGGCTCCTACTACAACACAAACTCCTACTACTTCAACACAAGCTCCTACTACAACACAAACTCCTACTACTTCAACGCAAGCTCCTACTACAACACAAGCTCCTACTACAACACAAGTTCCTACTACTACAACACAAGCTTCTACAACAACACAAGCTCGTACTACTACAACACAGGCCCCTACTACAACAACACAAGCTCCTACTACAACAACGCAAGCTCCTACTACAACAACGCAAGCTCCTACTACTACAACGCAAGCTCCTACAACTACTACACAAGCTCCTACGAGTACAACACAAGCTCCTACAACTACTACACAAGCTACAACTACTAGAACACAAGCTCCTACTACTACTCAGGCTCCTACGACTACTACACAGGCTCCTACTACTACTACACAGGCTCCTACTACTACTACACAGGCTCCTACTACGACAACCCAAGCTCCTACGACTACAACACAAGCTGCTAAGACAACACAAGCTCCTACAACAACAACGGAAGCTCCTACGACAACAACACAAGCTCCTACAACTACTACACAAGCTCCTATGAATAATACACAAGCTACAACTACTACAACACAAGCTCCTACTACTACGCAAGCTCCTACGACTACTACACAGGCTCCTACTACTACAACACAAGCTCCTACTACAACAACACAAACTCCTATTACAACACAAGCTCCTACTACTACAACAGAAGCTCCTACTACAACAACACAAGCTCCTACAACAACAACGCAAGCGCCTACAACTACAACACAAGCTCAAACGACAACACAAGCTCCTACTACTACAACACAGGCTCCTACTACAACAACACAAGCTCCTACTACTACAACACAAGCTGCTACTACTACAACACAAGCTCCTACTACTACAACACAAGCTCCTACTACAACGCAAGCTCTTAGTATTACAACACAAACTCCTACTACAACAACAGAAGCTCCTACTACAACACAGGCTCCTACTACAACACAAACTCCTACTACTTCAACACAAGCTCCTACGACAACAACACAAGCTCCTACAACTACTACACAAGCTACAAGTACTATAACACAAGCACCTACTACTACAACACAAGCTCCTACTACAACAACACAAGCTCCTACTACAGCAACGCAAGCTCCTACAACTACAACGGAAGCTCCTACGACAACACAGGCTCCTACTACAACACAAACTCCTACTACTTCAACACAAGCTCCTACAACTACTACACAAGCTACAAGTAGTATAACACAAGCACCTACTACAACACAAGCTCCTACTACAACAACGCAAGCTCCTACTACAACAACGCAAGCTCCTACTACTACAACACAAGCTCCTACTACAACACAAGCTCCTACTACTACAACACAAGCTGCTACTACTACAACGCAAGCTCCTACTACTACAACACAAGCTCCTACTACAACACAAGTTCCTACTACTACAACACAATCTTCTACAACAACACAAGCTCCTACTACTACAACACAGGCCCCTACTACAACAACACAAGCTCCTACTACAACAACGCAAGCTCCTCCTACTACAACGCAAGCTCCTACAACTACTACACAAGCTCCTACGACTACAACACAAGCTCCTACAACTACTACACAAGCTACAACTACTAGAACACAAGCTCCTACTACTACTCAGGCTCCTACGACTACTACACAGGCTCCTACTACTACTACACAGGCTCCTACTACTACTACACAGGCTCCTACTACGACAACCCAAGCTCCTACGACTACAACACAAGCTGCTAAGACAATACAAGCTCCTACAACAACAACGGAAGCTCCTACGACAACAACACAAGCTCCTACAACTACTACACAAGCTCCTATGAATAATACACAAGCTACAACTACTACAACACAAGCTCCTACTACTACACAAGCTCCTACGACTACTACACAGGCTCCTACTACTACAACACAAGCTCCTACTACAACAACACAAACTCCTATGACAACACAAGCTCCTACTACTACAACACAAGCTCCTACTACAACAACACAAGCTCCTACAACAACAACGCAAGCGCCTACAACTACAACACAAGCTCCAACGACAACACAAGCTCCTACTACTACAACACAGGCTCCTACTACAACAACACAAGCTCCTACAACTACTACACAAGCTCCTATGAATAATACACAAGCTACAACTACTACAACACAAGCTCCTACTACTACGCAAGCTCCTACGACTACTACACAGGCTCCTACTATGACAACCCAAGCTCCTACGACTACAACACAAGCTGCTACGACAACACAAGCTCCTACAACTACTACACAAGCTCCTACGACTACAACACAAGCTCCTACAACTACTACACAAGCTACAACTACTAGAACACAAGCTCCTACTACTACTCCGGCTCCTACGACTACTACACAGGCTCCTACTACTACTACACAGGCTCCTACTACTACAACACAAACTCCTACTACTTCAACACAAGCTCCTACGACAACAACACAAGCTCCTACAACTACTACACAAGCTACAAGTACTATAACACAAGCACCTACTACTACAACACAAGCTCCTACTACAACAACACAAGCTCCTACAACTACTACACAAGCTACAAGTACTATAACACAAGCACCTACTACTACAACACAAGCTCCTACTACAACAACACAAGCTCCTACTACAACAACGCAAGCTCCTACAACTACAACGCAAGCTCCTACGACAAACCAGGCTCCTACTACAACACAAACTCCTACTACTTCAACACAAGCTCCTACAACTACTACACAAGCTACAAGTACTATAACACAAGCACCTACTACAACACAAGCTCCTACTACAACAACACAAGCTCCTACTACAACAACACAAGCTCCTACTACTACAACACAAGCTGCTACTACTACAACGCAAGCTCCTACTACTACAACACAAGCTCCTACTACAACACAAGTTCCTACTACTACAACACAAGCTTCTACAACAACACAAGCTCCTACTACTACAACACAGGCCCCTACTACAACAACACAAGCTCCTACTGCAACAACGCAAGCTCCTCCTACTACAACGCAAGCTCCTACAACTACTACACAAGCTCCTACGACTACAACACAAGCTCCTACAACTACTACACAAGCTACAACTACTAGAACACAAGCTCCTACTACTACTCCGGCTCCTACGACTACTACACAGGCTCCTACTACTACTACACAGGCTCCTACTACGACAACCCAAGCTCCTACGACTACAACACAAGCTGCTACGACAACACAAGCTCCTACAACAACAACGGAAGCTCCTACGACAACACAAGCTCCTACAACTACTACACAAGCTCCTATGACTAATACACAAGCTACAACTACTACAACACAAGCTCCTACTACTACGCAACCTCCTACGACTACTACACAGGCTCCTACTACTACAACACAAACTCCTATGACAACACAAGCTCCTACTACTACAACACAAGCTCCTACTACAACAACACAAGCTCCTACAACAACAACGCAAGCGCCTACAACTACAATACAAGCTCCAACGACAACACAAGCTCCTACTACTACAACACAGGCTCCTACTACAACAACACAAGCTGCTACTACTACAACACAAGCTCCTACTACTACAACACAAGCTCCTACTACAACAACACAAGCTGCTACTACTACAACACAAGCTCCTACTACTACAACACAAGCTGCTACTACTACAACACAAGCTCCTACTACTACAACACAAGCTCCTACTACAACGCAAGCTCTTAGTATTACAACACAAGCTCCTACTACAACAACACAAACTCCTACTACAACAACAGAAGCTCCTACTACAACACAGGCTCCTACTACAACACAAACTCCTACTACTTCAACACAAGCTCCTACTACAACACAAACTACTACTACTTCAACGCAAGCTCCTACTACTACAACGCAAGCTCCTACTACTACAACACAAGCTTCTACAACAACACAAGCTCCTACTACAACAACGCAAGCTCCTACTACTACAACGCAAGCTCCTACAACTACAACACAAGCTCCAACGACAACACAAGCTCCTACTACTACAACACAGGCTCCTACTACAACAACACAAGCTCCTACTACTACAACACAAGCTGCTACTACAACACAAGCTCCTACTACTACAACACAAGCTCCTACTACAACGCAAGCTCTTAGTATTACAACACAAGCTCCTACTACAACAACACAAACTCCTACTACAACAACAGAAGCTCCTACTACAACACAGGCTCCTACTACAACACAAACTCCTACTACTTCAACACAAGCTCCTACTACAACACAAACTCCTACTACTTCAACGCAAGCTCCTACTACAACACAAGTTCCTACTACTACAACACAAGCTTCTACAACAACACAAGCTCGTACTACTACAACACAGGCCCCTACTACAACAACACAAGCTCCTACTACAACAACGCAAGCTCCTACTACAACAACGCAAGCTCCTACTACTACAACGCAAGCTCCTACAACTACTACACAAGCTCCTACGAGTACAACACAAGCTCCTACAACTACTACACAAGCTACAACTACTAGAACACAAGCTCCTACTACTACTCAGGCTCCTACGACTACTACACAGGCTCCTACTACTACTACACAGGCTCCTACTACTACTACACAGGCTCCTACTACGACAACCCAAGCTCCTACGACTACAACACAAGCTGCTAAGACAACACAAGCTCCTACAACAACAACGGAAGCTCCTACGACAACAACACAAGCTCCTACAACTACTACACAAGCTCCTATGAATAATACACAAGCTACAACTACTACAACACAAGCTCCTACTACTACGCAAGCTCCTACGACTACTACACAGGCTCCTACTACTACAACACAAGCTCCTACTACAACAACACAAACTCCTATGACAACACAAGCTCCTACTACTACAACAGAAGCTCCTACTACAACAACACAAGCTCCTACAACAACAACGCAAGCGCCTACAACTACAACACAAGCTCCAACGACAACACAAGCTCCTACTACTACAACACAGGCTCCTACTACAACAACACAAGCTCCTACTACTACAACACAAGCTGCTACTACTACAACACAAGCTCCTACTACTACAACACAAGCTCCTACTACAACGCAAGCTCTTAGTATTACAACACAAACTCCTACTACAACAACAGAAGCTCCTACTACAACACAGGCTCCTACTACAACACAAACTCCTACTACTTCAACACAAGCTCCTACGACAACAACACAAGCTCCTACAACTACTACACAAGCTACAAGTACTATAACACAAGCACCTACTACTACAACACAAGCTCCTACTACAACAACACAAGCTCCTACTACAGCAACGCAAGCTCCTACAACTACAACGGAAGCTCCTACGACAACACAGGCTCCTACTACAACACAAACTCCTACTACTTCAACACAAGCTCCTACAACTACTACACAAGCTACAAGTACTATAACACAAGCACCTACTACAACACAAGCTCCTACTACAACAACACAAGCTCCTACTACAACAACGCAAGCTCCTACTACAACAACGCAAGCTCCTACTACTACAACACAAGCTCCTACTACAACACAAGCTCCTACTACTACAACACAAGCTGCTACTACTACAACGCAAGCTCCTACTACTACAACACAAGCTCCTACTACAACACAAGTTCCTACTACTACAACACAATCTTCTACAACAACACAAGCTCCTACTACTACAACACAGGCCCCTACTACAACAACACAAGCTCCTACTACAACAACGCAAGCTCCTCCTACTACAACGCAAGCTCCTACAACTACTACACAAGCTCCTACGACTACAACACAAGCTCCTACAACTACTACACAAGCTACAACTACTAGAACACAAGCTCCTACTACTACTCAGGCTCCTACGACTACTACACAGGCTCCTACTACTACTACACAGGCTCCTACTACTACTACACAGGCTCCTACTACGACAACCCAAGCTCCTACGACTACAACACAAGCTGCTAAGACAATACAAGCTCCTACAACAACAACGGAAGCTCCTACGACAACAACACAAGCTCCTACAACTACTACACAAGCTCCTATGAATAATACACAAGCTACAACTACTACAACACAAGCTCCTACTACTACGCAAGCTCCTACGACTACTACACAGGCTCCTACTACTACAACACAAGCTCCTACTACAACAACACAAACTCCTATGACAACACAAGCTCCTACTACTACAACACAAGCTCCTACTACAACAACACAAGCTCCTACAACAACAACGCAAGCGCCTACAACTACAACACAAGCTCCAACGACAACACAAGCTCCTACTACTACAACACAGGCTCCTACTACAACAACACAAGCTCCTACAACTACTACACAAGCTCCTATGAATAATACACAAGCTACAACTACTACAACACAAGCTCCTACTACTACGCAAGCTCCTACGACTACTACACAGGCTCCTACTATGACAACCCAAGCTCCTACGACTACAACACAAGCTGCTACGACAACACAAGCTCCTACAACTACTACACAAGCTCCTACGACTACAACACAAGCTCCTACAACTACTACACAAGCTACAACTACTAGAACACAAGCTCCTACTACTACTCCGGCTCCTACGACTACTACACAGGCTCCTACTACTACTACACAGGCTCCTACTACTACAACACAAACTCCTACTACTTCAACACAAGCTCCTACGACAACAACACAAGCTCCTACAACTACTACACAAGCTACAAGTACTATAACACAAGCACCTACTACTACAACACAAGCTCCTACTACAACAACACAAGCTCCTACAACTACTACACAAGCTACAAGTACTATAACACAAGCACCTACTACTACAACACAAGCTCCTACTACAACAACACAAGCTCCTACTACAACAACGCAAGCTCCTACAACTACAACGGAAGCTCCTACGACAAACCAGGCTCCTACTACAACACAAACTCCTACTACTTCAACACAAGCTCCTACAACTACTACACAAGCTACAAGTACTATAACACAAGCACCTACTACAACACAAGCTCCTACTACAACAACACAAGCTCCTACTACAACAACACAAGCTCCTACTACTACAACACAAGCTGCTACTACTACAACGCAAGCTCCTACTACTACAACACAAGCTCCTACTACAACACAAGTTCCTACTACTACAACACAAGCTTCTACAACAACACAAGCTCCTACTACTACAACACAGGCCCCTACTACAACAACACAAGCTCCTACTGCAACAACGCAAGCTCCTCCTACTACAACGCAAGCTCCTACAACTACTACACAAGCTCCTACGACTACAACACAAGCTCCTACAACTACTACACAAGCTACAACTACTAGAACACAAGCTCCTACTACTACTCCGGCTCCTACGACTACTACACAGGCTCCTACTACTACTACACAGGCTCCTACTACGACAACCCAAGCTCCTACGACTACAACACAAGCTGCTACGACAACACAAGCTCCTACAACAACAACGGAAGCTCCTACGACAACACAAGCTCCTACAACTACTACACAAGCTCCTATGACTAATACAACACAAACTCCTACTACAACAACAGAAGCTCCTACTACAACACAGGCTCCTACTACAACACAAACTCCTACTACTTCAACACAAGCTCCTCCTACAACACAAACTACTACTACTTCAACGCAAGCTCCTACTACTACAACGCAAGCTCCTACTACTACAACGCAAGCTCCTACAACTACTACACAAGCTACAACTACTAGAACACAAGCTCCTACTACTACTCAGGCTCCTACGACTACTACACAGGCTCCTACTACTACTACACAGGCTCCTACTACTACTCCACAGGCTCCTACTACGACAACCCAAGCTCCTACGACTACAACACAATCTGCTACGACAACACAAGCTCCTACAACAACAACTGAAGCTCCTACGACAACAACACAAGCTCCTACAACTACTACACAAGCTCCTATGACTAATACACAAGCTACAACTACTACAACACAAGCTGCTACTACTACGCAAGCTCCTACGACTACTACCCAGGCTCCTACTACTACAACACAAGCTCCTATGACAACACAAGCTCCTACTACTACAACACAAGCTCCTACTACAACAACACAAGCTCCTACAACAACAACGCAAGCGCCTACAACTACAACACAAGCTCCAACGACAACACAAGCTCCTACTACTACAACACAAGCTGCTACTACTACAACACAAGCTCCTACTACTACAACACAAGCTCCTACTACAACGCAAGCTCTTAGTATTACAACACAAGCTCCTACTACAACAACACAAACTCCTACTACAACAACAGAAGCTCCTACTACAACACAGACTCCTACTACAACACAAACTCCTACTACTTCAACACAAGCTCCTACTACAACACAAACTCCTACTACTTCAACACAAGCTCCTACGACAACAACACAAGCTCCTACAACTACTACACAAGCTACAAGTACTATAACACAAGCACCTACTACTACAACACAAGCTCCTACTACAACAACACAAGCTCCTACTACAACAACGCAAGCTCCTACAACTACAACGGAAGCTCCTACGACAACACAGGCTCCTACTACAACACAAACTCCTACTACTTCAACACAAGCTCCTACAACTACTACACAAGCTACAAGTACTATAACACAAGCACCTACTACAACACAAGCTCCTACTACAACAACACAAGCTCCTACTACAACAACGCAAGCTCCTACTACTACAACACAAGCTCCTACTACAACACAAGCTCCTACTACTACAACACAAGCTGCTACTACTACAACGCAAGCTCCTACTACTACAACACAAGCTCCTACTACAACACAAGTTCCTACTACTACAACACAATCTTCTACAACAACACAAGCTCCTACTACTACAACACAGGCCCCTACTACAACAACACAAGCTCCTACTACAACAACGCAAGCTCCTCCTACTACAACGCAAGCTCCTACAACTACTACACAAGCTACAACTACTAGAACACAAGCTCCTACTACTACTCAGGCTCCTACGACTACTACACAGGCTCCTACTACTACTACACAGGCTCCTACTACTACTACACAGGCTCCTACTACGACAACCCAAGCTCCTACGACTACAACACAAGCTGCTAAGACAATACAAGCTCCTACAACAACAACGGAAGCTCCTACGACAACAACACAAGCTCCTACAACTACTACACAAGCTCCTACTACTACTCCGGCTCCTACGACTACTACACAGGCTCCTACTACTACGCAAGCTCCTACGACTACTACACAGGCTCCTACTATGACAACCCAAGCTCCTACGACTACAACACAAGCTGCTACGACAACACAAGCTCCTACAACTACTACACAAGCTCCTACGACTACAACACAAGCTCCTACAACTACTACACAAGCTACAACTACTAGAACACAAGCTCCTACTACTACTCCGGCTCCTACGACTACAACACAAGCTCCTACTACTACGCAAGCTCCTACGACTACTACACAGGCTCCTACTATGACAACCCAAGCTCCTACGACTACAACACAAGCTGCTACGACAACACAAGCTCCTACAACTACTACACAAGCTCCTACGACTACAACACAAGCTCCTACAACTACTACACAAGCTACAACTACTAGAACACAAGCTCCTACTACTACTCCGGCTCCTACGACTACTACACAGGCTCCTACTACTACTACACAGGCTCCTACTACTACAACACAAACTCCTACTACTTCAACACAAGCTCCTACGACAACAACACAAGCTCCTACAACTACTACACAAGCTACAAGTACTATAACACAAGCACCTACTACTACAACACAAGCTCCTACTACAACAACACAAGCTCCTACAACTACTACACAAGCTACAAGTACTATAACACAAGCACCTACTACTACAACACAAGCTCCTACTACAACAACACAAGCTCCTACTACAACAACGCAAGCTCCTACAACTACAACGCAAGCTCCTACGACAAACCAGGCTCCTACTACAACACAAACTCCTACTACTTCAACACAAGCTCCTACAACTACTACACAAGCTACAAGTACTATAACACAAGCACCTACTACAACACAAGCTCCTACTACAACAACACAAGCTCCTACTACAACAACACAAGCTCCTACTACTACAACACAAGCTGCTACTACTACAACGCAAGCTCCTACTACTACAACACAAGCTCCTACTACAACACAAGTTCCTACTACTACAACACAAGCTTCTACAACAACACAAGCTCCTACTACTACAACACAGGCCCCTACTACAACAACACAAGCTCCTACTGCAACAACGCAAGCTCCTCCTACTACAACGCAAGCTCCTACAACTACTACACAAGCTCCTACGACTACAACACAAGCTCCTACAACTACTACACAAGCTACAACTACTAGAACACAAGCTCCTACTACTACTCCGGCTCCTACGACTACTACACAGGCTCCTACGACTACTACACAGGCTCCTACTATGACAACCCAAGCTCCTACGACTACAACACAAGCTGCTAAGACAACACAAGCTCCTACAACAACAACGGAAGCTCCTACGACAACAACACAAGCTCCTACAACTACTACACAAGCTCCTATGACTAATACACAAGCTACAACTACTACAACACAAGCTCCTACTACTACGCAACCTCCTACGACTACTACACAGGCTCCTACTACTACAACACAAGCTCCTACTACAACAACACAAACTCCTATGACAACACAAGCTCCTACTACTACAACACAAGCTCCTACTACAACAACACAAGCTCCTACAACAACAACGCAAGCGCCTACAACTACAACACAAGCTCCAACGACAACACAAGCTCCTACTACTACAACACAGGCTCCTACTACAACAACACAAGCTCCTACTACTACAACACAAGCTCCTACTACTACAACACAAGCTCCTACTACAACGCAAGCTCTTAGTATTACAACACAAGCTCCTACTACAACAACACAAACTCCGACTACAACAACAGAAGCTCCTACTACAACACAGGCTCCTACTACAACACAAACTCCTACTAGTTCAACACAAGCTCCTACTACAACACAAACTACTACTACTTCAACGCAAGCTCCTACTACTACAACGCAAGCTCCTACTACTACAACACAAGCTTCTACAACAACACAAGCTCCTACTACAACAACGCAAGCTCCTACTACTACAACGCAAGCTCCTACAACTACAACACAAGCTCCAACGACAACACAAGCTCCTACTACTACAACACAGGCTCCTACTACAACAACACAAGCTCCTACTACTACAACACAAGCTGCTACTACAACACAAGCTCCTACTACTACAACACAAGCTCCTACTACAACGCAAGCTCTTAGTATTACAACACAAGCTCCTACTACAACAACACAAACTCCTACTACAACAACAGAAGCTCCTACTACAACACAGGCTCCTACTACAACACAAACTCCTACTACTTCAACACAAGCTCCTACTACAACACAAACTCCTACTACTTCAACGCAAGCTCCTACTACAACACAAGTTCCTACTACTACAACACAAGCTTCTACAACAACACAAGCTCGTACTACTACAACACAGGCCCCTACTACAACAACACAAGCTCCTACTACAACAACGCAAGCTCCTACTACAACAACGCAAGCTCCTACTACTACAACGCAAGCTCCTACAACTACTACACAAGCTCCTACGAGTACAACACAAGCTCCTACAACTACTACACAAGCTACAACTACTAGAACACAAGCTCCTACTACTACCCAGGCTCCTACGACTACTACACAGGCTCCTACTACTACTACACAGGCTCCTACTACTACTACACAGGCTCCTACTACGACAACCCAAGCTCCTACGACTACAACACAAGCTGCTAAGACAACACAAGCTCCTACAACAACAACGGAAGCTCCTACGACAACAACACAAGCTCCTACTACTACAACACAAGCTCCTACTACAACAACACAAACTCCTATGACAACACAAGCTCCTACTACTACAACACAAGCTCCTACTACAACAACACAAGCTCCTACAACAACAACGCAAGCGCCTACAACTACAACACAAGCTCCAACGACAACACAAGCTCCTACTACTACAACACAGGCTCCTACTACAACAACACAAGCTCCTACTACAACAACACAAGCTGCTACTACTACAACACAAGCTCCTACTACTACAACACAAGCTCCTACTACAACGCAAGCTCTTAGTATTACAACACAAGCTCCTACTACAACAACACAAACTCCTACTACAACAACAGAAGCTCCTACTACAACACAGGCTCCTACTACAACACAAACTCCTACTAGTTCAACACAAGCTCCTACTACAACACAAACTACTACTACTTCAACGCAAGCTCCTACTACTACAACGCAAGCTCATACTACTACAACACAAGCTTCTACAACAACACAAGCTCCTACTACAACAACGCAAGCTCCTACTACTACAACGCAAGCTCCTACAACTACAACACAAGCTCCAACGACAACACAAGCTCCTACTACTACAACACAGGCTCCTACTACAACAACACAAGCTCCTACTACTACAACACAAGCTGCTACTACAACACAAGCTCCTACTACTACAACACAAGCTCCTACTACAACGCAAGCTCTTAGTATTACAACACAAGCTCCTACTACAACAACACAAACTCCTACTACAACAACAGAAGCTCCTACTACAACACAGGCTCCTACTACAACACAAACTCCTACTACTTCAACACAAGCTCCTACTACAACACAAACTCCTACTACTTCAACGCAAGCTCCTACTACAACACAAGTTCCTACTACTACAACACAAGCTTCTACAACAACACAAGCTCGTACTACTACAACACAGGCCCCTACTACAACAACACAAGCTCCTACTACAACAACGCAAGCTCCTACTACAACAACGCAAGCTCCTACTACTACAACGCAAGCTCCTACAACTACTACACAAGCTCCTACGAGTACAACACAAGCTCCTACAACTACTACACAAGCTACAACTACTAGAACACAAGCTCCTACTACTACCCAGGCTCCTACGACTACTACACAGGCTCCTACTACTACTACACAGGCTCCTACTACTACTACACAGGCTCCTACTACGACAACCCAAGCTCCTACGACTACAACACAAGCTGCTAAGACAACACAAGCTCCTACAACAACAACGGAAGCTCCTACGACAACAACACAAGCTCCTACAACTACTACACAAGCTCCTATGAATAATACACAAGCTACAACTACTACAACACAAGCTCCTACTACTACGCAAGCTCCTACGACTACTACACAGGCTCCTACTACTACAACACAAGCTCCTACTACAACAACACAAACTCCTATGACAACACAAGCTCCTACTACTACAACAGAAGCTCCTACTACAACAAAACAAGCTCCTACAACAACAACGCAAGCGCCTACAACTACAACACAAGCTCCAACGACAACACAAGCTCCTACTACTACAACACAGGCTCCTACTACAACAACACAAGCTCCTACTACTACAACACAAGCTGCTACTACTACAACACAAGCTCCTACGACAACAACACAAGCTCCTACAACTACTACACAAGCTACAAGTACTATAACACAAGCACCTACTACTACAACACAAGCTCCTACTACAACAACACAAGCTCCTACAACTACTACACAAGCTACAAGTACTATAACACAAGCACCTACTACTACAACACAAGCTCCTACTACAACAACACAAGCTCCTACTACAACAACGCAAGCTCCTACAACTACAACGGAAGCTCCTACGACAAACCAGGCTCCTACTACAACACAAACTCCTACTACTTCAACACAAGCTCCTACAACTACTACACAAGCTACAAGTACTATAACACAAGCACCTACTACAACACAAGCTCCTACTACAACAACACAAGCTCCTACTACAACAACACAAGCTCCTACTACTACAACACAAGCTGCTACTACTACAACGCAAGCTCCTACTACTACAACACAAGCTCCTACTACAACACAAGTTCCTACTACTACAACACAAGCTTCTACAACAACACAAGCTCCTACTACTACAACACAGGCCCCTACTACAACAACACAAGCTCCTACTGCAACAACGCAAGCTCCTCCTACTACAACGCAAGCTCCTACAACTACTACACAAGCTCCTACGACTACAACACAAGCTCCTACAACTACTACACAAGCTACAACTACTAGAACACAAGCTCCTACTACTACTCCGGCTCCTACGACTACTACACAGGCTCCTACTACTACTACACAGGCTCCTACTACGACAACCCAAGCTCCTACGACTACAACACAAGCTGCTACGACAACACAAGCTCCTACAACAACAACGGAAGCTCCTACGACAACACAAGCTCCTACAACTACTACACAAGCTCCTATGACTAATACACAAGCTACAACTACTACAACACAAGCTCCTACTACTACGCAACCTCCTACGACTACTACACAGGCTCCTACTACTACAACACAAGCTCCTACTCCAACAACACAAACTCCTATGACAACACAAGCTCCTACTACTACAACACAAGCTCCTACTACAACAACACAAGCTCCTACAACAACAACGCAAGCGCCTACAACTACAACACAAGCTCCAACGACAACACAAGCTCCTACTACTACAACACAGGCTCCTACTACAACAACACAAGCTCCTACTACAACAACACAAGCTGCTACTACTACAACACAAGCTCCTACTACTACAACACAAGCTCCTACTACAACGCAAGCTCTTAGTATTACAACACAAGCTCCTACTACAACAACACAAACTCCTACTACAACAACAGAAGCTCCTACTACAACACAGGCTCCTACTACAACACAAACTCCTACTACTTCAACACAAGCTCCTACTACAACACAAACTACTACTACTTCAACGCAAGCTCCTACTACTACAACGCAAGCTCCTACTACTACAACGCAAGCTCCTACAACTACTACACAAGCTACAACTACTAGAACACAAGCTCCTACTACTACTCAGGCTCCTACGACTACTACACAGGCTCCTACGACTACTACCCAGGCTCCTACTACTACAACACAAGCTCCTATGACAACACAAGCTCCTACTACTACAACACAAGCTCCTACTACAACAACACAAGCTCCTACAACAACAACGCAAGCGCCTACAACTACAACACAAGCTCCAACGACAACACAAGCTCCTACTACTACAACACAAGCTGCTACTACTACAACACAAGCTCCTACTACTACAACACAAGCTCCTACTACAACGCAAGCTCTTAGTATTACAACACAAGCTCCTACTACAACAACACAAACTCCTACTACAACAACAGAAGCTCCTACTACAACACAGACTCCTACTACAACACAAACTCCTACTACTTCAACACAAGCTCCTACTACAACACAAACTCCTACTACTTCAACACAAGCTCCTACGACAACAACACAAGCTCCTACAACTACTACACAAGCTACAAGTACTATAACACAAGCACCTACTACTACAACACAAGCTCCTACTACAACAACACAAGCTCCTACTACAACAACGCAAGCTCCTACAACTACAACGGAAGCTCCTACGACAACACAGGCTCCTACTACAACACAAACTCCTACTACTTCAACACAAGCTCCTACAACTACTACACAAGCTACAAGTACTATAACACAAGCACCTACTACAACACAAGCTCCTACTACAACAACACAAGCTCCTACTACAACAACGCAAGCTCCTACTACAACAACGCAAGCTCTTAGTATTACAACACAAGCTCCTACTACAACAACACAAACTCCTACTACAACAACAGAAGCTCCTACTACAACACAGGCTCCTACTACAACACAAACTCCTACTACTTCAACACAAGCTCCTACTACAACACAAACTCCTACTACTTCAACACAAGCTCCTACTACAACACAAACTCCTACTACTTCAACGCAAGCTCCTACTACTACAACGCAAGCTCCTACTACTACAACACAAGCTCCTACTACTACAACACAAGCTTCTACAACAACACAAGCTCCTACTACAACAACGCAAACTCCTACTACTACAATGCAAGCTCCTACAACTACTACACAAGCTCCTACGACTACAACACAAGCTCCTACAACTACTACACAAGCTACAACTACTAGAACACAAGCTCCTACTACTACTCAGGCTCCTACGACTACTACACAGGCTCCTACTACTACTACACAGGCTCCTACTACTACTCCACAGGCTCCTACTACGACAACCCAAGCTCCTACGACTACAACACAAGCTGCTACGACAACACAAGCTCCTACAACAACAACGGAAGCTCCTACGACAACAACACAAGCTCCTACAACTACTACACAAGCTCCTATGACTAATACACAAGCTACAACTACTACAACACAAGCTGCTACTACTACGCAAGCTCCTACGACTACTACACAGGCTCCTACTACTACAACACAAGCTCCTACTACAACAACACAAACTCCTATGACAACACAAGCTCCTACTACAACAACAGAAGCTCCTACTACAACACAGGCTCCTACTACAACACAAACTCCTACTACTTCAACACAAGCTCCTACTACAACACAAACTCCTACTACTTCAACACAAGCTCCTACGACAACAACACAAGCTCCTACAACTACTACACAAGCTACAAGTACTATAACACAAGCACCTACTACTACAACACAAGCTTCTACTACAACAACACAAGCTCCTACTACAACAACGCAGGCTCCTACAACTACAACGGAAGCTCCTACTACAACACAAACTCCTACTACTTCAACACAAGCTCCTACAACTACTACACAAGCTACAAGTACTATAACACAAGCACCTACTACAACACAAGCTCCTACTACAACAACACAAGCTCCTACTACAACAAGGCAAGCTCCTACTACTACAACACAAGCTCCTACTAAAAAACAAGCTCCTACTACTACAACACAAGCTTCTACAACAACAACACAAGCTCCTACTACTACAACACAAGCTCCGACAACTACAACCCAAGCTCCTACTACTTCAACACAAGCTCCTACGGCAACAACACAAGCTCCTACAACTACTACACAAGCTACAAGTACTATAACACAAGCACCTACTACTACTCAAGCTCCTAGTACAATGCAAACTCCAATTACAACACAAGCTCCTACTACAACAACACAAGCTCCTACTACAACAACACAGGCTCCTACTACTACAACACAGGCTCCTACTACAACAACACAAGCTCCTACTACAACAACGCAAGCTCCTACTACTACAACGCAAGCTCCTACTACTACAACGCAAGCTCCTACTACTACAACGCAAGGTCCTACAACTACTACACAAGCTCCTACGACTACAACACAAGCTCCTACAACTACTACACAAGCTACAACTACTAGAACACAAGCTCCTACTACTACTCCGGCTCCTACGACTACTACACAGGCTCCTACTACTACTACACAGGCTCCTACTACTACTCCACAGGCTCCTACTACGACAACCCAAGCTCCTACGACTACAACACAAGCTGCTACGACAACACAAGCTCCTACAACAACAACGGAAGCTCCTACGACAACAACACAAGCTCCTACAACTACTACACAAGCTCCTATGACTAATACACAAGCTACAACTACTACAACACAAGCTGCTACTACTACGCAAGCTCCTACGACTACTACACAGGCTCCTACTACTACAACACAAGCTCCTACTACAACAACACAAACTCCTATGACAACACAAGCTCCTACTACTACAACACAAGCTCCTACTACAACAACACAAGCTCCTACAACAACAACGCAAGCGCCTACAACTACAACACAAGCTCCAACGACAACACAAGCTCCTACTACTACAACACAAGCTGCTACTACTACAACACAAGCTCCTACTACAACGCAAGCTCTTAGTATTACAACACAAGCTCCTACTACAACAACACAAACTCCTACTACAACAACAGAAGCTCCTACTACAACACAGGCTCCTACTACAACACAAACTCCTACTACTTCAACACAAGCTCCTACTACAACACAAACTCCTACTACTTCAACACAAGCTCCTACGACAACAACACAAGCTCCTACAACTACTACACAAGCTACAAGTACTATAACACAAGCACCTACTACTACAACACAAGCTCCTACTACAACAACACAAGCTCCTACTACAACAACGCAAGCTCCTACAACTACAACGGAAGCTCCTACGACAACACAGGCTCCTACTACAACACAAACTCCTACTACTTCAACACAAGCTCCTACAACTACTACACAAGCTACAAGTACTATAACACAAGCACCTACTACAACACAAGCTCCTACTACAACAACACAAGCTCCTACTACAACAACGCAAGCTCCTACTACAACAATGCAAGCTCCTACTACAACACAAGCTCCTACTACTACAACACAAGCTTCTACAACAACAACACAAGCTCCTACTACTACAACACAAGCTCCGACAACTACAACCCAAGCTCCTACTACTTCAACACAAGCTCCTACGACAACAACACAAGCTCCTACAACTACTACACAAGCTACAAGTACTATAACACAAGCACCTTCTACTACTCAAGCTCCTAGTACAATGCAAACTCCAACTACAACACAAGCTCCTACTACAACAACACAAGCTCCTACTACAACAACACAGGCTCCTACTACTACAACACAGGCTCCTACTACAACAACACAAGCTCCTACTACAACAACGCAAGCTCCTACTACTACAACACAGGCTACTACTACAACACAAGCTCCTACAACTACTACACAAGCTACAACTACTACAACACAAGCTCCTATTACTACTCAAGCTCCTATGACTACTACACAGGCTCCTACTACTACTACACAGGCTCCTACTACTACTACACAGGCTCCTACTACTACAACACAAGCTCCTACAACTACTACACAAGCTCCTACAACTACTACACAAGCTACTACTACTACTACAACACAATCTCCTACTACTACACAAGCTCCTACGACTACTACACATGCTCCTGCTACTATTACACAAGCTCCTAATACTACTACACAAGCTCCTACTACTACTATACAAGGTCCTACTACTACTACACAAGCTACTACGACTACTACACAAGCTCCAACTACTACAACACAAGCTACTACTACAACAACGCAAGCTCCTACAACTACTACACAAGCTCCTACTACAACTACATAAGCTCCTACTACAACACCACAAGCCCCTACGACTACACAAGCTCCTATGACTACTACACAAGCTCCTTCTACTACAATGCAAGCTCCTACTACTCCAATGCAAGCTCCGACTACTACTACACAAGCTCCTAATACTACTACACAAGCTCCTACTACAACAACACAAGCTCCTACTACTACAACAAGCTCCTACTACTACAACACAAGCTCCTACTACTACAACACAAGTTCCTACTACTACAACACAAGTTCCTACTACTACAACACAAGCTCCTAATACAACAACACAAGCTCCTACTACAACAACACAAGCTCCTACTACAACAACACAAGCTCCTACTTCCCTCTCCCGCCTCCCCATCATATCGGAGGGGGAGCTGGAGCTTGGGCTCCCTCATAGTAAATGGAACGGGCAAGGATTGAGAGGCCTCAGGAGCTTGTGCTTGTGGAACTGTTCATGTGGGAGCGACCGTGAGATATATTATCGCTTGTAAGAGTACCAGAAAATAAGATATCAAGAGTCTTTTGATATTGTTGATTCACAGACATCAGAAAGTCATGGCATGCAATGGATATGCGACCAAATATAAAAAATGATTACGTTACTCTACATTATGTCAAACTGTCCAATATTTTTTGATGCCTGAAAATGGGGGGGGATTATGTACAAAAGGTTCTATAATTTATAAATGATTCATCCGATATGGATGAAAATTAAAACTGACAGTCTGCACTTCAGTGTCATTGTATCCTTTCAAAACCAAATTGCTAGAGTGTGTCACTGTCCAACGAAGGGGGGACAGATTAAAGGAAGAACCAACATAGTGTCTTAGTAAGGTGTTGAGCCACCGTGAGCCACCAGAACGGCTTCAATGCACCTTGGCATAGATTCTACAAGTCTCTGGACTGGAACGCTACTGGAGGGATGGAACACCATTCTTCCAAAAGATATTCCCTCATTTGGTGTTTTGATGATGATGGTGGCGGAGAGCACGTCTAACACGTCGGTCCAAAATCTCCCATAGGTGTTCAATTGGGTTGAGATCTGATGACTGCAAAGGCCATAGCATATGATATCATCAAAACATTCAGTGACTCATCATGCCTGTGGATGCCTTGGAAGAGACCACTCTCATCAGGATATAAACGTTTCATTATAGGATAAAGGTGATCACGCAGTGACCCTTCCCTCTAAGTGGACCCAAACCATGCTAGGAAAATGCCCCCGACAGCATAACAGAGCCACCGGACCCCCTCAATGTAGAGGTTTTTCCTTTAATTTATATATTGCAGGGCTTGACATTAACTTTTTGATCTCAGACTTTTTACTTGTCTGGAGGCTAAACTTACTTGTCCGAAACTGAAAATAAAGGCCTATTAAAAAAGTTTTATAAAACCAACAAGAGTTTTGGACAATTTTTGTGATTTATTCGCTTATTAACAATTACACAATGCCCGTACGTGTGCGTGCGTTTGCACCGTACACAAGCCTTGTTGGACGCGTAGCAGTTGGAAAGTTAGATTCTGTAGATTAAACCATGTAGGGTTGTAAATCGGGTGAAGGGCTGCTCTTCTTTGGCTACATAATAAGCAGTGTGTATTATATTAGCCATTTTCACCAACATATTTTCCTCCATCCTGTGAGGACAGGTTATGGTGGGGCATCAGGTCCCCTCTGTCTGAATCTGGCAGCAGCTTCAGTAAGCTGGTGTTGCTTGTCCCCCTGTCAATTTTTGCAAGATGTTATTGATAACATACAAAGCCCTTCATGGTGTAGCCCCTTCTTATATCTCCTAGCTTTTTAATCCCTTACCAGCAGTGCAGCCTTAGGTCAGATGGCAGAGCTCTACTCACTGTTCCAAAGTTTAGGTTGAAATCCAAAGGTGATGTGGCTTTTGCTGTCAGGGCCCCTTGAATCTGGAACAGCCTTCCAGACACAATGGCCATCTCATCTTTTAAATCCCAATTGAAAACTCACTATTATGGACTTGCTTTTAACTGATTATTTTTACATACATTGAGCCTTTCATTGCATTTAATTGTATGCTACTACTTTGTATTATATTTAATTATATAATTTTTTTTCTTGCATTTCTTGTTTTTTGTTATTTTATTTTGTACAGCACTTTATAATCCAGTATTTAAAAAAAGTGCTATATAAATAAAGTTGTTGTTACTATTATTATTTGCATTGTTGGTCAACTTTGGAGCTTAACAGCCATATGCTTCAAATAAAGAAGCATTTAGCAAAAAATATGCCAAATATTTCACGATCTTAAGGTTTTCTTTTTGTCTTTAGTCAATGCACAAATAAAGATTCTCCCCCATTTCTGAAATAAATTCCGACTCAGAATCCAATCCCCAAACCTAATGATTTGTGCGTTAACGTTAATGCAACTACTACACAAGCTCCTACTACTACTATACAAGGTCCTACTACTACTACACAAGCTACTACGACTACTACACAAGCTCCAACTACTACAACACAAGCTACTACTACAACAACGCAAGCTCCTACAACTACTACACAAGCTCCTACTACAACTACAATGCACCTGGTTTGTTGGTCTTGTAGACATACTGGGATCCATATCGTCTTTGTCTTCAAAAGTAGTCAAAAGTAATTAGCATTATCAATGTTGCCAATTATGTTTGTGTATGCATGTGTAGTCATATGCAAGTAGTTTAAAAACTGGTTTACCTCCAAACTGCTAGGACTTCAGAAGAGAAACCCACCTCCCCAATCCACTCCCCTTTATTGACTTGGGCTTCCTTTTCCCATCAACATTGAAATCTTCAGTGAGCCAAAACTGAAATCATATTTTACATCTCACAAAAAAGATAAAATAACATATGGGATGTTTTCTTCTTTGATTTTTAACTCTCTGCTGCGACCTGCAGTGGACACAGCTTACTTAGTGACGGGCTGCTCTTGAGAATTACACTCCACACATGTATGGAGGATTAGTCAACCCAAAATGAAAATTAAAATGAAAACGAAAATGAAAAATGATTTGGACTACACATTTTGCTACTCAAGAATGCGAGTAACGCCCCCTGTGTTGCTTTTTGCGTCATTGCGTGCGTTCCTTGCGTAGAGTAAGTAACAGGCCTAAGGCTCATGTGTATGGAGGATTTTAATTTTGGGCTGAATAATCCTCCATTTTCATTTTCGTTTTCATTTTCATTTTGGGTTGAATAATCCTCCATACACATGAGCCTTAGGCCTGTTACGCACGCAATGACGCAAAAAGCAACACAGGGGGCGTTACTCGCATTCTTGAGTAGCAAAATGTGTAGTCCAAATTTTGTAACGCAACGAAAACATGTGGTGCAATTTCACACGTTTCCATTAGAGGCGATACATGTAAATACTGTTCAAGGAACAACTGCAAACGAAAAACTCATAATTTTGCACTAAGGTTACTGACTCCAACCAGATTAGCCTCGGTTGCCAATTAGTGGATTAGCAGGATATAACCACAGACGGGGCTAAAAGAAGCCGGTAAATGGTATGTAAGCAAAGAGCTTGCATATGTCCCGAATCTGTGTTCATGTCTGAGTTCCTTGCATAGAGTATGTACCAGGCCTTAGAGTCTGCAATGGGTTTAATGATTCTGCCCATCATCCAAGTGTTTCTGGGTGCAGAATGGTCAATGAGCACAAGATCATTTGCTGTAAGGTTATTTTTCTTGAGGTTGCACTTCTGCCTCTTGCATTAATGGGAGGTATTCTCTTATCCACCTCTTCCAGAACAGATCCACAATGTACTATTATCTGTCTCCATTTGTGTCTAGAATATGAGTCTTTGCTTAGTTGTGAATAATCCAGGAGGCAAATTAGGCGTTCCTTTCAACTGAAATAAATAAATGGGCGTGAGGGCCTCAAGGTCATTTGGGTCATCAGATACTGGGGTAATCGGGCAGTCATTTAAGATGGCCTCAACTTCACATAAAGCGGTTTGTAAATCCTCCTCATGCAGTTGCTGTTGTCTTAGGCCTGACTTGTCTGATCAGCCTCTCCCAAACTCCACCATGGTGGGATCCAGAGGGTGGGTTAAAAACCCACTTTACTGAATTTTCTCACAGTGGCTTCAGCAGCCACTTTGTCAGTTTGAGTCACTTCTGTTCTCTTTTTACACAGTTTCCGAAGTGTGAGCCTCATCTTTACCATCCAAGGCACAGCTCTCTTTTAGTGCTTCCACTCAGAAGTGTTCCAGCAGTAATGCTGTTGGATCTTGAAATTATTTTAATGTGACATGATTTAGGGTGACCTTCTGTCACTTGCTTAATAGGTATGCAGACATCCTCACAGAAAGCTATGTATGACGTTACTGTATCTGTGTATTCATACAATATGTCACAAGTCCTTAAATATGTTCCAGTCAGTACAGTCGAAACAGTCCCTTATAGGTTCAACTGCCTCATTAAGGTTCTGATCCCATGTCTGAATTCACGATACCAAACTCCCCAGTGTCCAAATATGAATTGACAACTAAATAAAATATTTAATAACTAGAAAGGTCGCTCGGAGAGCGCATCCCTCCGCCCATGCTGCATGTTGATGCATGTACCGTAAAATCAGGTATACATTGATAAGCAGTTGGAATTAGTTTTGAAGATTTGTTGGGATTATTGAAGTGCTTTTACTACTGACTCTGCAGGGGAAGCTCATACCATGGGCAGACAGAGTATGTATGGGTAAATATTTTCCATGTCAAAATGAAATGAAAACTAGTTAAATATGACAGGACTGACAGCAGTAATCTTGCATGGTGTTTGATCCATTTGTCCTTCTTTGTAGGCTATCAGAGATCATTTAGTAGGCCTAGAGTATAATAAAATCTCAATAGAAGATACATTTTGACAATTAACTGGGAATCAGTTTGAACGGGTGTTACCAGCCTGATCACGTGACCTCACATTCTGTTTCACTCCCATATCAGTCTGATAGCACCCATTCAAACTGATTCCCAGTTAATCACAACCGTTTAACTAATATGGGTCAGGGCTAATACGATGATTGTACCCACATGACTAACCCACGTTTCATTGCTCAGATTGGTTGTAGGTCTATCCAATTCCGTGCAGAATAATTTTGGTCTGCAATCGTTGATAAGGTCCCTTGGAAATCCAAAATGAATCGAGTTTCCAGTCAAACCCCATTAACTTTTTTCGAATTGGGCTTGGCGAAGCCAGGTCGTGTCATATATCAAAATTTGTACATCTAATGTTCTTTTAACGATGTGAACAGAGTTCAATTGGCCATATTTAGCTAGCTAACTAACTAGCGTTTTTTTACCTTTCTGTTGTGTGCGCAGGTAGTTCCCTGCAGCACCAACAGACAGAAAAAAAATGGAGCCACATTGGCTACGTTAACCGTGAGAGTTCTGATTCACTTTAACAATACATTTTCAAGTTATTTAATACTGGTTAGGCTAACGTTACCAAGCGTAACAAGCCTACAAGGTGTGTGGCTAGCTAGCCTAGAAGCTAACGCCGTTGTAATAACGTTACTATTTTGGTCACCTTCCTAAGCCAGAACACCCAAGTTCGCTACTTCTAGCTAGCGAGGTTGCCTGACTAGCTAGCCTATTTAAGCTTATCAGTTAATTGATGATGGCTTGAATAGGCAGATAGAATGCTAGTTAACTTAGATAGGTGAAAGAACTTCTATAGCAGGGGTGTCAAGATCCGGTCCTGGAGGGCCGCAGTGTCTGCTGGTTTTTGGTGCGTTTAAGCACAAGTGATTAATTTAAGTCACTAATTGGCTAAGAAGTCCACACACCTTGTTCTCAATGCTTTAACTGGGTGCTGATTGAAAGGAAACCACAAATACCTGTAGACCTGCGGCCCTCCAGGACTGGAGTTTGACACCCCTGTTCTATAGCCTATCCGTTAACCGGAACTCCTCTGGTCAATCACATCTGGGGGTATGTCAGAAAACGGGTTTACTGGAATCTCTGAGTTTGCTAACCCTGAGATTGAATTGAATTAATCTCAGGGTTAGCAAACTCAAAATGTTCACTAAACCCGCTTTCTGGAATACTCCCCCGAATAGTCAGTTACATCAACTACCCAAATCGGCTAGGCTACCAATAACACAGAGAAAGGGACCACTTCACGTGAACAGAAACATTTAGCTTAATACTACGATTTTCAGAAATAATATGATTATTATTACCTTATATTTTCCAAGTACCTCGAATGTCGAACGTAGAGCTGTTCCTGTTGTAGGCCTATCCAGCAGACTAGATGTAGTTTTTCTGAAAGAGCAAACTATTTATGCTCCGGGGTTTTAAAGTTTAAAGTTGAGGACTAGTTGAGGACTAGAAGAATGGGCAATGTAAGGCATATATTCTATTTACTAAACGAAAAGGCCAAAATTATTACACAAAAATAGAAAAACTATTTGTGGGCTTCAGTTGCTGCCCACGTTTCACTGCCTCACTGCCTATCTAGTAGTGGTCAAAATCACTAAACATGGCGACGCCCCCATTGCAAAACATTGTAAACGCGTATATATTTATATTTATTTCGAAAACCACTGATCAAATCCGCTCCAAAATGTAATGGGTTCGTCCTTGGCCCATACTACACATACATACTATACTACACACAAATTGGTCTGGTAGTTTTTACGTAATCCTGCCCACAAACAAACAAACAAACTCACCCACACCACCGAAAATATACCCTTCCGCCCCAGCATTCTGCTGGGGGCGGAGGGAAATATAAAATATAATTCCTGTGTTTGTGAAAACAAGCCATTTGATGATCGCACCTTCAACTGCTTTTTTGGCAGCAATCATAATCATTTTGCCTGTCATGTCACGCAACACCCTCCCTTCTGGACTGGTATTTATTAGTCCTACTTCCTGAAAGAAGACACAACATGTTAAACAAGACGGAATCAGTTTTCTCTTCAATTGGAACAATCTGACCGGGAAGTAAACATGTTTTATTTTGTTTTTTTTCTTGGATATTTGCCCTTGTGCTTTGGACAAACAACAGGTAAGAAAATTATCAGATGTTTAGATGATGTTGTAAATGATCAGATGTTAAGATGATGTTGTAAACGAGAAGCTTGTCCATAGGCCATTTCAGTACACTGTGACAAATACAGTCATTGCCATAATTGAAAACATACTTATTACATTGACATTCTTAGAGTATTATCTTCATCTATTTTATAATGCGTGAATGAGAAAATTCATTTAAACCAGTCATTCATTTGTTGGTAATCATTCTCTCAAGAGATAGTAAGATTGCCTCCTACTAGACAAGCAACACTTCATTCAGTAGCAACTCCCAGGATGTCTCCCATTCAAATGCAGTGGAACCCCGTTATAATGCAATAGTGAGGGTCCATGAATTGCCAATGCGGGGGCACGTTATAACAGGGTCATTATAAATTGCCGTTTCACATTCTAAAACTGCTGTAAAAACTTCACATCGGTTCACCTTCTGTTCGCGCATGTACAGAGCACTGACATCCAGTGATTCATGTGCTGCAATGCGTATTTTTCCATTGTAAATTTGCCTCTTCTTCTATTGAAGAATATAATCCTCTAAGTTTCTCTTCTATTTTCCAACCACGAAGGGTGGACTCACTTATGCCTAAATCGCAATCCAACTGTGTTTGTTGCTTTCTCTGTTTTAGCTGATTTTAGTGCATACATACAGTTTGTCTTTCATGCAAAGGGCCCGTTTCCCAAACATGGATTAAATCTAGTCCTAGACTCAATCAAGCTCTCCATTGAAAACAATTTTTAGTCTAGGAATTAGTTTAATCCATATCTGGAGAACCCACCCTATAATTTTTTTGTTTTCTACCAGCTTTTGCTTCTGTTCTCAAGAGAAATAAATTCTAATCTAATCTAATCTAATATTTAAATTGCATTTAAGACTGAAGTCATGTACTATTGATTGACCTGCATGGCCTTACTTTTTTAGATAACAAAAGTGACAGATTAAGTCAAGTTGAAGCCAGATCATAACGTGTGACTGAATAGTACGGCTTGAGAACAATCTCTCGATTATGTCGCAATCTTTTTTCCATTTAATCTCAGCTGTCATCAGCATCACAACAATTGATTACAGTTGATTTATCTGGGCTTTAATTAATCTCCCCTGTCAAGGCAGAACAATGCGCAAATGCAGACACGGTAATCCTGTCATGCCCAGAGATTAATCATGCAGTGGTCTGCCTCTCACGGAAGCCAGACCTGTGGATTACGAGGCTTGGAACTTGCAACTGCAGGAGCCATGCTGCGATTCTGTTAAATCTGAATTCCTGTTATACCGGTTACACTGTACTACTGCATCATATACCTGCATATCCTCAACTATTTGGCACGGTAAGGGCATTAGCTGGTATGGCTACAGAGAAGGGGCAGACAAAAAAGTAAACAACTTCCCCCACAAGGGAGCTGCTAGTGCAGTGTTGGGTACAGTGATACATTCCAAAGTAAACCATCTGTTATGTAAATCACATTCCTCTGAGATTGATCATTCAGATGCATCTAGTCACAACACAGTTCAGTTTAATTTGAGCTCACCCAAAATTCTTACCAGTACAGTCTAACAGCTTTGAGAACTGCTTGTGCATTAATTGCTACTATAAATACCACCACTCCCCTACTACAGCCGGCCTTCAAACAACTGCAATAAGCAGTTCTACAATAGCTGCCCCAACGACAACGCCGACTCCGACCACAACAACAACGCCGACTCCGACCACAACAACAACGCCGACGCCGACCACAACAACAACGCCGACTCCGACCACAACAACAACGCCGACAACGCCGACTCCGACCACAACAACAACGCCGACTCCGACCACAACAACAACGCCGACTCCGACCACAACAACAACGCCGACTCCGACCACAACAACAACGCCGACTCCGACCACAACAACAACGCAGACTCCGAACACGACCACAACAACGCCGACTCCGACCACAACAACGCCGACTCCGACCACAACAACAACGCAGACTCCGACCACAACAACGCCGACTCCGACCACAACAACAACGCCGGCTCCGATCACATTTAGTGCATTTAGCACAACAACAACGCCGACCACGACCACAACAACGCCGACTCCGACCACAACAACAACGCAGACTCTGACCACAACAACGCCGACTCCGACCACAACAACAACGCCGACACCGATCACAACAACGCCGACCACGACCACAACAACGCCGACTCCGACCACAACAACAACGCAGACTTCGACCACAACAACAACGCCGACTCCGACCACAACAACGGCGACTCCGACCACAACAACAACGGCGACTCCGACCACAACAACAACGCCGACTCCGACCACAACAACAACGCCGACTCCGACCACAACAACAACGCCGACTCCGACCACAACAACAACGCCGACTCCGACCACAACAACAACGCCGACTCCGACCACAACAACAACGCCGACTCCGACCACAACAACAACGCCGACTCCGACCACAACAACGCCGACTCCGACCACAACAACAACGCCGACTCCGACCACAACAACAACGCCGACTCCGACCACAACAACAACGCCGACTCCGACCACAACAACAACGCCGACTCCGACCACAACAACAACGCAGACTCCGAACACGACTACAACAACGCCGACTCCGACCACAACAACGCCGACTCCGACCACGACCACAACAACGCCGACTCTGATCACAACAACGCCGACTCCGACCACAACAACGCCGACTCCGACCACAACAACGCCGACTCCGACCACAACAACGCCGACTCCGACCACAACAACGCAGACTCCGACCACAACAACGCCGACTCCGACGACAACAACGCCGACTCCGACCACAACAACGCCGACTCCGACCACAACAACGCCGACTCCGACCACAACAACGCCGACTCCGACCACGACCACAACAACGCCGACTCTGATCACAACAACGCCGACTCCGACCACAACAACGCCGACTCCGACCACAACAACGCCGACTCCGACCACAACACCGACTCCGACCACAACAACGCCGACTCCGACCACAACAACGCCGACTCCGACCACGACCACAACAACGCCGACTCTGATCACAACAACGCCGACTCCGACCACAACAACGCCGACTCCGACCACAACAACGCCAACTCCGACCACAACAACGGCGACTCCGACCACAACAACAACGGCGACTCCGACCACAACAACAACGGCGACTCCGACCACAACAACAACGGCGACTCCGACCACAACAACGGCGACTCCGACCACAACAACGGCGACTCCGACCACAACAACGGCGACTCCGACCACAACAACGCCGACTCCGACCACAACAACGCCGACTCCGACCACAACAACGCCGACTCCGACCACAACAACGCCGACTCCGACCACAACGACTCCGACCACAACAACAACGGCGACTCCGACCACAACAACAACGGCGACTCCGACCACAACAACAACGGCGACTCCGACCACAACAACGGCGACTCCGACCACAACAACGGCGACTCCGACCACAACAACGGCGACTCCGACCACAACAACGCCGACTCCGACCACAACAACGCCGACTCCGACCACAACAACGCCGACTCCGACCACAACAACGCCGACTCCGACCACAACGACTCCGACCACAACAACGCCGACTCCGACCACAACAACGCCGACTCCGACCACAACAACGCCGACTCCGACCACGACCACAACAACGCCGACTCTGATCACAACAACGCCGACTCCGACCACAACAACGCCGACTCCGACCACAACAACGCCGACTCCGACCACAACAACGCCGACTCCGACCACAACAACGCCGACTCCGACCACGACCACAACAACGCCGACTCCGACCACGACCACAACAATGCCGACTCTGATCACAACAACGCCGACTCCGACCACAACAACGCCGATTCCGACCACAACAACGCCGACACCGACCACAACAACGGCGACACCGACCACAACAACAACGGCGACTCCGACCACAACAACGGCGACTCCGACAACAACAACGCCGACTCCGACCACAACAACGCCGACTCCGACCACAACAACGCCGACTCCGACCACAACAACGCCGACTCCGACCACGACCACAACAACGCCGACTCTGATCACAACAACGCCGACTCCGACCACAACAACGCCGACTCCGACCACAACAACGCCAACTCCGACCACAACAACGGCGACTCCGACCACAACAACGCCGACTCCTACCACAACAACGCCGACTCCTACCACAACAACGCCGACTCCTACCACAACAACGCCGACTCCTACCACAACAACGCCGACTCCTACCACAACAACGCCGACGACAACGCCGACGACAACGCCCACAACAACGCCGACAACAAGGTCCACAACAACTCTGACAACAACGCCCACAACAACGCCGACTCCTACCACAACAACGCCGACTCCGACCACAACAACGCCGACTCCGACCACAACAACGCCGACTCCGACCACAACAACGCCGACTCCGACCACAACAACGCCGACTCCGACCACGACCACAACAACGCCGACTCCGACCACGACCACAACAACGCCGACTCTGATCACAACAACGCCGACTCCGACCACAACAACGCCGACTCCGACCACAACAACGCCAACTCCGACCACAACAACGGCGACTCCGACCACAACAACGCCGACTCCTACCACAACAACGCCGACTCCTACCACAACAACGCCGACTCCTACCACAACAACGCCGACTCCTACCACAACAACGCCGACAACAAGGGCCACAACAACGCCGACTCCTACCACAACAACGCCGACTCCTACCACAACAACGCCGACTCCTACCACAACAACGCCGACTCCTACCACGACAACGCCGACGACAACGCCCACAACAACGCCGACAACAAGGTCCACAACAACTCTGACAACAACGCCCACAACAACGCCGACTCCTACCACAACAACGCCGACTCCTACCACAACAACGCTGACTCCGACCACTACAACGCAGACTCCGACCACTACAACGCAGACTCCGACCACTACAACGCAGACTCCGACCACAACAACGCCGACTCCGACCACAACAACGCCGACTCCGACCACAACAACGCCAATTCCTACCACAAACACGCCGACAACAATGCCGACGACAACGCTGATGACAACGCCCACAACAACGCCCACAACAACGCCCACAACAAGGTCCACAACAACGCCGACTCCTACCACAACAACGCCGACTCCTACCACAACAACGCCGACTCCTACCACAACAACGCCGACTCCTACCACAACAACGCCGACTCCTACCACAACGCCGACTCCTACCACAACAACGCCGACTCCTACCACAACGCCGACTCCTACCACAACAACGCCGACTCCGACCACAACAACTCCGACAACAACGCCCACAACAACAACACCGACAACAACGCCCACAACAACAACGCCCACAACAACGCCAACTCCAACCACAACAACGCCGGCTCCAACCACAACAACAACGCCGGCTCCAACCACAACAACAACGCCGGCTCCAACCACAACAACAATGCCGGCTCCAACCACAACAACAATGCCGACAACAACGCCAACTCCAACCACAACAACGCCAGCTCCAACCACAACAACAACGCCGGCTCCAACCACAACAACAACGCCGGCTCCAACCACAACAACAACGCCGGCTCCAACCACAACAACAACGCCGGCTCCAACCACAACAACAACGCCGGCTCCAACCACAACAACAACGCCGGCTCCAACCACAACAACGCCGGCTCCAACCACAACAACAACGCCGGCTCCAACCACAACAACAACGCCGGCTCCAATCACAACAACAACACCGGCTCCAACCACAACAACGCCGACTCCTACCACAACAACGCCGACTCCTACCACAACAACGCTGACTCCTACCACAACAACGCCGACTCCTACCACAACAACGCCGACTCCTACCACAACGCCGACTCCTACCACAACAACGCCGACTCCGATCACAACAACTCCGACAACAACGCCCACAACAACAACACCGACAACAACGCCCACAACAACGCCAACTCCAACCACAACAATGCCGGCTCCAACCACAACAACAACGCCGGCTCCAACCACAACAACAACGCCGGCTCCAACCACAACAACAATGCCGGCTCCAACCACAACAACAATGCCGACAACAACGCCAACTCCAACCACAACAACGCCGGCTCCAACCACAACAACAACGCCGGCTCCAACCACAACAGCAACGCCGGCTCCAACCACAACAACAACGCCGGCTCCAACCACAACAACGCCGGCTCCAACCACAACAACAACGCCGGCTCCAACCACAACAACAACGCCGGCTCCAATCACAACAACAACGCCGGCTCCAACCACAACAACGCCGGCTCCAACCACAACAACAACGCCGGCTCCAACCACAACAACAACTCCGGCTCCAACCACAACAACAACGCCGGCTCCAACCACAACAACAACGCCGGCTCCAACCACAACAACGCCGGCTCCAACCACAACAACACCGGCTCCACTTTCTCCAAGGCCTCAAACACAAGTTACCTCTCCATCTCCAACAAGTATGTGTTTTTCCTATGGTGCAGATACAGTATGCACTATACTGCAGGTATTGTGCAATCACAATATGAACATGAGCAATACATTTTCACTTATTGCTCAAACTGATAGTTATTTTTTTATTTTTCTTATATTTGAATTTTGAAGAAATGTAAAGTACAACTTTAATTGCCTCATTTAGGAATACACTTAATATTTCTCGTCCCACAATGCACTTTCCTAGTTTTTAAAAAACAATTTATCATCATGTTTTATCAGTGAAATTAGCCATCTTAATTATCAGTAACCATGATATCCTGGCATCAATTTCTCAATAAGTCCTACATTTTAAGCAAATGCATAAGTGTTCAATACATTTTTCATGAGATTTCTGACCCTTGGATGGATCTTTGGGTTTCAGGGTGGACTCTAATGTAGTTTACCATTCTCATGTAAAATTTCTCTTTGTCCATACAGACCTCACAGCATTGGCAGGACTGATACTTTCCCTCAGTTCTACTGTTGATCTCAACAATATAAAAATTATTACTCCATTTGTGACAGAGGTAAGTTGACAGCATTTGAAGAGACCGCGGTGATGCAGCGGGGTAAGGCACAGACTTTGTCTGTGCGGATGCGCCCCGAGGATCGGGGGTTCGATACCTGGTCCTGCCAGATCTGAGCATGGCCGGTGCCCTGTGGGAGCGGCAATTGGCGGCCGCTCCCGAGTGGGGGGAGGGGCTCGGAGAAAATCACTGCGCACAGAATGGCCCTGGGCAAGTTGGAATCACGGTCAGGAGCACGATGAGTAGCGCCCTGAAGAGGACGTGGCGCCCTCCTTCCTACTACTGGCTGACGGGGTTGTGTAACAGTGATTCTCTCACGGTTGCTACACGGGGGGAATTGATTTATAATAGGGGTTCAATTGGCTACTAAAATGGGAAAGAATCTGAAACTAAATACATTTTCTTTTTAAAGAGCATGTAGAGCTGATTGTTGTGGAGCCAGGTCAGAAAAAGTGAAAGCTTTCATGTAGACAAGTTGCACATGAAGACCTGCTTAGCTACATATGAAGTGTCTTCCTCCAGCTCGTATCTGTGTGAGCGCAACCTATGAAATGTGGTGTGATAAGAAGCAGCATCTGGCATGGTATGAAGACTCTTTGCTTGTCTGTGCTCTTCCCATTTGATTCTGGTTTCCCCCAGGTATTAATAGCTCAGCAGAATTCACAATCCCTTCCGCAAACATTGGATTTCGTATTATTGTAATATCCTAGGCTACCACATGAAGGCACTCTTTTCGATATAGCCCAGTTTAGTGACAACGTGTAGAAACGAGTAAATAACCCTTTTTACTCATCTTTACCAGACCAATAATTCTGGAGGACACTGTATATAGTGTATAAAGTGTCTTAGTAAGGTGTGGGCCACCATGAGCCGCCAGAACAGCTTCAAGACGCATTGGCATAGATTCTACCTCTCGTCTACCATAGATTCTAGTCTCTGGACCTCTACTGGAGGGATGGAACACCATTCTTCCAAAAGATATTCCCTCAATGGGTGTTTTTATGATGGTGGTGGAGAGCGCTGTCTAACACATTGGTCCAAAATATCCCATGGGTGTTCAATTTGGTTGAGATCTGGTGACTACGAAGGCCATAGCATATGAATCACATTATTTTCATACTCTTCAAACCATTCAGTGACCTCTCCTGCCCTGTAGATGGGGGCATTGTCATCCTGGAAGAGACAACTCCCATCAGGATATAAATGTTTCATCATAGGATAAAGGTGATCACTCAGAATAACTTTCTATTGATTTGCAGTGACCCTTGCCTCTAAGGGGACAAGTGGACCCAAACCATGCCAGGAAAATGCACTGCAAAGCATAACAGAGCCACAGTTTAATTTAATTTGTCACCCGTTTCTCTTTCTCTAAATATGTATATATCAGTGGCGGCTGCTGACCAGAATTTTTGGGGAAGCAAACCCACAATTGTTTTCTACCTGTGAAAATCGAACCCCTGCTTTACCTGTTGAGCTAGGCCATGTTTTGGTTGTTTAACACTGACCACTTCAACTGACCAGCTGTAGGCAGAAAAAAGCTGGTGACCATTTAAAACAGGTTTATATTGCTTGACAACTCATCACTATGGCTGTACCATTTCAATTGAGCTGCCTTCTCTCAAATGAATAACACCAGGTAGAATACAATGACAAGTAGTTATGTACACACTCATTTATTCGCAGCCAAATTATTTAATCACCTATGCATATTCAGTAGATAAATACTCAAATCCACATGCACCGTATCTGAAATAGCTTCATTCAATTACTTTTAATCGTCGTATGCCCTATTCACTGGAGTAGTATTACCTGGGGACCTCATGTGATTTGTGGAGGTCGTCTGTGATCTTAATCCCGAGCGAATCTGCAATTCCGTGACTTGTAAAGTCATTTCGCACAAAACAGGTCATCTGATAATATTAGTCCTGTGTGAATCGGCATCTCAGTAATTTGGGGTGATATTTTTTTCCCCAGCAAGGATTCTTTGTTTTCCCCCCGCTTTTTTCTTCATCTTTCCGAGTTGAGCACCGGGGCTGCGGTGGAAATTATTATTGCTAATTCTGACATTTTGGGTGCGATTTCATACCAAAAAAAAAGTATTTAAATGTTACTGCAGATTCTAACGTGACTGAATTTAAATGAATTGTAGCCTATTCGACTCTGTAGCCAGCTTCAACACACCAATTTGCATACGCTGTGCAAATGTGCAGAAAACCTGAGAAAATGGAAGTAGCCTATAGAAATGTTACATTGTCATAAAATTTCTTCTTACCGTGAAAAACGACGACATCGGACCGATGTTAAGGTAAATCTATCACCACGGCGCCACTTTCGCCACAAGTCAGCAATTATACCGGGAAATGCCCTCTTTGAAAACAAAAAACGAATGAATATAAAAAGGTTAGTCTGTTACTGCATAGCCTACCCATTTTTGCTAAAGCTGCGTCATAGCTATGATAACGCGGAGCTGTCAAAACTATTAACAGCACAGAAACCCTTTAAAAAAACAAAATAAAAACCGCAGCTAGGCTACACGTAGCCTATGGCTATGACAAATTAAGGACTAAACAAGCCACATTTTAGTTAATAAAACTCAAGTAAGCTAATTTAGATATCCAGTGAGCACAAGTGGCATACAGAACTAGTTTACTTTTTCTTAGCAGCATTTTTTTGTAAGTATAAACCGAACTATTTAAAAAAATATATATATAGTTACAATTTATTAGATTTATTTATTTAAGTATGAGCCGAAGTATGCCTTCTTGGCGTGTCTCCCCGTGGCTCAGCCTGTAGCGCGGCCTAACTAGCATTCCCGTGCTCTTTGCGACATTGTCGGTTTGAATCCGACCTTTCCTTTTGTCTCTACACTGTGCTGTCCAATAAAGCTCAAAGGCTATTACACCTATTTTAAGAAAGTATAGTCCATTTTAGTACTTAAAAACTTTTGTAGCCACAATTTCCTCTATATTCACAGCTATCTTGAATTGAGAGAAAATGCTGTTAGCTATAAGTTAGAGTGAAGGAAATGTAGAGACCTAGCTACTCACTCCAAAAGTCTCTGGGACCTCAGATGGATATCTGACTTCTCTGTCGAACATGAGGTAGAATGGGGAGTGCTTGGTGGTGATCTACTTTGGTGCGCAAGCCAAACATGGCTGCACTGAGGCAGTTCCAAGGATTCTCATCCACCAATTTGGTGAGAGTTTTGAAACATTGACATTGTTATGAAATACTATTTCGATTGTAAAGCATAGCTTATGATTGTGTGATGTGTGACCCAAATCACACTGCTTAATACAATACCAAAATAGAATACTTAACTTAACATATAGAATAGAATCTGGCTGTCGATAGACTTTTTTAAGCAATGCCTTAATGTTCGCTTAAAGTACCGGAGCCAGGTTAAAAGTTTAAACGATCCAGTGACTCATTTGCGGTCTTTTCATTTATTTTAAGAGAGGATTTCATTTATTTCCAGCAGTCCAACACAACCATCCAATCCAACGTTTAACCTGGCACAATGTAGCCTATCATAGGCTACTACCAGGTTTGCAGAGGTGGAAATTTCAGGGGTCAGAAAGTAAAAGTCCTGCCGTGTTTCTTCCACCCATGAACTCACGATTTCACTAATTAGCCTAGTTAGCTCCTACCTCTTGGCTGAAGAATTGTGATAATTAGCAAATCCAGGTGATTGGAACAAATGATTGGGGAGGACTTTCACTTTCTGAACCGGGATTTTCCACCTCGCAGGTTTGACCTATAGCCTACACAGCGTAGCGCTGGCTAGCTAGCTCCATTTCTTTCATAAAACAAGAATACTTTATAACTGCTCAGATTCTTCATCATTTCATCCATTAAAACTTACGAGTGCCCTGAGAGCATAGTATCAAGCATATACTGTTACCCATCCCTATGCTATGCTCCCCCTAGTGTTCATTAAGTGCTACTGCACTAAACCTGTATGAGGCCCACCCTGCTTGCTTTGATTGATAGGAGGACCATACCCCCTCATTTACATAGATACAGTTCGAAAATGAAAATGAAAACGAAAATGAAATGTTTTTAATTTTCATTTGAATTTTGGGCTGAATAATCCTCCATTTTCATTTTCATTTTCATTCAAATTTTGGGCTGAATAATCCTCCATAGATACAAGGCATATTTTTGAAGCTAAGCACTTTTTTTTAGCTTCACAAGGGAAAGTCGAAAGTCGGTGATTCAATATTAAAGAAAGCATATGTTGTGTGTGTGTGATATCCATGTTCTTTTTCACCCCTTTTTTTTGGTGAAGCACTGCTTCACCTGTTGTCTTAGAGAAACCTCCTCTGGTATATATGTACAGTATATATATATATATATACAGCTGAAGTTTACATACACCTTAGGCAAATCCATTTAAACTCAGTTTTTCACAATTCCTGACATTTAATCCTAGTAAACATTCCCTGTCTTCGATCAGTTAGGATCACAACTTTATTTTAAGAATGTGAAATGTCAGAATAATAGTAGAGAGAATGATTTAGTTCAGCTTTTATTTCTTTTATCATTCCTCCTGACAGAACTGGTGTAACTGAGCCAGGTTTGTAGGCCTCCTTGCTCGCACACGCTTTTTCAGTTCTGATGAAGGAGATGCATCTGGTCATTGATCATGAGGTTTCAGGTGAGGAAGCAGTCAGGAGATTGACCAGCTTACGCCAGGGAACTGATACCGTAGCGGCTTTTTCAATCGCATTTCGAGCTTTAGCCGGGGAGACAGGTTGGCCGCTGAGATCTTTATTTTTAAAAGCATTATCTGAACCTATTAAGAACGCTTTGGCTATGATCGAACCACCTGCCACGTTCAGTGTTCTTGTTACTGCGGCTATACGATGGAAAACCGTATTAGGGAAAGGGAACGTGAGGGCAGAAAACGCTTGGTTCGGCATAAGCTTTTAGTAGCAGTAGATACTCCCCCATGTTCTCCATCATTCTCCTCCGTTGATCAGGAGAAGCCCATGCAGGTGGATGGGTCATCTCTCCACAAGTCTAGGGGGGCGAAACCGCTGAAGTACTGGTGTCGTTATTGTAGACACAAGGGTCATACTAAGGGTCAGTGTCCCAAGTTGATGGGAGAGGTCTCACTAGGGAGACCGAGGTTCCCAGTGAGACAAAATAGTACTCCTTCTCGTACGCTTGTATCGGTCCAACTGATTTGGGATGGGCATTCGGTCAGCGTTAACACCTTTATTGATTCTGGAGCAGCCGATTGTTTTATCAACACTAAATGGGCTAGGGAATTAAAAATTCCGACACACCTACTCACTAGTTCACGCCAGGTTATGTCATGGGTTTCTACCCTTTTTCCCCATGCGGTCATTTTCCTCGGTGGCCACGCGAGGGCGCTGCCCTTTTGGTGGATGCTTGCTCCACCGTGCTTTGATTGCGGAGCTTCTGTCAGCATCCACACCTGTGCGGGTCACCTGAGGGCTATATAAGCCTCCCGTTTCTTTTGTTTGGGGCTTCGATATTGATTGTTTGTTTTGTATGGTCTGGTATTATTTGTACTGTTTAGTGTGTGGTATTATTTTTTGCCCTTTTATCGCTTAGCCAGTATTTTTTATTTTAGGAGACCATTTTTTGCTCCCTTTTGTTTGATTGGAGTTTTGCGGGACTGGCCTATGTGCGTTGAGTATTAAGGTTAAATTCCTTTTTTTTTCATGCTCGTTTCAGTCGCCGTTTCCTGGTCCTTCCTTTTTCTCGTTACCTTTCCTCTTACTGAGATGTAGGGCTTTATCCATACGGTGAGTCAGGGCGTTATTTTTTATTTGTACCATTTATGCTACTCGCCTATTCTAATGCCTCATTGCTGAGGCAGGGCTTTGTTCTTGCTGGCTCTTTGGTTACTTATCTCGTAGAAGTATGGGACCGCAGATCTCTGCTCTATTTCGCCTGTAAAATGTTTCTCTCTCCTGGGAGATTGGGCGTTCACGCTTCTACTTAGTTACTTAGCTCGTAGAAGTATAGGGTAGCAGTTCTTTGTCCATTCGCCTTTGTTTGGTTTTCTTACTGAGAAACCAGGCGTTTGAGCTTCTACTCATTTCCGTGTTACAGTGAGCCGGTTAGTAGCTTCGGTACGTTTGTTCCCTGTTTTGTCTCCTTCTCGTGGACTACGTTCCCCTTTGTTGTGAGTCAGGGTTTTCTTTATTATATTGAGAGGCAGTGCGTAGGCTATTTTCTATTAAGTTTGCGTTGGTCTTTTGGTACAGCTGTCCTGTTCGTCCTTTTTACCTGCGGGACGATTTTGTTCGGAACTGTTGTTCTGTTCGTTCTCCGGGTGTGTCTCTCCTTATATGGAGCTTGGGCGATGTTGTGGACATGCTTGTGTGTGACTGCGCATTTCTGAAAGTAGCCTTGGAACGTTAGCTCTCTGTTCCTTCGTCTCGTTACATATTCCTTTACTGAGAGGCTAGGGCATGTGTTTTCAATTAAGCTTGCGTTAGTCATGTTTGATAGTAAAGTTATGGGATGACGGTGCTCCGTCGGCTCGCCTGTAAAATGTTTCTCTCTCCTGGGAGATCGGGCGTTTACCCCTTTATGTTTTCTGCATGTGACTGCGAGCCTATGAAACTAGCCATGGAACGTTATCCCTGTTCCTTCGCCTCGTTACATTCCTCTTTACCAAGAGGCACGGCGTTTATTTTCTATCAAACTCGTGTTAGTCTTTTAGCCGGTAATGTCCGGTGCAGCTGTCCGGTTTCGTCCTTTTTACTTGTGGGACGATTTTGTTCGGAACTGTTGTTCTGTTCGTTCTCCGGGTATGTCTCTCCTCATATGGAGCTTGGGCGATTTTGTTGACATGTTTGCGTTTGACTACGAGTCTCTGAAAGTAGCCTTGGAATGTTAAATCTCTGTTCCTGTTCGCCTCGTTACATTCCTCTTTATGGATTGGTAGGGCGTTTATTTTCTACTAATCTCGCTTTGGTCTTTTAGCCGGTAAATGTCCGGTGCAGCCTGTCCTGTTCGTTCCTTTCGGTACCTTTCTCCGTACATGGAGTTTTTTGACGATTTTGTTCGGAACTGTTGTTCTGTTTCGTCTTTCGGTACATGTCTTCCTATAGGGAAGATTGGGCGATGTTGTGGACATGTTTGTGTGTGACTGCGAGTCTGAGAGTAGCCTTGGAACGTTAGATCTGTTCCTTTCACCTCCTCATATTCTATCGTATTATTTTGCAGTGTTTGTTGACTGTTTTATTTTTTGCCATTACGCTACTCGCCTGTTCTTATGCGTCTCGTTATCGAGACAGGGCGCGTATTATTTCTGGCTACTGAGAAACCTGTCCTTGCGCTTCTACTTATTGGCGTGTGACAGTGAGCCGGTTAGTAGTGTCGGTAGGCTTGTACGTTGTTTTGTCTCCCTCCCTTAACTGCGGGGTTTCCTGCCTTAGTGGCCTTAGGGCTTAAAGAATCCCCTTGCTGCGTTTGGCTCCTCCTACCTCACACGTCACACCGCCATTACAGGTTACTGTTCTCGATGATCGCCCTTTGGGTTCTGGAATCATTAAAGAGAGAACTGGTACTGTATTGATGCGCTTTTCTCTCCAGGGTCACTCAGAGAGAATAACATTTTTTTTGGTTGATGCTCCATCTTGCCCACTCATTCTGGGTCATTCATGGCTGACTTTACATGACCATCATGTTGGTTGGGGCAGAGACAGGGACCCAATTCACCAGTGGGGTTTGCAGTATCAATCCCACTGTCAAACTATTATTTACCCTTCTTCGGGCCACGTTTCTGACGGTTCTGATCTCAGCTCCGCTAGTGATTCGGAGGCGGAGTTTTGCGGTGACCAGGATTCTTCCTCTGCTCTCGCAGAGAGTAAAGAGAAGAGTCTGGCCTGGGACCCCTTTGCTGGGGGAGGTTACAGGGAGGAGGATAACCATTCGGTTTCCGATTTCGAGTGGGAGACGTCATCTGAGACTCCGGAGGGGCGCTTGAGTTTCGCCTGCCTACTAATGTACCAGTTTCTGAGATTGTGGACCCGGTACTTATTAGGGAATTCTGTAGAAGCAAGGCTGAGGGATCGCCTGGAACCGTCCCTTAGAAGGGGGTTCCTGTCATGGGTATTTGCAGCCCCTGCTGTTTCTGCGGTCGTCTTTCTATTTGGCGTCGTCAGGACGCTATATTGGATTTTTTCCGCCTCTGTTCCGGTATTCGTATCTTGCCTGACAATTATTCTCTACACCTGTTTTGCGTTTCCTGCCGGCTATAAATACCTCCTTTATTCTCTTCACCTGTTGCCAGTTGTGTTCAGCTCTTTTGCCACAAGAGCTTTGGCTAACAGGTCTTTTCTATTTTTTTTCCTTCACTCGTTTTATCGAGTTTTGTTTTGTTTCACCACCTCTTGTTACGCCTAATTATTTAGTGCGTGAGGTTATTTTGTTAGTTATTCTCACTGTTTATTGAGATCGCCTCAGTTTTTGGAGGTTGCTTTGTTTTGCCTTGAGCTAGGGAAGTTTTGCTCCCGATCCTGTGTTATCTCAGTCCTGGTGCAGCTACTTGTGTTATCCTGTGTTATCTCAGTCCTAGTTTTGTGGCGTATCTCTTTAGATACGCTTTTAGAAATCCTTATCGGTCGCCTGGTTCTCCGAACCTTACACTCCCCCTTACAAGAACGCGTCTCCTTCCTGAGCGGCATGATGGCTGCGTGGTCCCATGGTGTTTATGCTTGCGTACTATTGTTTGTACAGATGAACGTGGTGCTTTCAGGCGTTTGGAAATTGCTCCCAAGGATGAACCAGACTTGGGGAGGTCCAAAATTTTCTTTCTCAGGTCTTGGCTGATTTCTTTTGATTTTCCCATGTCAAGAAAAGAGGTACTGAGTTTGAAGGTAGGCCTTAAAATACATCTACAGGTACACGTCCAATTGACTCAAATAATGTAAATTAGCCTATCAGAAGTTTCTAAAGCCATGACATCATTTTCTGGAATTTTCCAAGCTGTTTAAAGGCACAGTCAACTTAGTGTATATAAACTTCTGACCCACTGGAATTGTGATATAGTGACTAAAGTGAAATAATCTATCTGTAAACAATTGTTGGAAAAATTACTTGTGTCATGCACAAAGTAGATGTCCTAACTGACTTGCCAACACTACAGTTTGTTAACATGAAATCTGTGGAGTGGTTTTAATGACTTCAACCTAAAGTGTATGTAAACTTCCAACTTCAACTGTATATATACAGTATATACAGTGAGCACCACAATTCATTGGACAGTGACACATTTTTGTTATTTTGGTTCTGTACTTTGAGTTTGAAAGGATACAATGACAATGAGGTTGAAGTGCTTTAATTTGAGGGTTTTTTCATCCATATCGGATGAACCGTTTAGAAATTATAGAACCTTTTGTACATAGTCCCCCCCATTCTCAGGCATCAGAAAATATTGGACAGTTTAACATAATGTAAAATAAAGTAATCATTTAATATTTGGTCGCATATCTTTTGCATGCCATGACTTCCTGATGTCTGTGACCCGACAATATCAAAAGACTTGATATCTTATTATCTGGTACTCTTACTCTTAAGCGATACTATAACTTCTCTGCATTTGAATGGATCTCTATGGGAATTGTGGGGTGGGACTAGATTTAGCTGTAAATTACACTAGAACAGTATGGAATACATGGTTGGCTAAATGGCTCTAAGTCATCAAGGGTCTGAGGTATCAAACGAGCCTCAAACTATCACTCTGCTGCCAGATATGCAGTAGACATGGATGGATCACTTTAAGGGTTGTTTCCTCTTTTTTCCTATTGAAAATAAGTCAGGAGAAGAAACCCCTCAAGTTGACCCCCCATATCTGCTGCATATCTGGCAGAAGAGTGATGGTTGAAGGCTTGTTTGATACATCAGACCTTTGATGACTTAGAGCCATTTAGCCAAATGGTAAGTGCAATTAGGAAAAATAGATACAAAGGCCAAACCTTAGGCTTACCAAAATCAACTGTTTTGAACACTGTTAAGAAGTGAGCACTGGTGAGCTCAGTAATCACAAAGGGCCAAGGAAGACCTCTACAGTTAATAACCTTAGAATTCTCACCATAATGAGGCCGGCATAGATGTTAGTGACTACTGTCCACAGAAGTCTTCACGAACAGAACTACAGAGGCTAACACTGCTAGATGCAAACCACTAGAGAAGATACTCAGCACCTGGTGATATGCAGAAGTGCTCAAATTTGTTGGTTGATTTTTTTTTCTCATAATAAATGACCGTCAATTAAAGGGTGGATTTTTCTCTTTTTTTTCATGTGAGATTAAGCTAATTCACCAAATGGTAAATTTTTTATAACCCTTTTTACCCATCTTTACTAGGGGTACCAACAAATTTGAGCACGTCTGTATATGGGTCACAGACATCAAGCAGTCATTGCATGCAAAGGATTTATGACAAAGTACTAAACATGACTACTTTAATTTACAGAACATTAACTCCTTTGCGTAGAAGGTGACGCCGGCGGGACCTTTTTGCTCAACTGAGACATTCGTTGCCACTGCCGTGAAAAGCCCTGCTCACTCAAATGCAAAATAAACTGTGAAAGTACTGTCTCATTCTACCATGCATTCTACTCGCAATATATGCTACTAAATATGAAATAAATATACAATCCTACCATCGGTTTTACACATCGAGATGTTCCTTTCAAAATTCAGTGGTCATTTATTTTCTGGTACAATCGGGTTTGAGAAATATACAACACTTTATACCGCTATTACACTATCTGAAACGTTGATGCTTAATACCCCCATGCCCTGTAAGCCCGTCTTATTCATTACAGTTCATTCTGGTTTAATTGTCGGCTTTTTTATCCAATAGAGTACATTATAACCTTAGCAACGGTATATGCCACGTCTTTTTCGGTGCTTTGAACAATTTACTACAGCTAAGCGTAACGCCAGTTTTAACTGTGTACTTCTCATGTTTATTACTAGCGATAGCTCCTACGCTGTGAGAAAGCTATGCTTTGTCGGATTTGCTTTGTAGTTGCGTCAATGACCTTCAATATGCACTTATTGTACGTCGCTTTGGATAAAAGCGTCTGCCAAATGATTGTAATGTAATGTAATGTAACTGTCTAATATTACGCAAGCTCTATAGAATACGCATTATGGAGGGGAGTTTCCCTTTTCTGATATGTAAGTATTTTTGCGTCTAAAATACCGTTGGTCTCGCTGGTTACATATGTATGTTCGTGTTTCCACTCGAGCACTGTCTTTCCAATATGTTTAATAGCCCTATTTTTATTTTCGCATTTTGAGTGCATTTCCCATACTGTAGTGCAATCGTAAATGTATTTTTGATGTAGGCTACCGATGTTCATTGAAGATAGAACATTTGGCAGCATTTTGCAGATGGTGGAATACTATTTTATGTTCATGTTATCGTACATAATATAGGCTATGGCGTATATACTTGTCTCTTAGGGCATGACAAATGCTCATTCCAATTTACTGTGCGCTGATATGTGGTAGATTAAGGTAAAAATTTCCTTGGAGTCATTATGAATAGGAAAATGAAAAAAATAAAAAAAACTACAGAAAAATGCAATCCCAGGACAAAAGTATACATAACTGTAGAGTACAAGGACAAGTGATGTTTTATTGAGGTACAAGAGTGAATGATTGGGCAACATATTTAGGTGTATGTAACACTGTGATATCAATGTTTTTTATCTTAAGCCATCAGAAGGAGCAAATGTATATGCGTTATAATGGACAAAACTAATTTTATTCATTCTATGACATGTTTTGCATAGGGGTTTTGGACCCATAGATATCTACCCCCCTATACTGATGAAAATATGTAATTCCCACTTGAAAATTATGCAAAAGTGAGTTTTATGAGCCAAAACTGTTGATTTGTAGTTAAATATATCATAATGTTTTTTTATTTGCAGCAGTGCACAATTTAGCCATTTGGATAGATTTGGAGACACTAACAGGATACACTGCTATATTTTGCATCATAGACCTTTAGTAGTTCTGCATATCATCCTCAGATTTTGCAAAACTTGTGGACATGGAGTTCATGATCCAGGAAATGTATATATATTACCGATTTCACTTATGTAGCTCTCAGCAAAATTTAATAAAAACTATTTTTTAAAAACTATGGCACTTTATTTTGACTTAAATTATGAAAATAAACAAATCTAAGTTTGTATTGTAAATGGTACACCTGTCTTGTTTCATTTAAGCCATTTACCAAGTTTATGTGATGCTCACACCTGGAGTTATAAAGCCTTAAACAGAGCACCCCCTAAATAGGTGAAATTTGCCATCTGCGCCAAGGGGTTACTATGTCCCAAATGTTAAGGCGCCATAAAATGGGGGGGGGGGGGGCATGTATAAAAGGTGCTGTAATTTCTACATGGTGAAACTAATATGTATAAAAATACCCTTTATTAAAAGCTGTGAATTTTCACTTTAACCACATGTGAATTGTCTGATAACAAATCTAAGATTGTGGAGTACACAAAATGTCTTTGTCCCAGACATTATGGAGGGCACTCTATATCAAATTGGGGAGAAAAGAGTGTTAAAAGGCAAAAAGAAAATTCAAAAAGGATACAAATTGTATCATAGAAAATAATTCATACTCAACAAGGTTTGCCACTGATTTGACTCTGTACATTTGAACTTACTTCATGGCAGTACTTTTCTCTTTTTTTTCAGGGCGAAGAAATTCTTCAGCGACATCTGAATGGAACCGTTAAGATTATGGTGAAATCCATCAGAGTAAAATGTATGTTACCCACACCAGCCAAGAACCACGATAACATACATGACCACTAACAAAAACATTCAACTACAACCATCGGCTGGGAGGAAAGGGTCCAATGCCTGAAGCACTGCCTCCCCGCCCATGAGGGGCTCCACAACCCTTGCAGGGACAGACCCTCCCAGACATCTCCCCGGCTGGTCTCGGGGGCGTCCATGGTGATGGTCACTCCCAAAGGCCCAATCTCAATGTCCACCCTTACAGACTTTGAGGCACGTTCCCGATAAATCCGCGAGGGCTCAGGGCTGTCCCACTGTAAAATCGGCAAGTGCGTAAGGGCTCTGTCGCGGACTTTTCAAGCCCTTTATGCGGACTTCCCGCAAGTCTGCAATCCTGAGAGAAATGCCCACAGTTCATAGCGTTTCCGGTGATAAGAACGGAAACGCAGCCGGAAGCGTCTCAAATTGTAAACAAACGACACACATGGCGGGCAGAGTTCTTTGAGTAGGTAACTACAAACCTAAAATTAAAAGTCCTAAAGCGGCGATTGTCATAAGCATCTTGCAGGCGTTGTCAAGGCAACATATAACATTGCAAAGTTCTGTCCCATTCCTCGTATTTGTAGAATTTCAAGCCCGTGCACTCTCATGCACTCACACACTCACGCTGGGCACGCATGTGACGTCATTCAAAGTCTGTAGGAGTCAGTCCTTAGGGCTCAGGGCGGACATTGAGATTGGGCCAAACACACTTGCCCCAAGGGAACGCCCTCCTTGAGGCCATGGGTCACAAACCACCATTTACCCTCTTAAGCCACATTATGTCAGAAATAGCTGTGCATGTCATGAAGAATAAAAGTTCCTTGTTCACATTTACTATTTGTGCTACATTGCAAACAATTAGATAAAAAGAGGTAGCAAAATTTTTAACTGATCAAATTAAAGATTGAGGTGAATAAATTGGTGACTCCTGATTGGTGAAAATGTGGACACATGCACACAAAAATTAACCAATTAAGTAGATAATGAAGAAAGCAAATGATAATGAGCTAAACCTGCATTATGTTCATACATTTAAGGAAAACATCATTCAACAACCTAATTAGAAGCCTATTGATTCACCTCAGTCTCAATTTAATCAATTAAAAAATGTTGTTACCTCTTTAGGTAATTGTTTGGAATATAGCACACTTACGGGTCGATTATACTAAGATCCCAAATAAGCAAAACTGTTGTGGAGCCCCTCATGAGTGGGAATGCATAGCAACCTTCTGGAAATTGAGGTAGTGCTTCAGGCATTGGCCTATTTCCTCCCAGTGGTCTGAGGTGGACACATCCTGGTTCAGCAGGCACTGCCAATGTGGCAGCCGATTAGCTGTCCATGGACCCAGAGCCTGCTCAGGGAATCGAACCTGGGGATTTACAGCCTGCACAAGTGCACATTTGGTTAAAAAAAATCCCTGGATGGAGGTAGCTACAGGGCCTTGATCCAGCAGTGCTAGGGATGCTTTAGGCATTGAAAGCCCCCTCTACAAGGGTACTTTATGCTGGGAAGTAGGGCAGGTTCAGCTGCTGGTGCCACGCAAAGAGGTCTGACCCAGTCTAATGTGGCATTCTAGGCACCTTAGAGTTCCTTCAGTCCCTCTTTAAAGAGGGGTTAGCGGAGTGTACACTGAGAGGGTACTTGGTAGCCTTTCTGACTGCCATGAGCATATCAGTGGGATCACACCATCTTGCCAGCCAGTTCCTCCGGTGTATTTACGGGTGCATTTTAGTAATGGAAATGGAACAGCAGGTATTATAAGGCACGGAATTGATAATATGGTGGCTGTCATTGTAACAAGACAGGTACGGGTGTGTTTGGAATATCCATAACTGAACGTTCTGAACTATTGTGTAACAATGGGGGCTAATCAACTGGCCCATTCTAGCTAACGCTCAAAATACACAAGAAGATTAGTGGATAGCCTACATAGGCTACATCATGAACAGTAAGAATATTTTTTTTAATCATGAAGAAAATCGTGTTTCAGAATAAAAGAGTAACTAGTATTTGAATCAAACAAGCAATACAATGTCTATTATAACAAACAGCGAATAACAAGCAATTCACAACTTTATAAAAATAAAACCCATGATCAAATGGAAATATGATTTTATGTGACACTTACGGTGCGAGCAGGCTTAGTGCAAGTAAGCATAGTTATGGTAATTTCAGTCCTGACAAACATCTGTAACTCCCGGCAGAAACTAAGAGACATCCAGTGAAACGGTTTGTAATAAACTGCCAGCTTGTTCAGTGTAACAGTAACCTACACTGTCTTACCTACACTGTAAATAAATACCATAAAAATGGCAACATTGCTGCCAGACTGTTCACCGTTTTTGTACAGGATAACCACTGCAAACACGAAAAATCTCATTTAAATATGGCTGTTTGCGGCTGGAGTGATTTACATAATGACTCTTAGGTGATCACCCGCAAAGTGTGAAATGATATAGCATGCAAATACTTTGGCTGAGCCCACAAAATAACACCCCTTATCCCAAATATCTTAATAAATCGCCCCCTATATGTTTAAGATTAGCTACGTGTGAACCGCTGGTATTGATTTGTCTTAGAATTATGGCTATCAACGTGAATGCGTTAAATCATGTGAATATTTCTTAATGATGCACGTGTTAAACGCTTAAACTCCTAAAACATAATTCATCACATTTTTTTTATTTCGGCTGTGGCGGTCCCCTTAAGTGCAGATCGATGACCAGAATTCCCATGTACCATCCAATCTATGATCAGATTTAACATCTATCATCCTTTCTATGACCAGATTTCCCATCTACCATCCTATATATGACCAGAATTCCCATCTACCATCCAATCTATGATCAGATTTAACATCTATCATCCTTTCTATGACCAGATTTAACATCTATCATCCTTTCTTTGACCAGATTTCCCATCTACCATCCTATATATGACCAGAATTCCCATCTACCTACAGTTGCACTCAAAATTATTCAACCCCCTTCACTTTTTGCATTTTATTGTGTTGTAGATTTAATTTTAAATGGATAAAATTGACATTTTTGCCCATCAATCTACACTCAATAACCCATAATGACAAAGTGAAAACATGTTTTTAGAAACTTTTGCAACTGTATTAAAAATCAAACACTGAAATCTCTCATGTTCATAAGTATTCAAACACTTTGCTTTAATGTATTTTTAAAGTATCATATTTCATATTTGGTCACATATCTTTGCATGCTGTTACTTCTTGAAGTCTGTGACCCATCAACATCAAAATACTCTCGATATCTTATTTTCAGGTACTGTTACAAGCGATACTATAACCTCTCTGCATTTGAATAGATCTCTATGGGAATTGGGGGGTGAGACTAGATTCAGCTGTAAATTATACGGGTACAATATGGAACACATGACTGGCGAAATGGCTGTAAGTTATCAAGAGTCTAAGGCAAAAGTGTCAAGCCCCAGTTCTGGAGGGCCGCAGAGTCTGCTGGTTTTCAGGGTGCACTGGGCACCAGTGGTTCATTTAAGTCACTAAAGAATCCACACACCCTTTTCTCAAGGCCTTAATTCCGCCTCCAACGCCGCCTCTAAAATTTTAATTGGTTTATAATGATCTCTGTCACTCACTGTCCCTAAGACGATGGCATATATATATTGTGCTGCCAGGTCACAGCACGTCCTCTCCTCTCCTAAGAGGATGGGGAGTTTTTGGATGTCTGTTAACTTTTATAATTGAGGGTATCTCTGATTTATTTTGGGAAAATATTTATTTCTGATTTGATTGTATTTTTCGCATTTTGTGATAAAGTCCTGCTCCGTCTCAACTTTGTTGAGATGGCAATATTTCTCCTCCCAGAGTCTGTTGACTCTATCACGGTCACTCTGATCAAGCTGTCCTCTTCCCCTGGCCCTGCCTCGCCCACCATTAACACGATTGTCGCTTTGAATAAAAGCGTCTGCTAAATGACTGTAATGTAATGTTTACGTAATGACTACCCCTCACCCTTACTCTGGGGCCGCGACCACTGGATGTTGATGGCTACAGAATGAACTGAGCAGAATTATAAAATTATGATTTTGAATTATTTTATGAAAATGAACAGTGGTCAAATTTACAGAGCAATAGCTAAGATTACTAACTTATATTGAGCATGTAACGTAGTCTCCATTTACATGATGAAGGTTTGGTCAAACATGATACATAGACTATTTTCAACAATAAATAAACATCACGACAATAGATAGCTGCTACGTTATGGGAAGGATGTTCTTTTGGTGTATTCAAATGATCTCGGAAGTCGGAATATTTCCGATTAACGAGAAGAAAAAACGATTTGAACGTGACATTACTGTCATGTAGGGGTGTTAACGATTAATCGTTGATCGATTAATTGCCGTTAATAATTTGATCGATCGACCATTTCAAATTTAACGATCAAATTGAACTATCTGCGGTCTCATCTTAATTGTGTCAATGGGAGCTGTTGGTGAAATGCAATCATTAAGTTAAACATAAGGGGGCCAGATTGACAGCTTGCCCACCCATAGATCCGCGACTGTGCAGTATTAGCTTTTACTCTACACTTAAGAGTTCTGGTCAGATAGCGAAACGGACGAAAGTGCGCCATTTTGCGTAGAGGCGGAAACTATAATTACACCCTCATAATATCAGCGCTGCCATCGAAAATTTCAATTAGGCCTAACGGAAACCGAAGCTGTTTTGGCAAGGGTTTTTCCAGATGCTATTTTGATCATTCCAGCATTCTGCGGTAAGGGAAATATTGCAGCTACATAAAAAAAATATATATATATTATATATAAAAAAAGAATAATATTAAAAAAAATTTTTAAATTAAAATTATTTATTTTCCCTCTTGTCCAAGCCGGGCGGTACGTGAGTTTGGCCTCGGAAGAGTGAGCGCAATTTCCCGTGCCTTATTAAAATATCATACTTAAACAAAACAGCGTTCATAATTATATTTGTGTTATGCTATGAAACAGGCGTATTTCTCAAATGTTTCAATAAAGTTTTGATTGAGGAAAAAAACATGCATTTTGTATTTTCTACGTCATAAGCTATTTTTAGCTGTTTTGTTATCGATTGATCGATTGATTGTTCATTAACGTTGACGACTATCGATCAAGGAAATTCCTTAGAATTTGCAACCCTACTGTCATGTTCAAATAGTTTTTTCTTCTCGGAAGTCGGAAATATTCGGACTTCCGAGTTCATTTGAATACACCATAAGTCTTATCTGTTCTGTAGTTACTTCGATGACGTTTCTGTATGCACTTATTGTATGTCGCTTTGGATAAAGGCGTCTGCTAAATGACTATAATGTAATGTAATGGGCGCTATTTTTATAATGATATTGTTACCTCCTCGGCTAAAAACATCTTGCTAATGAGTAAGGGCAGAAACATACCTCACGCAAATAGCTACGGAACGTGGACGCTTCGAGCTACACGGACAGTTTTTCCTTTTGCCATGACATTTGTGAAAGACAAACCAGAGGAAAGCACAGATCGAACAAGAAAGTTGTTTACTGTTGTTGCTGCTACAGCGTCCCTTGCAGCAACGCTCTGGCTCGTCTTTCACAAATGTCGTCTGTTTGTGTAGTTCGAAGCGTCCACGTTCGCGTATTTGCCTGAGGCATGTTTCGGTCCTAAGCTAAAATAAGAGTTTACCTGGAAGCCTGCCCACATGGCCTGGCCATGTCAATCAAATGAGCAGGAACCGTCCATTCATGACGTTTACACCACTTTAGCTGTTTCTGGCTTTAAAAATGGTGGCGGGATGTCAACAGTGTAACATTCAAAACATTAACAAAAAAACACTTTGCGAATGACTTATGAGGTAGGAAATACATTCAATATGTTTATTAGGCCACAAGGACACATACAATCTTTTTTTGGGGGAGAAAATTTGAATGTAAACAAAGAACGAGTTGTTTACAATGAAACTACATAGTATACCTTCAAAATTAAATCTACAACACAATAAAGTGTGCAAAAAGTAAAGGGGGTTGAATAATTTTGAGTGCAACTGTATCTTTAACAATTTTTGGTAATAATTCTCATTAAAATGATTGCATGAGTTAACGCATTAACAGTGACAGCTTAAAAGACATTGCTTTCACGGACTTGAAAATGTCCCAATATTACAGAGCATACTGCATGTATATTTATGGCTTACCATATGATTCAATCTCATTTTCAATGTGCATGTCATCAACAATGGCTCCTACTGCAACAGCTACTCCAACAACAGCCGATCCAACTACAATACCGCCTCCAACTCCACGTCCACCTCCAACGACAAGACCACCTCCAACGACAACACCGCCTCCACCACTGGCTCCGCCTCCAACTACAACATCGCCTCCAACTACAACTCCACCTCCAACGACAAGACCACCTCCAACGACAACACCGCCTCCACCACTGGCTCCGCCTCCAACTACAGCAACTCTTCTAACTACTACGAACCCTTCTTCTACAACAAAGCCCCTTACAACAACTACAACAGGGCCTCCAACTATTACAGGCCCTCAAGTTGCAACAGAACACACAACTACAACTAGATCTGCCTAATACAACAGGTCTTTCAGCTACAGCAATCCATCCAAATACAACACACAGTATTTCAACATCAACCTAATTTCTGTAAAAAAATAAATAAAAAAAACCTCCCACTACAAAACACTTTCCTACTACAACAATCCACCCAACAACTAAGGACCTTCCTAGTTCCTACAACAACAACAACCCATCTGACTATGACTAGTACTCCTTCTACAGGCTAATCCAATTGCACCATACCTTCTGATAACAACCCATGCAACTACAACCTACAACAGACTTTCCTACTACAATAGACTTTCCTGCCTACAATGAAAATTCATCCAACTACAAATCCCAGGAACCGGCAGGCAGTGTCTCCAAATGACACAACACCCTCCACACTCACCCTTACACACATCAGGCCCCCTGACATGCTGGAGGTTTTTTTTTTTTTAAAGTTCTATTTCTTTCCCGTCCCCCTTCTCTTCTTCCCTTCACTGGGGGTTGGTGATTGTGTACTATTGTTTATTGCTAAATAGCTAGCAAGCTTCAACATGTTTTATTCTACAATTTTAATCAAACAGCCTCAAGTTGACTAATGTTAGCTTACTACTAGCTACATTTTGCTTCTAGTGAATAGTGAAACAACATCATCATGAAGCATTTTTTTGGTCTGTAGAATGTGCCCTCAACTTGCTATTCCACTTGTTGCATTTGACATTTGGCAGAGATTTGTTTTGATAGATCATTTACAGCAGAGAAATAGTCAAACAGGACGTGTATGTGTCAGTATTGGGTCATGTTTTACAGTGCGGCAGCATAAGTTGATTGAGTAAACTTCCTATATTGTTAAATGTCATCTTTATATTGTTTAAATTGTAAATTGCCCACGTTTTTTCATTTCAGCAGTGAAATATATAACGTTTTTGCATATGCTGCGTCTTGTACATCCCGCTTTTAAACTTGTTGGGATAGCGTTGGCTCAGTGCCTTCACTCTAGATTGGGTGAGTGTTTTTTATATTTGGTCAATGCTTGGAGACCCTTGCATATTCCAGGAACTCGTTTGAATACCAGGGCTTATTGTTACTGTAAGACGTTACTCACCCACTGAGCACTAGACGTCAAATAGACGTTCGGTTTCTATTTCAACCTCTTTTAGACCGTCTACATCCGGTCTAAATCTAGACTAGGTTATTTAATCCATACATTCCATAAATATAAATTAAAAAAAACAACTGCAAGATGCACAACTGAACTACTACGTTGAATAGACGTTGAAAAGACGTCTAGGTGACGTTTAGACGTCAAAAAAACTTTCACTTTTTAACCAAATTTAGACCGGTTTTAGCCTAGACGTCTAGTCACTATTTAGACGTCTTTTAAACGTCTAATAGACGTCAAAATGCTCAGTGGGCACTTAATGGGTGTGCAGCCATGTATGACAGTACTGTATCTGATGACTCAGTATGGCACATTAATCCTTAAATATGTTCCAGTCAGTAGAGTCAAAACAGTCCCTTAAGCTTTCAGTTGCGTCATTCATAACTTTCTGATCCCATGTCTGAATTTACATGATACAAACCCCTCCAGTGTCCAGAAATTAAGTGATAACTGAATAAATAAAATAGAAAATATAATTCCTGTGTTTATGAAAACAAGCCTTTTGATGATCACACTTTCAATTTATTTTTGGCAGCAATCATATTGCCTGTCACGTCACACAACACCCTACATGCTGGTATTTATTAGTCCTACTTCCTTAAACAAGACAACATTCTAGAGAAGACAGAATAATTTTTCCTATCAATTAGAAGAATTTCACTTTGTCCAGGAAGTAAACGTGTTTTATTTTGTTTTGTTTCTTGGATATTTGCCCTTCATCTGCAAAGCTCACCAAAATGGGCTTACCTTTCTTGTATAAAAACACATCCAACGTTCACTTCTGGATGGGGGGCGGTTGATCTGGATTCGGTGGCAGAAACTATGGAACGCCGTTTAGGCCAAAACCTGTATTTCGGCGTCCGCATTAAGACGTCAAATTTGTTCGTCTTAAGACGTCCATTTTTAACGTCTACGTCTTAAGACGACAGAAAATACCCTGGCTGTGTCCGAATCAGCACCCTTCCATACTATTAGGTAGGCTTGTTGAGTAGACAGGGCGAAAAATTTGTTAAGTAGGCAAAATTTTCTCTAAATATAGTATACTTTTAACCCCCGTATGATACACTTACTTCTGGGGTTTCGGTGAATACATTCAGGAGCACACTTTTCAAGAAGCACACAAACATTTTGGTCTCATAAATATGATGTGAAGCGTCGTTTTAAAAAAATGAGGCGCAGCTTCACTGATGTTTTCCTTCAAATACAACAAAAACAACATGTGACATGGCCGCGCAAGGGTCTGGGATGTCTTATGACCTGCTTACGACACTTCCACAGTACGGTTGGAAAATAGTATGGTGGATATTTTTTGCGGACTGCACATCGCGTGCTACACAGTGCACATTAAACAGCACACTTCTGCCACTGTACGCTGGAAACAGGGCGCAGTAGATAGGGCTCTGATTCGGACACAGCCACTGTTAACACGTCAATTTTGAACGTCGTAAGGCATTTAAAATTGGGTGCTACCACTTTATCAGTTTCTGAGGGGAAACCCTACACACAAAATCATTGCAAGAGAGAAAACAATTCCCCACTCAACCTACCTTGCATGAATTGAGGTTAAGAAATAACATTGATTGAATTGGGCTTAAGAAATAATATTGATTTACGGTGACATTATTAGCATCTGCATTTTTGAAGGCTACTGGTTACTTATAGAGTACTCAAGTGACTACGTCACGCTGGTTTCGGAAGTAAATTCCCCATTCATTTAGAGGATAGACTTTAACTAAAGCTTACTTTTAAACCATTTCTACTGATTATATCTTACCGTCAATTTCCCGGATTGTTCAATATAACGCAAGTTCGCAAACTATGTAGTTTTTCTGGACCAGCTTCGAGTATATTTTACGTTTCAGTATTTTCTTGTGATTATATCAGCGCTGGAACTGTTTAAAAACTCGATGTCCCATAATTCCCTCCGAACGTGCAGCCTCCAGACGTTGTAATATAACGTTAGCCAGCAGTAGCACACAGCTCTTTTTTTAAACACTTTTTTTCTAACGTTAGCTAGCTAGCTTGAAGGACTAAAAGCTAGAATCGCTTTATGTGGTTAACCGTAGCGCAGTTTCTGACCTTGTGGGGCGGGCTTCTCTACTTAGCAAGTTAACGTTAGCTCATCTTCAGCTGCTACTCCCATCTGCCCAAGAATTTCCAGACAGACGAGATGATGATATCTTATTGGTCAAGAACCACCCGTGCGTTGCAGTACTGGATATGCAGTCTGTTAAAGTGGACTACAAGTCGAACTACAATGATTAATGCATTACTTTAAAAAAATAAAAATTGGAACATGCGATATATGGTCTATATCCTTGTACCACACAGGCTAATCCAGGAACGTTTCGGCTCATTCTATAAATCAGATTTCAAGAAATAGTCGATAGTCTCCGAAGCCCATTCTATTCTTCCATAGGGAATTTACTTCCGAAACCAGACTCCGCCCACGACTGACGTACTCACTTGAGTACTATATTGACAAAAACTGTAGCTTGTATACAATATCATAGCTACTTGACATATTCATCTAATGTGGTGTGTTCGCCTAAGGTCCCACTAGATGGCAGTATTAGAGCACAAATGGCAACCTGAAGAATACATGCTCGTTAAAGGACGTAAGCGTTAGGCGTTATAATGAACCTAGCGCCGGGTGTAAGATAGCAAAGACACTTGCGTTTGGGTTAGCGCCCTAGCGCCGGGTGTAAGATGGCCCCAGTTCCATGAGGCTGTTCTCACAGCAGACATACAGGCAATAAATTTTGAATCGAAGTTCAAGCTTCATCCGAAGTTCATATTATGTGCCCTCTAATATTGATTAATAATATAAATAGCGTTATTTTGCTTTCATGATGACACTAAATACACTAAAGTTGTCAGGTTGGAAACCCATATTTTCCCTTGTTTTATATTGTCCTGCTTATGGAAAAATGACCAACGCATTTTTACTGGTAGCTGAATACCTTAAAACAAGCCCACTTTCCCGCAATTCCAGGGACAACGTGCATTTATTCCGGGAGAGAATTTTTCGGAAAGATATCAATCCCTATTTCACAATGTAATCTTGATACTTTATGCATGCTTGTGTGCCCTCCTGTGTGTAACAGACAGGAGGGTGTACGCGCATTGTGCACACGCCTATGTAGACACGCCTATGTAGACACACTTATATTGCGCCGTTCATAACATTGAAACAACTGCGACATGACTTACAGTGGTGTTCAAAAAAATAGCAGTACAACATCAGTAACCTGATGAACCACTGTTATTAGTAGTAGTGATATTTCTGCTTGGCAAATAATTTACTTGTAGATGTAGTAGTGTAATAGAAAAACAACAGACCCAACAATTCATTCATTCTGTGAAAAAGAACAGGTCAAACAGGTATTCCACAGGTAAACAGGTGATGCCATCATGATTCTGTATAAAAGGATATCAAAAGACTCCTGATATCTTATTTCCAGGTACTCTTAGAAGCAATACTATAACCTCTCTGCATTTGAATGGATCTCTATGGGAATTGAGGGGTGGGACTAGATTAAGCTGTACATTACACGGGAATAGTATGGAATCCATGGTTGGCTAAATGGCTGTAAGTCAACAAGGGTCTGAGGTATCAAACGAGCCTCAAACCATCACTCTGCTGCCAGATATGCAGTAGATATGGATGGATCACTCGAAGGGTTGTTTCTCCTGATAAATTTTCCTATTGAACTCTATGGAAAAATAAGTCAGGAGAAGAAACCCTTCAACATAGACATTTATTAGACGTCTATAGACAGATATGTAAATGTAAAATGTAAAATAGATGTCTATTAGACATCTAACATCAACGTCTATTAAACATCTTTTATTTGAACTTGACACCCCGGTGATGAAATAGTGACGAGTTAATGACAACAATCTCGGAAATCTGACATTCAACTCGGGCACCTGCTGAAGTCCCCGAGATGACCGAGGAGATAAAAATGCATCAAAGGTCAAAGGTAAACAGGTGAGCATCTCTAAACATGTAGAGATCTGGAGCTAGAGAGACCCATTGCGTGGTGTATGTAGTCTTTCACCTTCTGCGTATGTTTTCATCTTCAATCGTTTTTTCATACCCTAAATAAAACATTTGGAACTGCAAATGCTGACCAGAGGTCAGCCAAACAACCCAGTGAGAATTTGCTACTCTAAAAGATGTTAAATTGACATCTAAGAGAGAATTATTAGCCAATTAAACTGGGGGATGATTAGGTGGCAGATTGAAAGAGCCAGGTAGGGAATTTAGCCAGGACACCGGGGAAACCCCTACACTTTGCGATAAGTGTCATGGCATCTTTAATGACCACAGTGTTAGACGTCTAATAGATGTTTATGTTACACGCTAACATGGACGTCGATTAGACGTCTAAAATAGACGTCTATTATACGTCTAACATAGACGTCTATTAGACGTCTAACATAGATGTCTATTAGACATCTAGCATAGACGTCTATTAGACGTCTAAAATATACGTCTATTAGACGTCTAACATAGACGTCTATTAGACGTCTAGCATAGACGTCTATTAGACGTCTAAAATAGACGTCTATTAGACGTCTAAAATAGATGCCTATTAGACGTCTAACATAGACGTCTATTAGACGTCTAATAGATGTCTAACATAGACATTTATTAGACGTCTAAAATAGATGTCTATTAGACATCTAACATCAACGTCTATTAAACATCTTTTATTTCAACTTGACACCCGGGTGATGAGATAGTGACGAGTTAATGACAACAATCTAGGAAATCTGACATTCAACTCCAGCACCTCCTGAGGTCCCCGAGATGACCGAGGTGATGAAAAATGCATCAAGGGTCAAACGTAAACAGGTGAGCATCTCTAAACATGTAGAGATCTGGAGCTAGAGAGACCCATTGCGTGGTGTATGTAGTCTTTCACCTTCTGCGTATGTTTTCATCTTCAATCGTTTTTTCATACCCTAAATAAAACATTTGGAACTGCAAATGCTGACCAGAGGTCAGCCAAACAACCCAGTGAGAATGTGCTACTCTAAAAGATGTTAAATTGACATCTAAGAGAGAATTATTAGCCAATTAAACTGGGGGATGATTAGGTGGCAGATTGAAAGAGCCAGGTAGGGAATTTGAGCCGATTCTGTTACCATCACCGATAACAATGGAGAAAGTCCAAGGTCCATCACGCGAGATTTATGGGCACAGATTATAATCTTGTACTCTAGAGTATTACCATCAACGAGCACTATTGACTGATGGGGAATTCCCCCATCATGCAACTGATTTACGTAACGTTGTCATAAAATTTCCCGCGACTTTTTGTGTTTTTAATCAAGTCGGAGATTTTTTACGGTAAAATAAGACATTTTATGCACCCGATTCTGTTACCATCACCGATAACAATGGAGAAAGTCCAAGGTCCATCACGCGAGATTTATGGGCACAGATTATAATCTTGTACTCTAGAGTATTACCATCAACGAGCACTATTGACTGATGGGGAATTCCCCCATAATGCAATGTCCCACAGCCTATGACGATTAATGCATTTTACTATCTTAACAGTTCGGGCATGAGCCCGAGTTACATGAACTCCTGTGAGGTTATGTTTAGGGGTTGGGGGTGGGGTACGGGAATCACGAACTGTCATAAAATGTCTTATTTTACCGTAAAAAATCTCCGACTTGATTAAAAACACAAAAAGTCGCGGGAAATTTTATTAACAACGTTACGTAAATCAGTTGCATGATGGGGGAATTCCCTGTCAGTCAATAGTGCTCGTTGATGGTAATACTCTAGAGTACAAGATTATAATCTGTGCCCATAAATCTCGCGTGATGGACCTTGGACTTTCTCCATTGTTATCGGTGATGGTAACAGAATCGGCTCACAGTGTTAGACGTCTAATAGATGTTTATGTTACACGCTAACATGGACGTCGATTAGACGTCTAAAATAGACGTCTATTATACGTCTAACATAGACGTCTATTAGACGTCTAACATAGATGTCTATTAGACATCTAGCATAGACGTCTATTAGACGTCTAAAATATACGTCTATTAAACGTCTAACATAGACGTCTTTTAGACGTCTAACATAGACGTCTATTAGACGTCTAGCATAGACGTCTATTAGACGTCTAAAATAGACGTCTATTAGACGTCTAAAATAGACGTCTATTAGACGTCTAAAATAGACGTCTATTAGACGTCTAACATAGACGTTTATTAGACGTCTAACATAGACGTCTATTAGACGTCTAATAGATGTCTAACATAGACATTTATTAGACGTCTAAAATAGATGTCTATTAGACATCTAACATCAACGTCTATTAAACATCTTTTATTTCAACTTGACACCCGGGTGATGAGATAGTGACGAGTTAATGACAACAATCTAGGAAATCTGACATTCAACTCCAGCACCTCCTGAGGTCCCCGAGATGACCGAGGTGATGAAAAATGCATCAAGGGTCAAACGTAAACAGGTGAGCATCTCTAAACATGTAGAGATCTGGAGCTAGAGAGACCCATTGCGTGGTGTATGTAGTCTTTCACCTTCTGCGTATGTTTTCATCTTCAATCGTTTTTTCATACCCTAAATAAAACATTTGGAACTGCAAATGCTGACCAGAGGTCAGCCAAACAACCCAGTGAGAATTTGCTACTCTAAAAGATGTTAAATTGACATCTAAGAGAGAATTATTAGCCAATTAAACTGGGGGATGATTAGGTGGCAGATTGAAAGAGCCAGGTAGGGAATTTAGCCAGGACACCGGGGAAACCCCTACACTTTGCGATAAGTGTCATGGCATCTTTAATGACCACAGTGTTAGACGTCTAATAGATGTTTATGTTACACGCTAACATGGACGTCGATTAGACGTCTAAAATAGACGTCTATTATACGTCTAACATAGACGTCTATTAGACGTCTAACATAGATGTCTATTAGACATCTAGCATAGACGTCTATTAGACGTCTAAAATATACGTCTATTAGACGTCTAACATAGACGTCTATTAGACGTCTAGCATAGACGTCTATTAGACGTCTAAAATAGACGTCTATTAGACGTCTAAAATAGATGCCTATTAGACGTCTAACATAGACGTTTATTAGACGTCTAACATAGACGTCTATTAGACGTCTAATAGATGTCTAACATAGACATTTATTAGACGTCTAAAATAGATGTCTATTAGACATCTAACATCAACGTCTATTAAACATCTTTTATTTCAACTTGACACCCGGGTGATGAGATAGTGACGAGTTAATGACAACAATCTAGGAAATCTGACATTCAACTCCAGCACCTCCTGAGGTCCCCGAGATGACCGAGGTGATGAAAAATGCATCAAGGGTCAAACGTAAACAGGTGAGCATCTCTAAACATGTAGAGATCTGGAGCTAGAGAGACCCATTGCGTGGTGTATGTAGTCTTTCACCTTCTGCGTATGTTTTCATCTTCAATCGTTTTTTCATACCCTAAATAAAACATTTGGAACTGCAAATGCTGACCAGAGGTCAGCCAAACAACCCAGTGAGAATTTGCTACTCTAAAAGATGTTAAATTGACATCTAAGAGAGAATTATTAGCCAATTAAACTGGGGGATGATTAGGTGGCAGATTGAAAGAGCCAGGTAGGGAATTTGAGCCGATTCTGTTACCATCACCGATAACAATGGAGAAAGTCCAAGGTCCATCACGCGAGACTTATGGGCACAGATTATAATCTTGTACTCTAGAGTATTACCATCAACGAGCACTATTGACTGATGGGGAATTCCCCCATCATGCAACTGATTTACGTAACGTTGTCGTAAAATTTCCCGCGACTTTTTGTGTTTTTAATCAAGTCGGAGATTTTTTACGGTAAAATAAGACATTTTATGACAGTTCGTGATTCCCGTACCCCACCCCAACCCCTAAACATAACCTCACAGGAGTTCATGTAACTCGGGCTCATGCCCGAACTGTTAAGATAGTAAAATGCATTAATCGTCATAGGCTGTGGGACGTTGCATGATGGGGGAATTCCCCATCAGTCAATAGTGCTCGTTGATGGTAATACTCTAGAGTACAAGATTATAATCTGTGCCCATAAGTCTCGCGTGATGGACCTTGGACTTTCTCCATTGTTATCGGTGATGGTAACAGAATCGGGTGGGAATTTAGCCAGGACACCGGGGAAACCCCTACACTTTGCGATAAGTGTCATGGCATCTTTAATGACCACAGTGTTAGACGTCTAATAGATGTTTATGTTACACGCTAACATGGACGTCGATTAGACGTCTAAAATAGACGTCTATTATACGTCTAACATAGACGTAATATACGTCTATTAGACGTCTAACATAGACGTCTATTAGACGTCTAACATAGACGTCTATTAGACGTCTAGCATAGACGTCTATTAGACGTCTAAAATAGACGTCTATTAGACGTCTAAAATAGATGTCTATTAGACGTCTAACATAGACGTTTATTAGACGTCTAACATAGACGTCTATTAGACGTCTAATAGATGTCTAACATAGACATTTATTAGACGTCTAAAATAGATGTCTATTAGACATCTAACATCAACGTCTATTAAACATCTTTTATTTCAACTTGACACCCGGGTGATGAGATAGTGACGAGTTAATGACAACAATCTAGGAAATCTGACATTCAACTCCAGCACCTCCTGAGGTCCCCGAGATGACCGAGGTGATGAAAAATGCATCAAGGGTCAAACGTAAACAGGTCAGCATCTCTAAATATGTAGAGATCTGGAGCTAGAGAGACCCGTTGTGTGGTGTATGTAGTCTTTCACCTTCTGCGTATGTTTTCATCTTCAATCGTTTTTTCATACGCTAATTAAAACATTTGGAACTGCAAATGCTGATCAGAGGTCAGCTAAACAACCCAGTGAGCATTTGCTAGTCTAAAAGATGTTAAATAGACATCTAAAAATAAATGGTCACTGGAAAAATTGGTTGAAATTGGGTCTTAATGTGAACGTCTAATAGACAACTACAAAAACGTTCACTTTTCAACGAATTTTAGACGTCTAACATAGACAACTATTAGACGTCTAACATATATAAACATATTTTATACATCTAAATGTTCACTGGAAAGGTTGGTTGAAATTGGGTCTAAATGTGAACCTCTAATAGACATCTACAAATATGCGTTTAAAAAACTTTCATATTTTAACTATTTTTTGACGTCTATTAGATGTCTAAAATAGAAATCTATTACACGTCTACCATAGACATATATTAGACGTCTAACATAGACCTCTACTCACCAAGGCTACTCAACCGTGTGGAAGAGTGCTGATTCGGACACGGCCCTGGATTATACACCTCTGCCATGCACCCGAGTGGGGGCATGACGTGTGTATTCAGCGACAGTGTTATGTTATTCATGCTTGGAGAGAGGAATAAACTGAGTTGTTGTTTTTAGCTCTCCATCTCACACGCTAAGTGGTGTATCTCCATCTCACAACTACCACAACTCATTCTTTATGACAAACAAAAGCCACCTTTATTCATGAAAAAAGAGGCTAAGAAGCATTATAGTTAAACACGTAAGCTTAATATGACGCTGACGCTTGACTGAGCAAGGACGTTCCATTTGCCTAATTCATGTTGCCTCGATTCCTCCGTCCTCGTATCTGATCAACAACCTGTGGGTGCATCCCAAAATTCTTCACTCCTCACCTCCTTTCCTTCTCTCGTCTTCTCCACTCGTCTCCTACGAGGAAGTATGCAAAACAGTCTGTACGTTTCAAGTACAAGTATTTGCATGTACTGTATACAATGTACCTGACATTGCGGTTTGCATCGAGACATGAATTAATATGTAATCAGCAACATTAGACTAGGACATAAAGATTGGTTTCCGGGGCATGGAGGAGAGGATGTGGTCGTGGAGGAAAGGCGGATGCATTTTTCGAGTATAGGAACGCACCACAGAACACAAGGAAAGGATGCAAGGAGTGAAAATAAGCGATTGGAATGAACCCTGTGGGTGCGTCCCAATATTCTTCACTCCTCACCCCCTTTCCTCCACTCGTCTCCTACCTGGAAGTATGAAAAACAGCCTGTAGATTACATTTCAAGTACAAGTGTTTTAATGTACAGGATACAATATACCTGACATTGCAGTTTGCGTTGAGATATTAATATGTAACCATTCATATGTAATCTTTAAGGACATTCCAAACCGCTAAATGCTCCACGGAGGAGCTAGGAGCGAGGAACAAGGAGGCTCCCGGAGGATGCTTCAGTGAGGAAACACAAGTGTAGCCTTTGCAGAAGCCTTTTCCTGGAAGGCGTGACGTGTATAAATTATCCACCACTCCACATCTGCCATGTCGCGGGTACACCCCTGCACAAATGCAGTTTTACCGTTCCTTTCCACGTATTATAAAGCGCTTTAATCCATAATGTCACTCGTTGTTTTTGACTAATAAAAGCCACGTTTATTCATGAAAAAATAAGCTAAAAAGGCATTATGGTTAAACACCAGAGGTTGGGCTTTGATATGATGCTGACACTTGACTGAGCAAGTGAAAATAAGCGATTGGAATAAACCCCACAGATTCAGCCGATGTCACTCGCACACTCAACTTAGGAGTGGGAGATGAAAATAATGCCAGTTTACAACATGTGATATATTTTTTCTTTTACTGTATAAGATAAGTATCTACAATACATAATTTTGATGTAAGTAAAATTTTATGTTTGTGATTACACATACTGCTAACTATATAAATTATTTGAACCAGTGGTTTAAAAAACAATCAGGCTTAGCGGGGACAGACCTCATATTGAAAGGGCCCTAGACGCTAGGGTCTTTCTTTGCGAAACAAAAAATTTCGGTGGAATAGGGGTGCCGCGATATCGTGTTCGTGAGACGAAAAATCGCGTTTGAAAGGATTGTTTTCTGCATTTCTTGTCGGGAAACACGTTTGGTACGTGTGGTGGTTGCGTGGCATATAGAGAAGCTGAACTGTATCTAAAAATGATAACTTCTGCGGGTAAGTGTGGAGCGAGTAAGAAAGAGGCGAACCGGCTGATTTAGCTGAGTCACAGAGAATTATTAGCAATGGTTCCTGTTCAGTGACTGTATCCCACTGGAGTCCGCCAATTTTGTCAGTTTTTGTTGCTCATATAGGCTTAGAAAAGCTGATCAACTAAAGTAATATTACTGCAGCATTAGCGTGTGAAATCTCTTCAACCTAACGTTAGCTTTCTAGCCAACGTTACATTGTCAGTTTTGACACTGCGCTAACGTTAGCTAGCTGGTTAGCTTGCTAGGTAACTTAAGCAAAGCTCTATTGGGTTAGGTTTATTTGTTGGAAATCTATTATTGCTAGTCCCTGTTAGTATGTACTCTTTTTTTAAGTTTGCCTACTAGCTTTGTACCCAACCTCAGCGACCTTATAACGTTAGCCTTTTACCTTATCTAGCCACACACTTTACTAGGCTAGCTAACAACTGTTGCAGTTGGTCAGAATTTGCAGTGCCCCAGTTATTTGTGGGGTAAAATGTCCGCTTGTCCTAATACATTTTGGAAATCACAACATGTTAAATGCAAGTCATTGCGTTAAGGGCTCACTGAGCGAGCGAGTTTATTGTAACTCAGCGAACACGCGTTTGTGTTTTGGTTGCAACAACAACGGCAGTAAATAAATCATACCTTTTTTTCTCTTTTGCAGCTGGTATAATTTCCCTTTTGGACGAAGAAGAGCCTCAGCTCAAGGTGAACTCCTTTCTTTGCGATCTTTGTTGTTTTCTTTTGGGCCGGTAGTGAAGAATAAAATAATGTTTTGGGAATTGGGCTTAGAAGCGAGTTTGCGGGTTCGATTCATAAGCACTGCCGTTTACTCTCGAGCAAGGAACTTCGCCTGAAATTGCTCAGTATATACACTACTGTATAAATTGATTATTCATAAAGAACGGTCTAAGTCGCGCTGGATAAGAGTGTCTGTTAAATACCTGAATTGAAATATTTTCATCCATTAAGTTGATTACTGTTATTGCGTTGTTAACTTTGCGTAACGTTGTCCGTGTATTTTCTAATGAGATGTCCTAATTTGCGAATACATCTTTATATTGCTGTAGGAATTTGCGCTACATAAGCTGAACTCCATCGTTAATGACTTCTGGGCAGAGATTTCAGAATCGGTTGATAAAATGTAAGTGAGCTCTGAAACAATTGTTTTATTGTTAAAGGAAAAATGAAAAAAAATGTAAACATTTAAATTAAAGCTAATAAAAATAAGCCAAGCTATATTTATATATTTATGCATTTAAGGATAAGGGATACACATTCCATTTTAATTTGGGGTTTTGTAAATATGTTATTTTACTGTAATGGTATCTTTGATCTAAAGGCTAAAGTAAAGTTGTGTTGTTTTCAGTATTATATTCAGACCGATTCTTCTACACTGCATCTGTTGATCCGTTAAAACATAGTGGGCTATGTTGCAATTAGGGCAAAGGCCAAACACTCACGTAACAATTCTATATGAAGTATAACTATGAACATGAATGATCTGTCAACTGACAACATTTCTTTTAGTCATCTTGAGCATCAGATTTCAAAGTTTCATCAGAGTCACTTTCAATTCGAGTTGAATCATCCTCAATTGGCTCAAACTGAAGGTTGGGCGGGTAAAGTTAGCAAGCTTTAAGATGCACTGACAATCTAGTTGCATTTCTGCAGTAGAATTTTGAGCAATAATTGCACATAAATCTGTATTTCCCATCATTACGGACTTTTGTGAAATGGTTCCACACATCAGAGGGTATTCGAGGCCTTGTTGTTCATCCTGGTATTCACTCTGTGTGTGCAAGCTTTTATACTAATGAGCTGATTAGTGGCAGGTGTGATCAGTTAGTCAGGTGTAGAGGTGAATAATGTAGCCTATCAATGACCAATCTATCAATGTATTAATACATTCTCAATACATCTAATGTCATATTTGTCATGTCGTGAAAATGTAATAAATTCTCAGATTTCACCAAAATTTAGAAATTTACACAACTTTCGACAAAAACTGTGAATATTCCCACCTTCAGCGACCCTAGTTGCAGTCCACAAACAGGAGCAATATAGAATGATCGGTTTGCATCAGAGCATGTAATGATATTGAACCAGACCTCTTTAAGCTAGTGCTTGCACAAGGAAAAGCTGAATATTTGAATGTGCAATGAGGAGAATGGTCGACCAATTAATTGGAAGAAAAATAACGTAATTACTGTCCAACCCCACTTTAATTGTAGATGATCATTTGTTTCTCTCTAGAGAAGTTCTTTATGAAGATGAGACCTTCCGTAGCCGGGAGTTTGCCGCATTGGTGGCCTCCAAAGTCTTCTACCACCTGGGCGCATTTGAAGAGTCTTTGAATTACGCTCTTGGTGCTGGGGACCTGTTCAATGTTGCTGATGATTCAGAGTATGTGGAGACCATAATAGGTGAGTTGGAAAGCAGCGGAATGCAAGATGTTCCCTGTGACTGTGGGGAAGCTTGTGAGTCAAGAGAAGAGTTGTCTGCGCACTTGAAGAGTACTTGCAGTCTTTAGCAAATAAAGCAAAACCCTTGTCTTCATGTTTAAAAAAAGAGAAAGCGAGAGATAAATGGGGGCAGTCTCAAAATCTTCAATATTTGGTGGGTCAATTTCATTTTAGTTCAGTCAGGTTGAGAAAGTAAATGGAATTCAACTTGCTAATTTAAATGTCCTCCTAGAACGCATCGGGCACTTTCAGTTAATCAAATTGGATCAAATTGACATTTGAAGCCCCAAGCCAGATGGCTTCCCCAATCCACTCAAATTGCTTAATTAGGAATTGAACCGCATTTTAATGAGAAAACGCATAGTGAAAATAAAAAATTTCCCTCGGCAGCAAAATGCATCGACCACTACACCAAACAGCGTGTGGAGAACGCAGAGCTACAGGAGGGGGAGGAGAGGAGGGTAATCGACCCCCGGCTGGAGGGCATCGTCAACAAAATGTTCCTGCGTTGCCTGGGCGACCACAAGTACAAGCAGGCCATTGGCATCGCCTTGGAGACGCGACGCTTGGACATCTTTGAGAAGACCATACTGGAGTCTGTAAGCATTCACTGAAATCGTTTGGCACCATCCATTCCTTAAAGGTTCCCCCTTTTGGTCTCGTCTCTTCTCTGGAATGAGCTGCCCACTACAATCAGGACAACTGAGTCACTGTCCGTCTTCTGCCTCAGACTGAAACACACCTCATCGCATCACTCAACGGATACTGAACTCTGACAATTCATTATTAATTTACAAGCCTATAATACCTATGTTCCTATGTTACATCTAACACACCATTTTTATCTAATCACATCCATTTACTGCTTAAAACACTATCTTTAATCTTTCTTTTGCGCCTTCTGCAGCTCTTAACATTATGTGGTAGGTTTATGTACTGATTGCTACGATCGGTTGTGACACTGAAGACTTAGCCTCGTTTCTGCTCATTGCCTGAACCTTTGTGTGTAGTTTAGCGTGCAGCTCTTTACAAGTTATTCTGCTGATTTTAAATGTAGCACCAACAACTTTGCACTAAATGCTGTGTTGAATTTTAAGGCAATACAGTTAATGGCTTTTAAAATATATATATATATATATATATATTGGCAGTATTTACTGAATGGCAAACCGCCAACTTGATTAATTCAAATGATTAAAATATCACTCAGTAGAGTAGATGTCCATAATCAGCCAAGGTGGCTCCTCTCCTGTCTGATGGTTGAAGCTATGCAGATGTGGGCTTGGTTGTCCAGTGAGATAGTGGACTTCCCTTAACAACAAGGCGGCTGCAGAGAGTTTAGTGCAGTGCTTCAAGAATGGGGTTGGAACTCAGAAGTTGCAGGTATTATTCCTAGGTGAGACTGTACCGTTGATCAAGGTTTTAAAATTTTTTTTAACTTTATTTTCTTCTTCCCCCTTTGTGCAGAACGATGTTGGCGGGCTACTGGCCTACAGCTTGAAGGTGTGCATGTCACTCATGCAGAACAAGCAGTTCAGGAATGAGGTCCTCAGGGTGCTGGTCAAACTGTACATGAACCTGGAGAAGCCTGACTTCATCAACGTTTGCCAGGTACTGGCGTCCGTGTGTTTCGGAGAGAGGTAGCTGGATGAGGAGCTGTAATGCTTCCACGTTTCACCATTTCTGCATTGATGTTGAATTAAATTAGACCTGCTGGTGTGTTGCATTAGAATCTTCACAATTTAACCCAGGGGCGTGCAACGTATTCTGACCCGAGAACCCAGGTGAGGTCGGTTAAGTGTAAACGGCTGCTTTAATTAAACCAAAAAAAAAAGAATTATAATTTTTTCTTTATTGACCCCCCCCCCCCCCTTCGGGGTACAACTTTATCAAAAATCAAAATGCACCTTATGCGTATTGAAAAGATTTTTAAATTGTCATTAACTGTGTAGTATCATTCAGAAAACTAATCATTTAGTCAGTCCTCCCCCACCCCCTAGCCCCCCCCCCCCCCCCCCCAACAAAACCCAGAGTGACATCAAAAGATGAAGATGAAGGCAAAAGGGAGAAACAGGAGTACAAAAAGGAGAGAAATAACAGATACATACAGGGTATACACAGGGTATGGAGCAACACACAGGGTATGGAGTAGGTATAGAGTAACACACAGGGTATGCAGTAACATAAGCAGTAGTTGGGCATGAGATGTCCAAGGAAGAATGAGGGGTGAGGTTTTAGTTTCTCCTTATTTATTTATTTTTTATAACTTGAAGGGTTTCTTCTCCTGACTTATTTTTCCATAGAGTTCAATAGAAACAACCCTTAAAGTGATCCATCCATATCTACTGCATATCTGGCAGCAGAGTGATGGTTTGTAGCTGGTTTGATATCTCAGACCTTTGATGCCATATAGCAATTTTACCAACCATGTATTCCATACTGTTCCAGCATAATTTACAATTTAATCTAGTCACACCCCCCAATTCCCATAGAGATCCATTCAAATGCAGAGAGGTTATAGTATCGCTTGTAAGAGTACCAGAAAATAAGATATCAAGAGTCTTTTGATGTTGTTGGGTCACAGACATCAGGAAGTCTTGGCATGCAAAGGATATGCGGCCAAATACTTCATTCTGTATATAAATGCAGGGGTGCCAGTAATTGTGGCACACATGGTTTTGTTAAAAATAATTATTTCTTGATGAGGGATTTTATTTTTCTCAGAATAAATCTACTTCAATTACAGGTTGGTTTTTCTCATTTTTGGGTTAATGCATAATATTTTCTGACTCGTTTTAATTATTAAGTTGCCTCCATTGGACTCCTTTAATTGATCAGTTAAATGCTGAGTAACAATGAGAACCAGCAGACCCTGCGGCTCTCCAGGATCAGAGGTGGGGACCCCAGCAGACCCTGCGGCTCTCCAGGATCAGGGTTGTACGGCCCTGATTTATCCTGCCAGTGGAGTGTCTGCTGGGGCTAAAAGTGTTCCAGGGGGCTGTGAACACCGATGTTAACACCCTCCTCCTCTCTGCCTCTCTGTCCCGCGCAGTGTCTGATCTTCCTGGACGACCCCCAGGCAGTGAGCGACATCCTGGAGAAGCTGATGAAGGATGGTAATCTGCTCATGGCCTACCAGATCTGCTTCGACCTGTACCAGAGCGCCAGCCAGCAGTTCCTCTCCTCTGTCATCCAGAACCTGCACACTGTAGGAAGCCCCATTCCGTCCGTGCCCGGCTCCACCAACACCGGCACCGTCCCCGTCCCCGTCCCCACACAAGACAAGGACAGGTGAGTACAGCGGGGGCCGCATTCATTACGGTGCAGGTACATTCAACATTGCGCCCAGGGATGTGATTTCTTTCCTCCCTGGTTTATCACATAGGATCCTAAATGTCTCTGTTTTCCGATGTTAAATTCCTCTCTTTTCAGACCCTGAATGTGTCTGGTGCATCTAGTATTTGGCTTTCATTGCTGAAAATTCTCTCCTGCTGTCAGAGGGAGCTAATGCTCTTGATGTGTGCACTTATGACATATTCAAATTTTCCCTGGTTGAGACTTTTAGAGGCTGGAAAAATTTGTATTTACTGATTAATCGTGGAAAAATCACATCCCTGTATACATGGACACAGGAGAGCTCAGCGCTGAGATACTGGAGTTTCATGATTTAAAGACAAGGTTGTAAATTCCATTGTGTATCACAGGTATTGAATAATCACCTGCCTGACACAGTGAGCATAATTAAATTATCTTAACATTGGCATCTTTTCCATTTTAGCGACGCTATGGAAACGGATGATAAAGCTGCCAGCTCCCCAACAGATAAGCCCACAGAAGTGGTGAGTTTGTCCCCTCTCGCAGTCAAAGGGCGGGGGGCGGGGCTTGGGTGCCCGAGCGCCTCCCCCTTTTGCCACAAGTGCCCGATGTGCCCCTTTGATTAATGAATAAATAACACATTTTTCTCTTTCTCTTCTTTATAGAAAGAGGAACCAAAAGACCAGAACTCAAAGATGATCATGATACTTAGTGGAGAAATGGCCATAGAACTACATCTCCAGTTCCTCATCAGAAACAACAATACAGACCTAATGATTCTCAAGAACACAAAGGTAAATTCTGGCTGACTGCCTGCGCTTGTGCTGCTTCCATAGGTATCCCTTCACGTTTAATTCATTACAGTTCACTGTGTGGCAGCATTAAAGATACAAACGATTTTTGCTTGGTGGTTGCTATGTTCTGCCGTGATGAACACAGTTTAAAATAGTTTAAAATGTAACATGGGGCCGGTAGCTCCACAGGGCGATGCACAATTGGCCCAGGGTGTCGCCCAGGGTATGGGAGGGTTCAGTCGGTTAGAGGTCCGCGTTTCACCGTGACCACCTCTGGTTGATCAGGCGCCCGAGGACTGCATGTAAAAAGCCGCGTATGAAAGGTCTTCCTCCAACTGCGCTTTGTGTGAGCTTGGCTATAGTCCATGGATGTCTGCTCTCCCCAATCGGCGGTGAGATTTTCGCGCATTAACGCAGCTGCCGTTGCAGATAACTGGACATTCCTATTTAGGTCGGGAATTGGAGATGCTCAGCCCCACGCTGGGTGCCAAATTTCTTGCTCTCTGCATGTGGGAAATGCTTTCCATTGACGCTGTGCTCTTCCAACCTTTTTCACAGGATGCGGTTAGAAACTCCGTATGCCACACGGCTACAGTCATAGCCAACTCCTTCATGCATACAGGGACCACCAGTGACCAGTTCCTCAGGTATGACCGAGCCTTTACCTGTTCAGGAGTGTCGCCATGAAGATCACCCTGTTCTTGTCCACCCTGCTTCCTCCAGACAGTGTGTTGTAGAACCTCAGAAATATCAAACTTTCAGCTAGGGACTGGGTGGTGAACCTTTCCTGTTTGAATCCTCAAGTAGCTTATGCAATTGTGCATATATCAAACTCTGTTGTCACTGATGCAAAAAAGTTCAACATTCAAAACGAAAAAATTCTATCAAACTTGAAATGCTATCAAAATTGGACAGAGGGACATATCTTGGCAGAACTGTCGAATGATGCAGTGTGGGGAAAATCATCCATGTTTGATTAAAATACCTTGTGAATTAAGGGACGGCAAAACCTTTGAGCATCATGTAAACCTTTGAGCATCATTTGGTTCAATGTTACATTCGAGTAAGTGAGAAACTCAAATCTCTTGGTTAGATTCTTGCTGGTCATACTCTGTTACTTCGGAAAGTGCTGAGGGAATACAATGTCCGTTTCAGAGACCAGAACAAAGCCATCAACCTTGAATGCTCACTTGATTTTCGTGTTTGTTCTCCTGTAATCATGCGATGAAATGCAGTTGGGTCTATAATGTCTTTTTTCTTTGAACAGAGAGAATTTGGAGTGGTTAGCCAGAGCCACTAACTGGGCCAAGTTCACTGCTACCGCTAGTCTGGGAGTCATTCACAAGGCAAGATTAGCTGCTTTTCTCATTCTCAGTGGTTACATGTAGGCACTGTTTTTTTATTGATTGTGTGTGTTGTACTTATTGTAGATTTATGATTTACGGTTGTGGTTTTTAGTGTGTGTGTGTGTGTGTGTGTGTGTGTGTGTGTTTCTGTACATTGTAAAAACTGTCTTTGTGTGTTTAGAGAAAGCACTGTGTTTAATGTGCGTGTGTGTATCTGTGTGTGTGTTTTGTTATCAGGGTCATGAGAAAGAAGCATTGCAGCTGATGGCCACATACCTGCCCAAAGACACCTCACCTGGGTCGGCCTATCAGGAAGGGGGGGGTCTGTACGCCCTCGGACTGATCCATGCCAATCACGGGGGGGACATCATCGACTATCTGCTCAGCCAGCTCAAAAACGCCAGCAATGATGTGAGTGCCTGAGTTGCAAGTGTTGGTGACTTTGCTGTGTTGAAGCACCTGCTGTGCTGAGGCACTGGTGGCTTTGAGGCCCTAGTGTTTTTGATGTGCTGGTCTATATTAAAGTGCTTGCTGTGTTGAAGCACTTGCTATGTTGACCTGCTCGATATGAGGCATCGCTGCATTGAGGCGCTGGTGGTGTTGAGCCGCTCGATATGAGGCGCTGGCTGTGTTGAGGCGTCACGGTGTTGAGGCACTGTCTGTGCTGAGCTGCTCACTCAGGCTTCACTGTGTTGAGGCGCCCGCTATGTTGAGGCACCCGCTGTGTTAAACTGCTTGCTGTGTTTTCCTCCCCATAGATTGTCCGTCACGGCGGGGGGTTGGGCTTGGGGCTGGCCGCGTTGGGCACCGCCCGGCAGGACGTCTACGACCTTCTCAAATCTAACCTTTACCAGGACGATGCCGTCACAGGTAACGCATCCCGTTCATACCTGCTGCTCCTCACACGCCATCTCCACTCTTTATTCACAGCACCACTCCATCTCTGCCTGTCCATGTGATTGGCTCTGGGGCTGGGGGCGTGTGTTTACCTGTCTGTGTGTTCGGCACAGGTGAGGCCGCCGGTCTGGCTCTGGGCCTGGTGATGCTGGGTTCTAAGTCGGCTCAGGCCATAGAGGACATGGTGGGCTACGCCCAGGAGACGCAGCACGAAAAGATCCTGCGCGGGCTGGCGGTGGGAATCGCGCTCGTCATGTACGGCAGAATGGAGGAGGCAGACACCCTCATCGAGAGCCTCTGCAGGGACAAGGTACACCTAAGACTGCCCTGGGCCCCTCCCACATTCCACAGGCCCCTCCTACATTGTACCAGCTCTGCCCATGTGCCACTGGCCCCTCCTACATTCCACAGGCCCCTCCTACATTGCACCAACCCTGCCTGTGTGCCACTAGCTTAAGCGGGGAATACACTGCCATTTTTATTTTTTTTTATTTTTTTTATTTGTTTCTGATTTTTCCCAATTTAGTAGCCAATTGAACCCTATTCTAATTCAATTGCCCGTGTAGCAACCGCTAGAGAATCACCGCAGTGTGAGCGCATAAATCATGGGCTTTGGACGTGCAAGACGGCCGTTTTCATCGTGCAGTATGAGCTGTCATCAATGGACAGGTCGCACAGTGTATTCCAGGCTTTATCCCACATTCCACCAGATATGCCCATGTTGCACTGGTCCGTCCCGCATACCACCAGGAGCATCGCATATGCGAGCAGGCCCCGGCCATATCGCCATAAGCTCATTGTGCTCCTCCTGGAGTGTGCAAGGGCAGATCTGTTGCAGGAATTTCATAGTTAAGAACTTCTGTTCGGCATAACTTTCTGTTTCTGCATAAGCCCTCATCATTTACAAGTACATTTTTGTTGAGGTCCTGAGGTCCACCTGCATGCAGCCTTAAAGTGTTTTACCGTGGTCTGACAGTATTGGCACAGAAAGTTAGGGCAGAATATTTGGGCTGTGTTAAGGCCAATTTATGCTTCTTGCGGAGTTTGGCGGCCGCAGGCTCCTGCGTCATCAATGACGTAATTGCGGACCATAAGACTCTTCCTGTGTCACTTAAAATTTAAAACCCTGCGTACATGAACGCGCCAGGCGTGCACTGAACATTGTCGCGATTGGCTCTTGGTGTGTGCTATAGCCAAATCCCCTTCCAGGTCTTTCAAAACACGGCGATTATAGGAGCGATAAAAAATGCACCACACAACATGCAGTGTTGGAGTATTACGACATGGAGCACCATGGATGAGAGCGCAAGAAGTATGTATTTTCGATTTGTTTTGGACGGCATGCCCGTGTCCGCAATGGGGTTAGCGCGCGGACAGAGGTATGAAGCATATTGAGGCCTTTAGGCACCAGCAAACACACTGGGGTGTGCGTCTCTGCCTTAATGCACTGAGGTGATGCCCTGACATGCTCTGAAATGCTGAGCTTGTACAACTTGTTTCTAATTTACATTATTTTCCCATTATAAGCCATCTGTTGAGCTGCCGATGTCAGGCTTTTTTTTTTTTTTTTTTCGATCTCAAGAGCAATGGCACGGCCAGGAAGTTCTGCAAACAGTCTTTAGGCGCTTATGACAGGAAAGGTCTGTGTGGTACTGCACAGTACGAAGCGAGATGTGTTTCCTGTGGGTTTGTTTATGGGGTTATTTATCCGTGGGTTTTGACTGTTCCAGGACCCCATCCTGCGCCGGTCGGGGATGTACACAGTGGGAATGGCATACTGCGGCTCTGGAAACAACAAGGCCATCCGACGCCTGCTGCACGTGGCGGTGAGTGTCCCTTTCGCTGCCTGCCCACTCCAGGGCACAGGCACCACCCACTACCACAGGGTCTGCCCACTTCAGGGAACAGGCACCGCCCACTACCACAGGGTCTGCCCACTCCAGGGTACAGGCACCTCTCACTATCACAGGGCCCGCCTACTCCGTGGCACAGGCACTAAGAACACTGGATATGGCGATCTGCAAACGATTGATGAATAATGATTAATATTATACTGTAACATTTTTAATCTTATTGACACAGTTGCTGTTCCTCATTGTCAGTGTTTTTTATTGGAGCAGTCAGATCTTTATTAGCAGCTACAGGCGAATGCAGGTGATCTTTATTTGCAGCTGCAGGAGAATGCAGGTGATCTTTATTTGCAGCTGCAGGAGAATGCAGGTGATCTTTATTTGCAGCTGCAGGAGAATGCAGGTGATCTTTATTAGCAGCTACAGGCGAATGCAGGTGATCTTTATTTGCAGCTGCAGGAGAATGCAGGTGATCTTTATTAGCAGCTACAGGCGAATGCAGGTGATCTTTATTTGCAGCTGCAGGAGAATGCAGGTGATCTTTATTTGCAGCTGCAGGAGAATGCAGGTGATCTTTATTAGCAGCTACAGGCGAATGCAGGTGATCTTTATTTGCAGCTGCAGGAGAATGCAGGTGATCTTTATTTGCAGCTGCAGGAGAATGCAGGTGATCTTTATTAGCAGCTACAGGCGAATGCAGGTGATCTTTATTTGCAGCTGCAGGAGAATGCAGGTGATCTTTATTAGCAGCTACAGGCGAATGCAGGTGATCTTTATTTGCAGCTGCAGGAGAATGCAGGTGATCTTTATTAGCAGCTACAGGAGTATGCAGGTGATCTTTATTTGCAGCTGCAGGAGAATGCAGGTGATCTTTATTAGCAGCTACAGGAGTATGCAGGTGATCTTTATTTGCAGCTGCAGGAGAATGCAGGTGATCTTTATTAGCAGCTACAGGAGTATGCAGGTGATCTTTATTAGCAGCTACAGTACTATGCAAGTGATATTTATTAGCAGCTACAGGAGTATGCAGGTGATCTTTATTAGCAGCTACAGGAGAATGCAGGTGATCTTTATTAGCAGCTACAGGAGAATGCAGGTGATTTTTATTAGCAGTCAAATGAAGCACTGCTCCAGGTAGATATGCAGTGCACATGTTGCACTGCATATCTTAATGTGTTTGAGGGTACATTTAAGCGGTGGGAAACAGGGAAATGTGGTTACTCAGAAACCTGGCCTGGCTCCGTAACTATGGAAACCATATCTATGTGATGCACAGTCTGTGCGCCCTTCTGCTGTCTCCCAGCAGATGGCAGCATCTGCTCATGAAAGTAACCTAAATTGCTGGTGTAAATCGCACTAGGAGACCAACAAGACTCTGCTCTTCATATTGTAAGATTGTACACATGCCTATGGCTGAATTAAGGAGATTATTTTGTATGTGGAAAAATTATTTGAGTGTTCAGGCACATTTGAGAAGAGGACAAGAGAACAATAATTCTATTTTACTGTAGAATAAGCAGGTACTAGACTGCCACTCTTTGTGCTGTAAATCCTTGATAGCTTTTGTCTGTCTGGTTGTGCAGTTGTATGAACCTGTTGTAACTATGGTTTAGGTTGATCAGTGCATTTTATCAAATCGAAGTGTTCTAGTCAACTAACTTTGACTTGACTTGGGCTCTGTAGAATTCAGAATCGTTGGGTAGTAGCTACCAGTTTTAAGGAGTAGTTGTTGTGCAAGTAGTTTCTCGGTTCTTTGATTTGCCATCATATAGCAGAGTAATAAGCCCTGGACCTGGGTCGGATATGTATTTGAACAAAACTATCTTTCGATGCTGGTAAAATCTGACAAAAACATTCCTGAATCCTAGAGAATTGTCAAGGCAGCATTTCACTAAATGCTAGAGCTCACTAAATGCTAGAGCTCACTAAATGCTAGATGCTAGAGCAGGCGTGTGTCGCCCTGCGGGGCTGCCGGCCACAGTCCGCACCGGCGCTGTCTGGAATCCATACCCCATCGCGGGGCTCATCCGTGCACTAGAACAGTGCCTTAACAGGAAGAGAAACCCTGCAGCCCCCAAAAAACGTCCGTGGACACAATATCAAGGGGCCTTCGTCTCTGTGCCTTGTAAGACATACTTGGCAGTCTCTGCTGATGTTTGTCTCGATGTTCTTCTCCTTTGCTGATGGTGTCCCTCTTTCTATCTACAGGTGAGTGACGTGAATGATGATGTCAGGCGGGCTGCCGTGGAGTCCATCGGGTTCATTATGTTCAGGTACGTTCCGTCCCCCTCTCTCTCATTGGCTGGGCATCTCCACGGAGTCACCATGCCCATGCAGTTCCCCCTCTCTCATTCGCTGTGCATCTCCACGGAGACACCATGCCCATGCAGTCCCCCCTCTCTCATTGGCTGGGCATCTCTACGGAGACACCATGCCCATGCAGTCCCCCTCTCTCATTCGCTGTGCATCTCCACGGAGACACCATGCCCATGCAGTCCCCCCCTCTCTCATTGGCTGGGCATCTCCACGGAGTCACCATGCCCATGCAGTTCCCCCTCTCTCATTCGCTGTGCATCTCCACGGAGACACCATGCCCATGCAGTCCCCCCTCTCTCATTGGCTGGGCATCTCTACGGAGACACCATGCCCATGCAGTCCCCCTCTCTTATTGGCTGGGCATCTCCACGGAGTCACCATGCCCATGCAGTCCCCCTCTCTCATTGGCTGGGCATCTCTACGGAGACACCATGCCCATGCAGTCCCCCTCTCTTATTGGCTGGGCATCTCCACGGAGTCACCATGCCCATGCAGTCCCCCTCTCATTGGCTGGGCATCTCCACGGAGACACCATGCCCATGCAGTCCCCCTTTCTCTCATTGGCTGGGCATCTCCACGGAGACACCATGCCCATGCAGTCCCCCCTCTCTCATTCGCTGTGCATCTCCACGGAGACACCATGCCCATGCAGTCCCCCTTTCTCTCATTGGTTGGGCATCTCCACGGAGACACCATGCCCATGCAGTCCCCCCTCTCTCATTGGCTGGGCATCTCTACAGAGACACCATGCCTATGCAGTCCCCCTCTCTCATGGGCTGGGCATCTCCACGGAGTCACCATGCCCATGCAGTCCCCCTCTCTGATTGGCTGGGCATCTCCACGGAGTCACCATGCCCATGCAGTCCCCCTCTCTCATTGGCTGGTCATCTCCACGGAGTCACCATGCCCATGCAGTCCCCCTCTCTCATTGGCTGGGCATCTCTACGGAGTCACCATGCCCATGCAGTCCCCCCTCTCTCATTGGTTGGGCATTTCCATGGCCCCACATGCTCTCAGTCTCTCCTTAGCCTGTGCTGTGATTAACTGACTCATTCATGTATACACACAGAGGGGGGAAAAAATTCCTGCAATAGTTTTGGGAGAGTCTGTGTTTGGTGGTGTTCCCCACCCCCTGCACAGAATTGGCCTGTCGTTTTTCACATAGATCTCGTTGTCTGTGGTTTATGCTCTGGTTTCCTTTTTACACGTACAAAACTGCTGGATCGATCCTTTTCCGGATTGTGGAAATTACCTTTCGCTCTGGGCTGCCGGTGGGGCCCCTGTCCTCTCTCCCCTATCCCCTTTCTCCCTCTGTCACTCTCTCCCTCTCTCCCTCTCCTCTCTCGCTCCTCTGTTGGCCTCTGGGCTGTTTTATTCGTCTCCATTACAAGGCCATTTTCAAAAGTGGAACTTCCACTGCCCCCAGGTTAGATGTGTGAGGAGAGCAGAGCAAGTATATGGTTGCTGTGGTTTGTTCCATCACCCAGAGCATGCTGGGAAGTCCTCTAAGATTATTGTTCTGGTAGTCTCGCGAAGGCCAGACTTTGTGATAAACACAAAGTCTGGTCCGTAGACTTACCTAACTTTTATTTTGACGAGATGGCGTCTTTGATTGACATGCGATATAAGCACAGACCGTCTATGGTCGATTCAGAAACAACGCTACAAGAAGAACAGACCTGCGTGAAACAAATGTGATTTACAGTCCATCACACCGAAGAAATGTCTTCAATCCAGCGTTAAGCTCTTAGTCTTGGTCCGAAACACTCATTGTTCTTGATGGATTCGCAGCATTCGCTAGCTACCGATTAGTTAGCACAACTTGTTTCCCGGTGGACTGATAAAACCCAATGCATCGCGTCATACCCGAAATATGCACAGTCTTGTGATTGACAGTGTGGCTTTATTGTAACATTACCATTAGTTTTAGGTATTTAGGTATTGGTTACCATTAGTTTTAGTTTTGGTGTTTAATTAATTTTTTTATTTATTAACAAACCTAATGCTAAGCTCATGTTATCTGATTATTCTGCATTTTTGGGTAGTACCCACCAGAGCTTTAAAGGGCATTGTTGCAAATGTTGAGGCACAAAAGACACCTAGCTGGACAGTTTTATCAATTTGTTTTTGGAATAAGTGTCCAGTGCCGTGAGCAGAGTGTGTAGTTTATGAACTACAGCAGGGGTAGGCAACCCTGATCCTGGAGTGTCAGAGATGGTCCCGGTTTTGCTGCATCCAAATCTATAACTACATGACTGTTCATTTGAATTAATCCGGTTTAATGAATGCAGGTAGCCACATGCTGGAGGCACTGGGTGTTTCACCACACAGAATATTCGTTGCTATTAATCATCCATAAAACCCTTTTGATAAAGCTCAGATGGAACAAAAACCAGAGACGTCGCGAGCACTCCAAGACCGGTGTTGCCTACCCCTGAAATATAGTTTACAGATCATGTGCTTTTCCGTGCACTGTGTGTTCAGCGGGGGGGGGGATAGTCATGCACAAACGGAAAAATTGCTTTATGGTGTTTTCATTGTCGTCTTGGGGAATGGCATTCTGATTTTGGAATCGCCTCGGTGGAAAGCGTGGTGTGGTGGTGCCTGTGAAGAAGCAAGTCCGAGAGGTAATGTCGACTGCCGATCGCGTCAGTCAAATTCAGTAATAACGGAGATATTGATGGTGTCCTAGGCTGAGTTAGCTTACTTAATTTGTTATTGCATTTCCGGAGGGTTTCTAATCATAGCTTATATCAGACTCCAGAGATTGGCGCCCCCCTGGCCAAATCTAGGTTCTAGACGGCCCACAAAAACATTAAGTTGTTTATTTAAAATTTGATTAAAGCATTGGCACACGTACAGAAAGGTATCTCTCCCCATCTCTGGGGACTTTTATTTTGGGCTCGGCACAGTGTAGTCCAGTGCTTAGCACTGCTTACCAAAGCCTTGTTTTTGTAACATGGCGATAGGTGTCCATTTTGATGGTGCTTGGCTGCATCTCGTATATTTTGCCATTTCCCCACTGGTTTCTGAAAGGGGTGAAAGGACAAAATGAACATATTATCAGCACTGAAGTGCTTACATAAGTCTGTGTGTTTACAGTACGTTGGCCAGTGTCTTCATTTAATTTCTTTCCCAGGGACTATTTTTCCAGTTCTTTTGTTTATGCGTTCAGTTCAGTCCCCTGCCCCCTCCCATAAAAAAATACTGTCACTGTTAGACTCTACAAAGCAATTCTCTGACGCGTATCGCAACATAATCACTCCAGGTTGGCTGTTGTGAGTGTGCTGTGTCTGTTGTAATGTCTAGATTTGAATGCTTTGGATCATGGGTGTTTTATCATAGAATAAGTTAGTTTAGCCTGTATGCTGTGAAGCGTATTTTGACCCATCCCTCGCCTGAGGTTCCTTTATATCGCTGTGGTATTTGTTTACTCGGAACAGTAGATTCATCAGCCAGAATATTATTGGTGAAATTTTATATTGAGAATTCTTCGCATTCCTCTTTCTGTGGTATAGTGGATGGAATGACAGTCAGAAAAAATAGAAAAGTGCCATGCATTTAAAAAATAATTATACTCCCAGCTAAACTAAAGGCAGGTACTGTTAACATTATTGGAAGGGATTAACCTTATTGTAAAGGATTGTTAGCGTTGTTGAAGCATAACTGATCATGGCGATCAGGGCGTCTGGCCTGTGTATCCAGTGCACAGTGGAACATCTGCCAATCTGTTCACTTGGATCATGGGTGCACAACTCCGGTCCTGAAGGATGCTGGTTTTTGGTCCAACCAATTACCTTAGTTTTATTTATCTGACAGCTTTATAAACAACGCTGGTTCACACCTATGCTTGAGCGCAGTAAAATCTAAAAAATAGGATACCTTTGCGGTCTGCGACTAGCTGGTGCTTACCCAAATGTCAGATCAAGATGTGATTGAGCTAATTAAATCATTGAGAGCAGAAGTTGGCACAAAATCCTGAAACGGATCGGCCCTTGTGCCCCCCCCCGACATAGAGAGATGAAGAGTTGCAACAGGGTCTAAAGAAATAATAAAGCTTATTAGTATTAATCTTCTGTATTCAGATATAATAAAGACCATTCATATCTTAGATTTGCAGTAGTCCAGTATGGACAGACTTAAAACTAACATATGCAACACAAACCTTTGTTGTGATTGGGATATTGTGAAGCTTTATCTCGCATACACCATGCAGATAGAAACCTGTAATTGTAAGTTGTTGGATTGCTGACCACCTACCAAATGAGGTGTGTGTGTGTGTGTGTGTGTGTGTGTGTGTGTGTGTGTGTGTGTGTGTGTGTGTGTGTGTGTGTGTGTGTGTGTGTGTGTGTGTGTGTGTGTGTGTGTGTGTGTGTGTGTGTAATGTTTCAATCACTGTCGCTAGAGCACTTTTGGTCAGGTTCTGCTCAATAGTTCTCGTCGATGACACTGCACAGCCAAGAGAAAGTTCTGGAAGCTACTGCCGTAACAGTTAAGTGCTTCTGGGTAGCCTCGGTGTTGTGAGTTTCTTCTTATTTATTTTCTTTACATTTAAAAAAAAAAAGAAGAAAAAAAAAAAAATGTTTTCGTATAAATGTATCCCTTGAGCCCTCCAATAGTGTTAATCACAGCAGCTGCAGGCCAAGTGGGCGAACAGGGGTATAGGCCCAAAAAAGGCTGCGCTATATTCCTGCAATTGATTGGCTGCGAGGTGAAACCACTGTAAATCGTCCCCTGTTTGGAGAACTTTCTCTGGCTGCGCTGCTTCAGAACCCACACCCTGGGTTTCCGGAATGCTCGACGCTGGTGCTGGGGGTGTGTTATGCAGACAGGTTTTATTTGGGGTGTGGCAAGTTGGGGCCCGGCTTGGAGCTGTTGTGCAAACACGGCTGATGTCTTTGGCTTTCTCAGATGTGTGGTCTCCCCTTTTTGAAAATATTTACAGGATTCATAACAATATCTGAGAATCGGCAGGGCAGTGTGACACTGAGCCGAGCAATGTGTATAACGGTGGGTTACTCAACGTGAAGTGAAATCTTAATGTGCGTATTAGGTAGATGCACTGAGGTAAAGCGGTTCCCCTGTGAATCATACATTTAACAGACCGAGTATTTCATTTAATGGCAGCAGGGAAATTGGGCTTGCAGGTTCCATTCCCAGGTGGGGCGCTGCCATTGTACCCTTGAGCTAAAGGTACATAACCTGAACTGCTTCAGTAAATATCCAGCTGAATAAATGGACTGTATTTACAGAATGTGGACTGTTAAGTCACTCTCGATAAGAGCGTCTGCTAAATGGCGTAAATGTATTTCGAAAAAATAAAGTAATTGTACAAATTGGGCAAGAGTCCACAGAGTGGTTGACTCTCATCCCCCCCCTCATATACGAATATCCTCCCCGCGCGGCTGTGGGTTCGATTCCGGGCTGTGGCCCTTCCTGTACTGTCCGTAACCCCCTCTCTGCTTTCCCAAAATATTTTATGGTGAAGGTATCCTTTAAACACACTCAATGAACCGTACCTCTGCAGTTAAAAGCTCGTTTACAGAACTGCATGAAGACCAAACGAGTCAATCCCAGACTCAAGGCTGTGTATGTTTTTATGCTTGTGTGAAACCCCGACATAAAAACTTGGACAATGGACAAACTATTGAACTGACACACACTTTGGTGCTTCTGTAAACCAAGCACAGCTTTATGTTTATTCATAAACCAAAGCCTCCCTTGCACAGGATATATTTGACTGTATATACTTTCATTTGTAAAAAGTCCCCCAAAGCTATCCCTTTGCAGTTGTGTTTCTGTTAAGCTGCAGAGTCATTTGTTTGCGTTCAGATATTTGAAGGGGGAAAAAGATGACGCCTGTATGTGGCATCCCAGGACAGCAGGGAAATTGTCTAGACTGAATTATTCTACTTGATTTCACCCAGGAAGTTTGTGTTTGGTGTGCAGAGAATACAGAAGCTGGAGAGCTTATTGTGTTGAGTCTGAAGATGTGGAGTGGGTGATATGTCGGTGATCTGTTTGCTGTTTGATTGCCTTCACTCTTTCTAGGCAGTCATCCCACTGCAAATTCGGATTGGCCTACGGCGATTGGATTAGTGTGAAGACGCCGCATATCCAGGAATGGATTGTCTGAATGCACAAATGCATTCTTATTCCCTTCCCTTACATATGGTATCCCGTGTGAATGAGAGACCAAGGCCTCCATTCTACTTCACCTCATTCTGCTGCAGAATGGGATGTACTCATTTCAGTTCCTTCCTTTTTTTAAAAACCAATATTGTTTCTTTCATCAGCGTTTGCACCCCCTTTTTTGGTTAAATCGGTAAGAGTAACCTGCTGATCCCTTTAGCACCCTCACCTGGAAGATAACGGTAGTGCACTGAGGGAGTTTTAAAGCTACAGGTAGCTGAAGTGCTCTTTCTGTTTGCTGTTCATGTTTAAAGCTACACGTAGCTGACGCACTCCTCGTGTTTGTGGTTTTGGTTCTCGGTGAGGAGCAGAGTGTCCAGCAGCATGCTGGTGGAGTCTGGGGCGGGGGAGTCGGCTGTGGTGTTCGGCCGTCGGCGGAGGGGGCTCTGGTACCCCGCCGCGCCTATCCCGTTGCTCATACCCCTCTTCATGAACAGCTTGGAGTTCTCTGCGACGGACGAGCGGAAGGAAATGCGTGCGGTGGCGGTGTTCTTGCGCTGCAGTTCCGTCGGGGCAGCCGTTCCGCTGTAGTTACAGGTAATGTAGCGGGTGAAGGCTTCGCGGAAGGTCTTGTTGAAGAGGGTGTAGACCAGCGGGTTGATGCCCGAGGACACGTAGCCCACCCAGACGAAGATCTCCATCAGTCTGGTCACTACCTTGCTGTCACAGCCGCTGTCGCAGAGAGCCGAGGTCACATTGGTGATGAAAAACGGACACCACATGACCACGAACAGGAGGAAGACGATGCCCAGGACCTTGGAGGCCCGCTGCTCGTTGCTAAGGTTCTGCATGGACTTCTTGCCCATGGTGGACATCCTCCGGATGGGGATCTCCTCCCCCGAGGCTGAGGCGAGGTGGTGGTTCGGCGGCTTGTCCTTCCTCGACCCCTCTGGCGCGGGCTCCGTCTCTGGCGAGTCGTCTGCCGCGCCCAGCTTGGTCTGGAACACGGTGGCCACGTCGAGCCGGCCCGTTCGTTGGGACGCCTTGAAACGCAGCAGGCAGGCCTTCTTGCGCAGGACCTGGATGGTCAGCAGGTAGATGACCATCATTATGGTGAGAGGGATGAAGAAGGCGACCAGCGAGCCAAACTTGATGAACTCCCGGAAGCTTTCCTGCTTCAGCACGCAGGTGCTGTTGATGAAAGTGACGTCGTTGGGGAAGTGGAAGTTTCTCAGGCCGATGATGGGGATGGGCGTGGCGATGCCTGCAGGCGGAGGGAGCAGAGCGGAGGTTTATTTGCACAGTTTGCTCGTCTGGAATTTTTCAAATTACAGATAAACAGGGTTTGATGGAAGGTGGTGGAAGATGTGGCCATCCCTTCATAATGGTGGCGAAGCCATTTCTAGTATATGTTTTATTTTTTTCTGCCCACCAATTACCCTAGCTCAATTGGCTAATGGTTTCTAAATATCAGTGCCAGTTTATTTATCAATTAGATCACAGTTAAGCATTTCACACAGGGACACACGAATGGTCTCAGGCTGTCATTCATGAGTGTATTAATAAATGTAGCCAAAATGTCGAATATTGTGACTGATTGCTAATGAAGTGCAGAAGCTTGGCATGGGGTCTGCAGAGACAGGGTTGGGGCATTCAGTCAGTTATCTGTTAACTTAGCCAGTGGGAAAACAGCAGGGCAGCTGGTACTATTTTAATCAGGCTTTTGTGTGGCCTTCTATTGTTGGCCTACAGTACACACCTGCTGTTTCTTTTATGCTTGTACACATTGGGCTGCTTTCATGTTCTTAAGGAAGGGAGAGCTCTGGATGTTGAGAGTCACAGTAGCCGAGCCTGCAGTTCTAAAGGGAAACTGCTGCACGATTTTACTCCTGGAAAATGTCTGATCAAAACAGTTTAAATTCAATAAATGAACCGTTAATCACCGATGGCGGTAGTTATGACAGCAAAGTTAACTTGGAAGCCTGGGCTTCTAGAAGAATCTTAAGTGTATGTGCTGATCTCGTAAATCCTAACTGTCCCTCATCTGGCTATACTCAGGTTAAAAACCGCTGGGTCAAGAGAGAAAGTGTGTTAAGTCCGTTCTCAAGTTTTAAAAAAAACGGGAATATCCTCGTGTGCCGTTAAGGAGACCGCTGTGTGGTGCTGTGAGACCCAGCCTGGGATCAGCAGCCAAGCGGCCGAGCCTGCAGCCTTCCTAAAGCAAGCCAGCGCAGGTGTCCTGAGTTCATAACAACAGGCCCAGCTTTTCTTAGTGTTTATTTTACCCAAAAGCTAATGTACAAAGCCCAACAGATGGGCAAGGCTAACCAATGTGCTTGTATAATAGTTTGTGGGTCAGTTGACAGCAGCAGAAATGAAGGGTGGGGAATGTTTAATGGGTTCACAGGACTGTAACAAATTTACCAGTACAGTCTATATCTCTGGGGCGAACTCTCTTCTCTTTCTCAACGCACTTTATAGAGCTTTCAGGTTCAAGTTCACATTGACCTAATTTTTTTATGGGATTTTAGCAGATGCTCTTATCAAAAGCGACCTGCACAGCTTGCATTATTTTACATACAATCCATTTATTCAGCTGGATATTTACTGAAGCAATTGAGGTTAAGTACCTTTGTTTTGTTTTGTTTTTTTACACCCAAAATTCTATACGACAATAAAGACAATACAAGGCTACCTCAGGGCTGCTGTGAAATTTTTAAAACGCTTATCTGCGATGAAGAGCATGTGTAAATAATTTGGTATCTTTAAGCTATACTGCCGTGCTCCACGCTTTACATAGATTAAGATCCATAGATGGCAAGGCAGATCTTATCGCTTAAGCTCTTTCAATTAAGGATTATAACTTTCTAGTTCAAATGTAATCTTCAAAGCTTGATAAATTGATAATTTTATTTAATTTATAATGTATTTTATGTTTTTACGATGAGCTGAACAATTTGTGTACAGCCAGTCAGGAAAAAGGTCAGCTTGTGGTAAACACTCTGGATCTATAGCTCAGGATTGTATAGCTCTGATCAGTAGATGGTTGCTGACAGTTGCTGTTGGTGACTGGACAGTAGGCCTTGAGAACAGCGAATGAACACGTAATTTATTTTGGTTACTGATTTAACGCAGAAGACATGTTTGGCAGTAAGAGCGGTTGCGTCTTGGCATTTAGCGTATATCACACAACCTTGCTTTACTCCGGATCAAGCTGTTTACAGCTATAATGTGAATAAAGTGAAAGTGTGTAAATTTTTGTGTGGCCATGGGCCACTGGTGGCAGAAATGTTTGGACACATCTGTGGACTATAAGCAATATACAGTACGTGACAAATTGGAGTGAATTTAGGAAGGGGCTGTCAAGAGTTAAACCTGAAAGAACTGTAAGAAAGCGATGGGGGGAAATCAAATTTTGAAAGGTGAATTTAATTTTCTGTGGACAGCATTCATTTGTCTTTTTGTGTGTTTTTGTTTTTATATAGCCCTAGCTCAATGATTTATTTTCGCCCAAGAGGTATGATTGCACAGTTATCTACGGGGAGTGTTTAGCTGTAGGTTGAGCTAACCTGTTCTTGGTCTTAATACATGTATTTATCGAGTATCCCTTTAGTTGCATAACACTTTGCATATGTGCTAACAGTCACTGTAGCCTCTGAGTAATTTATTCAGGCGAAATCAGGTTTTTAGTTGAGAAGCCAAAGGTTTTGGAGGCTTGTAGAATTGTTTAAAGAAACTTCTGTGGTAAAAAATAAACCTCGTATTCACCTTGGCCCTATATTCTGTATTGTACCTTACGTACCACTTGTTCGTAAGGATGTTGGTGTGAAACGAGATGGTGATTAATCTTTAGCAGACACCTCTTGGTCGTATAGTCTCCAAAAAAATCTCCCTTCAATTTCGGCACCGCTTTGGTGTAATCCTGTCTCTGGACCGACATCTAGTCTTTAGCACACAGTTCACCTTGGAACTCTGGTGCAATACAGCGACTGAAATACTGCTGGTCACCTAGGGTCTGTATTGTCTGCTTTAATAGTGTGGGTTTCCATTATCTGCATATATTGTCTTTTGTCATTTATTTTTGATTTGCAGACGAATCGTATTATTTATTTCTAATTAAATTCAGTCTTCAAAGGGAAAGCAGTGTAATTTAAGCCTCATCCTCCCCCCTGTTGGCGTCAGTACCTGGAGAAAGGGGGCTTTCTCTGCCCCTCTTGATGAGTATGTTGAATATTGGCAGAAGTAGTTTGTTCCCCTCCTTTGGACTTACCGATGGATATGAGCCAGACCACTGTGATTTTGGCCAGCGCTTTGGACCTGGACTTGTACTGGCTGTGCTGGATGGGCCGTTTGATGGCGATGTAGCGATCCAGCGAGATGGCGCACAGGTGCATGATGGAGGCCGTGGAAAACAGGACGTCCAGGAAGAGCCAGATTGGACAGAGGTACCCGGGCAGCGGCCAGCCAGAATCTGAGACACAGGGAGAGAGGATGCTACCACAGTTTCTGTAGGCCCACCGGATACTCGGCTCAATGTTCTTAACATCGAACGTCCTGTCTCTCGACCGCTGAAGTCAAAAAGTTAAAATTTGATGCATCCTTTAGAAATTAATTCGTGAAATTCATTAAGGGTCAATAGATATTCTGTTCTGTAATATAGCGCCAGAAAATCCTGTCACTGATTAGAACCTTATCATTGCAGGAAAAGGGATTTGCTCAAAGCACTTGTGTTTTTATGCGCTTCAGTGATGGCTATGAATTGCTTTCCTCTCTCCTTCACCCACCCCTCCCCCCCAAATAATTCATTTTTTTTGTCTCGAGAGTAGAAATGTCATTTATAGAAATGACCGTCATTTTTTTGTGTGCCTTTAGAATATTTGTGGAAGTTTTCGCATTCGCCTGCTCTTCAGTACCTCGTTAGCATTGTTGCCTGATTGTTTTTTCCTATATCACCTGTCAGGTTCAGTCAGGTCCATTTTTGCCTCCTTGCCAAGAAAAAAAAATGCAGCAAGAAAATTGTTGATTGGTGCAGCTGTTTGTGCTGGCACTTGTCTCCTGGCTAATGTTGAGTGTTTAACATGGAATTGAATGGGGTTTTAAGAACATTTAGGCCTTTTTTCCAATATTGCACCAAGACACCTGATTCTGCTTATCAAAGTATTGATTGAAGACTATGATTAGTTAGTTAGTTGAATCAGGTGTCTTAGTGCTGGGCTAAAACAAAAACCTGCACTCGTATCGGCCTTTTTCGGATAACATTTAATGCATCACTTTGTACTAGTAATATTTCTCTCTTTGTACATGTACTGTATATGAATATAACTATTATTGAAAAGGCTTGTTTTTGCAAGAAGGCACAAAATCGTATCGCTAATTTCTACGGTTTGCTTTTCTTGTCCTTGGAAGACCTTTGCTTTTCTTTAAGTCGTGTGTGCAGAGTGTGAATTTACTGGAAAATCGGCCTTGTTGTGTGTTCTTAAGGCGCTGAAGACTCAGTACTTCATTTTTTGTTTTGGTCGGGTTCCTTGAGAACTTTGTTTATTTTGGATCCCAGGAGTAAAATTTGGAGACAAATGGGCTGAAATTCATCGACTCCAAATAAACGTTTACATTCAGGGTGCTTTGGTTGGAAAGTTTGTGCCACCATCTGAATTCTCCCCTTTGTGCTTTACTGATTTCAGTAAAGTCATGAAATGTGTTAAATGATAGTTTATGAAAGCAGTGATTATTTTTGTTTCAGTCACTAATTCCCTGTGAAGGTGGGTCTGCTTGTTAAAAAGAGTGAGTGAGAGGAGTTAAATGGTCTATTTGACTCGTTACAAATGTAAGTTTGAAATGAAGGATAAACCTGAAGCAAACCGTACAGTTCATTATAGTTTTCAGTGGGGTTATGTGCCTTTGCGTTTGGTCTCTATAATTGCAGTTTGAGTTTGTCTGTGCAAGCTAGTTTCCTACTTTCTCAACGTTATTTTAGGTGCGTTATTATATTTTGGAAAAGCAATGTAGGCCTACCTGTCCAAAGGTAAAGACTAAATTGATCTGCATTTATTTTTTTATATTTTCTGATGGCTTGGGATTGTTTTGTTCCCACAGAAATACCTCCCCTCTAAAATGAAATAAAGCTCTGTTTTAATTAAATGCTTATCCCTCCAGCCTCGTCTGAGCCCTGCAGAGCTCTAGACTGGGGTGGCAGGCAGTATAATATAATGGGTAAGGAACTGGCCTCAAGGTTGCAGGTTCAATTCCCTCGTAGGGCATGACTGTTGTATCCTTTTGTCCCTTGACCAAGGTGGTAGACAGAGGACAGAGGTACCCGGGTAACCTACATTACTTCAGATATACAGCAGTATAAATTTGTACTGTGCATACTAATTAATGTGCAAAAAAAAGCTAAATGCCTGTAAAGACATGTAAAAGCCAGTGAATTTTAGTAGCAAGCAATCTTCAGTTCAACTGGCAGACTTAACCACTTTATGGGGAGTTCATCGTTCCTGACTGGGTACAGAGCACTTTGGTGAGCAGCAGTCAGTGTGGGTTGGAATCTGAGGTTGGGAATATCAGTGGCTGGTGCAAAAGGTAACTATACAAGCCCTGCCTTTCCCCAGCTCCAAGTGGAACAGCCTTTTTATTAATAAACATACACTGCCTGGCCAAAAGAAAAGTCGCCGTCGCACCCGTCATGCATAGTGCCCACTGTACAAGCCTCTGGAGGCAGTGTTATGATCTGGGGTTGCTTCAATTGGTCAGGTCTAGGCTCAGCAACGTTATGCAGCAATAAAATTAAGTCAGCTGAGTACCTGGATGTACTGAATGACCAGGTTATATCCCATCAATGGGCATATTCCAGGATGACAATGCCAAGATTCATCGGGCTCAAATTGTGAAAGAGTGGTTCAGGGAGCATGAGAAATCATTTTCACACATGAATTGGCCACCAGAGTCCTGACCTTAACCCCATTGAAAGTCTTTTTGCTGGAGAAGACTTCACGGAGTGGTTCGACTCTCCCGTCAATACAAGATCTTGGCCATAAATGAATGCAACTCTGGACAGAAATAAATGCTGTGATGTTGCATAAGGTTGTCGAAACAATGCCGTGACGAATGTGCGCCGTAATCAATGCTAAAGGCGGTCCAATGACATATTAGAGTGTGCAACTTTTTTTTTGGCCAGGCAGTGTATTTTGTATTTTTAAACATCCTGTTCTGGGCTTCTTTGAGAGAGTCTCGAAGACATTGAAGTACAATTTTGTTTGAAGATGAGAGATCTCGCAGCACAAAAGGGCCTTTTAAAAATGATTTATTTAATGGCTTTGGACAGAGAAATAGTCGTTTTTATTTAATATTATTAGAGGCTGTCTTGACCTCTGCACCTGGCAGTCTTCTCTGTCCCAGATCTCAGATCTCATTTCATGTCTTGTGCTGTTATTTTTGGTCAGTTGGTTTACTGCACTTCCGTGGTCAATAGAGGGGATCACTTAACAGTGATTCATTTTATAGCACAGTTCTTGCATAAAAAAACATAGCCCGTAAATAAAATAATTACATGTAGAGAGTTGGTTGTCTTGCATGTGTTTAAAAGAGATGTATGATTGATTTTGGACTCTCCAGGAGAAAAGTGCCTCAGTTTCTCAGTTACGAGACTTGGCACAGAAGATATTACCACTTCAGATTTTGGGCAGGTGACCCGGGGGGGGGGGGGGGTACTATACAGGATCACTGAGTTAGCTGGATAACTGCACTGAGTAAAACCCAGAACAGCTCTTTTTACTTCAGTCAATGTTCCGTAATCCTTCTTCTTAGTATATCCCCCAGTTCTCTCACTGGTCATTTGCTATGGTGCAGTTCCTAGATGGGTGACTAATTCTCCCTCTGGTATATTTCTATTTTCTGTCTAGCTTTCGGGGCTTCAACTACTATTTTATTTAAAATCCGCTTCATGTTTGGCTGCTCGATCATTTTACATGTGATTATGGGTGATTTACAGAGTTCACACCTCGTTGCTTCAGGACTTAAGCTCATTAGTGTAGTGCATGGTTGGAGCGAATGCCTGCAGACACTGTGGCCCGCAGGACCTGTTAGTAGCGCTGACCTGGTAGTCAAGTAGCGCTGCTCTAAAAGGCGGTGTGTTCTAATGAAAGGAGGGTTCTATTGGAAGCTGGCCAGGCCCTTCACCCCTTTTTAAAATTCTATTATGTGTAAATTTATTACTTAGTATTCCTAAGGGAAAGGGTGTGACCATATGGATAGACCGTGTAGATTTCTCACTAGCAGCCAGTTAACCTAAGTACTGCTGTACAGCAAACGGGTTCTTGCATAGAAAACGTAATAAAACATTTTTTTTAATGAAATTAGATTTCCAAGGCGCAGTCAAAGATGTTGACAAATGGTCAAACTTGCCTCTGTCTGTGAGATATAAAAAGGGGATTTATGAATTCCATCATTCTTTTTCAAGCGTATAATTTTGTCACTTTAATTGAGCTAGACGTTTAAATCTTTGCTTCAGTGCAGCTTGACTTGGCTCTCTTCCTGTAAATACTGTATATTACAATCTGAGATGATTATTAACCTGACACCTTTGAATATTTTTATTCCGGCTCCGGAGAAGGAGAAAGTGTAGTAAAAAATAAAGTGGACGGGGAATGTGGGAAGCATAAGATTAGGAAATCACTCAAAGGTGGGTAGTTGGTTTTCATTGGAAAGTTCAGTGTGATATTCACAGTGTAAATAATATGGAGAGATTATTCCAAGCGTGTGAAAACTGAGATAGCCCAGTTGTCTGAGACGGCATTTTGATGGAATGCTGGAGATGATCACCTCTGTAAAGGTAGCCGGCAGCTCTAACCAGCCATGCGTATTGTAACTCATCTGTGCTTCGGATCACATAGATGCTCTTATACCAGAGCTTTTTTATTTTCTTTGGTATACTCGTTTATTATATTGTCTGTTGCATATGATTGTGTGATTGAAAAATGGGTTCCTCCTCTTAGTAGATTTCTAGCAGTGCTCTAAAGTTAATTAAAAATGCACTCCTAGTCCACTCACTCACCCATATACACACACACACACACACACACACTTGCACACAGACACACACACAGTGTCCTCTGTACACAAAAATACTTTTTGTGCCTGGTCAGTTCCCTGATCTGTCCCAGCTGATGGCTGCCCCATTGAAACGCATCCCCTTTCCCAGTTACCCCACTAAGCCCAGGAGACCCCGAAAACCCAATCTCAATCTTACAGGCACAGCTTCTCTGTTCCTCTGAGAGGAATAAGGGCTTTTCTCTGCCCTTTATTCTCCAGCGTTACAGCTGGACGCTGTTTTTCCTCCCCCACAAGTAAAGAACCATTGGCCATTCATTACACGTCCTTATCCCTTATCTCCTCACTGTAAAATCTGGATGGGTGAGGGGGCGGGGGTGTAATGATGCGTGCATCACTGACGTTCACTGCCATCTAACCAGATGAGGGATGGAGCATTTCGCAGTGTGTCCTTTATACCTATATATTCTTTGATGGTGTAATTAAGAATGTTCAGACTGAACTCTGAGCATTCGTTCTGGATTTATTGTCCCCTATTTATGCTACAATTCATATTCTACGCTCACACCCCTCTGCTACTTAAAGCACAATTTCTTCAGTTTTCCTCTAGCCCTGGGGTTGTCAGTTTTCTCTGAAAAGGGCCGGTGTGGGTGCATGTTTTTGTTTTAGCCTAACACTACGACACCTGATTCTAATTATCTGGACCATGCTTAGTTAATTACTTGAATCAGATGTTGTAGTGCTGGGCTAAAACAAAAAAACTGGCACCCACACCGGCCCTTATCGGATAAGACTGCCCACTCCTGCTTTAGCCCCTACTGTGGCATTAAATATTGTGAATCTTTTTGTATAGCGATGTTAAAACTACAACAGACGTAAATATGGCATAGCTAAAGTTCTGGTGGGTAGGAGCTTTTCTCCCTTTTTTAAGCCTTGCACTGAATACCCTGGAGTTGCACAGCACATATGGTTACCGAGTAAAACGCTCACTTTTGGAAGGACACTGAATTTATTCACAGACGTGGTAGCCACGCTCTGGTGCCCACAGCCCGCTCAGTCATATTAATGAGATGCACTGAACTGCTGAAGCCAGTCGAGTCGGCAGCAAAGGAAACTGATTGGCTGTTGGAATTATCTCTGCTGCCTGCCGATTGGCTGTTGGAATCATCTCTGCTACCTGCTGATTGGCTGTTGGAATTATTTCTGCTACCTGCTGATTTGCCGTTGTAATTGTCACTGCAACCTACAGAGAAGTACAGCTCAGCGATTTCTTAGGTTGGCGTAAGTACAGTAATTATTTTTTTTGTGCCACTGTAAAAGCATAGGAAGTATGATTTGGACAGAGAGATGTTTGCATATGTCAGCATGACAGAAAGACTGCTCCTCAGTGTGAATGGGGAGAGAAGGCTGGGGTCATCGGTTTTAACCGCTGCTGCCCTTTACACAGACGGCTCTGAGACTGACAGCTCACTGAGAGGTACTGCTGTGCTGGTTGTCAGTACTGTACCGTAACTGGTTTGTGGTAGGCAGTGGTTTGGGAGTGTTCGTCTTGTGCATCTACTTGTGAGTTGGCCATCTTTGACAGTATAAATGGCCTCAGTCTGTTGATATATTTATATATATTTTTTTTTTATGCTTGGGATACACGTCCAGCATTTTATTAATATTTATTTATATTTATAACTCAATAGTTTAATGATCCAGAGAGGGTTACATTTTGATCAAAATCTAAGAATTTATTTTCTTGTCTAGAAGCATACGTTGAAAACCTTTGCACTTTCTGCTAAATTTGAGGGGCCTTAATAGATAAGGGTGTCTCGACATCTCTTGCAACCAATATTCACCTGGCCTTGCGTCATGAGTTTATAAAATTTTAAAAAAGTCCATCTTAAAAATTACTGCAAAACAAGGAGGGCCCCGCTAAGTTTAGTTCAGGCACACGGAGGACGAAGCAAGAGGGCCTGCGAGTGAACAGGAAGTGCCGGGAGAAACGGGACGATGATGGAGGATGCTGTACTTACTGAAGAGCACGGTTACCAGGGCAATGGGCATGACGAGCAGCCCCACCAGCAGGTCGGCCACCGCCAGTGACATCAGGAAGTAGTTGGTGGCGTTCTGCAGCTTCCTCTCCAGGGCCACGGCCAGGATGACCAGGATGTTGCCCCCGATGGTGGGGATGATCAGCGGCACGATGAGCAGCGACGACCAGCGCAGCTCGCCCCCGCCGTCGCCGTAGGCCGTGGTGTTCTCTGGAGAAGAGCCGTTGCCTGGCAACGGGGACATCTCTGGTGGGGGTGCGAAGGGGGGGCTAGCCTGCGTGTGCTGGGGGGCTGTGCTATGAGTGCCTCCGTGGGCGGGGTCAGCATGGTCACACGGGAGTTCCAACGGGCGGGGACAAATGGGACGGGCCAGAGAGGGGGCGTGGTCAAAGAGGGCGGGCTGTTGAAAATCTTAACTCACCGGAGGGGCATTCCCTTTTGGCCTCCTCTTCCCCCCCCCCTTCAGAAAAAAAGCACACCTTTTTCTAAACTGCCACTGCCTCTGGCTGCAGTTATAAAATTAGTGCTAAATGCAACTGTTCCTTCTTTAAACGCAACAGTAATCCATCAGTTGGCTGTACTTCCGGGGAGAACCCAAAGTGTGTCGAGTTCAGTGGTTTAGAGTTGTAGTCCTGGCTCCTGTGGTTCCTGTTCTGGGCCTAAAGTCCTTCCTGATCACGTACGACTCCCCTAGATAAATAAATAAATAAACATAAAAAACACACGTGAACACAGCAGCCTTTTCAGCAACACTTAGAAAACGCTTAAAATGGCACTACCTGCAGCTCTCCATCTCTAGCTCTAGTAAAGTCTTTAACAGAGAGCTGTAACTAACCTGGAGGACTATGACTGTTACTGTTCTGTGATGTGTTAAAGAAGAACAGAGGCTCCAGTGCCTTTATCAGTCCTCTAGTCGCTTGCATTGTGTGTTGCATGATTTTTCACTTCCATCCTCGTTAATAATCTCTGATTTTAATTTCCAACTCCAAGATGGCTGAAAGCCTGTGGAAATTGATAAAACAAAACAAATTACTCCAGGCAATTTGTGTAATTAATGTAATTTCCCTTCTAACCATATGGTGCTCAGTGGTGCATGTTTTGCTTTGTTTTGTTTTTATACAGACATAATTTAATTCAAAGCCACTCCGAATAATATTTATCATTTTGTGATTTGCGGTTTAGATTTTTGGGAAGAATTCCTTCCCCCTGTCGTTATATTTGCTATCAAAAATAACAGGTTCAGGGGAAAATCACCCGAGCAAATTTAGAATTTCTGTTTTGTATGTGAGCAGGCATCTCAAATGTACAACGGAAAAAAAAAAAAGAAAAAAAAGTGAAATATTTCTTTTTGCATTTTAGTTGTGTATTTCTCAATGATTTTTGCTGTATCGTGGATATTGCCCACATTATCTTGCAATATATCATACAAAAACAAAACATTTTATGTTCTTTATATATCCTTTACACACTTTATATTCTGCCTGTTTTGTTAGTTTTTTTTCCTCTGTATTTTAAGCTTTAACTCAAGACCAGTTGTAGGATCGCTGTAGTTGGTTTGAAGTTGGAGTTCGCTTAATATCTTTGAAGGGCTGGAAAGTTATTTGACCCTGCTTGGCCTCTGTCCTTCTGGTCAAAGCTGTTCACTTAAATATGTTATTTTTCTCTCCTATAAGCTGTTGTGGGTCTACATTTAGTTTTTCGCTAACATTTTTTGGAACTTTTCTTTAGCCACTTGACAGATGTTGGAATGACTTAGTTTTTTTTCTATTTTATTCTTTTTAGCGCAATCCATTTATGCAGCTGGATGTTTACTGAAGCAATTTGGGTCAAGTGCCTTGCACAAGGGTACTGTGCCCCACCTGAGAATCAAACCCGCAAGCCCAGTTTCCAGACCATCATACTGCGCTAATGCTGACCATCAAATTCCTGGTTATCAAAATATTCGCACGCCGTCAAATATTCCCAAGCTGCCAAATCAGCTCTAAAACCTCTGGGCTTCTAAATGACCTATAATGGGCTGAGCTGCAATATTTTACATGAAATAAAGATGTAGTAAGCTGTAATAATGCATCATTATTATTATTAATCATTATTGCAATCAGAGCGGCCAAGCTTGTGAAGACGGATTCATATATTAAGTTAAAAGGTGTTTATTATTAATAATCCGAGAACATTCGCCCCAGCTATACACATGTATTATGTGAAAGTACAATGTGTCCTCCCCTTTTGTTGAGGACATGCATGAGAAATGCATGTTTCATTGTAGAGATCACATTTTAAAAAATAAAATTATGCACATTAATAACTGAGGCGTGACATGAAATGGGTTTGTAGGTTTAAATGTGTGGAGATTTTAGCTTTAGCTTTAGTTTTAGCATGTTATATGGATTATTTTCAGTAAGTTAGTTTTTGTGGTGAATTTGAAAGTTTATTTGGGCTGTGGCGTATAAAGGGCAGTGCTCTCGGTTTCCTTACCTTCCTGGAACTCCGGTGCCACCGCTCCCGTTGTGAGCGTCGCTGCGAGCGGCACTGTTCCCTGGCGGAAAGTCCTCGGAGCCCGCGGTACAGAGCGGCGGACTCTGCTGAAAAATCACAGAACCACGCGAGGGGATGTTCTCCTCTTCACGAATAGCCACAGGCTCCAACTCCTCTGACAAAACAAGCCTCTTTTCAGCCACTCTGATGTGTCTGTGGGCTTTTAAAAAATAGCCACTCGGACCTCAGAGCCCCTACCGTCTGAATGAGTCCTTAATATTTAAGCATTACCTCACAAAAATGTGAAGAATTGTCTTCCTTCCAAAGTGTCGGAAGAGTACTCTTTCCAGTTACGCATCATCTATTGTGATTACAGGTTTAAAACTGTTTCTCTCTCTCCACCTCTCTCTCTCTGTCTTTCTCGGTTTCTCTCTCTCTGTCTTCCTCTCTCCCCCCTCCCTCTTGCTCTCCCTCTCTCATTCTCCATGTCGGACTCTCTCTCCCTCTCCCCCCCCTGTACGCTCACTAGCTGCATTTGTGAGTGGGGCTGGGCTTGGGGTTTGGGGTTGGGGGGGTGGGGCAGGGTTAACAGATGAATATCTCTGCGCTGGCTCTGTTCCACAGCGGTTGTGGGAGGTAATTCCTTCAGCACGGCGGCCCTGCTGTTAGTACATGTCACTCTGCCACGGCAGCAGGGCTGTCTCCAGGGGTTCCCCTGTTTTCTGCACCCTAACCCAAAATCCCTCCCTACCTCATCTATTTCCCAAAATCTATGCCCCGGACCCACTTAATCGGAGGATACAGGTTCTGTGACCCACTACCACCTATTAAAATATACCCTTAAATAAATAATTGCTCAGCTGTGCTAAAATATAAGATTAACACTTTTTTTTTTAAGCATTTAACATAAGTCAAGACAAGTGCCCCCCCCCCCCCCATTGTTTAAGCAGCAGTGTGTCAGTGACGTGTTTAAACCCAGGGCGCTCTCATTAGCTTTGAAGCCGTTTGAGGACCTGAAAGGGTTTACTGCTGAGCGAATGGTGCCGTAGTGCTTTAGTGCTTTCGCTTTTCCTTCACCTTCTTTAAAGTGCTTAGGCCTCACTTTGTAATGGTTAAACAGCGTTTCCTTCACCTTGTTTAAAGTGCTTAGGCCTCACTTTGTAATGGTTAAACAGCGTTTCCTTCACCTTGTTTAAAGTGCTTAGGCCTCACTTTGTAATGGTTAAACAGCGTTTCCTTCACCTTGTTTAAAGTGCTTGGGCCTCACTTTGTAATGGTTAAACAGCGTTTCCTTCACCTTGTTTAAAGTGCTTAGGCCTCACTTTGTAAAGGTTAAACAGCGTTTAAGAGGTTTCAGGTGGGTGTCCTAGCCCCGCCACGCACTGTTGCTCGCGGCTGCCCCGGGAGAACGGCCTCATCTGGACCTAAAGTGAAACGCGATCCTTGTCATTCAGATGTCCTGCAGGTACTTTTAGGATTGCAAACCATGCGGCTGTTGGATTAATTCTCTTAAGTTGTTTCTGATATGGGACGGCTGTTGTAAGCAAGCTGTCCCGCTGTCAGAATCCTGGCTTGGTCCGGGGGATCTTAAATGTGTGTGCAGTGCGCCTTTACGGAAATCAGTCTTGGCAGCATATTGAATTAAAATGTGAAGATCAGAAAAGATTTAGCAACAAACGATTGGCGCTTTCAGATTTCTTAATATATTTCTTTTGTATTTTATTTGACCGATGAGGAATGAGCGCACGAACACTGCGCGTGTGTGTGTGGCCGTGTGTGCGTGCGTTTATCTGTTTAAAAATGCCAGGCTGTGAAATGCATCTCTTTTATTTTCCAAAAGGTCCACATATTTGCTATATATTGTAATGTGTTCCATTTCCAGAGCAGGGAGAGGTGTGCAGCGTTTCTGGAAGCCCCCCCCCCCCCCCCCCCCCCCCCCCAATACCAGCACACTGAAGCACTTCCTGAACCCGCGATGTTTAAACCGTCAAATAAACACCTGAAATCACTGAAATATGTTTGCGCTCCGATATTCCGGCCGAGGCCGTTTTCCTCTTCCCTTTCCCGGTGCCTGTGATGCCTTGGAGCAGGGAATGATGTCAGAAAACATGTTCTGCTTTGATGTCGCTTGTCTTTTGTACTCCTGATCCAATCTTCAGTCCGGCGGTTCCAGAGTGCATTGAGCCGTGTGGCGCATGTAAAAGCTGGAGAGTGGCTCTTTCTCATCTCTTGTAGTACCTGCTGTTTGCGCTGGGCCCAAGTGGGAAAACGGGGAGGCTCTGCGCTGTTGGGCGACGTTGATGAGGACAGGAGGAATTCCTCATTTGTTCTCTCTGTAAAATCACGCCAGCACACGCTCAACTGAGGCACCCCAAAACACTGCACCCCCCCCCCCCCCCACCCGGCCCTTTACATCTTAAATGTAGCCATTTAACAGACTTGAGTGTAAACGTGCCTTTGTACAGGTTCTGGAAAAAGAGCAGAGATGATCCCGAGTTAGCAGTGACACAACTGATAGTCCTGGTCTCTACATAAACCTACAAAATAACAGTGCATAGACTCTTTTATCCTTTATGGTAGGACACACTCATGGCTCATGTTTTTGGGGGTTACTGTAGTCCCGGCATTTATTTTTACTTAATTTTTAAAAACATTAATACAGATTTTTGAGACCCTAATTGTCAGTCGGGCCGCTAGCGGTTGGCTATTTTGTGAAGCATTCTGTTATGCTAAGAGCTATCGGAGAGTGCATACTCATGTGCTTATGACATTCCAAGCCCTTTGCCTCTGGCTGAGACATTAACAGTCTCAAAATCTGCGCTCCCATTAATCCAGAAAATCACACCCCTGCCCCAGCGCCCAGCGCCCAGCGCCCAGCGCCCAGCGCCTACCCTCCGTAGTTCATCTCTGGTCTTCAGGGGGTTTAAGGGGCTCAGGAGGGGGGTTGGGTTTCCGTGGTGACGCGCCCCAGGCTGGTTGGGCTGCGTTGTTTGTGCTGAGGTAGGGGAAGCGGTCCTGGAGAGCATCAGCCCCTCTGCCTGTTTATGAACAGCAGACCCAAACAACGCTCTCCTGCCCATGAGGCTGTCCAGATACGCCATCCATTTGGGAGCTGGCGGGGGGGGGGGGACTAAGCGCCCTGGTACTTCCCGAGCGTAGAGGCCGTTGTGACGACTGAAAGTTTCTCTTCACTAAACGGCGGTAAGCGAGGTGGAGGCCATTGTGACTATTGCAGGTTTCAATTCTGTAAACGGCGGTAAGCGGGGTGGAGGCCATTGTGACTTGCAGGTTTCTCCACTAAACGGCGGTAAGCGAGGTGGGAGGCCATTGTGACTTGCAGGTTTCTGTTCTGTAAACGGCGGTAAGCGAGGTGGAGGCCATTGTGACTATTGCAGGTTTCAATTCTGTAAACGGCGGTAAGCGGGGTGGAGGCCATTGTGACTTGCAGGTTTCTCCACTAAACGGCGGTAAGCGAGGTGGAGGCCATTGTGACTTGCAGGTTTCTGTTCTGTAAACGGCGGTAAGCGAGGTGGAGGCCATTGTGACTATTGCAGGTTTCTGTTCTGTAAACGGCGGTAAGCAGGGTGGAGGCCATTGTGACTGTTGCAGGTTTCTCTTTTGTAAACGACGCTAAGCGGGATGGAGGCCATTGTGACTATTGCAGGTTTCTGTTCTGTAAACGGCGGTAAGCGGGGTGGAGGCCATTCTGACTGTTGCAGGTTGCTCTTCTGTAAATGGCAGTAAGCAGGGTGGAGGCCATTGTGACTGTTGCAGGTTTCTCTTCTGTAAACGGCGGTAAGTGAAACGGAGCAGGGTTTGTGAGGAGTGGTGTGGTGTGGTAACCCGCGGGCCATCAGGAGAGGATCCGGACACTTTGTGCCTTCGGTGGCTCTGTCCTGTCTTTGCCAACGTTTCGTGGAACACCCCAGTGGTTTGGCAATGTATTGCAGTCGGCGTTCCCATATGGCAGTCGTCAGCGTTCCCATATGGCAGTCGCCTTTCGCATATTACAGTGTGCATTCCCAGGTGTCAGCCAGCATTCCCAGGTGTCAGCCAGCATTCCCAGGTGTCAGCCAGCATTCCCAGATCAGTCTGCATTCTTGGGCTCATAATGGGTCTTGTTTCATTGGTGTTACATGTGTATTCTTCCGCAAAGGGGATTAAAAGGCACAGATCAGTCTGCCTGTTCTTATACCCAGAGGCATTGCGTGAGTTTTTGGGGTACGCCCCAAATGTGAGGTCCAGACTGAGACAATGGACCCTTGTTTTTTTCCACGAACCCTCCAGTCGTGTTGTAGCCACTAGACCTGCTTTTCAGAGTACTGCCAGCAATGGTTTGCACACATAAACAAAGCATACCCGAAGATTGTGTGTTAAAGTGTCATGTTTTATAACAGATTTATTCTCCTACGCCTCATTGTGTGCCCTTAATGTGGTCTGGCAATTTATTTTACAACCTTTGGTATGAAATCCATTAACACTATTTGAATCATTGAGGCAATATTAATATTGTCTGGTCCTCTTAATTTTTTTATAAGCCATATTTGTAAAGGCTGTGTTTGCTACCGTTTGTCCTTTACGGAGCTCGTCTCTGATATTCGGAGGAAAGTGGAGGACTTCTCACTCTCTTTACGAGAGACTTTGCCCTGATTTATTCTCAAGGTAAGGCCCGGGAGCCAGTTTGCCTGCGGCTGTAAGTGGAGAGACTCCTTCAGTTCCACTGGGCAGTTTATAAAAGAAAATGGAACATTTCAGTGAAATGACCTCAGGCATAAAATAACAGTCCCGTTACTTTTCTGCGTACAATAACCACCCCTGGTTCTTCTGTCGTACTGCCAGACTGAGAAGTACTGTAATGTGCCTGTACGCCACACCCCTGCTTTAAATACATGGAGAATTACTTACTGTCTTTGCAGTTTGATTTTCGGCTTTTACAAAAAGCAGAAATCACTTTTTTTAGAGTAAATTTTAGCCTGAAAATGTATCTGTATGATTTGTTTGTTTTTTTTAACCCAGTCTTCTGTGTAAGATTAGATGCAAGTTTGACATCTGTGATGGGTTTGATGATATGAGAATGTTCTGCTGCCGATGACCATTTTCTGAAATTAGTTTCATGTTAAGTGGAAATATTTCAGATTTGCTTCCTTTTTGTCTAATTAAAACCAGTGAGGTTTCATGTATGACTGATGGAAGCTAATTCGCCAGTTAGCGCAGCAGGTTATCGCTTATGTCAAGGGAGCTTAGAATTACAGGCACGAGAAACTGACATTGCGATCAAGGTTTTTAAGACACCTGCACAGTTTCTGTAGGTAGGTCATCCTGACTAGTCGAGTCATTTGTCAGAACACTTGAATCAAATAGTTTTCCTGCTGCAAACCCCGGCCTTCCTTTACAAAACTTCCCAACGGTCATTGTAAAATCACCTTTGATGGAGTACTTTGAACCTTTGGAATTGTGTAAATTCTGTTGGAGTTGATTTAACACCGAGACTAGTTTTGCGTTTTTTTGTGCTTTCAGTTTTCAAGTTTAATGTCGACGCCAGACCTTGGGCCCGGCGGTCGTCGTCCGCCTACCGTAATAGTATTAGTGCTTAAAAAACCCTGAGATCCTCATCTCAGCAGATTGCTCTTCTTAATCAAATAAAGCCGCCTGTTAAAGCAGAGCCGCGGGTATCGGAATTGGAGCGCACGTTAAGCCAAGGGTGGAGCTCTGAGCTCACGGGTGTTATTTACGCGGAATGATCTCTCCTCATCCGGTGATGAAACCACATGTCAGACTCATGCAGGACCAGTTAGGGTCCAAATTTAACGGCGATTTAGATTCCAGCATTGTTATACCCTAACGGTTTGTTTGTGTGGGAAAGCAAGGACCTGGCTTTAATTGGGTGTTAAATCGTGGGTGGGCTCCTCCAGACTAAAGCAAAAGAGAAGCTTTTTTCTTTTTTTCTCTTTTTTGTTCTTGTTCCTGCCAGAAGTTCTGACCCAGTTCAGTGTAGTTCGCTGTGCTTCCCACGGTCACCGTCTGCGGTCTGCCTTTGAACCCGGGGCCACAAATGATGCTCAGAATGTGACCGAAACATCTGCGATTTCTCTGAATTTATCGCACGAGTTTTTCCGCACACTTGCACTTTTTAAATCGGAAAATGTAAAAAACACACAAAGCATCGGGGATGCATTGTGGTGCAGTTTGTAGGGCTTAAAAAACAAACAAAAAAAAAACTTTCTATTGTTCAGTGTTTTTGTGGCTTGTTTGTGGCACTTCCACACTTGCTGTTTTCATTTGGCTTGGACTTGATTAGGATGCTACCTCCTTTGAGGAATGCATTTACACCCTCAACAAAAAGGCAGATCTATATTGTCTGCCAACAGGACCGTGCTTTTAAATGTGGAACTTGACCGTTGTGAATTTCACTGGACAAAGGAGTGAGCTTTGGACCCTTTTGTGAGATGGCGCTCTCAGGGTCTCCACCATTCAAACCTCGCTCCAGTGTGTGAAAACATTCTGTATTCAAAATGGTTTGTTCAAATGAACTGATGCCAGCTGACAAGAAGACTAACTAATTAAACTGCAGAATAGAATCACCCCGAAATGTAACCTGGTTTTGGCACAGTAGAGGAAATCGATGAATATATCTAAAATGTGCTCACTACCTTTGCAGCATTACACATTGATATCACAGAGCCTTGCTGTAAATTTCAAATGCACGATAACAATATACCCAGCATTTACCCCCATAATAAACATACACACTTTGACAAGATGCATTCGTAGGGCCAATGCATAACTTGTACTTTAGGTCTTCATTTTTATTATTATTTTTTAAATTTACTTTTAGCCATTTAGCAGATGCTAAATCCAGAGCGTCTAGCGTGGTTTACATTCTTTACATACAATCCATTTATGCAGTTGGATATTTACTGAAGTGATTCAGGTCGAGGTCCAGCTACAGCTCTGCAGAATATACAGGCTCATATACATGTCAGTCATAGGCTAATTATGGGGTTAATGCATTTGACCCCCACCCCCACTCTGCTGTGGCCCTTCCACCATATACATAACCCCTCGCCCCGCAATAAAGGGGGTTAACAACCTGCTGCTGCCTGTCTTCCTGTTTTTAATGGAACAACTCAATCTTGCTGGCTCAGTCTTAGTGTAGTCTGCATGAAATAAAGTACTGCTCTGCATTAAAGTTCAGTTCACTGTTGGGTCCAGACCTATTCAGTTGCACATCAAGCCAAGATTAGGATGTTGAAAACTGCCGTCGCTGTTTTTTTTTTTTTTTAATATATATTATTTTATTTTTTTTTAATTTTTTTTTTTTTTTTAAATATTTGTTTTATTGTTACACTTCCACATTGAACTTGTGCCCATGAGCAATCGACTTGTTTGGACAGCGTTTCAACTCCATCCATCATTTCCCTCCAATCTCATTTGCTCCGGTGTTTTAAAATTGATGCGGATTACTTACCTGGGACCCTGTGGACACCTCGGTCAACCTGCCTGTCGGATATAATCCTTCAGATTAATGTGTATGTGTGAGAGGACTGGTGTGATAAAATGCAGGAAACCGGAGAGATCCGTTCTGAGCACTGTGGCCTAGTAATGAGATGAAGGCCTGTAAATTCCTACTAATTACATTTTTTTTTTTCCCCTGACAAAATGGCCCATCATCCCTCAGATCTCTGTTCTTCCTACGTCATTCGATTAACCCGCTTTCTTGTCAAGGTTCCAGATATTTGGAAAGCGGTTGCATCTGCTTTGGCTGTGATGACCTTTTCTCCTTGATTTGGGGGGGGGGGGGGGGGGGGGTTGCTGCTTACCTGCTTGTCTGGTTTGTAGTCGACTGCAGTGCCTGCTGGTACCTTGTGTTACCAGGGGTTAGTGGAGCAGAGTGAATAACCGTCTGTCTCTCTGTGTGCAGGACCCCGGAGCAGTGTCCCAGTGTGGTGTCCCTTCTGTCGGAGAGCTATAACCCCCATGTGCGCTGTGGGGCCGGCCATGGCCTTGGGAATCTGCTGCGCTGGAACAGGGAATAAGGTGAGCCTCCACACACCTGTACACGGACCCCCGTATACACACACCCACATATACATACACTCCCATATACACACACCCTTACCAGAGCTATACACACCCCCATACACACACACACCCTTACCTGAGCCATACACACACCCACATATACATACACTCCCATATACACACACCCTTACCAGAGCTATACACACCCCCATACACACACACCCTTACCTGAGCCATACACACCCACATATACATACACTCCCATATACACACACCCTTACCAGAGCTATACACACCCCCATACACACACACACCCTTACCTGAGCCATACACACACCCACATATACATACACTCCCATATACACACACCCTTACCAGAGCTATACACACCCCCATACACACACACCCTTACCTGAGCCATACACACACCCACATATACATACACTCCCATATACACACACCCTTACCAGAGCTATACACACCCCCATACACACACACCCTTACCTGAGCCATACACACACCCACATATACATACACTCCCATATACACACACCCTTACCAGAGCTATACACACCCCCATACACACACACCCTTACTTGAGCCATACACACACCCACATATACATACACTCCCATATACACACACCCTTACCTGAGCCATACACACACCCACATATACATACACTCCCATATACACACACCCTTACCAGAGCTATACACACCCCCATTCACACACACCCTTACCTGAGCCATACACACACCCACATATACATACACTCCCATATACACACACCCTTACCAGAGCTATACACACCCCCATTCACACACACCCTTACCTGAGCCATACACACACCCCCATATACACACACCCACATATACATGCACTCACATATACACACACCCTTACCTGAGCTATACACACACTTAAATATACATACACCCTTACCAGAGCTGTACACACATACTCCCATATGCACACACCCTTATCTGAGCTATACACACACACACCCACATATACATGCAGTACATACACCCTTACCTGAGCTATACACACACCCCCATATACACACACCCTTACCTGAGCCATACACACACCCACATATACATACACTCCCATATGCACACACCCTTACCAGAGCTGTACACACATACTCCCATATGCACACACCCTTATCTGAGCTATACACACACACACCCACATATACATACAGTACATACACCCTTACCTGAGCTATACACACACCCCCATATACACACACCCTTACCTGAGCTATACACACACCCTTACCTGGGCTGTATACACAACCCCATATATACACCCTTACCTGGGCTGTATACACAACCCCATACATACACCCTTACCTGGGCTGTATCCACAACCCCATACATACACAAGTAGAGGGAGGGAGAGGAAAGGGGGTCGAGTAAGAAAAGGAGAGAAGAAGCAAGTGAGACCGAGAGAGGAAGGGGGGAAAAGAGAAGGGGGGAGGCAGCGAAGAAAAAAGTGAGAGAGGGAGAGAAAGAGGAATTGAGTGAGAGAGGGCCCAAGGACAGTGGAAAGCATGCAGTCTGTACTGTGCCAAGCCCCGATCACTTCATCAGCATTCCTGATCACCGTCAGGTGCAGCGATCCCAGCGGTGTAATGGGCCCATTCATTTGGACGGAGAAATGCAGAGAAGACCAGAACACTGCTGTTCGTCTGGCGCTATTAATGTAGCGCTCATTTCAGCTCAGGCCGTTATGTAGGTCATACATCAAGTGTGAATGTGCCACAGCTGTAATTTATACACCTGGGGATTCACTTAGTTTTTTTTAAAACTGTTGTCGCTGTTATTTTTCTTATTTTCTCGTGTGGTTATAGGAATGCTTATTCATACATTCAGGTCCTTTTTTACCCTCTTTTCAGCACCGTAATATTCTGTCTTCTGTCTTCTTGGGAAATTAATTATGTTTTTTTTTTTTTTCTCCCCCCCCAAAGAGTGTGGGAATGTTCAGCCAAGTCTGTACTACAAGATGGTCTAACTGGCATCTAGAGTCATTTAGGAGGCTTTCAGTAGAACAGCTAAAGAACCGTCAGCCTTGGAGCTCCATCAATCACAAAGTATGTTCATAATGACCAGTAGAACGAAGCCAAAGGTGATTGGTGGACATACTACTTATGTGCACTTATGTGCATATCCCGGAAGTAGCATCCTCCAATCACTGTGGGCTTTGTTTTGCTGGTTGCTATTAACATACTCTGTGGTTGAAGTTCCTACCTTGTCCCAGGTATCCAGGTCATCTGCGTTTTATTTTCTGTTTTTATACCCTGTGTAGTGCAACAGGTGTGGGCGTGGCTCCCGCATAGCAGACTCGGAAGCCCTGCCCACTTGTTTGAGCTCTTGTTAAGCTTTTGGCCAGCTGTCTGGTGCTAGCATTTGACTCCCAGTGCCCAATAGGGCAGTGATGCAAACATGGCAGCTAAAGAGGCCCTCTCTTCCTGTCGACCAACGGGCGGGGCTTACAGTTGCTTGAGTGAAGCTCTTGTCCAACCATCATCTTATATTTCCTCACTCCCTCCTGCCTTCTATGACAAGGCTTTCACTTTGCTATGCATCTGTTTTATTCTGTCTTATTCTTTACTGTATTATGTCTGTGCAAATAATTATTTATACACAACCTTTCATATAGAGTATATGGCCATACCATAAAGTCAGTTGCCATAAGAGCATTTGTACTTTTACTGTCATTGTCCCTATTGGTATTGGCCCTGCGGGCCAATCAGGTGTCAGACAATGTGTGCTCAAGTAGCATATGAATTTGTTTCCCTCCAACTCATTTGTATGAACTCCGCTTGTGCACTGTGGTGTGAGAAGAAGCAGTGGCTTGACGTCACGCATTTCAGAGGACAGGAAGTGCTGGTCTGCACAGGCTGCAGCGTGGGAGAATGGCTGTTGAATCTGATTGGGAATTCCAAATTGGGAGAAAAAAGAGGGAAGTTAGTTTTAAACTATAAAAAAAATAAAAATAAATGCTGTCTTTTACAGGAAGCGATCAACCTGCTGGAACCCATGACCAATGACCCGGTGAATTACGTGCGGCAGGGAGCGCTGATCGCCTCGGCACTCATCATGATCCAACAGACCGAGGTCACCTGTCCCAAGGTCAGTCACGGACACGCCCACGTCATCGGCCGCTGTGGAAAAACACTCGCCGTGACTCAGCCCTGACTCCGCCCCCATTCCGTACCCGCCGTTAATAGAAACCCGCTTAGAGCGCGGAGCACTGGGGCAGACGTTGTCATGGCGACAATAAAGAGCATCAGCGCTTTGATTGCCCCTGAAATTGACTCTGCCGCCCTGGTGCCTGATACGCCGTTCATGTAAATTTCAGTCGAAATTCCACTTGGAATTACATTCTTTAGAGAGCCCCGGCGTAGGGCACCTGAGTGTGTGTGAAATCAGATCTGCATGTGTTTGTCTGTGTGTGAGTTTGTGAATGCGTGTTTGCGTTGGTGTGCGTTGGTGTGCGTGTGTATTTGGGTGGAGGTAATTTTCTGCTCTTGGTAATGGCTTCTCCTTTGTCCTGAGCATCCTGTCACGTCCTTTTACAAATCCGGACACATTTTCTGCCCCGCTAATAAATTTAATCTGCAGGCAGTTTGTAAAAATGTAGCAATTTATTTGTCTTCCTAATGGGCCGATACCTGTACTTACCATACCATCCTCTCTTTCTACTGTTGTGCTAGGTTTTCAAACTATGTGCGTTTCTGATTGTTTTGCCAGTTGTGCTTCTAAATTTTATCTCTGCGAATGGTTTGGAGCAGATCCAGGAAGAGAAACTGTGATGTGGTTATATTGACCTACTTGGCATTCTCAAAGAAGAGTTTATTAAAATGCTGCGCACAACGTGCGTCTTCAGACCTTAATCAGCGTACTGCATCCTTTGTGCACCTTGTCTGTCTGTTTACTGAGACCTTTCTGTCAGCATGAGGATGAATTAACATGGACTTTATCACCGCAGATCGATGTTTCTTTTCAGCTTGCTCTTCCGTGACCGAGGAACAACGTGTTGAGTGAATCTTTAGAAGCACAGAATGAATCCTTGATCTTCAAAGCTTTGAGAAAATATATATATATATATTTATTTTTTTCTCCTTTATTTATTTATCTTGCTTGATGCTCTGTGCTTCTGAGTGCTTTTGTTAGTTTCAGAACCAGATAAACCATCACACTCTCCCAGCTTCATAATTCATGTGGAGATGCTTGGTGTGTAGAACCAAAAAAAAAAAAAATAATAATAATAATAAAATTTAGTTTTAAAATGTTTATTTTAAATAAATGAGCTTATGTCTGCACTTAAATAGTCTAGTTGGTTAACAGCGGGCCTTTTGCTTAATTATTATGGCATACCATTGCGAATTGTATTCACTATTTTATCCAAATATAATAAAGAATAATATACAACAGAGTTCACATCTATTCTATATTAGCTAGTAGAGGCTATTTATCTCACCTGGCCGCTGTCCAACGGTTTTTAATTAAAATTTTTAATTTAAAAATGGTCTACAATTGGCATCTTGTTCTTGTTCTGCTTGCACACTGCTGACAATGTTTTTCGTTATGTTTTTCTCAGTTCTAAAAATTGTGTTTTGTTCTATAGGCCTATCTCTATTTCTGGCCATAAAGGATCAAATGTGATATGCCATTGTCTTGTTTTTCTGAAATAGAGACAACAAGACCTATAGGCTTACGTTTGACTGAGATTTTTTTTCGTTATAGGGGACTTTATTCACTGATGAAATGGTTAAGCTAGGCTATATTACATTGTAAATTACATTATTTACTATACTACATAAGCCTGTTGAATCAATTTGAGATTATAGCCTCAACTCCTAAATCGTTTCAATGTTTCGCTTGAGCGACGAAGACATTCCGTGTATCAATATAGGAATATAGCGGCCACCTTTTCATGCAATCTAGTTTATTTCTCTGATAACATCTTTCATTAGTCTACAGACAGATTGTACAGTATTAGGCTATATTTATTTCCATGCCCCGAGTCCGACGCCGGTAAGCTTGTTGTGCTGTTAGAATAAAAAGGCTGTTGAGGGATATATGGCTACAGCTCACCACTCCGTAGCCTAAGCCTACACTCCGTTCTAGACTGAACAATAGTTTATCAATAGCACTATTGAATACGAAATATAATTTGTTTAATTAGGCCTGAATGAAATTATATAGTTAGTTGCACTGTGGTCTAACAGAAGGTAGGCTATCAGTGTGATTTTGCTCAACCCAGGTAAATTATGGCGCCGTTGCGCTGCATAGGCGATCACATTTCAAAGACGCAGACAACCCGTTACATTGTAAATGCATGGTAGAGTAGAAAATGTATTAAAAACACAGAATGAAAGGTGAAATTTTTATTTTTATTTTTAGAATTAAAAAAAGAAAGATCGTCCAGGCATCGACAAAGATAGCCATCATTGTCAATAGTCGATTCCATCGTCCCGTCCCGTCGTCCCAACTTCCACGTGCTTATTATGGGATTTTAGTGTTTCAATGGTGATGGCTGGAGCTTTTGCGTTCGTTTCCGATACCAATCGAAATAACCCTGACCACCTCTAGATGCCACTCAAACCTGATATGGACAAATCTGACACATCCTGATTTCTTGTGTTCAGACTCCAGTTATCAAATTAGATTAGGTCATCAGATTTGTTAAATGGCGTACGTGTCACACAGGAAGTGGGGTTTAAAGGAGGCTCTTGTCTCTCCCTGACCCCCTCTGCAGGTTAATCAGTTCCGGCAGCTCTACTCCAAGGTCATCAACGACAAGCACGATGATGTCATGGCCAAGTTCGGGGCCATCCTGGCACAGGGCATTCTGGATGCAGGTGAGTGGGGGGTGTTTTCTGGAAACCAGCGGAAGGCAGGTGGGGTTGTGGTGTATACTCCTGCATTAGGGCTATGGTGTATAAGCCCGAACCCCACCGTCCAAAAAATCTAATGCGTTTGTGTGTGTGTGTGTCTGTGTGCGTGCATGCATACATTCAATGTGTTTGTGCAGTCCAAGACACACACGAACAAACACACAGACATATACATATACACATATCCCAAATGTAAGATCTCAGATATTCCTTCAAGTTGCCTAGAACACACGCACTTAGGACAGATGGAAAAAATCAGAGCCGTAGTACTTCAGCCAGGAAGTATTCAAAAAATAACAGTTCTTTTCGCAACGATAGTCACATCTTATAAAGTCACAACGTTTTGAATATTACAGAGAATTACACGCATAATCAATTAATGAATATTTAATCACCTTTTTAAAAGGAATACCACATCCCCTTTTGCCTTTGACTATCCGTTTTACAAGAAAAGGGAGTCAGTGTTGTATGATGGGTAGGGTACTGGGCTTGTAACCCAAAGGTTGCAGGTTCAATTCCCAGGTAGGATAGCTTCCCAGGTAGCTTCAGTATATATCCAGCTGTGTAAATGGATGCAGTGTAAAAATGTTTTGTTAGTCGCTCTGGACAAGAGTGTCTTCTAAATGCCAGTAATGTACATTTCTTGTGTGAGACAGACATCGTGCCATTCTCTGTCTCTACCAGACGGAAAGACAAGGTCTTAAATTATGATTCCTGTTTGACAGAAGCCTGTATTCCACTCGAATCCAAAGAAACATTTCAGCTGGAACATATGTCCATATTTTCAGAGGCGGAAAATTTCTGTTGAACAATGTGCCAGGAATTTTTTTCCCACAAGGCTTCACATGGTACCGTTACCTCAGTGTTTACTAGGAGACCATTTTGTCACGCAACCAGTGTGTCCCCGTTCTGCATAGAGCCCTTCTGGTAATTTAGTTACGTTTGAAAAGCCTCTTCCGACATATGGATCAGTTTAAAGTTGGCCCAAATGCTTGGAAAGCATAACATTAGCCTGCATTTCAAAGCAAGGTTAGGGCTGTGTAGATTTTCTGATAAGCAGTACCTTCCCACAACCTGTTGACCATGGACCATCCGCCTCTCCTCAGGAAAAACTCCCGTTTTATCTTGTTTCAATGTTTCTTATTAATATTTCATGTTAAACCAACCCTGAAAAAGTAGTTGGTGCAGTACAGTGTCGTTTAGTCCTCAAGATAGGGCCCTTCTTGAGGAAGGGCCAATTCTGTAAGGCATCGGTGAGAGTGTGGGTTCGGGGTGTCAGCAGACCATAGATGGGGCTCAGCTTCTATTTCAGGGGACTGCAACCCTAATCTCAGGGGACTGCAGTCTCTGCTTGTATTTGTTGCTGTTCAGCATGTATTTGATCAATTGAAAGAGGATGAGCACACTGGTAACTCACCTCACCCTGTTTCTTGGGTCTGAATTTGTTTCAGATTTTAAGGTGAAAACAAAAACCAGCAGAGACACTGTGGCTCGCCAGGACCGTTGTTTCTGACCCCTGATTGGGTTAATGCCCAGTACTGGACCTGAGAAAGCACCATGTTCTTGGCTCCTGCCCGTGCCAAGGCCTGAATGCTTATTTTTAAGGTGGAATGAATAGAAACGTATCGGAGAGAAGAATTCATGTCTCTTTTTTCGTAATATTTTCCGTTTATCTGTGTTCCATCAGTTAGCATGCGCTTTCCTCTTTCCAAGTTCAGCAGCCCTCCACCACAGAATGTCTTTCCTTTTTTAGGTTTTTAAAAACTTGACTCTGGCCTGTGGGACAAAGTATTAGTATCCTGTGTTGTTGTGTTTATGCAGTTAATTTTTTCCCCTGATGTTTTATGCCGTTATAAACACGCTGCTTAACAAAGTAGCTGATGAACTGCATTTTTATTTTCATCTCTTAAGAAACTGCAAACAGGTTTAAAATAAAATTGAGGCAAGCGTCTATAATTGGCCGATTGTTTAACTGCTCGTTTGAAAGGATATAAATAAAACTGTAAATTGTTGGTGTGCAGAATGCGTGTGCTCAGGATCCAGCCAAGTAATCTCAGCAGCCAGAGAAATGGAATCAAACTGCCGGTAACCCGTCCATAAAGAGGGAGGAGGGCAGTCTCCGTCACCTGGCTCCCCCCCCCCCCCCCCCCCACCCCCCGTTAGAGTTTCGGGCTCCGTGCCCCCACCCTTCACACAGTTCCCGGAGGAGGTGAAGCGACGTCATTCTGCCTCTCTTCCCCAGCCATAGATCTTGACCTCCTGATGACTGCGCAGCTAAGCGTCCTTCGCTCCGCGAGCCGAGAGGGGGCTCGTATTTTACTTACTTTTAATCAGACTTTGAATGCATGATGTTTGGGTTCAGTCACCCACCCCCACCCCCAGCCATTAGTTTACACTGCAGGAGAACTGAGTGGTGGTTAAAAATAACGCCACAGCTTTTACTTGCCGAGTCAGACGGACTGTGGTAATGGTGCCATTCAAGATCCCTTCAGGCTGGAAGTTTGAAGTCTTGGCCGTGTCACCCTCGGGCGTGTCAGTTTGTTGCTCAATTTGTCATCCTCAGCGGTGTTTATAAAATCCTGGTCTGTGCTTCCTGTTGTTTTGTCCTCAAGTGGTGTTGAATTGTGTCTCTGAGCACTGCTGTCCTTTTGTCCTTCCCGTCTGTCTGTCTGCGCAGGCGGCCGCAACGTGACCATATCCCTGCAGTCGCGCACAGGCCACACCCACATGCCTTCGGTGGTGGGCCTCCTGGTCTTCACCCAGTTCTGGTTCTGGTTCCCCCTCTCACACTTCCTGTCTCTGGCCTTCACCCCAACCGCCATCATCGGCCTCAACAAGGACCTGAAGGTAGGGAAGAGCGAGCTACAGTGAGCCACTATGGGTCTAGGTCTGTGTTTAAGCACTAACTTCTGAATTTCATAACAAGCCTGTGATAGTGGTAGGAAGATGGCGAACTTTGTTATAACTTCCACCCTTCTCCATGGCCATGCCCCTTTACTGTGACTGGCCCAATGAGGGCCAATGGGATCAGAGGGGCTGAAAGTGCAAGGCTTGAGACACCAGGAAGGTGCGACTGCAGCACCGGTGGAGCATGGAAGTGTCACCTGACGCTAGCTCACCTGCGCGCATGTGGAAACGCGCAGCTTGTGACTCTGTCCGTGTTCTCTCTCCAGATGCCCAGGGTGCAGTACCGCTCCAACTGCAAACCCTCCACCTTCGCCTACCCCCCTGCTCTGGAGGTGCCCAAGGAGAAGGAAAAGGAAAAGGTGGGCCCCCTCCCAAAACACGAACCCCACTCCACACCGTGCACAAACCCCTCCTCCTAACACACCCTGACTCTCCTAATGGGGAGAGTCAGGCTCTCCAGTCCTGACTCTCCCCATCTGGCTCAGTGCTGCCCATTTGGCTCAAGGCTTAAGTAGAACTCTGAGATACGAACGCCTTGGGAAAAATGGACAATGTTAAGGGCTCTGAGACGATTGTAACATTGAAAGCGGTGTAAAAATGAATGTTTTCAGTCATTTAGAACCATTCATTGATTGCTACCAAGGTTCACGCCCTGTCGGGCTACCAAGGTTCACGTCCTGTTGGGCTACCGAGGTTCACACCCTGTTGGGCTACCGAGGTTCACGCCCTGTTGGGCTACCGAGGTTCACACCCTGTTGGGCTGGCGAGTCCCTCCGTAACTGAGGTTCTGCTGTAGTAGTAAAAAACTGTCCCCTGAGCTGAAGGAGACCTAGTCTGTGATTTCACTTGTGATTTTATGAGGACGCACAGCACTTAGTTTCTCCCCCATCTTTCTGACCCTTTGTTAGGTTTCCACTGCTGTTCTCTCCATCACAGCCAAGGCCAAAAAGAAGGAGAAAGAGAAGGAGAAGAAGGAGAAGGAAGAGGAAAAGATGGAGGTGGTGAGTTCACGGCCGACGGCAAACGCTTCTACGCAGCGACGGACGGCTGTTATAAGATTCCACAGTCCTCAGATCTGTGGCGTGTTTCTGTTCCTGCTGTTCCGTTACCACTAACGGTGGCTCATCTCCATCTCTGCTGGTCTTGGTGAACTTTGCAGGATTTTGTCCTTTTCATAAGCACAACTGCCAACTGTTGTGTGAAAGGTGTTATACAAGGTGCTCTATGAAGTAGAATTTATTATTATCAGCAATAAGTTTTACTATTGGTGTGGATGATGATGATGATGATGATGATGATGATGATGAATTGTTATTATGATGTGTTAATTATGCGAAAGAGCTCGGTTCTGTGATCTCAAGTTCTCCTGTGATGGAACTGCAGGAGACTGAAGAGAAGGAGAAAGAGAAAAAAGAGGAAGAGAAGGAGAAAGAAAAGGAGAAGGAGAAAGAAAAGGAGAAAGAGAAAGAAAAAGAGAAAGAAAAAGAGAAGGAAAAAGAGAAGGAGAAAGAGAAGGAAAAAGAGAAGGAAAAAGAGAAGGAGAAGGAGAAGGAGAAGAGGAAGGAGCCAGAGCCGAACTTCCAGCTACTGGAGAACCCGGCCAGAGTGATGCCTGCACAGTTGAAAGTGCTCAACATGCCCGATACCTGTCGCTACCAGCCTTTTAAACCGGTGAGGCCTCGCTGCGCTACACACCTGAGCTACACGCCACCGCTACACACCTGAGCTACACGCCACCGCTACTACACGCCACCGCTACACACCTGAGCTACACGCCACCGCTACACACCTCAGCTACACGCCACCGCTACACCCCTGAGCTACACACCTGAGCGAGACACCTGTGCTTCTCACCTGTGCACACACTGCACTGTCATTGGGCTGTTCCCTGCCTTTTTCTTGTTCTTTCCAGATCTGTTTTTAACATCATGATTTACTGCTCCCATAGTCAATTACCAGAAAGACCCTGTGACATTTTCAGTCCAGTAAACTGTTGGATTCCTGTCAAATGTTGATAGTTTCCCTTTATTATATATAGAATGTATATATTTTTTAAAAAACTAACACTTAATGTGTAGTCACCCACAGACATTATAAGAGTGATCAAATTCCTCATTTGCAGGAATTTCTCATGTTTCCAAATGAGGGAAAAGCATATCCAGTCTCTAATCCAGCCTTTCATCTTCAGTTTTTATCAGTTTGACTCCTTAGGTGTCAGGTACCTTTTTGTTTGTCTTCCAATTCCAGCATTTTAAATCAAACACTCCTCCGCTCTGCTTTTATTTATTTTAAAACATAGAGTTCATTGTGCTCGCCCAGTCTGGCAGCGATCTAAACGGTAAACAGAGCGTTTCCCCGGCCCGTAGCAACGCGCTTTTGAGTTTGTGTGTGGAGCCCTGCCGGGCTTAACACTGCAGGGAGAGCGTGGGTTACACATATTCTCTAATTATCTTTAACAATAATTTATCTATTCTAATTTCCAGTGTCTCACATACAATACTTTAGGAAGTACCACAACAAAGGAAATGTACACAACTCCAGGACGAAAAAGGTCACTGGTTTAAAACACTCCCCCCTTCCCCCGATAACAGTGAATGGAGGCTGCACTTCAGATGAAGCTAAAACAAACCATCAGTGATGTTGCAGATGTAATAACTGAGGATTCAGAATTAGAGAAAATAAATTTTCGCCATTATATGAGGAGAAGAGTTTGTGTCCCAATGACATCATCATTTCAGATGGGATAAAACCCCCCTTTTTCCTCATTGAAGTGAATGGAAGTGTCTTTTAAATTGGAGAATTCCGTGTAATGGCAACAGCCCTACTGCACATGAAACGCCTTCATTTCGACACATGAAATGCAGGTCGCGGCAATTACCGCATGGGCCTCGGATTGTGACCCTGAAATAGAACCTGGGAGCCCCAGAGACGGCCCGGCTTGTGCGTTATAACGAGTCCTTGATACCCTCCACGCCAGCCGCTTTTCAGCAGCAACCAAATCAAAACACAGCTGCCGCGAACCAATTAAACAGGACCGAAGCGCAGCCGGAGAGGATTAGAGAATGAGGGAGAGCAGAGAGAGGGCGGTATCTGGGAACGGCTATTTTATATTTTGTAGTATTTTAGTTAATTATTTTGCCTGCTCACCTGGCACCCCCCCCCCCCCCCCCCCCCACACACACACACACAGGTATGCATATTTAGTACTACATACATTTTAAAGATTTAGACAATTTATTATTATTTGTATTTTTATTTTTTTATTTTACTTAGGTGTATCTTTGTCCATCACTGCACATATTGTACAAAGCCCTATAGCAGGGGGTTCAAAGACCCTGTATTTCCATCACACTGTGCTGCTGATTTTCATTCCAGCTGTTATTGCAACCTCTCTATTGTTACAAGCTGCTAATCGTTCTTAATTGGACAATTTTAATGAACTCTGTGAAGAATAAATCCCACATCCCAGCACATTTAATGGGTTAATTAGTGCTTTCATTCCCTGTCATTTTCCTGTAGAAAGAGGCTGCATGTATAATTGATGAAGGTGAAATCAGTGGGGGGGACACTGCCGATCACTGAAACTAATGCGTGAGAATGAAAAGCTCTAAGGCCGAGCAAACAGAAATAAGCCTAACCTGCAATGTGCAAAATTAAGTTTAAGTGAATTACAGTTTATTTAAAATGCATGTTTTCAACAGTCTTATGTGATCAATGAGATAAGAGCAGACACAGTGGGGTTCCCAGGACCGAGTTTGGGAGGCAGGCATTGCCCTGGGGGGCGTCTGCAGGCCGGGTTGGGTGTGGGGTGTTTACCATGTGGCAATGTCGGTCGCATGCATCACTAAATATTTTTGACATCATTTTCTCCACGAAAAGAGCCTCTCCAAATGAGCGGAAAGTTTTTTCTCATACTGAGTGAAGCATCTTAAGTGTTTGAATTCTGCACACAACTTGAGACGCAATGAACTGCACTTCTTTTTAAAAGGAGCTGGACACACTGTGACTTTTAAACAGGCTTGCAAGGCTGTTGCGTAAGAACTCATTCAAGAAAAAAAAACGCCTTTCAGGTCAAGGTTGTAAGAATGATGCGTTTTAAATTTATTTGGACTGAGATTGCGTCCTTAAACCTGCCATGAGAGAGCCGTTCTCTGGTGTTCTGTGAGGTTGTTCAGCCCTCCCACTCGTGTACTTCCATTAGCTGTGTGGGGAGGGATCTGCAAGGCAGGTTAAATTTCACTTTTTAATATATATTTTTAATTTCAATATTACTGCCTTATGGGGTTGTTTGGTTAGCTCATCCTATTGACAGTGGCCAGTGTGAGTTATTTTTATTTTTTTTCTGGACTGATGAGTCCAGTCCATCGCAGCGCGTAATGTAGCCACCAGCTCCACTTGGCGCTTCTCGACTGTGCGTAGCATCGCCCCGGGACTGCGTCTCCCAGCCTGTTTGTCTGCGCCTCGCTGCACTCCAGCGCCCTCTCTGGTTGATTGGATACCTGCAGTCTGAGGGTCCTGCCTGCCTGAGGGCCTTTGCTTTGTGTTTCTGGGGAAGGAGAGCTAGTTTTACGCTATGACACGGCTTGTGTTCATCACCGGTGCGGGACAGGGATTTTACATGATTACATGATTCTCCACTCACTGCGTGCTTTGGCATTTTTGCTAAATGTTCAAGTTCCTATGTGTGACCTGTGAGATTGGTGTTGTGTCAAATGCTAAAATACCTGGGATCTGACCTGGGGAAATGTGTAGCGCTAAAGGCTAACGTATCTGCATTTTGCCCGCAGCTGCACACCGGCGGGATCATCATTCTGAAGGACACCAGTGAGGAAGAGGAGGAGCTGGTGGAGCCCGTCTCTGCCCATGGCCCCAAGATCGAGGAGGAAGAGCAGGAGCCTGAGGCCCCAGAACCCTTTGAGTACATCGACGAGTGACACCCCATCCACCACCCCCTCCCTCCCACCCCCAGGTATGCATGCTGTCTGCTCTGAACCAACACCCCCCCCCCCATTTAATCAAACAGCTGAGTCTGTGCAGTCACTGTGATGTCACCGTTTCTCAGGCCTGGCCAACCGCTGTTAAGGAACAGCCTGTTACGTCCCTATGCTGCCCCAACAGTGCGCCCTACTGATTCTTTCGTATGCTAACACGTTTCATTCGGCTCACCTGAGTCTAGATCAGGAAGTTGCACATACCTGTGCTGGGTTTCCTGGGAGCATATGTATTTGCGGCGTTCTCTAGCACGTGGCGTTCTCTTTTTTCCGTTTTGACTTCATGCACGTTGCCAGCTTTGCTGCCGTGTTGAAGCTCATTTTAAAATATTGACGTTACAGGTTGTATTACAGCCGGGTACTACATCTTGTCGTTTGACACAGTTGTTGCTGTGCTGTAGAGGTACTGTTTGATTTCCGCGTAGTTCCCTGTTTAAAAGCCAGTTTTACCTTTGTAGTGTGCCTTAACTTTATATATCTATGGCGGAGCCATTACTATGCCCTAGTCACCTTGTTAAGGAGAAATATGACCTTTTTACTGACACGCTTTTATTCTGGTACCGTTTCTTGCATTCGGAAATTAGATTAAAGGGGAAATTAACTCTGATTTATGGGACTCATTCTATAGTATCTACATTGGTCATTTGGGAGGAAGCTCTAGTTTTTGCAATGCCGCCTTTGTAATAGAAAGGAATAGCAGAGTAGATTAGCAAGCCTGTGGAAGTCTATTTTTTGCCTTTTCATACTTTTGTTTTCCGGGTGAGCTAAATAGCTGTCAAAACTATAGATCATGTGAGTTAGCTTCTGTATGAGCTTCTGGTTTTGTTTTACAGATGCTGCTGAGATATCATTTAATAAAATCTATTTTGGCTTTTACTTGACTGTGCATTTTTTCAGGCTTATTTGTGTTTAGGGCACATTTTCTTGTTCAAACTTTTTATACCCCTCGGTTATTGTAACGTAGGTGGGTTTCGGGTCGTAACACAGCCAATCATGTCACCCAATTCCACTGCTGCTAAAGCACAGCCAATCACATCTCCGCCTCATCCCTGATGGTAAGGATCAGCCAATCACATCACCTCCACTCCACTGCTGGTAAAGGACGGGCAATCACATCACCTCTTAACCCCCCACTGTTAAGGAACAGCCAATCACATCACCTCTTAACCCCCCACTGTTAAGGAACAGCCAATCACATCTCCTCCTCAGTAGCACCGTTCAGGACTGCCGTGTTGTTAGCGCTGCTCTCACACTCCCATTAAAACAGTCCAGCCCTTCTCTGTGTGATCCCTGTGGGGTCTGTAGCGAGAGAACTGGCCAGTTTAACTTCACATCTGACGCATTAATTAGATGTACATTTACTGGGGAAGCTACTTGAACTTGGATGCATAATTGCAATAATGCCAAAATTTTAGATTTATTCATAATGTTATAAATAAACGGATTTAGAAACCCAAAGATCGGGACCCTCGTTCTGACTCGCCCGCCCACCACGCTCAAAGCTGCCGGCTGCTAATCAAGGAATGTCCTGCATCAAGCACATTCTCTCCTCGTACCAAGCTTCTAGCATTAAGCTGTGTTTACTTAAGGTGGTCATTTCTTTTTATAGTGCATATTAATGGTATGTGATGGCCAAGAAACACTGCGCAGTCCATTAGATGTCTCACACAGTGCTGCATTAACGTTTGGCCGCAGAGAAGCGTCATTTTTGTCCTTAGATGGCACTGCGATAGCGGATCGTCCGCGTGCCGCCTCACGTTCCCTGCGTTCGAAGCATCGCCGGGCGGGGAATGTAAACGCCGCGACGGGCGCTAAAAACGTTCTTCGGCCAGGGCTGATGAAGGGGGGCTGTACGAGCTCAAGCTAGGCCGGCCAGCAGCATGGTTCAGTGTTGGGCACAAACATGATCTGTGCCATTTTCTGCGTTTGATGTTAAGACTACTGAAGTTTTGAGGTTTTGTTACTTCCACGTGTTACTGAATGAGCCCAGTGCAACTGTCAAAGTGCCTCTCTATATGGCTTTGAGTAAGAAAACCCTCTGTAGAGCTTCTCCTTAAGCAAAATAATCCTTTTGTGTGAGTGTGTGTAGTGGATGGACACACAGTGAGCTGCACCTCTGTTCATTTTAAATGCATTTAAATGTGTTCCTCTCCTTTGCTCACCGATGCATCCTCTCTGCTTTCCTCATTATGTGCCTGTGTTTACTCCAGTGGTGACCCTGTCAATCAATATATTTTAGAAGAATGGATCTGTTCAAAGGCTCGTCTCTTTTGTTTTCTTCCCACAGGCAGACATTAGGAGCCTCTACAGAGGACCCCGGAGACTTAGCATGCACCTCTTCCTCCTTATTTTACACGTTCCCTCCTGAGCTTGGCTGCTGCACCAAGCAAGGAATGTTTTACACTCTTGTTAAATGGTATCTTTTTTTTTTTTTTTGTCCGTAAAATAAAAAAGTTATATATGTATTGGAGATCTTTTGGTCTGCATATTTGTTCTAGTTGATTGTGTGTGATGTTTGTCTTGTGTGCATGTGTGCGCGCACGCATATATTGCGTGTATTTCCCAGTCCCATAATTCAATAGTGTGTTATGTACGCCGTGCAGTGTTTATATTACTTGCACAAATCTGTCCTCCGGCCACAATGCTCCACTACCCAGCCTATATTCTACCACCGTTCATTTCATCCACAGTATTTTCATTATGACATCACACACCACAGCACATCATTTCCATTTTGATGTCGCATAGCATACCACATAAGCTTTTCCATCTGGAACTCTGGGTCAGGGATCTCAAACTCTACAGGTTTTTGTGGTTTCCTTTCAACAGCCAGTTTAATCATTGGAAACAAGGTGGACAAGCCAATCAGTAACTTAAGCTGTTAAGTTGAGAAATGGCAAAAACCACCAAATACTGTGGACCTGCAGGACTGGAGTTTGAGATTCCTGAGCGACAGGATCAGTATACCACCAGCCTAAACACAGAGCCAGGATCCTCAAGTCACATTCCCATTTCAAGGTCACGGTTTGGATGAATCGTATTCTGGGAACTGTCTCGGGCCTTTGAGTCTGTACTGCAGGACTGGGCAGTTCTTGGAAGACTCGTGTGTTTGCAGGTTTCTGACTCTGTCTGGTAGTTCATAAAAATATTCTTTCACCACCAAAAATTTGTATTCTGTCATAGCAACAAGATAAAGCCAACAATAGCCCAAAGGTATGCCAATACAGCGGTGAAAAACACTACTCAATCGTGAAGTAAGCAAGTGAAATTACTGTGTAATTATACCTTGTCATTTGACTATCTGCTAGTAAATATTGATTAGATGTACAATCTACCATTTTTTTACCATGGTTTTACACATTGAGATGTTCTTTTCAAGATTCAGGGGTCATGCATTGTCTTGGACAATCCGTTTGAGAAATGCACACCGTTTTATAACGCAAGTACACCATCTGAAAAAAACCCTGCCAGCTGTTCAAGCATTTACGCATTCCAGTTCATTCTGGTTTGATTGACAACTCTTTTATCCAATAGAGGACAGTATAAGCTTCACAACAGTGTTTTACATGACTCATTTGATGCTTTGAACAGTAAAAGACGACCAAGCGTAATAGAAAGTTTAGTTGTGTCGCTATAGCTTTACGCAGTGAATAGTATCGTTTCGACTGGAGAATGTGCTTACGAACATGCCAGAGATTTCCTCCTTGGTTGTGCCATATGTTTGATATGAGTGCTAATCTGAGTGAATCTCACATGCTGTGTGTAAGCGTTCATAGGTGGCTGTCATGTTTTATGTTTTATGCACTGATATGCCGTGAAGCTAGAGCATTTGCCAGCATTTTCCTGATGGTGGAATATTATTTTATTGTTATTATTATTCAAATTTACTGTGCACTATGTGCTAGATGAATGTCAAATATTCCTTGATTATACATAGCAAAATTTCTGAAACACTACAGAGAAATGTCATCCCTGGGCATGCAGCAATAGGTTACATACTGTAGTGTACAGAAAAAAGTGATGTTTTATTGAAGTACAAGAGTGAATGATTAGGCTACAGGTGTGATATCAACGTTTTAATCTTAAACCATCATAAAGGGCAAATTTATATGCTTTATAATGGACAAAGTCTTTTATTCATTCTATGACAGGTTGGATATGTTTTTTGACATATATATATATACACTACTCACAAAAAGTTAGGGATATTTGGCTTTCGGGTGAAATTTATGGAAAATGTAAGTTCACGCTACAGTGATATTATACGTATCATGAAAGTAGGGCATTTAAGTAGAAGCATGCAATGGTGATTTCCTCATCTCAAACAATTTATTGAAACAAAAGCCAACAACAGTGGTGGGTATACCACAACAAAAATGTCAATGTCTCAATAACTTGTCATGTGCCCTTGAGCATCAATTACAGCTTGACAACGACGTCTCATGCTGTTCACAAGTCGACTTATTGTCTGCTGAGGCATGGCATCCCACTCTTCTTGAAGGGCGGCCCTCAGGTCATTGAGGTTCTGGGGTACAGAGTTACGAGCCTCTACACGGTGAGTCAGCTGATCCCATAGGTTTTCTATGGGATTCAGGTCTGGAGAAAGTGCAGGCCACTCCATTTGAGGTACCCCAGTCTCCAGCAGCCTTTCCCTAATGATGCGACCTCGATGAGCTGGAGCATTGTCGTCCATGAAGATGAAATTAGGCCTGTGTTGTTCATGCAGGGGCACAATGACTGGATTAATGATGTTATTCAGGTAGTATGGGCTTGTCACTGTACCATTCACAAAGTGTAGGGCAGTTCTGTATTGACTAGACACACCTGCCCACACTAACACCGCCACCACCAAAGGGTCGTCTGGTGACAACAGTGGCTGATGCATAGCGCTCTCCTTGACGTCTCCAACATCGTTGGCGGCCATCATTTCTGCTCAACGTGAATCGACTTTCATCAGAGAACAGCACTGAGGCCCACTGGTCCCTCGTCCAGCGTAAATGCTCCCTGGCCCATGTAAGACGATGACGCCTGTGCCTGGTGGTGTGGTCAGGTACCCTTGCAGGTCGTCTAGCACGCAGACCACGCTGATGTAAACGGTTTCGAATGGTCTGACGTGACACTTGGGTGCCTCTCACCTCCCTTAAATGTGCCTGGAGTTGAGTGGCATTCATCATCCGGTTCCGCAGGGCACTGTTCACAATGAAGCGGTCATCAGTGTGGGATGTGGCCAAAGGACGTCCACTTCTATGCCTTTCTGTGACTCTTCCAGTCTCTCTGTATCTCTGTTGCAACCTGCTGATGACACTCTGTGACACTCTAAGCTCAGTGGCCACTTCCCTCTGAGAACATCCTGTTTGAAGCCTCGCAATGGCGAGGTACTGTTGATCAATTGTTAGGTGTCGTCTTGGTCTCAGGATGTCAAAATGTGAACAGCATGATGAAGAGGACTGTTTAAATACCAATTCTAATTGAACCAGGAAATTTATTGGTCGATTCATGGATCAAACACCTGTTGTGAATTTTGCCGTTCAGCTCCTTGTTAGAGAACAGCAAGTTGTGCAAAAAGTACTGAAACATTGAATAGTTGGACATGTGCATTCAAAAGTTTAGAGAAGGTCAAATTAATTTCACCTGTAAAGGTTATAGTGCATTTTAGGTTCATCCTGAAATTTCACCCGAAAGCCGAATATCCCTAACTTTTTGTGAGTAGTGTATATATCTGTCAGGTCCATAAGTATTTGGACAGTGACACAATTTTTGTTGTTTTGGCTCTGAATTCCAGCACATTGGATTTTAAATGGAACAGTGACTATGAGGTTAAAGTGCAGACTTTCAGCTTTAATTTGAGGGTTTTTAGTCCATATCGGGTGAACCGTGTAGCAATTGTAGCCATTTTTATACATAGTCCCCCCCCCCCCCCATCTTAGGGGACCAAAAGTAATTGGGCAAATTAACATGAACTTTAATAAAGTTATCTTATTTAATATTTGGTTGCATGTCATGACTTCCCAATGTCTGACTCAACATCAAAAGATTCTTGATATCTTATTTTCACTCTTACAAGCGATACTATAATCTCTGTATTTGAATGGATCTCTATGGGAATTGGGCGGTGGGACTAGATTAAACTGTAAATTACACGGGAATAGTATGGAACACATGGTTGGCTAAATGGCTGTAAGTCATCAAGGGTCTGAGGTATCAGACTAGCCTCAAACCATCATTGTGCTGCCAGATATGCAGTAGATATGGATAGATCACTTTAAGTATAGTTTCTCCTGACTTATTCCTGAATCACTCCAGATCATCCAGAGTCCTAGGTCCTCTCTTGTGCACTCTCCTCTTCAGCTCAGCCCACAGGTTTTCAATGGGGTTTAGGTAGGGGACTGAGATGGCTATGGCAGAAGCTTGATTTTGTGTTCAGTTAACCATTTTTGTGTTGATTTGGACGTATGTTTTGGATCATTGTCCTACTGGAAGATCCAATGACGAGTTTTAGTTTCCTGGCAGAGGCAGCCAGATTGACATTTAGAATTTCCTGGTATTTCATGGAGTTCATTATGCCATGTACCCTAACAAGGTTCCCAGGGCCTTAAGAGGAAAAACAGCCCCACAACATCACAGAACCTCCACCATACTTAACAGTGGGGATCAGGTTATTTTCAGTATAGCCATCCTTCTTTTTATGCCAAACCCACCTTGAGTGTTGGTTGCTGAAAAGCTCAATTTTTGTTTCATCTGACCATACAACATGGTTCCAGTAGCAATTTTTTTATAGCCATTCCCTGACTTATGAAGCTCAACACACTTTTCCCTCATTTGATTTGTGTGTTCTCTTATCTTTCCCATGTTGATGTATGAATAAGGGAATATGGCCTCTTTGTCACCTCATATTTATACCCCAGTGAAACAGGAAGTCGTGGATTACTGCTTGAAAGCTCCTAAACACTGATCAACTTAAAATATAAATGGGAAAAAATGCTTCAGTTACACATTTTGTTCAGAAGAATTTCTAGGGGTGCCAATAATTGTGGCTTTTTGTTTTTTGTTAAAAATAATTATTTCTTGATGAGGGTTTTTTTTTTTCTCAATACATTTACTTCAATTAAAGGTTGGATTTTTCTAATTTTTTCAGTGTGAGATTAAGCTAATTCACCAAAAGGTTAATTTTTTATAACCCTTTTTACCCATCTTTACCAGGGGTGCCAATAATTGTGGAGGGCACTGTATATAATTACACACTGATGAAAAGATAGTAATGCCCTCTTGAAAATTATGCAAAGGTGAGTTGATTTGTAGTGTAATATATGATTATTTTATGATTTTTCCATTTTGGTTAGATTTGGAGACACTAAGGGACAACACGGTACACTGCTTACATTTTGCATCATAGATCTTTAGTAATTCTGCATATCACCCTCAGATTTTGCACACTTGTGGACAAGGAGTGTATGATCCAGGAAATGTGTAGGTTTATTTTCACAATTTATTTGTCAAAATAATCTAAATTCTTAGTATTGCAAATGGTACAACTGTTTTGCTTCATTTAAGCCATTTCCAAAGTTTCTGTGATGCTCACACCTGGAGTCTTAGAACAGTACTTAATAGGTGAGAATTGACCAAATTTGGCATCTGTGTGACAGTGGTGCCAGAGATAAAGTATTTAAGATTTTTATAAACTAAGAGTAACACAGAGAGCCTGGCAGAGAACATGGAGGCTTGCAGTAATACCAAACGGTGTTGAGATTCATATCAGAATGTAAATTCAATGAAGAGAATCTGATTTCCGTGCCATGATGGAAGATGCCTTGAGTACTTCCTTGAGAGAATTATGCACCATCCTTCCTGAGCACCATCCTTCCTGAGCACCATCCTTCCTGAGCTCCATCCTTCCTGAGCGCCATCCTTCCTGAGCACCATCCTTCCTGAGCTCCATCCTTCCTGAGCACCATCCTTCCTGAGCTCAGTCTACCTCAAATTTCATTGCCAAATTTTCTTTTTCACTTGCCTGGTAATGATTTGAAATGCTTAAAAAAATTATAATTAATAATAATACATTTTTAAAAATCCTGTCAACTCAAATTCAGTTTTGCTCTTTTCTTTTTTGCTATAATACATCTGAACAGATGTTCTTGTCCTAATAATTGCTCTTCAAGCTCGTAATGGTTAATTGTAAGACTGGTCCAACATAATGTGCAACAAATCACCTTTTAAGCCATCAAAATTAATAAAATAACATTCTGAGGGAACAAATGTTCGTCTGCATTTCCACACTGATTGGTACTGTTCCTCTGTTTTTTCTGGTAATTAAGGATAAGGGAATTGCTTTTTTAAACAGCCTCTCCCAGGGTTAACACTTCAGCAGCAGCAGTTCAGTAAGAGGTGATGTGAGTTCACACATTGGGCCTTGTTCCCCGGTGGCAGGAAGGGAGGAATTGTGGGACACGGCTTGGTTCTGCTGTATAAGATCCGCACTCAGATCCTCAGCTAACCCATGTTGCAGTGACTGGTTGCAGGTGTACACATGTCACGGCTCAAGGCTTGTCTGGAGTCTCCCAAATGCGTTCTTCTCTTGCATGCAACTACGCAACTAAGTTATTTGCGATCTTAGTATTCCACTGTACACTAATGTATCCTCTGCCTTGTTCTAAAATTATTCTTTATACATGGTTGCATTATGTTTACAGAGCTTTAAAAATTATTCTATATAAATAGTCCTTTTGTACAGCTGAATATTTACCAAAGCAATTTAGGTTAAGTAGCTTGCTCAAGGGTACAATGTCAATTATCCTCTTTGGAATCAAGCCTGCAACCTCTTGAGTTGCAAGCCCACTATTGTACTTTGCTACCACTAGCACACGGTACAATTTATTGTACACCTTTATTGCAAGAACCTCAGCCTTTGCGGATGTGACATGTTAAAGGGAAGGTCAGGTTTGGTTTAGTCCGTCCTCGCTGAGGTAACATCAGCTGTGGGTTTTAAACCTTTCCAGCTGCTCCACAAGAGAAGTGGTACGATTAGCCCAGTAGGCTAAAGACCGGGGGCCACGTTCTGTAGCATATGTTCAAGCGCTAAATCGGGTCTGTGAGCTACGCTACACTAGCACAGTTGGATCCAGACGTCACGTCATGTCGGCACGGGAGGGCAGAGAAGGCCGACGATGGCTGATCTCCCGATGAAGCCCTGCCTTTCATGACGCTGTCATCATTCTGACAGGCAGACGAGCCCAAGGTCGCCATTTTCCGCCGGTTTGTTTTAACGAAGAGAGACTTAGCGCCAGAGCAGCGGATCAAAGCAGGAAGTCCATTACCGCGAGTGCACAGTGCACACGGACACCACTCAAACCCAGCTGGCTTCAGATGAGCATGGGAAGAGACGTATGATTTTTACAGCCCTCAGGCGTTCAGACAGCTTTATGTTCTCTTCTTTGAGTTCATCATTGACCACGCTTGGCCTGGGTCATAATGATGTGTTCCAGTAATAACTGTAACTGTTTATAGAGGAGGTAACCTCACACAGTGAGGGCTAAGGCAGGTGGCCAAGAGGGGGCCGTTCCATTGCGGATCAGACTAGCATTAGGTAAACCAACGCCAACTACTGCATTAATGAACAAAAAAAACTGGTTTGATCCAAATCAAACTCTTTAGCCTGGGTTCACATTCCTGCACCATTAAGATCCCCCCTCCCCATTCCCCATTATACATTCCATTAAGATCCCCTCCATTCTCCATTATACATTCCTGGCCGTACGCTACAATCTGCATTTATAGTTTGAAACTTTTTACTAAATTTTATTTATTTTTTTAAATAGTTTTTGCTAAATTTAAAATCTTGTGTTCATGCATGTTTATTATCTGTAGAACATTGCACACGGTATAAATGGCAACCAACCAATGGAAATTAAAAGGTAATCGCTCTGAATAGTGTGATGCATTTTGAGCTCTGTAAGACTCTAAACTTATAAAATTACATAATTCTAAAAGACATGTAATGGCCATTTTAATGTCTGAGGTCTGAATACTCCATGAAGTAGGCCAAACAGACCTTTCAGTAAAAACATTACTGACTTTTTTCAAATTTCACAAGCAAATAAAGGGGGAAAAAAAGGTATTTAAGTGTGATGTTTAAAAAAAACATTTTGATCATGTGGTAGTCTTCATCTGGTTTTTTCAGTGTTAGATTTTTTTTAGATTTGGAGATTTGGCACATGGAGCGGGTGGCCAGAGACAGGACTAGCAGGCGATACTCTCCTCCTGCACAGCCAGGGATGGGCAGCGTTTCAAATAAAGAATTTGTAAAACATACTTGCATGCGTGTCTTTCATATGTATTGCGGTTGCTCACCTCGTTTTTACATGCTTTATACTGTACCTCTGGGCCACCCGTGAAGCAGCCATCGTTTTGATCATAGATTATGCATACAATTATTTGGAAGGTATTTTGTAACGAGATGCATATTTTCTTTCCCCCATTTGCGAGTATAGCAAGGAATGGAAAGGCTCGGTGGTTGGCAGTGTTCTGGGACGTGTGAAATATAAATACTCCGAATAATCGAGCACACTTTAAATATTGTTCATAATTATTTCTTCAATTCGGCCTCCATGCGGGCAGGTGATGCCCTGCGCTGATGGATACCATCGGTGGAAAATAGAAAGCATTGAACAGAGCCCAGTCCAGCAGTTCTGCAACAGTAAACTCCTGGCTGGTGTCTGCAGGTCGCATGGCTCAAACAAGAGTTGAACCTTCACATCTTCCAGTTACACATACTTGCATAATTACATAGCCATTCCACTCAGTAACCTTCTCATGTTAAACTGCTACAGCTAAGCAGTCATTCCACTCTGTAAGAAGGCTCTGACTCATTTGTGGTCATTAAAACCCCTTAATGGCTATATCCACCTAATCATCCCCTACACCAACAAAGAAGAAAGCGGAGGTATAAGCACATAAGTGTTGCTCTTAGCATTTACAGTTCAGTTAATGTTGTACATATCCTCCTAAGACCCAGAATTTTTGTCCCCTGTAGGGAACATAAGTCTCTGGTCTTAATCTCAAGAACCATTGTGCTATGCTGAAACCGACACTACAAGGAACATTCAATAAAAATACAATAATAATATTTTAGAAACTGTTTTCATTGCAACATGTTTTAGTCATCCAAGACACTTATTATGTAAAAAAAAATAAAAAATACTAAACTTTCTGCCGGGTCTCTGGAAGATATAATGACACTGTCTCAAATGAGACTAACTCAGGCTCATTTTGCTTTGATGCATTGATGGTAACCACAACCATGACAGCCCGTCTGCACAGATGCTTTCTGGTGCTCTCTCGTCACCTCCACAACTTCTCTCACAATGGAAACTTGGCATGCACCATCCCAATACTCGAAAAATGCACACTCCTTTCCTCCACGACCAGCTCCTCTCCTCCGTGCCCCGGAAACGGATCTTTGAGTTTTAATCTAATATTGCTGATTACATATTAATGGTTACATATTAAAGAATGTCTCGATGCAAACCGCGATGTCAGGTACATTGTATACTGTACATGCAAATACTTGTACTCAAAACATTCAGGCAGTTTTGCATACTTTCCGGTAGGAGAGCAGTGGTAGCGGGGGGAGGTGGGGAGTAAAGAATATTGGGACGCACCCTTGTAGACAGTAGGAATACGAGACACCTGCCCTCGTCTAGCACAGTGACTACTGCTGACCCGGAGGTGTCACTGCGCCCGACACTGCCCTTTCTTAATCTGTTTCCATGCCGACACTCTCCCACTGTGTGGTCCGACTGACTCTTTAGCTCTGTGTTGGAGATCCAGGCGAGTAAAGGAACGGCATGACCGTGAGTTCACAAATAAAACAAGTTCCAGGGGCGGGCCGGACCGCAAGGGAAAGGCCTGGATCAGGATGTGCTTTTTTGGAAGCGAGGAGGTCACTGAGCTTCTCGGACTCGTCTCAGAAAGGACATAGAGACACGGGACCATAAAAGGGAAAATGACCAGGGTCTGCAGGGGGGGGGGGCTATTTCCAGATAGCATTAGGGCTTGACCCCAGAGAGCCGTCAGGATGTCCCGAGAACGGTGAGCATGTGCGGGCGAGGTTGGGGGTGTGAGAAGAGAGCAAACATTCCTCTGCCGTTTTCTCCCGTGTCGTCACAGTCTACTTAAACCAGAGTGTAACCGTCGATGACAGGCCAGAGCGGAGCACGCCACGGTTTCCCTCTCGGTGAAATCACCATCGGTGCTCGTGCGCCAAGGAGCTCCGATCCGGCCGCAGATCCAGAGGAGACGGGCGGAATGTGTCTGGGTGGAGGCCCATTGATTGTTTTCGCTCATGGGGCATTGAGTGACGAGTACCGCAGTTCACTGGACTTGGGTTAAGGCAGGGGATAACGTCTCTCTTCGACGGCGCTCCGGATTTAAGGCTGTGGATATTGGCTGGTGTCAAAGGCGCTTCGTAAGTCTGATAAATCCGAGCATAGAACACACACCGAAACGGGGCCGCCTATCCCTGTTAGGATGATACGGGCCAGAAAACAATACAGAAAAACATTCCCCATACGCTGTGAAAAGGTTGCTGTAATGTTGTGAGAATGTTGCACCTGCATTGTGTGTGATTGCAGCAGTCACATGCAGGGCAGTCCAGTTTTACCTATCCTTCTATGATGGATGTCATATCAGGGGTTTGACCATTTCCTTGAACCAAACTGTTCAATACAAGCCATCAGTCCACTATTAGTTACCCTCACAGCAAACTGAAAAAGAGCCTATAATTTCACTAAAATTCTTGCTAGTGTCAACTGCACATAATTTTTTGGTGAAATAAAGCACTAATAAAATTATATAAAGAGATTTATATTCAAGTTCAGGGAAAGGAATCTTCACATTCTATTTAAATTAATTTGATCTTCAGATCTTCAAAAAAGATTTGGTGTCTTGATTTCTTGTTGCATTAATTAAGAGTGAATCATCCATGTACAGGTGATGTTAAACATCATATACAGTAGCATATAGCAACCTGAATTGGGTGGACTACTCCAAAGTGTGTAACTTTTTGATTATCTACATTGTTTTTGTGTGCAATTGTAACTCACTGATGCCAGGTAAAAGGAAACTATGGGACAGAGGTATCATGTATGGCACAAACCGTTTGGCTGAAATGGCTTGTCCCGGACTAATAAGGGACTGTTGGCCAATTCCGCAGTAACGGAACTACAATTCACAGAAATTTTGGCCTTAATTTTACTTGCTGTGGATAAGTCTTAAAGCCTAACTTATTATAAAAAGCTTTATAACTTCAGATGATACCCCTGCTATCATATCAAAATAAAAAATTGGAAACTTCCTGCATGTGGAAGGGTCCAAGACCGAAAGAGCGTTGGTAACCGAATTACGGCAGAAAATTGGGTGTTATTTATTTATTTTTCCTTCCACATGCAGGAAGTTTCCCATTTTTAATTTTGATATGATAGCAGGGGTATCATCTGAAGTTATAAAACTTTTTGTAATCAGTTAGGCTTTAAGACTTATCCACAGCAAGTAAAATTAAGGCTAAAATTGAAATTCCGTTACCGCGGAATTGCCCTGTTGCCAAACCTGCTTTCAGGCCTTTCTCTCAGATTGGCAAAACCTCAGCCGTTTCCAAGATGAACTGATCAATTTCTGGTTGATCACTCACGTCTTTGGATTGCAGCATTTATAGATTTTTTTCTTTTTTCTTTCACTTCTGTGAGATGTGGAGATGGGTTTGAAGATCAGTTTGGAAGAAAGGGTGGGTTTTGTAGTTGGGACAGTGTAGCAGTCTTGGTTTTGGGGGTTGAAGCGGGGAGTTCATGCCCGGGATGGTTTGCCAGTCCCGGGGAGTTCAGGTGTGAACAGAACAGAACACATTGTTCATCTTTGATGAGGCAACTGTTGTTTTAGTCTCCGAGGACGAGAAAGCTCATTTCTGGGTAAGTGTGTGCACGAGGCAACTTTTACATCCATATTGGGTGAACCGTATATCAATTGTAGCCCTTTTTATACACAGACCCCCCCCCCCCCCCATTTTAGGGGATGAAAAGTAATTGGACAAATTAACAAACTTAAATAAAGTCATCATATTTAATATTTGGTTGCATATCCATTGCATGCCACCTGAAATATGCCTTTCACAAGCTACAGTATTACAATAGACTTAATAATATAGGAATGAGCCCGAGGTGCATACAGCCTTGTAGAAAATGAATACTTGGTTGGAACTAAGACCAGCATACACCAATATACACTCCAGCCCTGTAATCACTGATTGGTCAGTGTGTAGTAAAAATGTTGGATACTTCTAGTTTGGCAATAGATAACTTTGCAGTGTAAACACAAACCATATCAGCATAAAACATATTACCAGACACACTTCGATTGAAAATAGCTTGACAGCTTGTGGTAGCACAGAGACACAGTCCCTTCTACATATTGTCCTGTTATACCTTAATATTTGAATGCAGCGAAATATTTTTAGGAAAATTTTATTTTGGTCCATATGCATGTTAATGGAAAGTGCACTTCTCTCTCTCCCTCTCTCTCTCCCTCCATCCTTCCTGCAGAGTCCACTTCAGCTCACAGCTGCAGGCCAGACGGGGCGGCTGTGTTTGTCTGGGCCACTGTGTCCTGCCCCAAACCCTGCTGCTGGCTCCCCACCGGAGGGTGAAAGCTAAATCATGGAGGGGGGGCTGGGGTTCCTCTCCTGGGCAGGGAGATGTGTTCCCCTTCTGGGAACTACAGGCTGGAGAAATAAACGGTCAGGGCCCACAAGCTTGGGGGGGATGACACTGTGGTGTGTGAGGGTTTTTTCTCTCCGGTTAGTCATGGGGTGGTGGAAATCTGGGTGTGGGGGGAGTGAGGGGGGTATGGTGGGGTAGGAGGGAGTTGAGGGGGGGGGGGGGGGGGGGTGACACTGGTATGTGAGGGGTTTTTCCTCTCTGGTCAGTCATGGGGTGGTGGAGATCTGGGTGTGGGGGGAGTTGGGGTGGGAGAACACCAACGGAAGAAAAGCTAAGCCATTCCTTTCAACTTCTCCCCTCCCACCCGTTCAAAGTGGCCAATCTCTGGAGGCTCATTATCATCTTTATTTATGGGGGGGGGGGGGGGGCTAGGTAGGGCTATGGCTAATATCACCGCTAACCTGCAGGTGCGGTTGTTCCCGACAATAGGTGGGGAGCGCAGGGTGTTTCAGGCTTACCCATTCACTGTATGAAGTGAAATCTAGTTTAATTACCCGTTTATATAACACTTTGTATCACACATAATTCTGGTCAGAAAACTGAAAATGAGAGAAAAGATAATTTGAGTCTGGAAAATCATCACTCATACAGGCCTTGGATTTTTGGAACCAGGTTAATTAGAAAAATAAAAAAAAAACACCAAAACTGTTTTCCATACATATGCATGAACAATGCTTCATTTTCTCATATTATGCAGAATATGGACCAAAATATCTAACCAAGTAAATATAAAGCAGAGGTAAAAATACACCAAGACCCACAAAGAACATTGCATGTGTGAATTTTTCATCTTTGCGCTTCTTAAGACTGCAGCGCTTTCCTTAATGGAACCCTAAGACTGCAGTGAAATGGAGCCATTCCTGTTTTACTTGTGTCTATAAAATGATTTTTAAAGACACAAGTAAAACAGGACACACTGTGCACACCCCATGGTGGTCATGGTAAACTATTATTATAACTATCATTATGACCAGAGGTGTATAATCTAGGGGTCAGAAAGTAAAAGTCCTGCCATGTGTTTCTTCCACCCATTGACTCAGCCAGCGGATTTCACTAATTAGTTCCACCTCCTGGCTGAAGAATTAGCAAATCTAGGTGACTGGAACAAAATACTGGGGAAGACTTTTACTTTCTGAACCTGGATTATACACCTCGGACTATGACTATCTGTTAAATTTGGCAACCCCATTGTAGGTCACCAGTTGCCACAGGTGTGAGTGAATATGAATGACTGGGATGGCATTTAGCGATGATGAATTTACAACACCACGTCGGATATGAACGGTGGAAGACGATTAATCCATTTTTGCCTAATAAACTCGTAGATTTCCGAAGTCTCCGCCTTTTTTTGTGGTTTTCCCTGTCTGCTGCTTGTTTGGATTAAGGGGTGATTCACATTTCTGGGAATTATGGAAACACAAAAAGAACAGTAAACATTCCCTTCTAACAAAAAAAAAGTAAGTTTCAACCAGTCGGGCAGAAAAATACCATAAGTGATTATTAACAAAAATGGGTCAGTTGTTAACCCCTTAAGGCAGTCATGATACAGGAATTTATAAATGACTAATGTTATTGCCTGACTTTCTTAGCAGAAACCTCTTCCATGAACACTTCCACAGCTCAAATTTCACACAATGACCAATTACAAATTTTGTAATTACAAATTCAAATATGGTTAAATTACATAAATTAGATTATAGAAAAAAAGGAAAGATCAGTATTCAAAGTAGACTATATCCAGTATTGCTTTCTCGCTGTGCTAAAAAATTGGTCTGCATGTAAACTCTGAAGGCTCATTTTTGCACAGAATATACCAGTATGTGAGAGCATGGAGGACTGAAATCTATAAGAATACATTTCATGTTAACGTAAAACCTGAAAATGAGGGGCTCACTAAATCTTGATTCACTTTATGCAGTCGTGTTGCATAATGGTTAGGGAACTGCCTTGTAACAGCAAGGTAACAGTGCAGCTTCCATTCTCAGCTAGGGCACTGGCCATTGTACCCTTGAGCAAAGTACTTAACATGAATTGCTTCAGTAAATATCCAGCTGAATAAATGGACTCTATGTAAAGAATGTGAGCTGTCTAGGTCACTCTGTATAAGAGTCGGTCAAATGCATAAAACCTTAATAGAATTTGGAAACACCGATTTGGCTAGTTCGTGCGTAACGAAAAGTAGTCATTCTTTTATCTTCCACATCCTAATGGAAATACAGCTATGGGGGAAAATAGGGGGTAGGAAATGAAATGTAAAATAAAGACCATTGTGTTGCAGATACTGTGTTTGCCTGTCTTAAGGTCTCCCTCAGTACGTCAGGCACTTCAGAGAAAAGCTGCCAGCATCTGTTGAGGGAGAGCGAGCGCTCCCGCCAGGGCCCGTCTCGCGCCGCGAGCGCAGACGTTGCGCTGGACAAATGGCTTTAATGGGGCTTAACCTCCTCTAAGGTTTGTGCAAATTTCTCTTTATACGACGGGGAAAGTCGGCGGCCCTTCGTCTCTCAGTGGGGAGCTGACCGCAAGCTTCCACAGCTGCCGACAAGGACCTTACAAAGTACCTGGCGCTCCGCGATCGTTCTCCAAGAACAGCCAGCGCTCCGCTCCCACTCAAATCCTCATCCCGGGCCCCGGGGGGCATATTTAGCCTCAAGAGATGCCACACTACCAGCTTTTATTATGAGCTTTCGAAAGACCGCGGAAAAAAATGTTACAAGCCATAACAAAACAACGAGATGCTCTGCTTGTCAGTGCTCAAATTCTAATTCCATTTTTTTTCTTCTGGCTTGTAAATCTTGATTAGCAATGCAAACACATGGCGTTGGGTAGCTTGGCAACTTACCGAAAGATAAATTACTGCACCCCCCCAAGACACTATGTAGGAAATGAACGACAGGAGGTGAAACATAATTAAATGGGAATGACTTACAAGTAGGCATTGTCGCTGCCTGCCTACCAGGGCGAGCCATTCATCTAACACAGCCTTATCACAGCTGAAAGGCTCTTAATAGTGAACCCGTTAGTAAAAGAGACTGCAATTTTGAACCAATATGCTAAATTACAGACTGAACTGAGCCCGTTTGTCTGGGAAACCAACACAACAAAATGTGATGGAAACTGTTTGCGTATGAAATTAACGTATACGATTTAAAATAGCAATTGTTTATAGCCTAATGTAGCCTGCATAGGCTACAATAAAAATGAATAAGTGAACGCTCATTAATAAAATCTATCGAATACTTTAATCATGACAACAGGAATGTTTTTGTAAAAAAATATTCTTCAGATAAAAATTGTAGGCGGCAATATACCATAACTGTAGTCATTTATCTAACAAATTACACATTACCGGAAATAAGATGTCGATTTAACAAGATAAACGCTTTTTTTGCAACTTAAAAATTCTACAGAATTCACTCCAAAAAGATTATTTTGAATGACTCCAGTACCACAATCATTTATTTGCAGAAGATTTTCTTAGGCATATATTCATACATTATGTACATTATATACACAATTTACATCTCAATCCAGGATAAGCTGTTCTGGACACATATTTCGACGTTTAATGAACCAGGAAACCATTCTCATTACAGTCCATATTACAGCACAAGAGAATAGTCCCAACTCGCATAGCTGTGTTTGACTTCATTTGAGCGAGTTCCGATCCACGTGCGTCTGGCATCCTTAGAGATTACCGCGACTACACCCTCTCTGGCCGTGCCGCACATCATCGAGGGCCCCTGCGCTAAGCTGGAGCAGGTGCACGTGCAGGTGCGTAATCACCAAGGACCGCCCGCCACGCGATTATGTGAATGCTGAGGATTCCTCTCCAGTGGAAGAGGAGGAGGGAGGGAGTGCTCATTAGTTGGGCACCAGGGATCTTCCAGCACATAGTCTCTTTGTCACTCAAGTGTGGGACAGGTGGAAAAAACGGCACCATACCCAAACCCCACGGGAGACCCCCACACTACTAGACTAGTCCCTGCGGGCGGTTTTAATTACAGAGCGATGCAGACCATTTGAGGACCACCTGTGGAAATAATGTCCAGACCACACTTTAAATTAAATACACTGGGGAGCATACTATAGGGAGCTCCATTATCCTTCAGGTTTTTAAAAATACTAAAACTAAAGGGAGCATACCGCTCTCTACTCTGTTACTGCAAAACAAACAAACAAACAAACAAACAAACAAACAAACAGAAAAGTTCCTTTCAATTTCCTTGAGCCAAGACATGACATTAATGATACACTTTCCAAAAACTTAAGGCTCGGATATTTTAAGATTCATCCTAATCAAAAATAAAGCTAATTCATTGCTGCTGCTGATGATTCACTTTAGAAACCCTTTACAGACACAACAAGTAAAAGCACAAACATCTCCTAAATCAGTCACAAATCTAAAATGGCCAAATGTTTATGACCTTCCTGGTTTGTTAAAATAATTACAAAGTGGCTCTAGGAAGCAAGTCACAGTAAACCTATTGCTGCTTGCTAAACTAATGCTCTCTGTACTTATGTTTCATTTGCATTAATTAATCCACAATTATAACGATTTTCTTAATCTTGTCTAACGGTTAACGGGCTATAAAACCTCCCCCGGCAGTGGACTTGAGTGTTCAGCAATGTCTGAACATTAGTTTGTTTGGTAGCAGTTTGAGTGTCAAAAACTACACTGGAGTGGATCACACACTGTAGCACTGAGCCATGCAAACAGGCAAAGGAATACCCAACACTGGTGTAAAGTGGGCTGCTGCCCAGGAGGGATTACACTGCCCAGGGGGATTACACTTTTCAGATAAAATACTCCAAGTCTGGTACCTTCTATTCTAGCATCTTAAAATGGCCAGAATTCCATATTCGTTCATATCAATGGGCAGATTGGGCACTTCACTGGATATTAAAGCATAAGTACAATATAGCTACAGTATATGTGTACATATAAATGCACATACACTGAGATGGCGACAGATATGAAGGCACACTCACATTTGAGTACTGTGATACTAGTATAGAAAATAAAATGAGCCGGTTGACCAGCATGTGGATCTGAGACCCTAATTTAACAACTCTGCACCTCTCAGGGATAGAGCAGTCTCTATGGAACACAAGCCTGTGGATGTTTAAACACACGGGTGATCAATTATGGACGTGTGTTACTCCTAGTCCTGCGTTCCAGGAAATGTGATCAAGACATAAATTCACGGGCCCAGTTAAGACGCCTATTGGCCATATCAATGTAAACTTTAGAAAGCTAACAGTTAACCAAAGAGCCCTTGATCTTTTTAGACTGTCAAATACACACCAGTTGTTAAAACACGTGTGGTGTTTGCAGGGACTCACAAGCCTGCAAATACATGGAGGTATAAACACTGGGATGTTAAACATTTTCAGTGCTTTCATTCTTGAGTTGACGTTTTAGTTTTTAAAATTTAATTTAATTTACATTTTTTCCCCCCTATCATGGAGAAATACATATTCTAAGAAGACTATTCATTTTGTTGGCCCTTAAAATCAAATCAATAATTTACTAAAACAAAAAAAGAAAAAGAAATGTATATATACACAATGAACAAAATAAAACTTTTGGAGAAGCTGAGGTGCTGAGGTGAGGCCCGGCGGTAACCGCGGTAACCGCTTCAGCCTACACCTCCAGCTGCTCAGCCAGGGAAACGGCACAGCGCCTGCCCACACCTCTTGACCCGGTTCTAGGCTCGGCCCGGCCCCGAGCTCTCCTCTCACGGCTTCTGAGCGTCGTACGGCTGGAAGCGGTTTAGCTTGTCCGGGTCGTTTGACGCCATCTGGGAAAAATCTCGGAAAATGTCTTGATAGGTCTCGTCCCCTGCAACGAGAGAAAAAAAAACAAAAAAAAACACGATTGGGTAAGGCAGCCGGACTGGAGACCGTCACATGCCATGACAGCAACACGCATTTGGACGGACACCTACATGCAATATGCACATGCCCTGACCACTGAGCGGAACCACGCCGTTATTATTTTCATCCATATATGGGTGAACGCTCAATGGACGCATGCACGCAGACAGAGTCACTCGTGATTGGCTGAAGTTGAGAGTGAAACAGGAAGTGATGCATACCTGTGGGTGTGGCAGCAGCTCAGCAGAGAGAAGAGGGTTAAGCAGGTTAGACGAGAGCAGAGCAGGACCTCAGAGAGCCAGAATTTCAGGCACCCTCCCCAAGCGTGTGCAAACAAAACCTCAACCTGCTAACAAATCACTCTGAACACGGCTCATTTTAAACGCCTGTGTGTTTTACAGAGCAATCATAATCCTCCCATAAAGTGATTGTGCACAGAAGGTGATAAGGGTGCAAATGAAAAGCCAAAGGAAGATTTCTGGGTTAGCAATCATGTTCTATTTAAAGTGCAGGATTTTTGTACAAAAATACAGTCATTGCATTGGCCAGTGTTCTACAGAAAGAAGGTAAGAGAAAAGGCACTAAACTCCAGAATGACAGTTCAGAAAAGGAACAAAAAGAACAAGTAAAAACACACAAAGAAAGAAACAGAAAGCTGACAAGATAAATTTAAGTATTTAAAAAAAATTCAGATTTTAACAGCAGCGAGAGTGATTACAGCCAAACCCTTTGGTTCCACTCACAACCACTTTTATTCTATCACCCTAATAAAACTTGATAACCCACATTTTTATCACATTATCTGATGGACCAAATCAATGCCTTAAGAAAGGACAAAGATAGTCATTTTTAAGAGCAGAAATGCAATGACCTGTACTCTCAATAGGATTCCGTTTCTATTCAAAAAGTTTTCTTGTTTTTTTTATTTTTTACACATCCATCACATAAATTCAGTAAAATAAAAGGCAGGAAACAGATACAAATGACATTCCCATTTCCAACACAAACCACAAGCCAGTGGCGTGCTGCCGTGCGATGGATTAGCATGTATAATATTTCATGTATTTTTCAGTACAGTTCAAAACCAAAGCAGAAGAGGAGCAAACTTTTCCAGTAAACAGCAATATGTGTTACCAACACTTTTTTCCTTACTATTGTGCATATTAGATAATAATCTATTTTTCACTACAGAGAGGTGAGTGACTAGTGAAGAGTTGGTGTGATACACTAAAGCTGTGACTGACAGAGAAGAAGGAACCCAACCTGAAAGAAAATGGCTCCCACTGTAAAGTATGTACAGCCCTAGGCTGTGTCAGAATCAGAGCCCTATCTACTGCTTCCTGCGTTCTGTGTAGTAGCATACTGTGTACCGTTTACTGGATACTGTTCAGTATGCAACATGCAGTACGCATAAAATATCCTCCATACTATCATCAGCGAAACTTCGGAAGTTTGTATATCATTCGGGGATTTTAAGAACACTGCATATAGAGAAAATGTCACCTACTTAACAACTTTCTCATCCAGTGTACTCAACAAGCATAGAAGACTAACCCTATGACCACGCGGCAGGGGGACACAGACTCCTCTTTCCCTTGGCTGTGTCCGAATCAGAGGCCTATCTACTGTGCCCTGTCTCCTGCGTACAGTGCACTGGCAGAAGTGTGCTGTTGTGACAGTGCAGGTATACAGTGTAGGTATATACTCCCTCCAGTGGCGATAAATGGTACTGCATGTATTCCAGATGGAGATTCTCAGACAGGGGTCTCAAACTCCAGTGCTGGAGGGCCGCAGTGTCTGCAGGTTTAACTCCAGTCCTGGAGGGCCGCAGTGTCTGCAGGTTTAACTCCAGTCCTGGAGGGCCGCAGTGTCTGCTGGTTTAACTCCAGTCCTGGAGGGCCGCAGTGTCTGCTGGTTTAACTCCAGTCCTGGAGGACCGCAGTGTCTGCTGGTTTAACTCCAGTCCTGGAGGGCCGCAGTGTCTGCAGGTTTAACTCCAGTCCTGGAGGGCCGCAGTGTCTGCAGGTTTAACTCCAGTCCTGGAGGGCCGCAGCTTTTGACTTAGATTAAATAATTACATAACTCAAATGCAGAAAATGAGGTGCTCCAGAGCTGAAGCTTAATACCCTGCTCCTAGACATCTTAATTCTCTCAGCGATACAGTGACAGGCTGGTCTGATTTCTCTGGAAAGCCCTGAACACCCGTGACCCCCACAGGCACCAGTGATCGACAGACCAGACACTTCTACTGGCTATTAGAGGAAGCTGTTCCGCGTATTACTGTTTATATTACAGAAAGATAAGTCAAGCAGGCTTTCAAACATTTCAGCTCTTATAACAAACTTAAGATAAAGTAAGCGTGAAACATTTTAAGAGTGGGTCACAGACGCACGCACGCATGTGCGCACACATGCGCATGCACACTAAAACAAAGGGTGCCTCCATCTTGAATATACTTTGAATGTAGGACTTCCCCTTGTACGTTCAGATCAGAGCCATTTTCATTTACATTATCAAATTCTCTGCATTTGCATAATCAAATCCTCTGCATTTGCATGTACATTATCAAACCCTCTGCATTTTCATTTACATTACCAAACCCTCTGAATTTTCATTTACATTATCAAATACCCTCTGCATTGATCTCATGCTCCTAAACTTGGGTTTAATAACATCATACAGAAATATACACACAAAAACCTACCTGTACAACTATTAGACCTAAATGGTTCCAGCCAATTACAAATCCTTTTAAAATCATTTTGTGAATTATTTATTTTTTAATAAACAAAATGTTTCTTAAACTATACTATTGAGCAAGGAGCTGTACAAATTTAAAATGAGTCTAAATGAACACAAAGTATTTGGCCAAGATACAAATATGCTGGAACCACACAAATATATCAAATAAAATGTTGATATCTATGAAGAAAAAATGGAAGAATTCTAGGGTTCTAGTGGAACACTGAAAGGTTCTGGTGGAAAACCGAAGGGTTCTAGTGCAACACTGAAGGATTATAGTGGAACACTGAAAGGTTCTAGTGGAACACTGAAGGGTTCTAGTGCAACACTGGAGGGTTCTAGTTCAACACTGGAGGGTTCTAGAGCAACACTGGAGGGTTCTAGTGCAACACTGGAGGGTTCTAGTGATTCATAATGGTGAAGGTACATTTCCCTGACATAGATTGGGCGCATTCATACCCGGGACACTAACCTTATCCAAGTCATGGCCTTCTCAGTCACCAGATCTGAACCCAATCAGGCATTTATGGAATATTCTGGAACACCTGAGACAGCATTTTTTGACCAACTAAAGTGTGGGTTGACTGACATTCTCAGGCAAGAGTGGAGTCGCACTTCTTCTGCAGAATTCCAGACTCCAGTAGACTGCCACAGCACATACAGACTGTTCTGCACCCAATTAAGACACTTTTACACCTGTGTTTCCTTTTCCTTTAGTGCACCGCCTGTATGTGTCTAGTCCCACAATGCATTGCTCCACTCAGCAGGACAGAGTAAAACATGACCACCCTGTGATCACAGCTTTTACGCTGTTATAGCGGTTATATTGTGATCCTGGGCGCCTTTGCTCTGTTTTAAGGTGCATCTCCTATTACAACCTGGCTAACACTGTAAAAAAGGGACACACATATATTGATACATATCAGATGAGTGGGTCTATAGTCTTTAGCTAGGCTACTGGTTCCTATGCGGGTTGGCAGTCAGGACTCCTCCAGTTGGAGGCTGATAAACTCTTGGATGCACTTCCTGTACTGCATGTCGGTTGGGCTGTGGGTGGAGTATTGACCTGTCTGTCCGTAGGGTCCCTCGGCCTCCCGCATCTCCTCGTTCATCTTGGCCAGTCGCAACCTGCCCGGGGCGAGAGAGAAAGCGCACCACGTCAGCACACCATTGAACATTGGCCGCCTCCACCTCGCGAGGCGTCCCACCTCCTCTAGGGGGTGCTCTGCACTGCTCGTTGTGAGGGGAAGAGCCGTGAGCGGCTTGGATCAGACTAGCAGGAACGTTACACCCAAAGCCTCCTGGCCTGTTTTTACCAAGACAGCCGTGTAGCGCAGTGGTCAGGGAAATGGGCTTGCAACAGAGGTTGCAGGTTCGAGTCTTGGGTCTGATTACCTTCGACAAACCAGGCAGTGTAAAACACCCTAATTATAATTACAAAAAAAAGTTTTATGTTCTGAAATATTTTCCCAAATCTATATATAGTCATTGCATATCAAGTCTGGCCAGGGACCCCCTGCAGTATCTTCAAGGACCCCCAGGGGTCCAGGGACCCCCTGTTCAAACCCAGGGCATTAAAGTGTATCAGAAATGAATACAAGACCTTGACTCAAAGGAAAAGACAGTCAGCAGACAGGACTGAGTTTGAGATCCCTGCAGCCAATCAGAGAGTAACTCACAGGGTGACGATGTCAGCATTGGCGGCGTCCACCGCGATGGACAGAGGACTCTTCCCTTCCACGTCCACTGCGTTCTGACTGGCCCCTCTCTTCAGGAACAAGCATACCTGCCTGCGAGGGAGAGACAGGTGAGTCAATACCTGAGATACACCTGACATACACCTGTGCACATTAGAGGTGGGCGATGCCACAAATTTTCTTTTCTTTTCTATAGATCATTCCTGAAGGTAGCCTACTGGCAACATGAGATCTTTCCCATCAAAACAGTGACATTTTATGAGATGTAATCTATGTTTTAGAAACACTGAGCAATGCATATCAGTTTTTCCACAAAATGGATATAATTAATTCAGATATTGTTTGCAAATTTGTCCATTCTAAGCCTGATATAGCCTACACCTATTCATCAGCCTATATTAAAATGTTCTTCTGCTCAAGAAATAATCAGTGTTTCCTGCTTTCTGTTCGAAAGGTTAAAATAACCTAATATTATCACTGGATAATGCCTGCCTCTCTGAAAGGCTTCTGTCGGGGAACTCTGCTTGACTCTGGCTCCAGCTGTGGGGGTATTTGCCTGTGTTCCCTCCCCTTCTCTGATCGCTACCACTGTAGCTCGTCATGCTCTTTTATATGGCTTATTTTCATGCATTCCTGCAGGTTCGTGGTATTGCCACAAAATCGTACACACTTTTGACACGTAGCATAGTTTACTTCAATACTGTTTAGTGGAGTGAACTCCAAACAATGCTTCGCTTTCTTTCTGCTATATTAGCAGAGCAGCACTGGTGCCGTCTCGTTGTATGACTGTCTGACTGACTGCTGCTTTGCTTGTGTTTCTCGGCATGCCTGTGTGGCAGAGGCAGAGGGCGGAAGAAGAAGTAGTTCCTATCCTACACAAATATTTGCTACAACATTTAATTCTTTCACTTTTTCAGCAACAGATACGCATTCAATTTCCTTAAAAAATAAATGTTAAAATTACTGGATAAATAAAAAGATTGGCATCGATATTTTTACGTGTGGATCGATTCTGAAAAAAGAAACGTCAGGATCAAAGTATCGATATTTCAGTAACGATCCGCCCACCACTAGTGCACATCTGCCCCATACCTGCCCCGTCCCATCTCCCCTGTAATCAGCCAGTCACAGCTGCTCTCCCCATTTACAGCAATCAGGCATTGAAAGCTCATAAAAACCTTTTCTCTGCTCGCATTCCAGGACCGGAAAACACTGGACAGGATATATGTGTGTATGTGTGTGTGTGTGTGTGTGCTTGTGTGTGACACACACCAACACCAAACAAAAACTAATGACAGATGCACACTGTGGTCCTCGTACGGGTTGAGCGGAAACGCGTTTGCAAGCAGTTTTCCTGGCTCATGGCGAAGGTCACAGTAGGATTGTAGGGAAAGGAGGCTGTAACCGTGGTAACTCACCCAGTGTGGCCCAAGATGGTGGCGTGGTGCAGTGGGCCCCTGCCGTGGGCATCCTGCTGATTCACGTTGGCGGCGTTCTGGAGCAGGAACTCACACGTTACCAGGCAGCCCTGAAGGAGGTCAAAGGTCACACACAAAAAGTTTTTTACAGTTTCTGAATATATTTGGAACATTCCACTGTGCAGTCCATAAGTATTTGGACAGCGACACAATTTTTGTTGTTTTGGCTCTGTACTCCAGCATGTTGGTTAGTACTCATCTCATCTGTCCATAAGAGTTTGTCCCACAACAGTTTTTTTAAATGTACTTTTAAGCAAACTCTAACCTGGCTGTTCTGTTCTTCAGACTTACCAGGGGTTTGCATCTTGCAGTGAACCCTCTGAGGTTATGCTGGTGTAGACTTCTCTATATTTTAGTCTTTGACACAGCCTTTATCCTGGAGAGTGTTCTTAATCCGTTCAACAGTTCATAAGGGGGTTTTCTTCACAATTGAAAGTCTACCAGGTTGTTTTCTATTGAGCTCACCAGTGTTCTTCCTTCTTAACAATGTATCAAACTGTTTATTTTGACACACCCAATGTTTTGGCCATGTCTCTGATCGATTTATTCAGATTTTTCCACCCATGATGGCTTGCTTTACTGGCATTGCCACATCTTTAGGCTTCATGTTGAGAGACAACAGCAACACCAAAAACAAATTCAACTAGAATCAACCTTAGACTCAACCTTTTGTTAGCTTTCTTCTGCATGAATTAATGATGCAAGAACACCCAGCTGGCCAAGAACCAGCTGAGCAGCCAATTGTCCAATAACTTTTGGACCCCCAAGATGAGGGGACGGTGTATAAAAGTGCTAAAAAATGCTAAAATTCCTACATGGTTCACTCGATATGGATGAAAATACCCACAAATTAAAACTGACAGTCTGCACTCATATTCATAGTTTTATTTCAAATCCAATGCGCTGGAGCACAGAGCTGAGACAACAAAAAATATATCACTGTTCAAATACTTATTGACTGCACTGTATATACCAAAAAGAACAGAGTGGTTTAGAAACGGTGAGTGACAGCACACCCACCCCCTGCACCGCCATCATTAAGGGGGTCTTCCTGTCGTCGCGGGCGTTGACCCAGTTGACTTCAGCGCCGTGGGCCAGAGCCTCGGCCATGTTGGGGAGACTGCGCGCTCCGGCAGCCCAGTACAGCTGCAGACCTGGGGTGCAGTCTTTGGGCTCCGGAATCACCACTGAGTCCCGTCTGGGAACGGGCAACGGCAGGGTAGACTCCGGGACATCTGAAACACCACACACAACCTTACCATCAGAGCAACATTACCTCACATACAACCTTACCATCAGAGCAACATTACCTCACACACAACCTTACTATCAGAGCAAAATTATCACACACCAACATTAATTAATTGATTGATTGACTGACTGACTTGTCGACCGACTGACTGATACAGCAGTTTGCAGGCTGTCTCACCTGATTGAGGTTCACACAGGCTGTTGGTGGAGGGTGGGGTTGCCAGCATCTCCTGGCTCCCGTCTGCGCTGTTCTGGATGCCACTGTCCGCACTCTTTACTGCAACACAATAATGCACCGGTTACCATCGGCAACCATCACACAGACCACTGGGAGCGTTACACTGACCGCTGTGCTACACCATAGAGCAGGGGTGCACAACTCCGGTCCTGGAGGGCTAGTCTGCGTGCTGGTTTTTGTTCCAACCAATTACCTTAGTTTTAGTTTTCTGACAGCTCTATATAGACTATGTTGGTTCACTCCTGCACTTGAGCGCAGTAAAATCTTTACGATACATTTGCAGTCTGCGTCTGTAGCGGGTGCTTAAACAAACATCAGATAAAGATTGAGCCAATTAAATAATTAAGAGCAGGAGTTGGCGGATCAGCCCTTGTTGTGCACCCCAGCCATAAATAGACTCACCAGATGGTCATCTCTGCTTTCTTAACAGCGAAAAATCTGTCTCTTTTCCGTTGAGGCAGAAACGTTCCAAATTGGTGCAACCTCATGAAACTCATTTATGGGACAAAATACAACACAGTTTCAATGGATGTTCAGAAACACCAGAAACATCTGCTACCAACCAGAGCCTGGTTACGAAGCAGGGAGGATTGAAGGAACAGAGGAGGTGACAATCTGGTTAGTCCATAATATCTATAGTCACATGGACCAGACACCAGTTTCTCCACAGCCTGACACAGAATGGGAGAGATGCAGTTTGAGTGATAAACAGACCAGAACACAAAAAGCTACAACCACAATGGGAGGGACAGGGACAGAGAGAGTGTGTGTGTGTGTGGAGAGGGAGAGGGAGGTTGGGAAGTCCACTCCAGAGAGAAGGGGAGACAGGCCCCTCTCAAGTTCTGGTGAGTAATACACTCAGGCGAGAAACACCCCCCCCCAGAACGAATGGTACCAACCACGCCAAGCCAAGATGCACCATTGCACGGATGAGTCCACAGTGCCGAATGGGAGGAGGGAGAAAAAGACACACGGATGAGTGACCTCGCTGGTGACCATTACCGTACTTACTATTCCGTAGCTGTGAAGAGGTGTCAAAGTAGGAGAAGAGCGAGTCAAGCTCGTCAGGACAGAAGAGAGACTCTCGACGTGCCTTTTCGTGGCCAACTGCAGCTACGCGGGGTCAGAGGTCAAAGTGCAGGAGCAGGTTAGCGATGGTGCACAGAAAGGACAGAGGTGGGGGTGGGGAAAAAGAGGTCGGGAGGGGAAAGAAAGAGAAAGGAAGTGAGAGGTAGTGAGAGATAGAGGTGGGGGGGGGGGGGGAGAGGTAAGGAGAGGGGGAAAGAGGAAGAAAAAAAGAGAGGGGGGGAGTATGTGCGTGAGAGCGAAAGAAAGACAGAGAAAGGTAGGGAGAGAGAAAGAGAGGGGTAGGGAGGGGGAGAGTGAAAGACAAGGAAAGCGAGAAAGAAAGCAGGGACTGGGTTGAGCCACAGCAGAGATGAATAGGATATGAGCAAAGGCTGCCGGCTGCTGTTTGGAGAGGAGAGCTGAGAGAAACAGTCTCACCCCGCTGAGGAGAAGCACTCTACTCTACTGACAGGTACAAACCCTGATAACGGCACACCACCGACGCTCTGGAGGAAGAGCTCCTGGAGGAAGAGGAGGGGAAGGGGGGTCTCACCTGACATGCCGGGAGACGGGGCTCAGCATTGTGGAAAGAGTCTCACCTGAGACGCGGGAGGAGTCTCACCTGACATGCTGGAAGAGGGGTGTGGTTTGGGAATGGGGGAGGGGTCTCACCTGACATGCTGGAAGAGGGTTGTGGTTTGGGAATGGGGGAGAGGGCTTACCTGACATGCTGGAAGAGGGTTGTGGTTTGGGAATGGGGGAGAGGGCTCACCTGACATGCTGGAAGAGGGTTGTGGTTTGGGAATAGGGGAGGGGGCTCACCTGACATGCTGGAAGAGGGGTGTGATTTTGGGAAGAAGGTCTCACCTACTACGTCGGAGGCAGGGTGGAGTTTTGGTATGGGAGTGGGAGGGGTCTCATCTGCTACGTTGGAGGCAGGGTGGAGTTTGGGTATGGGAGTGGGAGGGGTCTCACCTGCTACGTTGGAGGCAGGGTGGAGTTTGGGTATGGGAGTGGGAGGGGTCTCACCTGCTACATTGGAGGCAGGGCGGAGTTTGGGTATGGGAGTGGGAGGGGTCTCACCTGCTACATTGGAGGCAGGGCGGAGTTTGGGTATGGGAGTGGGAGGGGTCTCACCTGCTACATTGGAGGCAGGGCGGAGTTTGGGTATGGGAGTGGGAGGGGTCTCACCTGCTACATTGGAGGCAGGGCGGAGTTTGGGTATGGGAGTGGGAGGGGTCTCACCTGCTACATTGGAGGCAGGGCGGAGTTTGGGTATGGGAGTGGTCTCACCTGCTACGTTGGAGGCAGGGTGGAGTTTGGGTATGGGAGGGGGAGGGGTCTCACCTGCTACGTTGGAGGTGGGGTGGAGTTTGGGTATGGGAGGGGGAGGGGTCTCACCTGCTACGTTGGAGGCAGGGTGAAGTTTGGGTATGGGAGGGGGAGGGGTCTCACCTGCTACGTTGGAGGTGGGGTGGAGTTTGGGCGTGGACGGGGTCAGTCTGGGCGACAGGTGCTCTGAACTGCTGCTCAGCCGCTTCTCCTGATTGCTCAGGGCTATGACCTTTGACCTCTGCTGGGCCGGCGACGGAATGCGGACGAAGCGCTTGTCGACGTACTTGGCTCTGATGTAGGTCTCGATCTCCTGCCTGGAGCACAGACAGGGCACAGAGTGGGGGGTGAGTACCCAATTGGTCAGTTGGACATCCTCAGTGGCTCGTTACCCAGAAGGCCGTGCGGTACCTTGGATCTCCGGGCTGCGGCTTCTTGACTCTCATTTCTTCTTGACGGGCTTCATATATCCGGTTTACGACTCCGTTCCCCAGCTCACACATTAGCTGTTCCAAAGAATAAATCATTTAGATAGTACATACAGAACATAGGAAGCAACACAATAGTTTAGCTACCAGCTAGCAGCTACCACGGTTTAGCTACCAGCTAGCAACTATTTCTGAAGAAAGGTTACTCAACGCCGATTGTAATATGTTGTAGACTCATCACTGAATGCACTTACCACAAGTATGCCTGGAGAAGAGAATCTACTAATTTACTAAAAAAAATTGTAATTGTAAATCGCAGCAGACTCCATGCTACTGTGCATCTTATTTAGTAGCATCGTTCAACTGTCACTTCCGGTTAAGTGTCTGTCGGAAACAGGCACTTTAATCAGGCGCATTTACTTTCTCAAGGTCGGAGAGTGAGTGAGTGAGTGAGTGAGTGAGTGAGAGAATGAGAGAGTGAGAAGTCTGTTCCCTCTCGTGTACAGCAGGAGCGCACAGACAGGATGAATACTGCGTGTTCTAACGAGCCATCTGTCATCCTGCTCCTCTCCCGTCCCCGCCCCTGCCCCGACCCCGCCCCTCTCACCTTCAGCAGCTCCGGTTCCCAGGTGTCCAGAGTCAGTGATCTCACCTTGGAGAAGTGAACACCCAGACTCCTGCAGAGAGGCGGGAACGACACACCGTCAATCAAACGCTTGACCAGTCGCGATCAGGAGACATTATTGACTGAAGAAGCCCTGCTTTCAGAAATGTCCTTCACAGCATTTCCACTTTTTCAGTAACATTTTAAGCATAAATGTATGATTATCAAGTATTTCATTTCTGAATAGCCTTGAAATAGTCAAGGCTTTTTTAACCCTACTCCCTAGCTCTACCCATATTAGATGAAGTCTTACCACAAAAAAAATAAAATAATAAAAAAAAGAATTCATCTATTCATATATATATTTTTTTTTCCTGATTGTAAGTAGGAATAGACTCATAGTGAATTTTCTATTTTTAAAACTGAATAATGGTAGTTATGCTTATCTATGCCTGAGCATAGAATCATTTATGCTTTGTGGTAACAGAATCATGGTAAATCTTGGTAATCAGATGCAGAGGGTGATGCCAGGTTTACCTGTGTATTCCTGAACACTCGATACACAGGGTGATGCCCAGGTTTACCTGTGTATTCCGGAACACTCGATGCACAGGGTGATGCCAGGTTTACCTGTGTATTCCAGAACACTCGATGCACAGGGTGATGCCCAGGTTTACCTGTGTATTCCGGAACACTCGATGCAGAGGGTGATGCCAGGTTTACCCGTGTATTCCGGAACACTCGATGCACAGGGTGATGCCCAGGTTTACCCGTGTATTCCGGAACACTCGATGCATAGGGTGATGCCCAGGTTTACCTGTGTATTCCGGAACACTCGATGCAGAGGGTGATGCCAGGTTTACCTGTGTATTCCGGAACACTCGATGCAGAGGGTGATGCCAGGTTTACCTGTGTATTCCGGAACACTCGATGCACAGGGTGATGCCCACGTTTACCTGTGTATTCTGGAACACTCGATGCACAGGGTGATGCCCAGGTTTACCTGTGTATTCCGGAACACTCGATGCAGAGGGTGATGCCAGGTTTACCTGGGTATTCCGGAACACTCGATGCACAGGGTGATGCCCAGGTTTACCTGTGTATTCCGGAACACTCGATGCACAGGGTGATGCCCAGGTTGATGCTGGCCCAGCTGGGGTCCGGTTGGCCACAGTCGCAGCAGACGGTGTTTCCTGGGATGGAAAGAACCCGCTGCAGTGCCCCGTCCCCGCGCACACATCGCTCTTTCGACTCCGAGTCCAGGCTTCCAGTGGACGTCGATGACTTCCTGTCCAGCTTCTACAAGGAAAACCCATAAGAAGGACCCACGCAGGTGTCATATCAAGCAAAGCTGTAAAACTCACAGACTGAGCGTATAATGTGGGTTCAGTCTCACCCACTCTCACATAGATCTGCTACTTACACAATCTCCCTCTCACACCCACTATCACACTTAGCGTTATGTTGCAGGTTTCTGCACTGATGGCTACTCCCTGCCGTGACCTTCACTGACCTCAGCATCCTCGCCTTTCTCCCGGAACGCCGTGGCGATGCTGTTCTGGACGGCTTTGATCCACGCCTGTCTGAGTTTCTCTGAGTCGGCCTGCATCATACAGCTCCTGGGTGGGGGAGAAGAGATGCAACTCAATTAACCAATAAACTAACCAATCAAACAACTAACTAACCCAACCAAATAAGCAAGCAACCAACCAATCAATTATCCAACCAACCAACCAAATAACCAATCAACCAACCACACAACCAACCAACTGATTTCTGATGGGATTTCTGGTGGGATTTCTGATGGGATTACTGAAAATGGTGATTCCATCAACCGGCTTCCCAGGCTCAGGTGTCCCTGTGGAGCGGAGCGGGGTTTGGGGGTACTCACTTGGTTGGAGACACAACCTCGAAGCAGAAGCGGCGCTCGATATCCTCGCAGTGTTTGACCGTGCATAGCCGCAGGTCCTCCACCACCACCGTGGGGTTATCCTGCAGGGGAACGCGCAAACGTTTGAGTTACCGTGAGCAACCAGGTCTCGGTGCCTACTAAAGAGCCAATGTACTCTTCCCCACACACGACTAATCACCTTCTTTACTAATCACCTCTAACTCATCACTCACTCAAACTACTACAGAGCCACCGTACCCTTCTTTACACTAAACAAATCACTTCTAACTCATCACTTACTCTACACACAACTAATCACCTACAGTTGAAGTCGGAAGTTAGAAGTCATTAAAACTAATTTTTAACCACTCCACAGATTTCATGTTAGCAAACTATAGTGTTGGCAAGTCAGTTAGGACATCTACTTTTACACTAAGTTCACTGTGCCTTTAAATGTTTAATATTTGGTTGCATATCCTTTGCATGCCATGACTTCCTGATGTCTGTGATCCAACAACAAAAGACTCTTGATATCTTATTTTCAGGTACTCTTACAAGTGATACTATAACGTCTCTGCATTTGAATGGATCTATATGGGAATTGGGGGGTGGGACTAGATTTAACTGTAAATTATGCTGGAACAGTATGGAATACATGATTGGTAAAATGGCTGTAGGTTATCAAGGGTCTGAGGTATCAAACAAGCCTCAAACCATCACTCTGCTGCCAGATATGCAGTAGATATGGATGGATCAATTTAAGGGTAGTTTCTCCTGACAAATTTCCCTATTGAACTCAATGGAAAAATAAGTGAGGTGAAGAAACCCTTCAAGTTATCCATTCATATCTACTGTATTTCTGGCAGCAGAGTGATGATTTAAGGCTTGTTTGATACGTCAGACCCTTGATGACTTAGAACCATTTAGCCAACCATGTGTTTCCATACTGTTCCAGCATAATTTACAGCTAAATCTAGTCCCACCCCCAAATTCCCATAGAGATCCATTCAAATGCAGAGACATTATATATGTCATATGCGACCAAATATTAAAAATTTAAAGGCACAGTCAACTTAGTGTATGAAAACTTCTGACCCACTGGAATTGTGATATTGTGAATTAAAAGTGAAATAATCTGTCTGAAAACAATTGTTGGAAAAATTACTTGTGTCATGCACAAAGTAGATGTCCTAACTGACTTGCCAACACTATAGTTTGCTAACATGAAATCTGTGGAGTGGTTAAAAATTTGTTTTAATGACGTCAACCTAAGTGTATGTAAACTTCCTACTTAAACTGTAACTCTTCACTCACTCTGTACCATAACCATAATGCCCAATAACCACGGTTCTACTCCGGCGTACATTCAGTGACTCTCAATGCATTAAAAATGAGACACACAACCGATGCACCTTTCACTGTGAGCCGCACGCTTTTGCATTACCTTGAACTTCTTCTGATAAATTAGCTGGTTGTTTTGAATGGAGAACCAGCGCCTGAGAAGAAACAAATGTTATGAGCCAATATTCCACATTTACAAAAACCATACTACCAAAACAAGGGAACCAACCAGAGTGTGAAATTAATCAGTCACCAGCCAAATGCTGTTAGAATTTTGGATTGTGGCTGGTTTTTACTCTAATGGTAACCAATCCAGAGTTATATATTCTCAAAGGTAGTGTGGCAGGTAAAATGTTGAATATGGCTGGTCATTTTTAGAATCCACAAGCCACTCTGGCCAGTGGTTAAAAAAGTTAATTTCATACCCTGGAACCAACACAAACCAATATCCTGACATGGAGTTAGTAGTAGTACCCTTGAAAGGAATGGAAAACCACAGGAGAGAACTGTACAACTCTGAAACAGGACTGTAGTTGCACAGGGCAAAGCAGCTATACATGGGATCATATACAATATATTTCCAGATGTTCATTCTCACTTCATGCATACAGTCCAGAGATGATAAAATGTGGATAATAGAGTTGTGACGTCAGCTGACTGGTAGAAAACAGAGAGGAGCTCCACCAATCACTAAGTATATTTTTTACAACCATCAGAACAATAGGAACTGCCAGAAAAGGAAGTAGCCACCAATCACTGATGGCGTTCTTCTGTTGGTTGTTAACCAATGTATTCCATGATTGGTGGAGCTCCTCTCTGTGACATCACAATCGTCACCAGACAGGACTGCACTGCCAGAATACTCACAGCAGTAAAAGGTATGTATCTCCATGTTTTAGCTCTCTGCTCTGAAACTACAGCCCAGCCCAATCATTCATGAGATCATACATGGAAACATTGGGATCTAAATAAAAAATCTATTTTTTTTTTTTTTTAAATCAATCTTGAAATGAGACACCAATAATGATTGTACAGATTAAAGAGATCTAGTAATGAGACACCTAAGACACATAAAGACAGATAATGAAGCAGAGTGCATATGAACAGAGATACTGTTTAATAGAGTGGGGTGGGGGCAGCTGTTTATATAACATCTGTAATGCAGTTATGAACATATAAGTCATGGTGGGAAGTCCTGAAAGCAGGAGTCTCACTGAAGCACTGTCTCCAACAACAGACCATGCTAACTACTACCCTCTACATAGCAGGACGAAGCATGCACCAATTTATGAATCATCAATGACATCAGACTGACAGTTCAGTTAAATGGTACCTCTATGAGAGAGAAGAAAACTACAATGTATTCTTCCCACTATGAAAATCACATCCGTTTGACCTCTTGTAAGTAAGGCAGGTTTGAGGCAATTCCATTTCAATTCACTTAATTCAGGAATTAAACTGAAATTTGATTCATCAATTGAAAAATTCCCATAATGTTCTCTGAGGATTTTACAACAAATTAATTCAATTTAAAATAATTTCCTGAACTGACAGAACTGAAAAGAAATTGACCACAACTCTGAAGGGCAGGTGGATGAGCTCAAATTAATTACCCATACAAATGTAGAAACTACACTAGTGGTGCCATATAACTAATAGACATCCCAGATGCAGTGATCAGAGTGAGTGTGGGTGTGAGTGTGTATGCATGTGCGTGTGTGGGTTGGTGTCTGTCTGTCTGTGTATGAGTGTTTGTGTGTGTGTGTGTGTGCATGTATGTGTATGCGTTTGCATGTATGTGTATGTGTTTGCACGTGTGTGGGTACATGTGTGTGTGTGCGTGTGTGGGTGTATGGGTGGGAGGGGCAAGGAGGCGGGGACACAAGCTGTGATGTATGTACCTGACGTGAACAGCCTTTTTTCTGTCATGTGACATATTTCAGGAAGGGCCAATGCATGGGGGGGTACAGTTTTAACACAAACACAGGGGACAGACAGAAGGACAAACACATGGGACAGACAGTAAGACAAACACAAATGAGACTGTGTAAGTCAACGGCCAGAAGCCGCATGGACAAAGGTATAAAAACAGAGGTGAAATGAGAAAAAACAACACAGCACTGCACAGTGAGGCACACTCACTGTGATGGGGTTTATCAGGGGCATGGTGCACGGGAGGGAAACGTCTTCTTAAACGAGTGCTAGTTCTGAACCAGTTCTCTTTAGCATGATAAAAAGTATGAAAAGGTCACTTATTTAAACTGGACTGGGTGGCAGGGAACTGGGCTTGTATCTCTGAGGTTGCAGGTTCCATTCCCAAGTGGGGCGCTATTGTTGTACCCTTGAGCTAAAGGTACTTAATCTGAATTACACCAGTAAAATATCCAGTTGTATTTGGATTGTACATAAAGAATGTAAGTTGCTTTGGATAAGAGCGTCTGATGTCAGTAAGGTTGTAATGTACTGTACCAATTATTTTTTTCTTGTTTTGTTTTCCCTTCTTTTATATTCCAATTTTAATTAAGGATACATTTTCTGTTCTCTCATTGAGGAATGCTCGGCTGTGTGTATAAGCCAGTCTCACGGCTGCAGTTTTCTCTGTGAATTCGGGAGAGCAGAGACTGGCATCCGCTCTCCTCTGAAATACATGTGTGTTACAGTTTATTACAGTTCCATTTTATTACAGTTCCTCCGCTGAGCAGGGTGTGGCACCTGCCAATGCGGTCACACATGATGCGTAGATGTAAGAAGAGAGGTCTTTATTTTCACACAGATATTAATCGTGCACCACAATAGAAGCTGGGTTCAGGGAAACTAGCAGTTAAAAAAAACAGCCTTTACACAAGAACACCCCCCCACCCCCAACTTCCACAGCAGAGGGCAGTTTTCACTATGACCTAAGGGTTCTAACTAGGGATGTAACGATACACTCAACCCACGATTCGATTCGATTCGATATGCAAAGCTCACGATACACGATTCGATTCGATATTTTTATATTATGTGGTCATATATCAATAAATGTGTCATTTATCACAGATGTTATCTGTGGTAGTAACGGATATATATTTATATATTTTACAAAATTATATTCCAGACAAATTATAACTGCAAGAAAGCATTTATTATTTCCCACACAAAAACTACAATGCTGTATTTACTTTCTCTTCTTTAAAAAAAAAAAAAAGTATCAAAATAAGGCATTTCTTTTTTTTTTATTCCTGAGATACAGTAACTTCAAGGCACAAACTATGCAATGCATATTTACTTTGAACTGTGCAACAAAAACTTAAAATGTCTTTCCTTTTTCATTCCTGAGTAGAGGTATATTAACTCTAAGGCATACACTATGCATATTTTTATTTTTTTTATTTTATCTTAACAAAAATAAAATTTAATTCTAAAACAAACCCCTCATAAAATAAAGGGAAAACTTAAAATATGTTTTGTCTTAACAAAAATAAATCCCACATAAAAATATAAAGCAAATCTCTTCACAAAATAAGGCAGAGTGCATGTGTGTGTGTCCCCGTCTGGAATTTACATGTTTTTCTTAAGAAAAATCAGCATGTCAACATTGTCAGCCAGAAGCTGAGATCTCTGCACATTCACAATATCCCCTGCAGTTGAAAAGACCCTTTCACTAGGGACAGATGTGGCTGGTATGGAAAGGTAGGCTTTTGCTAAAGGGGAAAGCAGTGGGTACATGATCTTAGCATTTTCCTTCCACCATTCGAGTGGACAGCTTTTGAGGGAAATGGGTTTTCCATTTTTGTACTTAGCCATTTCTGACTCAATGCAATAGACCTGACTTTCTGCTACAGCTGGTTCTGTGAAAGTCCCTCCAAGGAGATCTTCCAAGGCTGTCTTCTTATTGGGAGGAGGTTGTTCCACCTCAGCTTCTTCTGCAGTGCCTGTCAGGTTAACAGGCTGCTCTGCTGCAGGTGTGGGGCCACTGGTACCTTCTCCCCCGTCCCCCTCATCTGCTTCCTCCATAGTGACATTGGTCTGTAAATAGCAGAAACAAAGGTCTAAGTAACTATGTACACACACACACACACACAGACAGAGAGAATACAGGCTAAAGCAATAATATTAAAATATCCATGCATGCACACATTCAGAGAAAATCACTATAAATTAAATATTTTTATAATTAGAAAGATAGAAATTAAGTAAAATAAATACCTTGTTGGATAACTGCACAGCTTTCTCCCTCAGCCTCCGGAACACATCCTGGCGCAGGTCTTCCTCTAGATGGGGCAGGGTGCGAAATCTGGGGTCAAGTGCAGTGCACTCCAGCAGCCAGTCATATACATCAGTGTATCTGTTTGAAAGGTTGTCGAGGATGGCTCTCTTCATCGCACTCACGGTGGCGGAGTCTTCTTCATTGGGTGCCATGCTGCTCTCAATCATGTGCTTTAAGGGCACAATGAGAGACACCGTTGGGGTTTTTTCGTCAGACAGCACGGTGGTGGCCGTTTTCATAGGTTTAAGAAGCTTCACAATGTCCTCAGCATCATTAATGTCTGCGTGATCCAGCGTATCGATTTCACGGGCATTTCGTCGGACGTATGGGCTGAGGAGAGTTGCCGCGACGGCTGATTGATGCTTCAGATAACGTTCAAGCATATCCAGACTGCTATTCCAGCGTGTGACGACGTCGATGATTAGCTTATGTTGAGGGAGCTCCATCGCTTTCTGGTTAGATGTCAACACAGCGGCCGCTGTAGTGCTTCGGTGAAAGAAGGCCACAACACGCCGGACCCGACCCAACAAGCGGTGGACACGGGGCACACTCAACCCCGCTTGACTGGCCAAGTTTAATGTGTGCGCAAAACACTTGACGTGGGGCGCTAACCCGGCCTCTCTCACAGCAACATCCATATTCCTTGCGTTGTCGGTAACAACACCAATTCCACAAGCAGCCCTTTCAAGCTCCCATTCCGCCACCGCCGATCTCAGAATTTCAGCAATGTGGACCCCAGTGTGAGCTTCGTACAGAGGGCGAGTTTGAAGAACAAAGCTTAACATTTCCCACTCGTCTGTAATCACATGAGCTGTGATTGTGATGAAACTCTCAGTGGCACGGGATGTCCATCCGTCTGTTGTGATGGCTATGCTGTTAGCTTGTCTGAGGGTCTGAATCACCTTTTCTTTTGTTTGCTTGTAAAGCGCTGGGATTTCAGTCTGACTGAAGTACTGGCGCGACGGGATGTGGTATTTGGGCTCCAATGTGTTGATCAAAAGCCTAAACCCTTCATTTTCAACCACGGAAAATGGCCTCATATCTTTCGCCATGAAAACAGCAATGCACTTCGTTATCTCTTTGGCTCTTGCACTCTTTTGGGCGAGCGGGGCTCCGAATGTGCTCGTCAGCATAGTTTGGCCTTTTAGTATTTTTTTACGTTCAGTTGGTGGTGAACTCAGCTTCTCAGAGTGATGACGGTCTAGATGGTGCTTCATGTTGGTTGTGCTGTTTGAGTAGGGCTGCTCTTTTTTGCAATGTTTGCAGATTGTTTTTGTTTTGTCTGTTGTTGTCTTCTCGCCTTTTTCATTTTCTCTCTTTGGGAAGCCAAAATGTTGCCATACACCTGACCTTAAATTGGATGGTGCATCCTCTATTTCTAAATCACCTGTGCCCACCGAAGCCTCCGCCATGCTCGTTGTTCGCTGCCTTTTTTTCCGCTCTCGTCTTTGCATAAGTGCGGTACACGCTACACACATGCGCTACGCCCACTGACGCATGGCGTATGACGTCGAGTAGAGACGTAACAACAAGCGAATTGCGCCCTCTGCTGTTGAAAAGAAGCATCGATGCATTTTTTATTTCATCGAATTAAATTGTCACATGTTTGCATCGATGCGTATCGATTTTTAGTTGCATCGTTACATCCCTAGTTCTAACCCTAAACACCTCATTTACCTTAGCCATGCAGCCTAAATGGCCACGACAAAAACTGTAAACGTGCTGCTATTTATAACGTTGCACAGAAAAACAAGCAACAGAAGCCTGTTAATCTTCCTCCACATGACGCAGGCATGGCCCTGAAGAGCCTCTCTCTCTCTAAACAATCCTGTGAGCTGTCATTGGGAGGCGTGACTCCGGAGCACCTGCTGACTGCAGCACGTCACCATCGATTGTGCTCGGAAACGACTGACTCAGCGTTGCCCCGGCGACCGTGACCCACACAAGCAAGTCCGCCTGCAGGAGCATACGTTTACTAGGGACGTAGGGAGCATCAAGCATCTTTGTTAAACTTTACAGCTGGTCTTAATCAAGGGATGTTAACCGTTAATTTTAGCGAGGACTGTTTGAGCAGCACGTGACAGCAGGGGGTTATGGGAGAGCAAGTCAGGGTGGGTAGAGCCTTGCAGGATGTGGTGGTGGGTGGAGCCTGGCAGGGTGTGGCAATGGGCGGAGCCTGGTAAGGCGTGACGATGGCCAGGGGGCAGGCTCAGTTGAGGGGTGTGCCGAACTCTCACCTGTTCCACGTTTTGAAGGCATTGCTGGCCCTCTTAAACAGGTACCCCTCCATGGCAATTCCATTGTCTGCATCCACATTGTACTCCAGTTTGGTGTCCTCATTCGAGAAGTCCTGAGAGAGAGAAAGAGAGAAGGGGAGAAAGAGATGGAGAAGGAAGAAAAGAGAAAGATGGGAAGAGAGAAAGAGGGAGATGGAGAGAGGGACAGACAGAGTTAAAGATGGAAATAAAGAAACAGAGATACAGAGAGAGAAAATTTAAAAATTGGAAGAGATGGACAGAAGGGCAGAGAAAGAAATAAAAACATGAGGACACAGCAGCCAATTAATCGCTAGATCTGAGTACACTTCCCACACAAAACTGATGAAAGCAAGTAACCCGCGAACCCTCGCTTGGAGTGTGGTCTGTGGTCTTTGCCAGGTGGTCAACGGTACTGAGTGGTTCTGGCGGGTTTGGGGCGCAACACCTTCGACTACCCCGGTACACCTGAAGTGCAGGTATTAAACATTGGGCAATTCTGCTCAGGAGCACTTTAAACTGAGCCCGACGAAAGGGTCAGAATCGGTCAGAGGTGACTACATGTGATATTTGTCAGGCCTGGAGACATAAATGTTAACATATTGAGAGCACCGCTTCAGCAGGGAGACGAACACAGCGGCGAAACCTCTGCTGAATAATACACCAGAACACAGGCTGAAGAGTGCCGTTAGCCTGCCCCCAGCCGCCCGCGAGTACACACGCATAATGTAGGGGTCACGGCTGCACCTCATGGGGGGGGGGGGGGGGGTGTTTCTTGCCAGCGCACAGCGAGCCAATCATGGTCAGAGAAAGACCTTCTGTACCGCACTGGCAGGGACAGAGAACACCGCGGCCAGCGCATTACCGTCGGCTCATGTTACCGCTGGGAACCTGCGGCTTCAAATGACATGAGGTGTGGTTTGGTACCATGTCATCATGGACAGGCTGCCCTGGAAATAAGCCACTGGCTGGAACAGACAAGAGAAAGAGTTTGACCAACATGTTCAGTGTTATTATACCACTGCCAGGTAATAATGTTAGTGTACCAATGCCCTGAAAGTGTTAGTATACCACGGCCCTGTACCTCTAACCTTTCATACTGTTAGGATACCACGGCCCTGTACCTCTAACCTTTCATACTGTTAGGATACCACGGCCCTGTACCTCTAACCTTTCATACTGTTAGGATACCACGGCCCTGCACCTCTAACCTTTCATACTGTTAGGATACCACTGCCCTGCACCTCTAACCTTTCATACTGTTAGGATACCACGGCCCTGTAACAGTGCCTTGTAATAATGCTAGTATATCACTGCCATGTCCCACTAACCTTCCATTGCGCTGTAATACTAACCTGTAATACAGTACTAGCGTACCACTGCTCTGTAATACAGTGTTAGTGTACCACTGCTCTGTAATACAGTGTTAGTGTACCACTGCTCTGTAATACAGTGTTAGTGTACCACTGCTCTGTAATACAGTGTTAGTGTACCACTGCTCTGTAATACAGTGTTAGTGTACCACTGCTCTGTAATACAGTGCTAGCGTACCACGGTCCTGTAATACAGTACTAGCGTACCACGGTCCTGTAATACAGTACTAGCGTACCACGGTCCTGTAATACAGTGCTAGCGTACCACGGTCCCGTAATACAGTGCTAGCGTACCACGGTCCTGTAATACAGTGCTAGCGTACCACGGTCCTGTAATACAGTACTAGCGTACCACGGTCCTGTAATACAGTACTAGCGTACCACTGCTCTGTAATACAGTACTAGTGTACCACTGCTCTGTAATACAGTGCTAGCGTACCACTGCTCTGTAATACAGTGCTAGTGTACCACTGCCTGCAATACAGTGCTAGCGTACCACTGCTCTGTAATACAGTGCTAGCGTACCACTGCTCTGTAATACAGTGCTAGTGTACCACTGCTCTGTAATACAGTGCTAGAGTACCACTGTTCTGTAATACAGTGCTAGAGTACCACTGCTCTGTAATACAGTGCTAGAGTACCACTGCCTGCAAGACAGTGCTAACGTACCACTGCTCTGTAATAGTGTTAGCGTAGCACTGCTCTGTACAGTGCTAGTGTACCACTGCTCTGTAATACAGTGCTAGCGTACCACTGCCTGCAATACAGTGCTAGCGTACCACTGCTCTGTAATACAGTGCTAGCATACCACTGCTCTGTAATACATGGTTAGCGTACCACTGCTCTGTAATACAGTGCTAGCGTACCACTGCCTGCAATACAATGCTAGCGTACCACTGCTCTGTAATACAGTGCTAGCGTACCACTGCTCTGTAATACATGGTTAGTGTACCACTGCTCTGCAATACATGGTTAGCGTACCACTGCCTGCAATATAATGCTAGCGTACCACTGTCCTGTAATATAGTGCTAGTGTACCACTGCTCTGTAAAACAGTGTTAGTGTACCACTGCTCTGTAATACAGTGTTAGCGTACCACTGCTCTGTAATACAGTACTAGCATACCAATGCTCTGTAATACAGTGCTAGCGTACCAATGCTCTGTAATAGTTGTAGCGTACCAATGCTCTGTAATACAGTGCTAGTGTACCAATGCTCTGTAATACAGTGCTAGTGTAGCACTGCTCTGTAATACAGTGCTAGTGTACCACTGCTCTGTAATACAGTGCTAGTGTGCCACTGCTCTGTAATACAGTGCTAGTGTACCACTGCTCTGTAATACAGTTGTAGCGTACCACTGCTCTGTAATACAGTGCTAGTGTAGCACTGCTCTGTAATACAGTGCTAGCGTACCACTGCTATGTAATACAGTGCTAGCGTACCACTGCTCTGTAATACAGTTGTAGCGTACCACTGCTCTGCAATACAGTGCTAGTGTAGCACTGCTCTGTAATACAGTGCTAGTGTACCACTGCTCTGTAATACAGTGCTAGTGTACCACTGCTCTGTAATACAGTGCTAGAGTACCACTGCCTGCAATACAGTGCTAGCATACCACTGCTCTGTAATACAGTGCTAGCATACCAATGCTCTGTAATACAGTGCTAGCGTACCACTGCTCTGTAATACAGTGCTAGTGTACCACTGCTCTGTAATACAGTGCTAGTGTACCACTGCTATGTAATACAGTGCTAGCGTACCACTGCTATGTAATACAGTGCTAGCATACCACTGCTCTGTAATACATGGTTAGCGTACCACTGCTCTGTAATAGTGCTAGCGTACCACTGCTCTGTAATACATGGTTAGCGTACCACTGCCTGCAATACAATGCTAGCGTACCACTGTCCTGTAATATAGTTTTAGAGTACCACTGCTCTGTAATACAGTGTTAGAGTACCACTGCTCTGTAATACAGTGCTAGAGTACCACTGCTCTGTAATACAGTGCTAGCGTACCACTGCTCTGTAATACAGTGCTAGCATACCACTGCTCTGTAATACAATGCTCTGTAATACAGTGCTAGCGCACCACTGCTCTGTAATACAGTGCTAGTGTACCACTGCTCTGTAATACAGTGCTAGTGTACCACTGCTCTGCAATACAGTGCTAGTGTACCACTGCTATGTAATACAGTGCTAGCATACCACTGCTCTGTAATACGTGTTTAGCATACCACTGCTCTGTAATACGTGTTTAGCATACCACTGCTCTGTAATACAGTGCTAGCGTACCACTGCTCTGTAATACAGTGCTAGCGTACCACTGCTCTGTAATACATGGTTAGCGTACCACTGCCTGCAATACAATGCTAGCGTACCACTGTCCTGTAATATAGTGTTAGAGTACCACTGCTCTGTAATACAGTGTTAGAGTACCACTGCTCTGTAATACAGTGCTAGCGTACCACTGCTCTGTAATAGTGCTAGCGTACCACTGCTCTGTAATACAGTGCTAGCATACCACGGCTCTGTAATAGTGTTAGTGTACCACTGCTCTGTAATACAGTGTTAGTGTACCACTGCTCTGTAATACAGTGCTAGCATATCAATGCTCTGTAATACAGTGCTAGCATACCAATGCTCTGTAATACAGTGCTAGTGTACCACTGCTCTGTAATACAGTGCTAGCATACCACTGCTCTGTAATACAGTGTTAGAGTACCACTGCTCTGTAATACAGTGCTAGCGTACCACTGCTCTGTAATAGTGCTAGCGTACCACTGCTCTGTAATAGTGCTAGCATACCACTGCTCTGTAATAGTGTTAGTGTACCACTGCTCTGTAATACAGTGTTAGTGTACCACTGCTCTGTAATACAGTGCTAGCATACCAATGCTCTGTAATACAGTGCTAGTGTACCACTGCTCTGTAATACAGTGCTAGTATACCACTGCTTTGTAATACAGTTGTAGCGTACCACTGCTCTGTAATACAGTGCTAGCATACCAATGCTCTGTAATACAGTGCTAGTGTACCACTGCTCTGTAATACAGTGCTAGTATACCACTGCTTTGTAATACAGTTGTAGCGTACCACTGCTCTGTAATACAGTTGTAGCGTACCACTGCTCTGTAATACAGTGCTAGTGTACCACTGCTCTGTAATACAGTGTTGGCGTAATGCCGCTCTGCAATACAGTGTCGGCGTACCACTGCCCTGTAAAACATGTCCCACTCTCCTGAAATAGTGTTAGCGTAACACTGCTCTCTAATACATTGTTAGCGTACCACGCTACTGCAATACAGTGTTAGCGTACCACTTGTCCTGTTATACAGTGTTAGTATACCACTGCTCTGTAATACAGTGCTAGTGTACCACTCTCCTGTAATACAGTTAGCGTACCACTGTCCTGTAATACAGTGTTAGCGTACCACTGTCCTGTAATACAGTGTTAGCATACCACTGTCCTGTAATAGTGTTATTGTACCACTGCTCTGTGACACATTTCCAGAGTAGTTTCCCACAGAGGGGCTCCCCACATCACAGTAATAAAACACTACAGGAGAGCCTGTCTCCAGCACCCAGTCTCTCTTTGCCATGATCCACCCATCCATTCCATGAAGAGGCACAACGCAGTAAAAAGGGCAAAATATAATGAAGACCGCATCACCTGCTTCTCTCATAGCGTTACGTTCACAGAGCATGAAAACTTCACATCACATTACAAGCATTTAGCAGGTGCTCTTATCCAGAGCGACTATCACAGCTTTTTGCATTTATATCCATTATGCCAATATCCATTTATACACCAGGGTATTTACTGAAGAATGCCTCAGGTTAAGTACCTTGCTCAAGGGTACAATGGCGGTGTCCTACCTGGGAATCAAACTTGCAACCTTTAGGTTACAAGCCCAGTTCCCTAACTGCCACACACTGTGGCGGAACAGGCCATAACTCTGCAGGAGAATGACAGAGAGATGACAGTCTCAGGACAGGTCCGGATTACCTCCCGAACAGTTCGTTTCTCACCAGCTCGATTTCACCTGGCTGCCAGGTAGACAGAGAGACACCAAAACCGCGTGCCCGGCCTACGACTGATCTAACAATAACAGGCCTTCAACCAACATTATGCATACATTGAAGACTACAGAACATCCAGCCATGCTAACACAATAAAAACGGGACTTTCACACACAAATGAGAACAGGTGTGTGATGGGAAATGTGGTTCTGCCCATAATCCCACATGGACGGCCAGCAGGGATGGACTGTAGGGTTACCAGTCAGGGGGGTGATGGGTGTGAGTCAGACAGGAGACGGTTAGATACACATAAAAGCTTCTGTACGTACAGCTGTTGACCTCCACGCACAAAAGCAGCGGCCGTCGGGCAACACGTCACGCTCTGCCACCTCCTAAAAGTCACATCGGAACAAGGAGAGTCTCAATGGAGAGGAACCGCACTGCTGTCTGAGGTACTGTCCCAGCCAGGACATGAGCAAAACACAGCAGAAACGCACGCACGCACGCACGCACGCACGCGCGCGCACACACACACACACACACACACACACACACACACAAGCAAGCACGCAGGCACGCACACATGCACCAGGTTGATGCACACTAGAAATACACACGCACATATTTTCTGCAGTCCCTCTGCACTTACCAGATACCACACGTAGTGGAACCGGCTGAAGATCTTCATGGCTGCCGGTGTGTGTGTGTGCGTGTGTGACGTTGCTCCTGCCTGTCTGTTGTCACAGTCCGTCTCAGTGACAGCTGTGTCTCTGCCCCCACCCCACTCCCCCAGCCGCTCGCTCCTCCCCTAAGTAAGAATGTGCACGAGTGTGCGGGCATGTACGAGTGTTTGCCTGTTTGTGCGGGTTCACATGTGTATGCATAAGTGTGTGCACACAAGTGTATGTTCGGGTGTGTGTGTGTGTGTGCGTGCGTGCGTGTTAGCACCAGGAAACCCTAGTGGACTGGCTCTGCGCGTAGGTCATGGCTGTGTGTGGTTGTGAGTCCTTGCGTTTGTGTTTATGCGTTAGGTGAGCGCTTGTGTGTGTACAATAACGCAGTTGCCATGCAATATCTGGCCCCTCCTACTCCACCCGACACCGGGGTTAGGATATCGCAGTCACCGTATAAAACATTAACACAGCCTCACCACAGCCTCACCCCCCCGTCTCCAGCATTTAAGGCTCCAATTTCCCCCATCACAGAACACGCTTCCGTGCCGACTGCATCGCTGGACACATGTAACCCTTTCCTGGGACATATCGCCCGCCCGCCCCCCTCCCCAGCCCCCCTCCAATGTCATTTTAAAGCTTCTCCAGAGCCACGTCCCCACACACAGCATCCTGAACCCCAATTATAGTCCAGTTACACAAACAGCACGCGCAGACCACATTTACGAAGAGGCGGATGGTGAATATGAGCCTGGAAGTTCGCGCAAGGTGAAGAGTAATTCATTTTCTCCACAGCTGTCACGCGCTTAACATTCAGACTGTTTTTTTTATTTATTTTTAAAACCCGCGTGAATTCCGGCTTTAAAAATATGAGGCACGACTCTGCTCCTACACTGGGGAGGAGAAATCCCAAGTTTCGGGTGTTGCATCGCAGTCCCCGCTCACAAGCCTGTCCCTGCGAAAGCATGCATGCTACCTCCGGCGATAGAGGCGTCTGCTGAAAGGTCACTGCAGCGTAGGGGATACACAACCACCTCCGTCACTGCCCTCTGAACGGAGCATAAATCCCTGCCACTGCAGCCAGGAGCCTCTGGGAGACCGGAGCTCACAGGAGGACCAGAGATAAAAGAAAGCGATAGAGTCTTACCTGCAACAATGCCTGAGAGAGAGAGAGAGAGAGAGAGGGGGAGAGAGAGAGAGAGGGAGAGATCAGATTAGAAACTGCAGATTCAGACTGAGGGAGAGAGACGGAGATGGGAAGAAAGACAACACAAAAATAGCATCCTATTGAAAAAGGGGAGGGAGGGAGAGAGAGGGGGAGGGAGAACAGAAGACTGAATGGGAGAGAGAAAGACTGAGAGTGGAGGGGGGGGTGGCAATGAGATTGAGGAGAGTGAGGGAGGGAACGGGAGAGAAATAGAGGGAGCGAGACCGAGAAAGATCGGGACGGGGGGGAGCGGACATTCCGTACACGGGGGTGAGTGCACGTTGCCAATGACGCGGGGTGTGGTGGGATGTGTCTGGGGCGGGGGGGGGGGGGGGTGTCGCACTGACCACATGGTTCCACGCATAACAGTCAAAAGGCAGCACAGCCCTCCCTCTGACCCATCCCAACACGTCCCTCTCCCCAGATCCCAGCCCTCCCTTCTCCACAGGCCAGCAGGAGGGCTCGGCTTAAGTAGCGGCTCGTTATCAGGAGCAGTGGCCGCTGCGGCGGTCTGACACAAGCAGGCGGATCAGGGCTGAAACGGATCCTCCCCCCTTCCTGGTCTGTAAGCGAGCTCACTGCCTCCCCTACGCATTAATAATGCAGGGCAGTGATACGGATCCTGCTCCAAATCTCCGCTCCCTGCACCGCCCCCCTGGGCATCACTCTGAATGGCGCTAATAATCTACGGACGGCTCAACGCCCGCACACAAACCCTCTAAAGCAGACCCTGCTGTAGCAGCAACCGCCCAGAATGCTCAAATATGTGAAGTCCTGCTTATAAAAATTAATGAGTCTATAAATCACTGGGTGAACAGGACAGAGTCTTCTCTTAAATTCTGCAAGTGAAATTTACCCCAAAAATTAAGGCTTTGAGAGTATGGTCAAACTCATAGGCAGGGACTGTTTTAACACTTCACACAGTAGGCTGGATTGAGGGAGGGAGAGAGTGATTGACCTGCTGCTGGTCAGTGGTAGATTTCAAACTCCAGCCTGTACATGAAGGTTCTCAAACACCAATCTGTACGGCAAGGATCTCAAACTCCAGCCTGTACAGCGGGAATCTCAAACTCCAGCCTGTACAGCGGGAATCTCAAACTCCAGCCTGTACAGGGGGAATCTCAAACTCCAGCCTGTACAGGGGGAATCTCAAACTCCAGCCTGTACAGGGGGAATCTCAATCTCCAGCCTGTACAGGGGGAATCTCAAACTCCAGCCTGTACAGGGGGAATCTCAAACTCCAGCCTGTACAGGGGGATTCTCAAACTCCAGCCTGTACAGGGGGAATCTCAAACTCCAGCCTGTACAGGGGGAATCTCAAACTCCAGCCTGTACAGGGAGAATCTCAAACTCCAGCCTGTACAGGGGGAATCTCAAACTCCAGCCTGTACAGGGGGAATCTCAAACTCCAGCCTGTACAGGGGGATTCTCAAACTCCAGCCTGTACAGGGGGATTCTCAAACTCCAGCCTGTACAGGGGGAATCTCAAACTCCAGCCTGTACAGGGGGAATCTCAAACTCCAGCCTGTACAGGGGGAATCTCAAACTCCAGCCTGTACAGGGGGAATCTCAAACTCCAGCCTGTACAGGGGGAATCTCAAACTCCAGCCTGTACAGGGGGAATCTCAAACTCCAGCCTGTACAGGGGGAATCTCAAACTCCAGCCTGTACAGCGGGGATCTCAAACTCAATCTAATCCAACTCCAGGACTGGAGTTAAACCTGCAGACACTGCAGTCATCCAGTGAAATTGAAGTGCGTTGGGTTTGCAGAGTTTCCAACGTGTTACTGTGCTGTTGATGCGATTAATGGGCCGATGGATGCCAGAGTCACTAAAACAGAGGCTATAATTAGACCACAGGCCTCCAGGCAGAAACAGGCAGGGCATTTTCCTCCCGTCTCTCCTCACTCTCAGCCCTGGCTTTGGGGTCTGTGAGAGGGATCGAGTGCCCTGAGAATCCCCACAGATTGTGGCTACCTGAGCACTGAGCACTGCTGAGTGACTGAGCACTGCTGGGTGACTGAGCACTGCTGAGTGACAGAGCACTGCTGAGTGACTGAGCACTGCTGAGTGACAGAGCACTGCTGAGTGACAGAGCAATGCTGAGTGACAGAGCAATGCTGAGTGACAGAGCACTGCTGGGTGACTGAGCACTGCTGAGTGACAGAGCACTGCTGAGTGACAGAGCACTGCTGAGTGACAGAGCACTGCTGAGTGACAGAGCACTGCTGAGTGACAGAGCACTGCTGAGTGACAGAGCACTGCTGAGTGACAGAGCACTGCTGGGTGACTGAGCACTGCTGGGTGACTGAGCACTGCTGGGTGACTGAGCACTGCTGGGTGACTGAGCACTGCTGGGTGACTGAGCACTGCTGGGTGTTGGGCTGAGTGAGTGTGGCGGGTGAAAGGAATAGCTTACAATAGCTTCCATACAATGAGGAGTTTCAGGTTGCCAGGTGATGGGATAGTGATAGTTTGACAAGCGACAGGGAAGAATGATGAGTTGCAGCTGATGGGGACTGAAATGTATCCAGGCCATGGGAAAATTTACGGGTTGCCAGGCGGTGGGCTATGACGGGTTGCCAAGGTGACGGAGGATCTCTGCACCATACCTTTTTCTGGATGGTGGAGTGCTTCAGTTCCATGTCTCTCTTCTCCTTGTCCGCATCCACCACCAGCTGGTCCAGCTGGAAGAGAAAGGGGCAGAACAGCTCTCAGATTGGCGGAGGGAGAGGGGCGTCGGTCTGATCGGGGGAACGGGAGGAGGCGCAGGGTGCCAGTGCGGTGACTCACTGTCGTCTGTTCCTTCTCCCCGCCGGGACTGGCCCCGTCACCGCGCACTGGGCATAACTCGCTAGCGTCGCTTAAAGCAGCGTGTTTATGCAAACTGCAGCCTGCTTTCTCTCATCACGATGTCCAGCACGTAAATCTAAACCTTCACCCCTGAACCGTCACAAGTCGAAGTGATAGCGGACGCGGCTCATTCTAATTCCAATGCAAAACAATAGGCAAAAGAACACCCTGCAATAAATATACTGCAATGTACAAAAACTGCATACAGCACTGAATATAATTTCCTAATAATTAAGGTCAACGCTACAGAACTCCAGGTCCTGCGGGCCGCAGGGTCTCCAGGTGTTTGCTCCAACCATGCACTACACCACCTGATCTCACGCTAATTATTTTACCTCCTTGGTTCAGGAAGTAAGCTCATTAGTGAAATCGGGTGGTGTAGTGCTTGGTTGGAGCAAATACCTGCAGACACTGTGGCCCAGCTGATTAGCCCTGATTTGGATGAATGCATACAAAAGTTTATACATATTTATGAACCCATACTTTTAACTACAAATCCGCATTCGCGGAGTATGAATATTGGGATTTAAAAGTAGCCTAATGCACTGTATATTTCAGCTGGATATAATGAAACATATTGTGTTGTTGGACTTTGCAGTGAAATGATCAGAAAATTATAAATATGCAGATGCAAACATATGACTAATAATGCTTTCGAATAATGCGATATGTGCAGTCCATTTGTAGAGCATAAATGTAATAACTGCCAGACTTATGACCAAAAAGTGACCCAAAAGACCCAGCAAACTGGAGCATTTGATTAGTGGTTTATTGTGTGTGAAATGGAATTCTGGGACGCAGGTGATGTGGTTACGATGAGAGATTCTTCATAAAACACACAAAGGGGACATCAGTGAATGCCTGAATTTATCTGTACAACTTCTAGCGATACAATACAGCCAGTGTGGAAATTACTACACTGCTTTCCTGAATGACAGATAAACTGCCCCTCTATATTCAGAAACAGCCCCCTGCCATCTGATGTTTACACAACTTTCATATGATAATTATGCAGTTGGTTTTGGCACAGATGTTCCTTATGTAAATGTTTGCGCTGAATATTCACATTTACAGTACCAGTCAAAAGTTTGGACACACCTACTCATGGAAGGTTTTTTTCCATTATTTTTACTGTTTTCCACATTTTGGAATAGTAAAGACATCAAAACTATGAGATAACACAAATTAAATTATGCAAAAACCAAAAAAAGGTTAAACAAATAAAAAAAAGTCTTATATTTTAGATTCTTCAAAGTAGCCACCCTTTGCCTTGATTTTTTATTTATTTTTGGTTTCTTCTCCTGACTTATTTTTCCATAGAGTTCAATAGGAAAATTTGTCAGGAGAAACAACCCTTCAAGTGATCCATCCATATCTACTGAATATCTGGCAGCAGAGTGATGGTTTAAGGCTTGTTTGATACGTCAGACCCTTGATGACTTAGAGCCATTTAGCCAACCATGCGTTCCACACTGTTCCAGTGTAATTTAAAGGTAAATCTAGTCCCACCCCCCAATTCCCATAGAGATAAATTCAAATGCAGAGGTTACAGTATCGCTTCTAAGAGTACCTGGAAACAGGATATCAGGAGTCTTTTGATATCCTTTTATACAGTCATGATGGCATCACCTTTTTACCTGTGGAATACCTGTTTACCACAGAAGTTGTTTGAGAGAATGGCAAGAATGTGTAAAGCCGTTATCAAGGCAAAGGGTGGCTACTTTGAAGAATCTAAAATATAAGACTTTTTAAAATTTGTTTAACCCTTTTTTGGTTTTTGCATAATTTAATTTGTGTTATCTCATAGTTTTGATGTCTTTACTATTCCAAAATGTGGAAAACAGTAAAAATAACGGAAAAAAACCTTCTATGAGTAGGTGTGTCCAAACTTTTGACTGGTACTGTACATCTTGTTGTCAAACTTAACGACGGACACAATTCACTTCACTTCCGTTCCCTTGCAAAACAATAGAGGGAGGAGAATCACACGTATTACAATATGTCCAAACATTGTAACTACTAATTACATTCTGTTACTATCCATTCTACTTTTAGTTTAAACCTGGCTGGCCAGCGAAGGATGGACTCGCCCTCTCTTGCCAGGTTCTTTCCGAGATTTCTTCCCACTGGGGTGTTTTTAGCTCGTTTGCTGTTCGGAGGTTCAGGCCTGGTTTTTGCCCAATTCTCCTTCTGATTCTCTGTACAGCATCTTTGTGACAGTTCTCTGTAAAAAGCGCTATACAAAATCAATTAAATTCAAAAATTGTATCAACTCCAAGCAAATTAAATTCCCAATAATTTAGACAAAGCGTAAAACCAATAACCAACTGTGGACATATTCATGAACCACTATTCCAGACTGTCTTGTTTGAAAGTAGAATCCACATTTTTTTCTTCTGGCAACCAGGAAGTAGGCAGTCAGCCAGGATGATGACACCATCAGACGGGAAATGTCTCACCACTTCTCAATAACAAACAGACCAAACTTCTGCACTGAAAGCACCTCTGCTACACGAGAACACCGATAACCCTTTCGAATGTGTAAAAACACCCCTCCGCCAAAATGTCCCCAGCATTGTCTTCTGAAGGCTCTTTTATGCTTTCGTTACCATCATCAGAACTGAAGTGAAACGTAAAACGTAGAGACGTGGAAAAGCTAAAATCACACAGGTGACTGACCGGGACAGAAGGGGAGTTCCTGCGCATTGATAATCTTTTTTTTATTTTTTATTCCACCTTTCAGCCTATCAGAACGGGTTCCCTGACCCCATTCTCCCTGATCTCACATTTACATGGAACTAAAAGGAGATTTTTTTTTTTTTTTACGGTGGCAAGCTCCTCTTATTAGCTGAAGATGACATTACCATTATCTAGGTTATTTATTTGCTTTTCTGAGGTAACGTAACCTAAACGTCGCGTCAAAGACCTTCAATATGCACTTATTGTACGTCGCTTTGGATAAAAGCGTCTGCCAAATGATTGTAATGTAATGTAATGTAAACAAATCTATTCTGCGTGTGGTCAAGCAGCCAATCGTAGTGAGATTACTGCGAATCAAAACACTGTAATTTCATAGCCTAGGCTACTTGGGAGTTTGTTACTCACCGAGGAGAGACCACAAACTCCGCAAATACACTGAATCGTTCATAATTTCCAAAGACGGGTCACAAAATGGTGCGCTTATGTGAATCAATGTGAATTGATTTTTACATTTTTTTAAAAATTACATTGCCATTTTATATTTTTAGGCGGGCCGCCCCACCTATTGTATTGTAGGGGACACTCTGATCAGATATCTTTTTGTACAAAGCAGTCACTTTAAAACTCAAATTAGATGTATATGTTGCGTGATGACTAAGCTTAGCAACTGAAAAGACCAGCTCTAGGTACCAATTAATACATGAAGTATATGAAGCATTATGACACATAGCTGCCTCTATATTTTTAAATCAGGAGAGTATTTGTAGCCCAAACAGCTTCCTTATTCTGACTGAGTGATAATTATTCACCATTTCCTTCATGATAAGAAATGTCCGCTCATTACCTGAAGACAGCATTAATACATGTGAAACTTTAGCACTTTTCTCCACACGTAGATCCTTCATGAAGCAAATGAACAAAAATTACATTACATTACAATCATTTGGCAGACGCTTTTATCCAAAGCGACGTACAATAAGTGCATATTGAAGGTGAGTGACAACCAACCACTCGTACTGAGGGACAGCCCTTCTTCATAAATTGTTTCATGTTTAATGATGCAAAACTACTGGTACTTTCTCATGACAATTGAGCACTCAGTATGTTATGTGCATACATGTTATGTGCTATGAGCACCCAGTATGTTACGTGTCAATTAAATTTAATTTTATTTGTATAGCGCTTTTTACAGAGAACTGTCACAAAGACGCTGTACAGACAAACAAAAGGAAAATTGGGCAAACACCAGGCCTGAACCCCCAACCAGCAAAAGGTAAAGGTAAAAACTCCCCGGTGGGAAGAAAAACACTCAACAGTAGTATCTATAGTATCATAACGGAGTATCTATTTTTTACAGATGGACATACTGAAGCAATGCAGGTCAAGTACCTTTAGCTCAAGGGTACAATGGCAGTGCCCCCACCTGGGAATCAAACCTGCAACCTTGGTGTTAAAAGTCCAGTTCCCAGTTTGAGTCTCTGCCCATTTCTGTAACAAGCAGAACAGCTCAGTCCCACCCCCGTGTCCAATCAGAGAGATGTAGACCCTGTCCACTGTCCAATCAGAGAGATGGAGACCCTGACCCCTGCCCAATCATAGTCAGAGAGGGGGAGAGATTGAGACTAACCTGCTGGCAGCTCTTCCACACCACCCGGCAGAGCCGATCCACTTTCTTTAGCTTCATGGTGAGAGGGGTAGGGGGTCGGAGGTCAGGGGTCAGTCCCAGCAGAGAAGCTCACCTCCACAGAGCCACGCTGCTCTCTACCAGCTCTGTCCCTCGCAGTCCCAGCTATGAGCCTCAGCAGCCTGGTATAACCCTTGCCCCACCCTCTCCGCCTCCACTCCCATCATGCCCTCCTCCCACTTCCTCTTCCTCCCCCAGACTGCCGTTCAACGCTAGACGCATCACGTCTGAATGCAGGCCGCTCAGACTTTCCCGGCCCTTACAGGAAACTCTGACTGAGCTCTGGTAAACACCCAAATGTCCGTGCTGGATGAGCAGGGGCACCACCATCACGGTTAGCCCCGCCCAAACCCCGGGCAACTGGCATATCCTTAAAGGGGGCGGGGCTCATTATGCGCTCTGAAGAGGCGGGGCTTCTTGTTTATTCTCAGAGAGGATTGGCTCCAGCATGTTTATAAACACACTCTGACCGGCCCAGACCCGCCCACTGTCGTCGGAAATATTCTATGCGAAACCTGAGCTAATCTAAACAATACGCCTAGATGCCACCTCCAAACATGCAACAACTGTGACAAACGTCAAAATAATTAAAGTTCCAAAGAATGGCACAGAAACAGGCAAATGATGGATTGCTGATATTCCACCCATTTCAGTTGCCTCTGCTGCTTAAACCAGCTTTCCCACTAAATTGCTTGAAACAATTACACTTTCACTCAAAATAGATTTTCAAGTGAACCGTTTACACCAACGTTCAAACTTGTCTTCCAAAAAAGAATATCCCTAAATCCGCCCATAAATCATGCTTTATAAGACAAGGCAGACCGTAAATTCTCAGAACAAACCTTATTAGGCTCAATCTTTTATTATTTATATGCTAAACCCATACCTGCATCCAGGGCCAAAACCATAACACACTTAATATTGTATCCCCTGACAGAGTGGAATATTTACTGAAGCACTTTGAGTCTCTCCTGAGATTGGAACCTATAATGTCCGGGTGCTTAACCCAGTACCTCACCAGTGATCCTACATCTTTATGCATTTAGCAGAGGCTCATATACAGAACTAATAGCATAGCATATTTAGCAGATTTATCAGTTCCCAGGTAGGGCACTACTGTACCCTTGAGCTAAAGGTACTTACCCTGAATTGCTTCAGTAAATATACAGCTGAAAAAATGGATACTATGTAAAAACTTTGAAAGATGTGCAAGTTGCACTGGATAAGATTGTCAGCTAAATGCCTGTAATTTAATGGTAAAGGTCTCCCCAGGTGTGTGGCTCACCTGCACAGTGTATTTTACTGATTTATTTAAATAAATGGACAGACAGGTAAAGGTCTCTCCAGGTGTATGTCCCACCTGCACAGTGTATTTTACTGATTTATTTAAATAAATGGACAGACAGGTAAAGGTCTCTCCAGGTGTATGTCCCACCTGCACAGTGTATTTTACTGATTTATTTAAATAAATGGACAGACAGGTAAAGGTCTCTCCAGGTGTATGTCCCACCTGCACAGTGTATTTTACTGATTTATTTAAATAAATGGACAGACAGGTAAAGGTCTCTCCAGGTGTATGTCCCACCTGCACAGTGTATTTTACTGATTTATTTAAATAAATGGACAGACAGGTAAAGGTCTCTCCAGGTGTATGGCTCACCTGTCCTACCAGCTGCTTCATCAGGGGCTGCAGCTCGCTGAACAGATCGTATCCCTGGTGGAAGAAGGTCAGGTGGGCGTACATGAAGGACAGCATCTGAAAGGGGGACACAGTGGGGTACACTTAGGTAAGGGGGTGCGCTACAGGTACGAACACGCTGCGTAATCCACCACCCCCTCCACAGAGCCCCCCAGGTCCAGCTACAGGGCCCTGGACTCCACACTCCCTCTAAAATACAAAACGGCCTGCAGATGTTCTGGGGGTTTTGTGTGTGTGAAACGGTGGGCTTTAAAGCATAATTATTTCTGACCGATTCAACAATTGTATTAAACGTCTGCTGAAAACAAGTGACTTTATTCCATTTTTAGCATGTGATATTAGTTTTACCTTTAAGTCATTAAGTTTGCTACATAAAAGTCAAAATCATTTCAGTCATAAAGGACTGTGGACTGGTGTTATCTGGAATATGTGACTTAACTGCATACTGCAGCAGTTATTGAAGGTGTGGCTATGATTTTCTTGTTGGGTCGGCTATGGAGCTGGACAATAAAAACATACTGCCCGTGACTACACACACATACGCAAACGAACACTTATTTCTTTTGTTCTGGGTCTGACACAAAGAAAGCAGGGATTTTTAAATCTAAATTGTTCTGTTTTACGAACAAACGGCTCCTTTGTTAAATGTTGCGCCTGGAGTCCTAGTGCTACTGAAACATGTGAGGACTGTAAATCTGGTAAGAAAGGAGGCTGAGAAGGAGAAGATTGCAAAGTACTTTTCTGGAACTTTAAATGCAAATTTACCGATTTGAGGATCTCAGATCTTCTCTTGGATTGTAGCACATTGATCTGAGGGGAGAGAGGAAATAGTTCAGTCTGTGACGTGTTGATTTTATTAAGACATCACACACCGCATAACATAATTTTCATTATGACATCACACACTGCACCATTTTCTCAGGGATCTCAAACTCCAGCCCTGGAGGTACCACCATGAATTTAACAAGCGCAGCTTGAACAAATTAACTGTGTTTGTTTTTGTAGTAATAAATCTCCAAGGCGCTGTATCGTTCATGAAAGGGGAGGACTTAATCCAGTGAGGGTAACTGCACACTGCTCATAACATGTAGTTCCCCTCTCATACCACCAGGGGGCAGAAATACACAACTCTTACTGATGGACAGAAACGTTCCTCCTACTTCTCTACAGTGTTTACAGTGACTCAGTTCATTGATATCGCCTACAATAAAAACGATGAAAACATTGCAACAGCACAAGCGGCAAACATTGCAAACATCACAACACATCAAGTGTTTAAAGTCAGCGCAGTGGCTTCCTTCATGAGTGACAGCTCACAGAAGGGACTCTCAGCAGAAACAAAGGTGTGTCGCACATCTGTGTAGGCCGAGCCAGAGAGAAAGAAACGCAGCGTAGTGATTAACCCCCGATTGAGCATGCCCATAATCACACAGTGATTAACCCCCACCTGAGCATGCACATAATCACACAGTGATTAACCCCCACCTGAGCATGCACATAATCACACAGTGATTAACCCCCACCTGAGCATGCACATAATCACACAGTGATTAACCCCCACCTGAGCATGCACATAATCACACAGTGATTAACCCCCACCTGAGCATGCACATAATCACACAGTGATTAACCCCCACCTGAGCATGCCCATAATCCCACAGTGATTAACCCTCACCTGAGCATGCACATAATCACACAGTGATTAACCCCCACCTGAGCATGCACATAATCACACAGTGATTAACCCCCACCTGAGCATGCACATAATCACACAGTGATTAACCCCCACCTGAGCATGCACATAATCACACAGTGATTAACCCCCACCTGAGCATGCACATAATCACACAGTGATTAACCCCCACCTGAGCATGCACATAATCACACAGTGATTAACCCTCACCTGAGCATGCACATAATCACACAGTGATAAACCCTCACCTGAGCATGCACATAATCACACAGTGATTAACCCCCACCTGAGCATGCACATAATCCCACAGTGATTAACCCCCACCTGAGCATGCACATAATCACACAGTGATTAACCCTCACCTGAGCATGCACATAATCACACAGTGATTAACCCCCACCTGAGCATGCACATAATCACACAGTGATTAACCCCCACCTGAGCATGCACATAATCACACAGTGATTAACCCCCACCTGAGCATGCACATAATCCCACAGTGATTAACCCTCACCTGAGCATGCACATAATCACACAGTGATTAACCCCCACCTGAGCATGCACATAATCACACAGTGATTAACCCCCACCTGAGCATGCACATAATCACACAGTGATTAACCCCCACCTGAGCATGCACATAATCACACAGTGATTAACCCCCACCTGAGCATGCACATAATCACACTTCTCAAATGCACACAGGCCTTTACAAAGCACTGCACGACTACAGTCAACAATATCACTCTAATGCAGGAAAACAACTATAGAAAAAGAGCTAATCCATTTTGTTAATCCTAAAGTTAGCCGCTTTATGCTGGTCGATACACCAGGGGTGGGTATGGCCGATACACCAGGGGTGGGTATGCAAAGCCAACTTCTGCACTTAATTATTTAATTAGCCCAGACATTTATTTATTCACATTTAAGACAAATTACGTAATAAGCTTTGATTCACATGTGGAGAGACTGCTCGGGTTCCCTGTATGAAACATTGCACTGTGCCCTGAGCCCGAGTTACACCGCTGTTTGTGTACAGAGCTAATTCGTTAATTGAGGGGTGACTGGTGGAAACAAAAACCTGCAATAAGCAGCCCCCCTGGAATGGAACTGCCCCCCCCCCATGTGATACACTGGGTCCTGAGTTATTTAGGAAAAGCAGGGCAGCTCTAGAAAGGTAAAATGTTAAGAGGTCGCCGGGGTCAAAAGAAACCGTCATAAACAGTGTCCCCATCTTCCTTCCAGATTATTATTCAACACAAATCCTCAGCAAAGGCTTAAAAACAGCGTTTCACCCCCTAACAGCAAAGCACCAGAGATCTGGCCTGAACGCATGTCCCGACATTTCACAAGATTATTTTTGGTGAATAACCCCTTTCACATTAAGGATTAACCTCGATCAGTCCCCACAATCTCCCCGTCCCGTACAGAAACGCCAACAGCTGCCGCCAAAAAGAGACCTGCGCTCAATCTCACTGCGATAGTGGAGTCTGTGCTGAGTCTGGAGTCTGTGCTGAGTATTTACACGTGTGACTGGCTGAGAAAGCTCCAGTGTGAGCCTGTGGTTTCCCAACAGTAATATTCTTCCCCTTTTCTCACAGTGAACTCACAGGTTTCCATGGGAACTGTATGAAGTATTTAGATGGTGAGGAGGGCGGGGCCAAGGTTAGACGAGGATGAAGGTGGGGCTATGCAGAGAGGGGTGCGGCTATGTTGGGAGGGAGAGACAGGAGCAGGACTGAGTTTAAACAGGGAGGAGGGTGGAGATAAGCAGGTAGAAGGGCGGGGCCAGGCAGAGAGGGGCGGGGCTGATTAGGGGGAGCGGGTAGGGGCATGCAGGGCGTGTCAGGGGCAGAGCTCTCTGACCTGCAGCACGTAGTCCAGGACGATGTGGCGGAAGCACTTGCGCGTGGCGGTCAGGATGTTGGTAGCCTCCTCCACCTCGTGCTGCTTATTGCGCGGCGCCTGGGCGTTCTTCGCCAGCGCCACCTCCTTCTCCTCGCTCACCTTGTCAAACTGCTTCTTGGATTCCTTGAACTTCCGCAGGTCCCTGGAAGACAGCGGCGACGTCCCCACGTTAGCGGGTTATTAAGATTGCACAGCAGTATCGTTCCCACGCTAGCGGGTTATTAAGATTGCACAGCGGTGATGTCCCCATGCTAGCGGGTTATTAATATTACACAGTGGCGATGTCCCCGCTTTATCGAGTTATTGAGATCGCACAGTGGCGATGTCCCAGAGTTAGCAGGTTATTAAGATCGCACAGCAGCGTCGTCCCCACGTTAGCGGGTTATTAAGATCGCACAGCAGTATCGTTCCCACGCTAGCGGGTTATTAAGATTGCACAGCGGTGATGTCCCCATGCTAGCGGGTTATTAATATTACACAGTGGCGATGTCCCCGCTTTAGCGAGTTATTGAGATCGCACAGTGGCGATGTCCCAGAGTTAGCGGGTTATTAAGATCGCACAGCAGCGTCGTCCCCACGTTAGCGGGTTATTAATATTGCACAGCGGCGACGTCCCCACGTTAGCGGGTTATTAAGATTGCACAGCAGTATCGTTCCCACACTAGCGGGTTATTAAGATTGCACAGCGGTGATGTCCCCATGCTAGCGGGTTATTAATATTACACAGTGGCGATGTCCCCGCTTTAGCGAGTTATTGAGATCGCACAGTGGCGATGTCCCAGAGTTAGCGGGTTATTAAGATCGCACAGCAGCGTCGTCCCCACGTTAGCGGGTTATTAATATTGCACATTGGCGATGTCCCCGCTTTATCGAGTTATTGAGATCGCACAGTGGCGATGTCCCAGAGTTAGCGGGTTATTAAGATCGCACAGCAGTGTCGTCCCCACGTTAGCGGGTTATTAAGATCGCACAGCAGTGTCGTTCCCACGCTAGCGGGTTATTAAGATTGCACAGCGGTGATGTCCCCATGCTAGCGGGTTATTAATATTACACAGTGGCGATGTCCCCGCTTTATCGAGTTATTGAGATCGCACAGTGGCAATGTCCCAGAGTTAGCGGGTTATTAAGATCGCTCAGCAGCGTCGTTCCCATGTTAGCGGGTTATTAGGATCGCACAGTCAACAGAACCGGCACCAAGAGGACACCAAGAGGGGGCGAAGAGCAAAATGATTTCCCCCGTTAGCTGCAGAGAGCGGATAACAGATGAAAGCACTGGCCCCTGGCCAGCCTACATCACTGCACACACTCCCTCAAACACACACACTGTGCTGCTAAAGCCGTGACTCAACCATCAAATCCCGCCGGGAATGCGCCAGAATCGGCCTTTTCTGGGTCAGGGAGCCGGGGGCCGTCATTACCCCGGGGGACAGGACAGTGGGGCACTTTGTTCCAAACTAATTAACTGATGAACTGAAGGATGAAACAACCCAAACGTGAATCTTTATCTGAAACATTTTTACAATATTTTTGGGCGTTAAATGGGAAATACTCACTCTTTCACAAACATTTGGAGTTGTGACTTGATCGATCTCTGGACTTGGTCAAACAGGATCTAAGGAAGAACAACATGTCTTGTTAAGCGCGTGTACCGAAACAGCACAATCAAACGACCCTTATGACCATTATAAATGAGAACTATGAACTACACAGAAATGGGATGCACTACGGTCTAATGCATAGAAAGCCACAACCGATTAATGTAATGTACAGCGAGGACCCACAGAATTTCCATAAAGGGTAACTGAAAAAGACTGGTCAGCATTTTTGGATATTATGACCAGTGATTCACAGCAGGCTTCTGGCTTTGCCATTATGCTTGTCCAAGAAAAAAAGAAATAGCCTCCAGGATCCAGTATTTAATAAGAAAACTGAAGAAGAGCAGACAGCACGCAGTTTCCGGTTTGCATGGCACCGGCCCTATGACTAAAGACCATGCGCTCTACCACACTCAGTGAGCACTTTAACCACAGATCAGCAGATGGGAGACAGTCAAACCTCAGCCTATGAGTCACAGCTTAACGCTAGAATCCCTGTACTTTCCAAGACTCAACCAGCAATGCCTCATGAGTCAATATGCTCACCAATGCCAGAGTTCTCTCCATCAATCCCCAGCCAACCTTAGTAGGAGGACATTTTGAAGGCTTGTTAAATTTATCCTCATTATTCAGAGAGGACAAACAGTGTGAAATTGGCTCCATGTTCTCAAGCCCTTGTTTGATAATGGCCTTTAAGCCTCTGGCTGCTTTTATAATAATTAGCTTTAAGCTAGTAAAGGCTTTTCAGAGCGTGTGGAGCTTCTCAGGCCTGTGGCATCGAGGTGCACTGAGCAGACCAGAGCAAACGAGCCCAGATGAGCTTCCTGCAGACCAGGCGGCAGATACTGTCTGGATTAAGAGGACTTGGGATGGCCGGGGAGGGGGTCTCAGGATCAATCCGCGCTTATCGCCGCAGACGTCCGCCAGCACAGCGCAGAGCAGCGATGCTGACTTACTGTGTGATACTTGATCATCTCCTGCAGGCTTTCGGCAAACTTAGTCAGACTGGTCTGTGGAAAGAAGAGAGGAGGAAGGAAAAATAATTAAATAAACCCAGCTGTGCTCCTCCCTCATTGTGGCCTGTAAAATTGCACTTTAAGGAGTTAAGGGAGAAAGCGCACACAGCCAGAGGGCTTGAGAATATTTATCAGAATATTTATTTATGCCTCAGAGTGTGATATTTGGTAAAACCAATGGCAAACGTTAATAGCCTCAGATTAGCCTCTGATTGTGGTGTTTGGTAAAACCAATGCAAAACGTTAATAGCCTCAGATTAGCTTGTGGTATTTGGTAAAACCAATGCCAAATGTTATTAGCCTCAGATTGTGGTGTTCGGTTACAGATAAGAGCCATTAATCAGCCTCAGTGTATACACAATATACTTTCAATGATAGAATTATTAAGAATAAAAAACATTGCCTCACTTGAATGATCATTATGGCAAAATAAAAACAAAGAAGATATTCACAACACAATAATGAACTTATTCACAACATAATAACCTAAGTATCTGTGGTTCATATTAAGCGGAATCACCCTGAAACAATATTTTGAGTTTATAGAACATTTGGGACTGTCAGTGACATGTAATTAATATTTCCATTGTGTTAAGTGGACATTTAGCATCACAATAGTGCTTTCTGGGAAAATTCCTCCACTGTCGCATTCTTTCTAAATATGGACCAGGCGCAGGAGAGAGGAAACGCATGTGATAGAGATAGAGACTGTGTGTGTGTGTGTGTGCGGGTGTTTGCGTGGGAACATATTCTGTTTGGATATCTATTCTGATCTGTAGGTGTGAGAACCGGGATACAAGTTGCCTTAGAGCCAGTTTGTTTGTGTTTGTGTGAGTGCGTGTGTGTGCGTGCATGCATGTGTGTACGTGTGTGGAGGATCTTGACTGCGTAGCGCTCAGACACTCGGGTGATGGCTTTCTGTGGCTCACAGATCCCGGCGGCTTGATTACCTCGATGACCTCATCACTGGCAGACTGCTGGGCCAGCTCCTGGATCCCGCCCACAAACTGCTTATTGGCTGTGTTATACGCTTTCCCCGCGTCAATCATTCCAATGCACAGCTTCACTAGCTATAAGGAGGGGAGAGAGAGAGAGAGAAACAGAGAGAGAGAGAGAGAGAGAGATCACCATCTGGGGGGAGGGAAGGACCTTTACTATATAGAAAGAGAGAGAAATGGGTAAGAGAGGGATAAATCTAGACCAGTTGGAGGGATGGAGGGAGAGAAGGATGAAACTTTTTACCAGCTGGAGGAGGGAGAGAAGGAGAAAGAGGGATAAACGGTGTGCTCTAGTCTATAGCATGGCTCCCAGGTAAAGCACCAGCTTGTGTTGAGATGACTACAAATGTGAGATAACAAACATTAAGTGGATTCCACTCTCTTGCGCAATCTGGTCAAAATGCATCAGTTACTGTTGAACAATCCATCAGAGGTGGTGTTTTTCTTCAACACAAACCATACACACTGATTTAACCTCTCCTTCACTTCCAGGAATGACAGCAAGTTTACTGAGGCTAACACTACCTAGCATAGCAGCCCCGCTGAGAATACACTGCAGGAAAAGAGAAACTCCTTACTGTCACAGTTTTAGTCATGTTTTGTACTTCCCATTAAAAAAAGGAAAAAAAAAACTGAACTACGTGCTTGAATTAACCAGAGGAAGAGAAGAAAATAGCTGCGTGTGTGGTTTCGAGTGACTCGTGAAGGTTTGATTCAGTCACGTGAAGGTTTGGAGTTATTCTTGCCTCACCAAGCTGTCAGCTGACCTCATATAATGTTTGACCCCTCCCACATCATCAGGTCCACCTCCCCAACCCCAACTCCTCCAACTGACCAATGACCCAGCTCCACCCCCTTTTCCTACTCCTCTCACTGGCGCATGACTTGGCTCCAACACCTCCTCCAACTGACACATGACTTAGCTCCGCCCCCTGCACTAACTTCTCCCACTGACCCATGATCCAGATCTGGCCCCTGCTCTAATTCCTCCCACTGACAATTTATCCAGGTCCTCCCCCTGCTCTAACTCCTCCCACTGACTCATGATCCAGACCCACCCCTTACTCCAACTCCACCCACTGACCAGTGCTAATTTAAGGTCACAAAATGTTTTAAATTAAAACGAACTGGATGAATGACGGTTAATTTGGGATTTGTGTGGTTCCATGTGTCCCACTTACCAGCCCTTTCCTAAGTGCGTCATTGCTTTTCTTGCTTTAGGAAACTGGAAATTTAATGAGTCCAGCCAGGCAAGAGCCAAAAAGCTTAAATTATAATACATCGAATTTGAATGCCGCTCCATGTTTTTGTCTGCAGTATATTAACTCAGGGTTAGTGCAGACGTTGTTTTGCAGGATTCTTCACTGGTGCAATAAAAGCGGTGTTGTGTTTAGATTTGTGCTGTAATCCTGTGCCAAACCTCGGGGTATTCTCAGTGCAGGGGCGAACATGGCCAGACCTGTGACATGCAGTTCTGGCAGGAGCCAATCAGAATGCAGTACAAGCCAGAGAGGCTGGGTTCCAATCACAATTCCTCTCCTGCTGCTCCTGAGGCAACACTGAACTCTGACCCTTAGCCTGAGCACAACATGAGCGTGTGTGTGCGCGCGCGCATATGTGTGAAAACTTACCTTGTCCAGCTTGGACTCCAACTCACACACATCTCCCTCCACTTCCTCGATGGTAGCCCTGCACACAGAGACAGACAGACATGGCTGTTAGAGAGCTGTACTAATGCCGCTTTCCAGGGAACATGCAAATCAAACAGCGCCCCCCTTCCCCCAGCCCTCGGCCCAGGCCAGGGGCCCATCCATGGACTAGACCAGTGCCTGAACAGGACGAGCCCCCAGAGCTACATCACCTGATCACCTAATCAGATTATCACCTAATAGCCCAGCAATGCCTGTCTGAGGAAAACTCATAAGCCACACCGACAGCGGCCACAGAGAGAAACAGGAAACCAGGTGAAAGAGGAAAACTCACTCATAACCACTCACATGCACTGGTTCAAAAGCGCACACACACAGAGGCGCACACACACAGGGACACACACGCACACACACACAGGGACACACACATACACTGATTCACACTCCCACGCACACACACAGGGATGCGCACGCACACGTGCACACACACGCCAATCTTTGACAGACAGCACGGACCCCTGACAAACAGCTCCGGCCTGTTACACACACCTCTCTCTGTGGACTAAATACAATGCAACATCATGCAGCAAGCAAAACTACAGTATGTTGGAGCAACATTTCAGCAATGTTACACTAATGTTATTACAAACCTGATTAACATACATGCACGTTTCCCATTTCACTGAACAATGCCGGAAAACAACATCTGCCAAAGGTTTTAATGAAACCGATAGATTTTATAGTCAATTCCATCATTCATTCATTTTCATATATTAACCTCAGTCATCCATCTGCACATCAAAGAAATTCAGTGAGGGTGAATCAAAGATTAACATTAAAAAACACTGTCTTCAAACAATTTATATTTTTAAATTGCTTACTGCAATTTGGCTTCCGGTTAGCTCAGTTTTATTACAGCATATGGACATTAACTTGGCTGGCACTGTGTGTACAGAGAGAGAAGGTGCTGATGTGCTTTGAGTGCCGGTAGGAGAGAGCTGGAAGTCTGCCCAAAATGCTGAATACAAGAATTCACATCTGCTTCCTTGAAACACAAACCCCACAACTCCACCACAAAGGCATTCTTCCAATCTCTCCTTACAGAAAAAATTTAAACAAACTCATATTTTGCTTTGAAGCCCGAGGTCATCTCAAACATGAGTTTGGGAGGTTACTGGCAGAATACGTCAGTTGATAGCAGTTATTTACATCCTTTTTGCCAGGAGACGATACTCTAAAAATAACAATGATAAAACAGCGAGATTTAAAAAAAAACAAAAACAAAAAAAAAACATGTAAAACTGGCGGGGCCCGACGGCTATTCCTGGAGCTAATCTGATGAGCTTTCGAAACGGTCACGAAAACGGTCATGCTCTTTATGAATTTCAAACATGAGCTGGCAGCTGTTAGATGCTGGTAAGAGCCAAATTCAGCAAGTTTTTAACTGAAATGGCCGTCTGGATGAGGTGAATCTTAATGGGCTCACAGCAGGGGATGGGAGAGAGATGAGCTGGGTTTTTGTGTTTCCTGGAGGTCACCGCACAGCCAGCCTACGACTCGCTCGCCCACTCAAACACGGCCTGTACTCTCACCCTCTGTCCGTCTTTAATTCCGCACGGCGCTATCCGCAGGTATGCATCATTCCATGGGATCAAAGGAAAACTTCACCTGAACTGGTTCAACCCGTTTGCATTTACCTTTGTTTACCATAGTAGTAATCTGTACCAGATACAGCTTGATTTACTTACATGAATTATAAATCCAACCTATTCTGTTGTGCTCAGCAAACCCGAGCTTCTCATTTGGTATTGCAATACAAATCCCACCAATCTTTCACCAACACATCATACACTGTCTGTCGTTGGACTGCCTCTAGCTTTGATTACGGTGCACATTCGTCGTGGCATTGTTTCGACAACCTTATGCAACGTCACAACATTTATTTCCGTCCAGGGTTGCAGTAATTTTTGGCCGAGATCTTGTATTGACGACGGGAGAGTCGAACCACTCTGTAAAGTCTTCTCCAGCACATCCCGAAGACTTTCAATGGGGTTAAGGTCAGGACTTTTTTTTTGGCCAGGCAGTGTAGGAATTACAGGCAAAAACTCTGGGAACTTAAGGCAAGAGAAACACAGATTATTTTGGAATCCTAAAGACATTAAAAGTAGCTGAAAGCATGAATGCCAATGTGCATGCCCTTTTGGTATAACACAATTTCTCCTCGCCCACGTCATCCTCTGCGATGCAATATAATATATAATGTAATAATAAAAATATGGGTGTTTGTGTATCGTATTCAGGTATTAAAACTGCATTGGTGGTTTTAGGTGAATTTTTCCTTTACCCCTTAAGGTGTACGATCACAAATATGTGTTTAGAATGTTCTTAACTGAACATTCTAATTCTGTGGTAAAACCCACGACTGGTAATTGAAAGTAAGAGTTCTAGAACACTGACGTGGAGTTTTGAGAAAAACGTTCCAAAAAAACTTTGGCTACACTTCAAAGGGTTAAAGGTAGGAAGGACACGGTGTAGCCGTGAAGTTCAGAAGTTTGGATATTTCAAAGCTCACCCTGTGCCACTCTGCGACGAGCGAGGTCCGTAATCTCAGCAGGCTGACTCATCCTATTGATGCGAAGTGTGGGAGTCAGACATGCCTGATTATGACACGGTTTCACTTTCCTGGCCTGGATCAACCCACCCAGAGAAAGACCTTGAGATTAATTAATTACACACTTTGGTGAGCTCAGAGCCCTGTTCTGAGAGGGTTAACCGTAAGCTCTGCCACTACGAAAAATTGGAGAGACGTCAGAGTAAACGGCAGTGTTAAGTGTTAGGGACCTGGGCTTGTAGCTCAGGAGTTGCAGGTTCGATTCCCAGCTCGGGCACTGCCATTGGACTCCTGATCGAGGTAATTATCGCGAAAACTGCTTTAATAAATATCCAGCTGTATAAATGGATTGTATGTAAAAAATGTACATCTGTGTAAGTCACTCTGAATAAGAGCATCTGCTGAATTAAACTGTAGAGGGGAGGGAGGAAGTCTGCCAATCAACACCATGAACAGATCAAATGGACAGACAACTCCCCTTTTCAGAGGAAGGGAGGAGGACTACCAAAGAAGTGAAAGTCTCAAAATAGCCCAATGATGCAGGCGGAGTTTCCCACCCCAGGGGAAATGAACACACTCGCTGTTTGGGCATTTAGGGGGGGTGGGGGGTGGGGGTATGTGTTGGAGAGGTGATTCACACTCATTAGTGAGGTCACTGGAGGATGCTGTGAGATCAGCTCACTACAATGGTGCAGATACACTGAGCCCATGCCAACAGTCAGACCATCCCACCTTTCCTACAGGAAGCATATCTCAGCAGAACTGTGTGTGTGAGTGACCTCACAAACACCGGAGCTCCACCTATCAACCCCTCACAAACACCGGAGCTCCACCTATCAGCTCCTCGCTAACACTGGAGCTCCACCCATCAGCTCCTTGCTAACACTGGAGTTTCACTTCCTGCAAACCTAGAACATTCAAAACACTGTTACAGCACAGTGGCCCAAAACACTCAGGAGTACAGCTCCTGAATTTAGACAGACCCTTTTTTCTGGTCAGGGTGATCTGTGATTGGTCATCTCTTTCTAGTCAGGGTGATCTGTGATTGGTCATGTCTTTCTGGACAGGGTGATCTGCAATTGGTAATTTTTTCTGGTCCCCAAAGGTTACTGACTTACCGCCATCACCGCTACATCTTGTCACCAGAGATCACTGGAGCCAATCAGGCTCTGGGGAACCCTGTGACATTCCAGTCTGAAAGGCAATGTAGTAACACAGCAGCACATCCCTCAACAAACCTTTGTTATATGGCTACGCAATCAGCATCAAGACATTATTTTAGGTAAAAAGTAACTCTTATAACTACTGTATAATTAACTTCATCCTTACATGGCAGAGAAAACTAGCAGTAAGCTCTACCACGGATCCCAGACCAAAGTTCGCCTCTGACAGCGCTTTTATGATAGCAGAGACTTGCCTTTTCCCAAAAACAAGTCAGTATAACCTATTGTGAGGTGAGCTGGATTGGGCTAGCAAGGCAAGGTCATGTGACCACAGGAGGGCATCATGGGAAGCACCATAAAGGAACAGCGCATGTGAAACCCAATAAGAGGCACCTCACTCAGAGAGGCCCTGCAGGCCTGTTCAGCGGCGCTCAGTGGGAATGAATGAACGCCAGGAGCCATCACGTGGAGAGGAAGGACGTTCCCTCATCCCAACATTCTCCGACAGAGCCTGAGAGCGGCACGCCCGGAGAGAGGAGGGAGCAGGAGAGCGGTCATTACCGAGCTGTCGCTCTGCCCGGCTCGGGTTAGGAAACCGCCAGCGCCCCGCCAATCAATCACCCCGCTTCCTGCGCTTACGCTCCCCGTGTTACAGCGCCGGGGGGGGTGGGGCTGATGGGGGAGGGGCTGCTGCACTGCTGCACGGGGGGGCGGCAGGCAAAACCAGCCTCTCAAAACCAATCACAAAACGGCAGAAAACGGCCCCTTTGCAGGCTCTGCAGGCTGAATACAGTGACCCTGGGAAACGAGGAGGGGGTGGGGGGGCCGTTTCCTCCAAACCCCGTCTGGACTGCACAGATTGTGACGCTCCCCTTTACTGATTACCCACAACACCATTGTGAGCCGCGGCTGGGCAGGAGAATGCCTACTGTTCCTTACAAACTCAGAGAAGAGCTAAACAATAGAGTGAGAAAGAGGCGGCCATGTTTTCTATACAAACTACTGAGGGGGGGGGGGGGGGGGCTTGCGTATGAATGAGGTATCCGCCATTCATTGGAAACAGAAAAGGACAAAGACAGCTTAGCTGTGTAATCAAACTAACGGTTTGGCTGATGATGTAATTAACATAACTAACCCTATTAAGTTATTTCTTCTTTCTTTTTTTGTCAATTTTAACTGCTGTCTGTCACTGGAGCAGCTGCGCAGACAAGAGGGCCTGCATCAGCACGCAGAGCTGCGCAGACAGGAGGGCCTGCATCAGCACGCAGAGCTGCGCAGACAGGAGGGCCTGCATCAGCACGCAGAGCTGCGCAGACAGGAGGGCCTGCATCAGCACGCAGAGCTGCGCAGACAGGAGGGCCTGCATCAGCACGCAGAGCTGCGCAGACAGGAGGGCCTGCATCAGCACGCAGAGCTGCGCAGACAGGAGGGCCTGCATCAGCACGCAGAGCTGCGCAGACAGGAGGGCCTGCATCAGCATGCAGAGCTGCGCAGGTGCCCCAGCTCACAGGAGCCCATGGAGAGACATCCATCCGACAGCTTGTAATTTAAAAATCAAAAGCACTCTGCTGCTACTGATGCCTAATCATGACTTTCCCCATATCTATACAGGAATATATATATATATTTATTTATTTTTTTAAATCCTCATATCACTTAAGTAGGATTACAAGTTAACAAAGGTCTGTGAGTGAGGACCGCCCGGTTCGGCCTGTCTGTGAGTGAGGACCGCCCGGTTCGGCCTGTCTGTGAGTGAGGACCGCCCGGTTCGGCCTGCCTGTGAGTGAGGACCGCCCGGTTCGGCCTGCCTGTGAGTGAGGACCGCCCGGTTCGGCCTGTCTGTGAGTGAGGACCGCCCGGTTCGGCCTGTCTGTGAGTGAGGACCGCCCGGTTCGGCCTGTCTGTGAGTGAAGCCCCGCCCTGTTGCCTTGAATAATCCCTGTAGTCACTGACATTTCCCCTGCGTGTTCACACAGATTGCTTCTTTTGTTCGATGCCGCAAGTCATCCTCAACAGATCTTGCCAATGAAATCCATTCTATTATTATATTTTATAATGTATTTATTTATTTTTTTAAAGTTTTCTTTGATCAATTGTTGTACTGTGTACACTTTGGGCTACAAGAATTCTCTCTCTCTTTCACTCTCCCTCGCTCTCTTTCACTCTCCCTCGCTCTCTTTCACTCTCCCTCGCTCTCTTTCACTCTCCCTCGCTCTCTTTCACTCTCCCTCTCTCTCTTTCACTCTCCCTCTCTCTCTTTCACTCTCTCTGCCAGGCAGCCTGTACCGAACAAATTAGGGTGAGTTGTTCAGAGGTAAGCGGCTGTCTCCACAGTAACCAGCTCTACTGTTGTACTCCCTAAATCAAGCCAGCTGCACTCAGGGGAAATAGCCAGCACACTTAAATCAATGGGGAGCAGAATACAGGCCTCAGCGCTGAGGGCCAATATAACAGCGCTCCATTCACAGGCCCCAGCAGCAGCTCTGAATCCAGCCAGAACAGGAGTGTGCTCACAAAAGCCCTTCCTGTGTTTACCTGCTGATACCTATCTGGAACAGCCATGCGCAGGGAGGTCACCTAACAACAGCTCACCTGAAGGCTTTAGATCCTGCAGGTAACTCAGTGCCTTTGTGTCGCTTCTTTTTAAATGGCCCCTCATACACATCCTTTCAGCTGAGTTGCTGCTCTTGACGATGGCGTACAATGCCTCCTTGTGCTGATTGTTTGTTTGACCGAGGAAAGTCATGCAGACTGAAATGTTGACCGGGCCTGTGCCACTTTTACTTCATACAACTTTCTGCATGTTAACAATGGCCCTAAAGAATAAGATGGTTTTGGTGGCTGGACTTTTTGAGCTGAATAATGATTAGACCCAGGTGTGGAAATTCCTTGGAGGCGATCAAATGTGAAGGCCTGTGCAGAGGACAGAAGAACAGGATCCAGGAAGCCCACACAGTAACAAGACCAGCTGTCTGGACATCACTCAGGTTATCCAGGTTATCCAGCCTAGAAGCTAGCTCTGTGTTGTAGCCTTGTTAGCACAAGTGTTTTATCAACCTGCACCTAGCTCTGCGTTAGCCTCTGTGCTTTAGCCTTGTTAGCACAAATGTTCCATCAACCTGCAGCTAGCTCTGCATTAGCCTCTGTACTGTAGCCTTGTTGTTAGCACAAGTGTTTTTATCGACCAGCAGCAAGCTCTGCAGGCTAGTCCCTCTGCAGACCCTTTTAGATATACATACAACTATTGAAGGAACGCTATACCAAAAATATGTCATGGTGTCCCTTGCCCTGTAATATTTGGGAAAGGACCTGAGGAAACTCCATGTAAACACCAGCAAGACCTGCAAACTGCCACCTTTTGGCTTGTAGTTGAAGTGGAGAAATGTTTTTTTTTGCGTTTTGTTTTTGTCGGCTTTCCATTGTATGCTCCTAGATTACAACAGAGGCCAAGATAGGAAACAGGAAACATCTGCTTTCATAACTCTACAGCAACAACTAAGCAATTCAATACCCATCACCCAATTCAACACACACAATATACAACACCCAATCCAATACACCAAATACCCAACACCCAATCCAATAGGCCCAATACCCAATCCACTCTACACCCAATACCCAACACCCAATCCAATAGACCCAAGACCCAATACCCAACCCAATCCACCCAATACCCAATACAATAGACCCAATACCCAGCACCCAAACCAATAGACCCAATACCAAACACCAAATCCAATACACCCAATAAACAACACCCAATCCAATAGACCCAAAACCGAACACCCAATCCAATACACCCAATACCCAATCCAATAAACTCAATAACTAACACCAAATCCAATACACCCAATACCCAACACCCAATCCAATACACCCAAAACCCAACTCCAAATCCAATACACCCAAAACCCAACTCCCAATCCAATACACTAAACCTCTGGAAAACAATCACCAGGTCCAACAGTCAAGTCCATCCTGAAAATATAAATCACTTAAAATCAAACTCTTAAGTGCAGAAACATACCAAAAACGTGCCAATGTAGCGGCCTTCCAGAACTGGGGTTTGAGATACCTCATCAAGTGATAAATAAAGTGACGATGAGCGTTACATTAATGAGAAGAAATGTTTTGTTTTTTGTTTTGTTTGGTTGTCTGTCGGCAGCTTGGAGAACTTTTCCCCTGCTATGCTTCACTGATAAAGCCTAATGCCCTATTCACACTGGAGTCTGGACTAGCATTACCTGGGGATTTTGTGTGATTTATAATAATTGCAGAGGTCGTCTGTGATCTTAATCCTGTGCGAATCTGCCAAGTCCGTAATTTGTAAAGTAAAAATTCCACCACAAATGGATACCGGGCTACACGGGCTACACAGGCTACCTACCATATTTCGCAAAACTCATGTCACCTGATAATATTAGTCCCGTGTGAATGGGCATCTCAGTAATTTCTCCTGCAAGGATCTGTTGTTTTTTCCATATCTTTTTCTGCATCTTTCTGGGTGGAGAATTATGAAGGCCGCGGTGGAAATTATTAATGCGGATTTCGACAACATTTTGGGTGCGGTTCTTACGCCAAACATTTTTAAATGTAGGCCTACTCCTGAATTTACTGAATTGTATCCAACCCTGTAGGGTCGACAATGTGGAAGTAATGTTATGTTTCATATCCGGTGAAAATACAGACTTGGTGGGGGGCGGGGGGGGTCCCCAGGTAATACTAGTCCAGTGAGAATATAGGGCATAAAATTCTGTTAATTTCACGATGCCTTTTGTGATTAATTGTCTGCTAATTTCAGCAACTTTGTCCCATCATTCAGCTTTTAGGTATTAAAAACATGGCTATTGTCAGCAGTTTAACAATGAATTGTTAATTAATTAATGAAAATGACATTTGTTTGGGTAGCGAAAAGTAGATTGATATCGTTGGGTCATCACTTAAAAAGTTTGCGCACCCCTGCTGTAGAGGGAAGATCCAAGTAAAAGGGGTCTCATCAGCTTCCCCCTCTCAAAGGAGGAGCCAGTGGCGTGTCACTCACCTCCACAAGGACCACAGCACTCAGAACACAGCTCACAGTCACACAGTGCCCCACTAATGCTCCTAACCCCTAGAGTCTGCCGGGGACTCACGGGAGTCACAGTATGATTATCGCTCTTGTCACGATCCCTATCAAAGCCCAATTTGACAGATGGTTTCACTTAAGTGCACACTTAAGTGCACGGTTGAGCGATGTTTTTCATGCAGGATTGCCTGGAGTGTGCCGGCTGCCAATCAAGAGCCCAACTTCCCGGTTTCACTGGTCTAACCAACAGCCCCCAGCCAATCAAAATATTGCAAAATAAATAAATAAATAAATAAATTAATACATGCCAAGATGTGTCCTCCTGTCTAAAATCCAGGAACCTCCCTGCAGCTGAGCGTACGCAAGAAGCAGAAGTGATTAAAGGCAGGCTCTGGGCATGTGGACTAGGCGATATAGAAGTGATTAAAGGCAGGCTCTGGGCATGTGGACTAGGCGATATAGAAGTGATTAAAGGCAGGCTCTGGGCATGTGGACTAGGCGATATAGAAGTGATTAAAGGCAGGCTCTGGGCGTGTGGACTAGGCGATATAGTCATTCGTATATGGGCGTGTGGACTAGGCGATATAGTCATTCGTATATGGGCGTGTGGACTAGGCGATATAGTCATTCGTATATGGGCGTGTGGACTAGGCGATATAGTCATTCGTATATGGGCGTGTGGACTAGGCGATATAGTCATTCGTATATGTTTTGTGCAGCAATCATCAATAACGGTCATCATCACCACGTGGTCTTTTTTCTTTAATAATACCTGATGTGGTAGCAAACATCCAGGCCCACATGCAGGCCCACCTGTCCGCGCAGCTGCTGCAGTGACAGACAGCAGTTAAAATTGACAAAAACACATCACATGGAAACCGTACAACCTTGTTGCTGATTGGCTGTCTTATCAACATCCAATATACAGTACCAGTCAAAAGTTTGGACAGTTGATTGAATGTATCTTTCTCATTATCTTAGAGACATTTTGATCTCAAGACTTATGCTTAAATGCTTGAATTTAAATACTGAAGTTGATGCCTATGTATGAATTTATTTCCAAAACTTTAAATAAGAAATTAATTTGTTTGTGAAATGCACCCAACAAGTAGTTTTCATTTAGAATTTCACCGTTCTCACTGAGAAGCATGAGGGGGAGGTGTGATGGTGTGGGTTTGCTTTGCTGGTGACACTGTTGGACGAGTTATCTAGAACTGAAGGCACACTTAACCAGCATGCCTACCGCAGCATTCTGCAGTGACACGCCATCCCATCTGGCAACTGTAGTTCAACAGGAAAATTACCCAAAACACACCTTCAGGCTGTGTAAGTAATGGAGAGTAATGGAGTTCTGCATCAGATGACCTAATCTAACACCCAACCTAAACCTAAACCCAATAGAGATGGTTTGGGATGAGTTGGACTGGAGAGTGAAGGAAAAGCAGCCAAGTGCTCAGCATATGTGGGAATTCCTTCAAGGCTGTTGGAAAAGCATCCCAGGTGGCTACCTCAGGAAGTTGGTTGAGAGAATGCCAAGAGTACAAAGCTGGTATCAAGGCAAAGGGTGGCTACTTTGAAGAATCTAAAATATAAGATACATTTTTGATTTGTTTAACACTTCTTTGGTCACTGCATAATTACATTTATGTTATTTCATAGAAACTGTACAAAAATAGTAAAAATAAAGAAAACCCCTTCTATGAGTCGATGTGTCCAAACTTTTGACTGGTACTGTAGTGTTTTTTTTCCCCCCGGAAGCATTTCACGTTGCCTCTGAAGTTCGGATGTTTACTACCACATCAGGTATTATTAATGGAAAAAAGAGCGAAAGAAAGGCAATACACCACGATCGTGATAACTGTCAAATGAGTATATATAGCCCAGGCCTAATATAGACCGGCGGGGGTCGGGATCAGGTTTAGGAATCAGACTCGGATCGGATCTGTACCCAGAATGCTGGGCCTCCTTGCCTAAAGAACCCCCGTGGTCATCCCCCCCAAACCGCTGAGCAAAGCCGCGATTCTGCATCGTCATCCTAAGGAGGGCTGCGGAGGCTGCAGGTTTGATTCCAAGGTGGGACATTGCCATTGTGCCTCGGGGCTACACATTTACAATGACTTGCTTCAGTACATAGCTGTCCAGCCTGGTATGCAAGAAATTAAAGAAATTAAAGCAGTGTAGAAATTAAAGCAGTGTAAGCCCTTTGGGACAGGAGCATCTGCTAAATGCCTAAATGCATGCAAATGTATAAGACTACAGCACAATCTGTCCATCCGTGATTAAATCAATATAAAACACATTAAAGTGGTGAGGAGAGAGGTCAAAGCACCTTATAATCAATGAGCATCGGTTTCCTTTCAACCCAGGGGAGAAGGACATGCCCACAAACCAATGAAACTGGTTTGGTCCGCGACTTATCAGCCTGTAGCTCATTAACCCCTTTAATGGTAGGGCTGGGCGTCGTGGGGCGATATTGCATAGTTTGCGATAATATCGTCATTCGCATGCCTACAAAATGCTATGTGAAAGTGAACCAACCCCAACAAGAATAATAAAAATAAAATGAGTTGAGACTACTTAATTAATTTAATGCAAAATTTTTTGTTTCATATTACGAGACTTAATACCGCTTCCAAACGAGTTTATTCTTATTGATCACCTGAACTGAAACAGAAGATCACGTGCATAAACACAGCTGCACACTTCACACTGCTACTGCCTGCATGGCTGAAAATTTAATTCCTCGACGTGGTTGAAATTCAATTGCCTGGAGATGGTTTGGATTTGAACTAACTGATAACAAATAAAAGAGGGCGCTTTGCAAACTGGCAGTTCAAGACAAACCTGTTTCACCATCTTCCCAGGAAATACGCAGCTCATTTAAAGCTTTGGGAGTCATACTCCCGCCAAAAGTCAAACAAATATGACCCACGAATTAAATAATAAAATAAGTTACATTTATTTGAATATTTCTGTGCAACTGCTATCTTAATGCCATTTCATTTGAATATTTTGATGATATGCCATACATTTCATATACAATTTTACTTTTTGCCAATTTCAAATAGGAATTTTTATTTATTTGTTATTTGTTTATGGTCAACTGAGAACTTGTGGATATATCATTTACTTTAAGCATTTCTCCAGCATTCGTTGACTTTTAACAATAAAGTTTTATTTTTTAACTTGATAAAGTCAACTTGATGCTTACATTGAAAAAGACCTCTTCATTTAACTTGAACCATGATGAGCTTTTTAAAATACGTTGGAAGCTACAACATCAAATGTCCTCGTTACATTTTTAAAAAGCTGAAATATCGCCAAAATATCGACATCGTCAAAGTGGCAGAAAATATGGGGAGATTATTTTCAGGCAAAATGGCCCGCCCCTGTTTAACGGTGTTTTGGAGCTCAGAGGAGCCTAATTGAAACCTCACTATTAGCATGTCTCACTGCTCAATCAAGAGGTCAGAACAGAGCATGGAGTATGAGACCACGCTGTGCTTACAAGTCTCTGTGCGTGTCTCTAGATCTAGTGGTGGTTTTCTGACCAGGTTATCTGTAGCTTCAGTAAATTATTTGTCTTGCAGTGACTGTGAAATGCATAAATTGTAAAGTGTGAATTATATGGGGGTAGGGATAAGGGATTTTCTCAGGCATTTAAAAGCTTGGCTCAGTTAAAACAGGGTAAAAACCACAAGTGCAGCACAGAGACGCACCACTGGCCAAGACACAAAACCAGCTTTGTCCATCGAACAATAACAAGCGCATCACAAGACCTGTGCTGCAACCTCTACTTTACTGATGTACACAAAATCACACACAGCAGCACAGCATTACTGAAGCACACAAAATCACACACAGCAGCACAGCATCACTGAAGCACACAAAATCACACAAAGCAGCACAGCTTCACTGAAGCACACAAAATCACACAGAGGCGAACAGCTTCACTGAAGCACACAAAATCATACAGAGGCAAACAGCTTCACTGAAGCACACAAAATCATACAGAGGCGAACAGCTTCACTGATGCACATACAATCATACAGAGGCAAACAGCTTCACTGAAGCACACAAAATCACACAGAGGCGAACAGCTTCACAGAAGCACGCAAAATCATACAGAGGCGAACAGCTTCACAGAAGCACGCAAAATCACACAGAGCACATAGCTTTACTGATGCACACAAAATCACACAGAGCAGCACAGTCTTACCGATACACACAAAATCACACAAAGCAGCACAGCTTCACTGAAGCACACAAAATCACACAGAGGCGAACAGCTTCACTGAAGCACACAAAATCACACAGAGGCGAACAGCTTCACTGAAGTACACAAAATCATACAGAGGCGAACAGCTTCACTGATGCACACAAAATCACAGAGGCGAACAGCTTCACAGAAGCACGCAAAATCATACAGAGGCAAACAGCTTCACAGAAGCACGCAAAATCACACAGAGCACACAGCTTTACTGATGCACACAAAATCACACAGAGCAGCAGTCTTACCGATACACACAAAATCACACAAAGCAGCACAGCTTCACTGAAGCACACAAAATCACACAGAGGCGAACAGCTTCACTAAAGCACACAAAATCACACAGAGGCGAACAGCTTCACTGAAGTACACAAAATCATACAGAGGCGAACAGCTTCACTGATGCACACAAAATCACAGAGGCGAACAGCTTCACAGAAGCACGCAAAATCATACAGAGGCAAACAGCTTCACAGAAGCACGCAAAATCACACAGAGCACACAGCTTTACTGATGCACACAAAATCACACAGAGCAGCACAGCCTTACCGATACACACAAAATCACACAAAGCAGCACAGCTTCACTGAAGCACACAAAATCACACAGAGGCGAACAGCTTCACTGAAGCACACAAAATCACACAGAGGCGAACAGCTTCACTGAAGCACACAAAATCACACAGAGACGAACAGCTTCACTGAAGTACACAAAATCATACAGAGGCGAACAGCTTCACTGATGCACACAAAATCATACAGAGGCGAACAGCTTCACTGAAGCACACAAAATCACACAAAGGCGAACAGCTTTACTGATGCACACAAAATCACACAGAGCAGCACAGCTTCACTGAAGCACACAAAATCACACGGAGCAGCACAGCTTTACTGATGCACACAAAATCTCAGTGTGCCTGCTTGTGTGTATTCATGTATGTGCGCAACTGTGCATGTGTATGCATTTGTATGTGAACGCCGTGTGTGCGTGTGTGTGTGTGTGTGTGTGCATGTAGCTGAAGCACTGGCGTGCTGAGGTGATCTGGCTTCTGGGAATTCTCAATGTAATCCTGAAGAATTAGCATACTGTGGCACTCTCTGACATCAACAGTAAGGACAGACAGACAGTAACACAGGCCTGCCCAGTGATAAAACTCCCAGTGAGCATTAAATCTCCCCTCTGTAACTGAACAGAGAAAATGAAGGATCAGGCCACACAAGATTACAGGGGACAATCTAATCAAGCCGTATCTGGTGCCAGGTGTACAGGGATGTGAAGTATATTACATTATTCACTAAGCTGCTGGGCATTTAACCTGGGGAAGTGGTACAATCATTAACCCAGAGTTAAAAGGGAGAAGCGGGAGGAACTAAAGTTTGACGGCCAGTTAAACGCATTAGCTACCTCACAGAGATAAAGAGGAGTCTGATGCTTCCATTGTTACATTCTCTGATCTGCTCTAATTAAAGCAGGGTTGGAGCTGTAATTGATGACCAGTGTGACGATATTGTAAAAGAACAGAGGGGAGGCTCTCTGGTCCACATTACAGCATGGGGGACATATCAATACTGGAGGAGTTTACTGTGCACCCTCACACCCCTTGGGCCTGCCTGCAGGGGAGGGGAGGGGGGGGACCCACACTGTCCTTGGACATGGGGCCCCCTTCCCAAGATGCCCCTGTGCAGGGAGCCCAAACTCCTGACCCCATGCCGGAGGGGTCTCCTGACTCCTGCCCTCACTTCTCCCTCATGCTATAATTACCCCTGCCACTCAGCACTGCCACACCCGCCGTTCATGCTTAGCGAGAAGCTGCGAGGTGAGTCATTGTACTCTGACCCCGACTCTTCGACCCCACCCTCACAACAAAAACCTCTGCCAAATATGTGGACCTCAAAAGATGAAGGCTGCATCAATGTTTTGGGTATAGAGAGATGTTTCGGGTAAAGAGGCTGCCATCTTTGTTTATGCCGCTCCCTCTCTACTCTGACAGGCCATGGTGGGCGTGGAGAAATGAGTGATGCTGTTGAACATGTTCGTCCTGCACAAACGCCTCATATCTGCTCCCACTATCTGCCTCCTCTCACTATTTACCCCCAATCTCTCTGCGCCCTCTCTCAATCTGCTGTCCCCTCTCTCCCTTTGCCTTCTCCGATGCTCATCCTCTGTGTATGGAGGGAAAACATGGCTTGGAGATCTGTTCACACCGATTCATTCTCCCAGATCTCAGGGGATAAAAATTGGGACATCAGAGGAGGAATGACGCACAATCTGCACTGTTTGGGATTTAAAAAATCCCATTTTTTTTGGAGAAGGACGTTCAAAGGCCAGCGAGCGAGCCCCTCTGTGGCGGCCATCCTGCCATTGTCTGGAGAAAGGCCCGAGTGTCAACGTGACAAGGGTTTCCCACTGAGGCGAAAGCTGACCAATGGGCTTGGAGTCTGAGTAACAATGGATGAGGAACACGCTGATGACATCACCTCAGTTGGGCTTTCCACATAAAGAACGCAACATTGTTTTTCAGGTGATTCTGGCAGGCTGTGTGAATGTAAGCCCCGTGGTCCTCCACTGCAGTATGGCAGAGAGATGGGCTGAGGTGTTCTGCACCACAGACTAAGAAGAGGCCCAGTACCACAGATTCTACAGACACACTAGATACTCCTAGCTACTACTAAGACTATAATAAAAGGGCTACTACATTCCTTACATCCTGCCTGGTTCTTAACTTCAGGATGTTTTGGTGCTACATTACAGAACAGACCATAATTTACCACAGTATTGTACATGGTGCATCAAACTGGAATGTTTCAGTTTTAACAGCAGGGAGACAAAACTTTCAGTGTTTATATTATGGAGCTGGCTAAGTATCGGAAGGGTCTATAGACTCTGTGCCTGTTCCATGTCCCAGCACTGCCCTGCAACATGGAGGACCGCGCGGGGCCTTTCAGAGTTTCCTCACAACAGCAACACTGTGATTATGATCCAATCACTAAACTAAAATGCGACAGCATTTCCTAGCAATGAACTCAGTAGACCATGCATCTTCTGCCTGTCTCCCAACCTTTTCAGAGTTAGTTTAAGACAGAGATAGGCCCACTTTACATGGCAAAAGAGGACATAGGAGCTGAAGAAGAGGGGAATGGAGAGTATACAACTCCATCCATCAGCACTCTCCCCAGTCCACAGAGCAGTGGCCTTATATGAGTTTAGCAGGCAGTCCAAAAACTTAAGCACAAATGGAAACAGATGTTATACCATGTATGTCTGAGGCCTTGTTTGTCTACCGTTATCTCTATTTTTCCTTCAAACTGTGCCAAATGAAACAGGGAGCCTGGGGGGGAGGGGGGAGCTGTCCACTACATAAACCGCTGCTCCTGGGCTGAACCCCTTTGTCAGGGCATCCTGTAGAAACCGAGGTCAGGCAAATTCCCCCCCAGTGAGCTGGCTTTAGGTAGTCACTGTAAAACCAGTGGGCCCAAATGCATGGCTTTCATGGATTCATAAAATTAGCAAAAAGCTGCTGCTGCAAAGACCTGTCACTGTCAGTTCAAAAAATTATTGGGGTCAAAAAAAAAAAAAAAATCATGAATGACATTAATTTTAAGACGAACCATGCCTCTAAACGTCACCATGGGCACGCTGTGTTATTGCTTAAGAATTTCTAAATCCTTCGATACAAAGCGAATACTCTTTCAGTGATAATCCATAGCAGCCTGAATACAACCTGAATATAGTGCTCCTGGTTTCTCTGTATTTAGTGCGTGCTTAGTTCACTCTACATTGTCCTCTATCTTGAGGAAATGATCACAGGAAAAAAAAACCTATTTCCACGAGTCCTGTCCTTAGCTTTCTAACATCTGTTCCCTATTTTGGTAAGGAGGATGTTGCTCTGTTTACTTCTAAGAGCAGGGAAAGCCTGCTGGTTGGGCCTGTATTTTTGGGAGGAAATCGAAGGAACACAGCGAACAACATAACCGTTGAGAACAGCACAGGATACAATACAACGTTATTGGGATGGCAGGGATGCCATCCGCCAAGTTACGGCTTGGTGGGGCATGCCCCATACCTATACAGCACCGAGAGTTTGGCACTTTTCAGGGTTTCCTACAGAAGTAACCACAATGACCATAGACTCTCAGCCCTTAAAAACATTAACTTCTGTATGTTCTGACCTCATGTAACCACACAGCATTCAGATACAACTTCACACATCCAATCTACCACAGATAAACCTCGTTCGGAAGTCTCTTGCCTATTGTGGAAAAATGTTGAATAAAATGCAATTAAAACAACGTATATTATTTACCGGCAACGTTAGTGTTGTATAGATTCGCTTGGTACAACTGTCTGACAGTTAGTCAAAAGTTATGTGTGTGCGTAAACCTAGGGCGTTAGCCAGAAATTCAAATATGATGCATTTATCAAATCACGCTCCAAAACTCTAACACGCTATCAAATCTTAGATCGTGAAAAATATTCTGGGCAGTAACGTTAACGTTAGATGTAATGCCAATGTAATGAGTACACCATTGTTTTCAAATATACAACGTTATCCCATCAATGTTCTTTAGCCAATTGGCATTTCCCCCCACAAAGTTGGGACTAGCAGGTTAACAAGGTCTGAAGTTAGCTTGCTAGCTAGCCAGCTGCATGTGGACAACTTACTTAGCTAATGGTGTTACATTGGACATGCAGGTTGCTGGCTTAGCTAATGGTGTTACATTGGGCATGCAGGTTGCTGGCTTGCTAATGGTGTTACATTGGACATGCAGGTTGCTGGCTTGACAATGGTGTTACATTGGACATGCAGGTTGCTGGCTTAGCTAATGGTGTTACATTGGACACGCAGGTTGCTGGTTTAATTAGTGTTGTTACATTGGACATGCAGGTTGCTGGCTTAGCTATGGTGTTACATTGGAATACAGGTTGCTGGCTTAGCTAATGGTACTACATTGGACATGCAGGTTGCTGGCTTAGCTAATGGTGTTACATTGGAATACAGGTTGCTGGCTTAGCTAATGGTGCTACATTGGACATACAGGTTGCTGGCTTGCTAATGGTGTTACATTGGACATGCAGGTTGCTGGCTTGATAATGGTGTTACATTGGACATGCAGGTTGCTGGCTTGACAATGGTGTTACATTTAACATGCAGGTTGCTGGCTTAGCTAATGGTGTTACATTGGAAATGCAGGTTGCTGGCTTGCTAGCAAAATAACTTAAGATTCTCTTTTCGGTCAGTCCCACTCATATGACACAGTCGTTTGCTAATTATCCGCTATCTAGCAAAGATAGCATCGGATACTAGGTATCTTGGCTACAATGTAGCAAGCAGGGTAATTAAACATTATTTGCTATAATTAGCCAGCTATGTTGCTAACAGCAAATTAAACACAGTAACGTTACTACCTACGACCTATCAAAAGGTCCCACAGCGACTTTGATAGCTAACGTTGGCTAACTAACACATAGTTAACTTAACGTTAGCAAATTGCTCACAGAATTAGCCAACCGTAACTCAGTTTCTCCACAGTAAACTGATAGCCTTGCAGTGGACGTTAGCTGACGTTAGTTCAATCAACACTAACGTTAGGAAGGAATAAGAAAATGTGTCCACTCCATAGCTAACGTTACATTAAGAATAAAAGACAATTGACAGTTTTGATTAGACACAGAAATACTAATAAAATATCCTACCGGAACCGGGGCGAATCCTTAAGACATTCCTCAAAATCCACGGTTACCTTCATCTTGTTACGTTAATTTAAACACAACCACGGATCAAAACAGCTCTTCGTCTTCACACTTCCTTCGGGAGCGCTAGCTAACTAGCCACCTTTCCGAACAGTAAAAAATTAGCTAGCCTAGAGGCTGGCTAGCTAACGTTAGCAAGCAACACCTGGACCATAAATAAATACTATAAACTGTGCTAACGTCAGTTCACAACAAAAAATAAATAAACTAAAACTGAGGGGGCGAAGACGCTGACGAGGGAATTAGACTGAAGGCAGCCGAAGTGAGTTCGGGTTGAGTTGTGGAAAAGGTAACGTAGAACCAGCCAACCTAAACTGACCAATCGATAAAACGGTGTCTTTCAGATCCATGGAGATGCATATGAGTGACAGGAAAACCAGCCAATCAATAGTCTCTACCACTCGAGAGGCTGGAGGTTTCTGTTCCTGAAAATGAACTGACACGGCAACCAGCCAACATACGCTGCGTTACAGTTAAGTATGTTCAGCTATATAAAGTGCATGGACATCAAAAGAGAAGGAAATGAAATATGCAAACTAATAACTTATGCGGTACGTTAAAACTCGCTGGCCTTAGTTCCCTAATTGGTGTGTTGTTAATGTACCTTGACATATACCGATAGCATTGGCCAATACACTAATGAAATCTTATTGGGAAATTGTTTAGATGGACCTTAGACACACGTTTATCAAATATGGATACTGAATAATCTCGTTTATTTATGCAGGATTACCTTATGAAATGTGTTCATTTTAAAGTAAAAAAGTAAATACCCACGTTCACTACTATAACACAATGCCATCTAGTGGACATTTACAATAACTGAAATGATACTAATGGTAGTTCCCAGTTCTGTGGTAGTTCCCTTATGAAAACACGATTTAAGACTGACAAACAAAAGCCGTAAAGGTTATAATAAATAAATAAATAAGCCGTAAAGGTTAAAAAAACAAACTAAAAAAAAGGCCGAAAGTATCCTCTCCAGCATATGTGTGCTTGATATCTGTGTAGTTTCGAAATATTGCAGACAAAATAAACACCGTTTTCTTAGTACGGTTTCACTGTAACATCCTCGTTTATTAATGGAGACAAAATTACACACATCCTTAAGTTTAAGAACATGCTAATTTAAGATAAAAAGGCAGATATCCCAATCACGTCGGGATAAATATGACCAGAAGGCGGAGTACTTCTATGGAGAAAATTAAAAAACACACCCAAGAGATATTGCATTACAAGACACAGGCGCAATGGATTAAGACAAGCGGCCATGTGAATATTATACTCTTCTATACACGTGAAAGTAATACAAAGGTTGAGAAAAAGGGACTGTACCACCTACCCAATGGAAAATAAATATTTAGCCCCCAATACTTTTGTATCAGATGAATATTCATATTGATTCCAATACCGCTGTAATGGAAAAAAACCTGTACAATTTTAAATTCTGTCAAGATTTGGATATATGTTCACTGTATCTTCTAAAAGCCGAATTGTCCTGTGGGCAGGGCCGTTTTACACACAGCCAACACTCTTTTCAACTGTTGGAATGGCTGCTATTAGACAGGTATAATTCAGAAGCTAAACATGCATGTCCACTTTGTCTGATTCACAAACATAAGGATGATGAAATATATGTTCCACACACAGGGATATTTCATTAAAATACATAGAATGTGCAAAGTCAGATCCTGGCAAGCACACGGAGTAATTATTGCGATAATTTGCTCAACGTGCTTAAAATAATTGTGTCAGGTAAAAAAAGAAACAAAATAACCCCATGTCTCATTAAGACCGACAAACACTTTGGATTATGTGAACATGGCTCACTCAGACCCTTTCAGAGAACTCTCTCATAGAAAGTATCCTATCTAAGGCTGTGGTAAACAGTGTTATCAAAGCACTGGAACAGCCACCAGTCTTTTCCCCCCCAAAAAAAGTGCTAATGAATGAGTTGGGTGCCCCCTAGAGGATATTCATCTGTGTTTTATCATAATCCTGTAAATAAACATTCTGCATTTTTTACATTTAAATGGAAATATATCAATGGAACAGGGGGGAAATGGAGAAATTAATAGGTAATATACATTTCACACATGGTACTTAGTCTTTCAAAATGCCACCAGATCCGGTAGCTAAATCAGCAACACTAGCAACACTTCCAGCGAAATGGATGCAGCAGCATGCAAAAGGTGGAAAGCCTTTATGTGGCTGGGCTGTGAAAAACGTGGGAAGGCAAAACCTTCAAATAAAGAGCAGAAAAATCAATCTTTCATTCACAAAAAAATTCCTGTCACAATTTAAAACACTCTCAGAAAGGCCTGAGAACACGTCCAATAACAGCTGCAGCGTTTCGGAACGCTAAGAGCGCTTTGCTCGCGGGTTTCTGCACCATTGTTCAGAGGGAGCACCCGTGGACATGGTGTGGAGGCTATCTTAATTACAGGTGCACACTCCTGAAGCAGGTAGCCACTGTACAATACACTTAACAGCAAAATGGGCACATTCAAAACTATGCTCCTCCAAATCAGCTGTTTAGCCTGGAATTATATAGCAACTCCAGTTAATAGTTGCACTGCATATAAGGTTAAACTGCAGTCGTTAAAACTAGTCAGATAGCTCACATCAGACTTATTTTACTCAGCGTTTGGCTGCACAAGTGAAAAAAGTGCCCCATCCCCACCACAAGGGGCGCACTTTAAGTGGCTGTGTCCGAATCAGAGCCCTATCTACAGCGTCCTGTCTCCTGTGTACAGTGCACTGGCAGATGTGTGCCGTTTAATGGGTACTGTTTAGCCGCGACGTGCAGTACGCAAAACAATATCCTCAATACTATTTTCCAACCGTACTGTGGAAGTGTCGCAAGGTTGTAAGACGTCTATAAACCGTGCTAACGTTAGTTCACAACAAAAAATAAATGCATGGATCTATATTTTTTAAGACGTCCCACCCTTGCGTGGCCATGTCACATGTTGCATTTGGTGCTATTGAAGGAAAACGTCAGCGAAGCTGCGCATCGTATTTATGCGACCAAAATGTTTGTGTGCTCCCGAATATACTCAGCGAAACCCGCGAAATAAGTGTCATACAGGGGTTTTAAGTATACTATATTTAGAGAAAAGTTTGCCTACTTAACATTTTCATCCTGTCTACTCAACAAGCCTACCTAATAGTATGGAAGAGTGCTGATTCGGACACAGCCTTGGTGTATTGAACGTACCCCTGGTGTCGGTAGCAATTTACACACGCCACAGATTGCATTTCCATTTGTCAGTAGTGCTAAGTTCAAAGGGTTTTTTTTTTTTTTTTGAGAGGTGTTATTGCATGCCCCTTTAAATGTAAAGCCTGATTTAAATTAGTGACATTAGTGACACTCAGGCTAATACAGGGGAGAGTGGTCACATGATCTCACGGTCACATGATCACTCTTCACCCATCTTGCATATTATTGGGTTTCCACAGAACGTTTTTAATTGGCTCAAGTCAATAATTTTTAATAAAAAAAATCATTCTCACATCCATACATTGAAACAAAAGCTCTTTTCATCACAAATATATAAATTTACCAAAAGGGGAAAAAAAAAAAAAAACCAGTAGCTTGAGCCAATATAAACACCAGTGGAAACACTATGGTTTTAGTTTTCCTTTCTGGAGCTATAGTGCATTTTTCTTATAACAATCATTAATGACAGAATCAATCAATGAGAATAGGACCAACTAGTGCAAGCCCACATATGCCTGACTTTAATAAATAAAGCACACTTAAGAATGAAGCTACAAAGGGGGACGGGATTCTTAGAAAGAAACAAGAAAAAGGAAAAGCATCTCACCATTTAAGATTCTAAAATTATTTTAAAATGCAGTTCCACAAACCAGGGCAAAACTTGCAGCCGATCACCTTTACGTGACCAATCACCTTTAACCAGTCCGCCGACAGTGTCTTTTCACAATCACACAATTATCCAGAGAGAGAGAGGAAACAAAAAGTCAAAGAAAAAATGAGGAAAAAATATAAAGGAAAGGAGGAGAGAAAATTGAGGGAAAGGAAGACACAACAACACCCCCCCCCCCGCCACGGGGTCCCAGTGTAGCTCTGTGGTGTGGGTGAAGCATGCCGGTACCACAGGCCTCAGGGTCGATCCTGCTGAAGGCCAGGGGCGTGCAGGTAACAGTCTGTGAAAACAGTCTTTAGGCGTCCTTCCATTCAGCGATGACGATAAGACTCTTGGCAACAGAAGAGACAACCACTGTGTCGATATGCTTTGTGGCGTTCGTAAAAACAGATGTGGATGACAGGGTCGTGTGGCAGTGTTCCGTCTGACTACCTTTGTCTGTTATTAATGTTACAGGGGCCAAGTCAAAGGGAGAAGGGGTGTGCCTTCTTCTACGAGCCCAAGGGATCCGCTGCAAAGCAAACAGGATCAAGTTAGCCACCTGACACAGGAAAGATAAATCTCAGGCACCTAAAAATCTACAAAGGGACTATGGGAGGGATCTCAAACTCCAGTCCTGGAGGGCCGCAGTGTCTGCAGGTTTAACTCCAGTCCTGGAGGGCCGCAGTGTCTGCAGGTTTAACTCCAGTCCTGGAGGGCCGCAGTGTCTGCAGGTTTAACTCCAGTCCTGGAGGGCCGCAGTGTCTGCAGGTTTAACTCCTGTCCTGGAGGGCCGCAGTGTCTGCAGGTTTAACTCCAGTCCTGGAGGGCCGCAGTGGCTGCAGGTTTAACTCCAGTCCTGGAGGGCCGCAGTGTCTGCAGGTTTAACTCCAGTCCTGGAGGGCCGCAGTGGCTGCAGGTTTAACTCCAGTCCTGGAGGGCCGCAGTGTCTGCAGGTTTAACTCCAGTCCTGGAGGGCCGCAGTGTCTGCAGGTTTAACTCCAGTCCTGGAGGGCCGCAGTGTCTGCAGGTTTAACTCCAGTCCTGGAGGGCCGCAGTGTCTGCAGGTTTAACTCCAGTGCTGGAGGGCCGCAGTGTCTGCAGGTTTAACTCCTGTCCTGGAGGGCCGCAGTGTCTGCAGGTTTAACTCCAGTCCTGGAGGGCCGCAGTGTCTGCAGGTTTAACTCCAGTCCTGGAGGGCCGCATTGTCTGCAGGTTTAACTCCAGTGCTGGAGGGCCGCAGTGTCTGCAGGTTTAACTCCTGTCCTGGAGGGCCGCAGTGTCTGCAGGTTTAACTCCTGTCCTGGAGGGCCGCAGTGGCTGCAGGTTTAACTCCTGTCCTGGAGTGTAACGGTACAGAAAAATCATGCTTCTGTACGTACCTCGGTTTTGACTTCACGGTTTGGTATATTTTCGGCAGAAAAAATTATTAAATGCTAAATATAAAATAGCTTTTCATTTATTATGAAAATGTAAAGTGGCTAACTGGCCATAATTTCATAAGTCATCCTGGGGAACTTGGTATTTTGAATTCAAGGTCTACAAAAAGAAAAGTCCCGCATGAGCGTTAAAGCAAGATTCATTGTTCAGTTGGCAGCGTATACCTTACAGAACATACCATACTGATAGGTTGGATATGAATGTGTACCGTCACTCCTCAAGCACTCAGTCAGATGAGTAATGCCTCTGATTTGAGCTGAGCTGAAGAGCACATTTGAAATTCCAGCCTTTCTTGTGTGCACTGGGCCTTATTGGGGACTGTGAATTGGCCTTTTGACATTATGGTGCCGTACTAAAACCCTATTTTTGCAGTGCACGGCAGGCTCTAAATCCAATAACATCTGAATAATATGACATGGCATGATTTATTAAAGATGGGCCCATGCATTGGCCTATGTGACAGTTATAAAATCTATATTTTTGGACGAGCCTGCTTTGCTCTTACTCAATCTTCCTAACATGGAGGAATCCGCCGAGCACCAGCGCCCCCCGGTGGTCGCTCTGTCTGGCTGAGTCTTACCGTCGACGGTGATGTCTTCCGCCTCCATGTCGTCTTTCATCTCCGCGTCTTCGTCATCTTCCTCCTCCGCTGCGAGCTCGCTGGCGATGAGCTGTCTGGCCAGCTTAATGTTCATACCTTCATTGTAGTGCATTTTCCTCATCATTTCGAATTGCTTCTTTTTGGCTGAATGGAGATGAAGAACATTTAGTTTAGAGGCACATCTGTTTTAATGAGGCCTCTCAGTGCTGAGCAATATCGGCCGTCCATAATCTAATGACTGCAATGTACTGAGTGATAAATTGCTAAGTCTGTGCATTTTCAGGTGACTCATGACAACGGTTGATCAGTGGGACTTCATGCATGCGATGTCTTTACAGACAAGAAGAAAGCAAACTGTAACAATCATTTTGAAAGCGCCTTCTCATAAATGGACGATATGCAATACAATATGCGTGCAAGTCTGTGCGTTAATGGGAGCAGGATATTACCGCCATTTTCAATAACCAGTGTGGAAATGTGCAGCTTTGTGCAGATGGCGCTGGAATGTGAACTTACTGCAGGGTGTTTTAGAACTTTGGACTACATTGCTTAGAAGTGCTCTCATTGGTTGCTATGCACCTAATTTGCATATAAGGTTTCATTGGTTGTTGTTACCTGCACATGAATGGACAATGAATACAATGCCCACGATAAGGTGACACTGTTGCCATAATTATTTGTATGATACCTTTATGAACTGGTAAAAAAATACCGCTGCATGGATTTTGCGAGACAGAGACACCATTGTAACATTAAACTAATCCGTACCTGTTTACCAATAACCACCTGTTAGGATCATGTATTAGGGGAACTAAATATTCATCAAATAATGTTTTCATATTCAGCACACAATAATGTGTATGCAGTGAGAGTAGCAAACAGCTTTGATGTGTGATTGGACATGGCAGTGTCTTCATAGGATCCATCAAGTTAATCCATCAGAAGCAGAGATATCTACTTTTTTTTAAAACATCTATTAAAGCCTAAAGGAGCTGAGGAAGTGCTAAACCTAGCAAATGCATTTCAGGACTGGACTTGCCCATCCCTATAAGAGCGTATGTAAACACGTACCAGTAATACTCACGTTACATCACGGCACATTTAGGCACTTAGCAACTGGTCTTATCCAGAGTGACTACACTCCTGTCAGACTGGATTTTAAGATGCAAATGCACTGTTAACGCATGCAAAGCTATCAGGTATTATTCTGTCTCTGGTGTAGGGGGCATGCTGGAACTGTCAGTTGTTGACCTAGACAGACACATGCAGTTTTTTTGATGCAGTTGAATAATTCTGTGCTTTTGTGTCTCACAGAGTATGTCTGTAACGGGTCACGTTTTGGCCCTGGGGTGGCCAGCTGAACGGCCCTGCTGCAAGTCAAACGCCGAAGTTCAGCGGCCACCCTCCGTCTCGTCACACCTCCTGGCCACGGGTGGGTCTGCGTTTCCTTATTTTCTGAACGGCCGTCGTGTACGACACACGATGACACAGACTTTCAGAACTCGAGGGGAGAAAAACATCTGCGGGCTTGGTGAACGAAGACCCAAAGGGACGTGTAGTAAGCGCTTCGCCGAAGGTCAAAATTTGTCGGCAGCACCGCGTAGGCTGGTCGCGCAGAGACTGTTGGCTCAAATTTCAGCTGCTGTACCCTTGAGCAAGGTCCTTAAACCGAAGAGCTTCAGTACAAACATCCAGGTGTACAAATGGACTATATGCTTCAAAAAAAAGTAAGTTAATTAACTCTGGATAAGGGTGGCTGCTAAATGTAAATATATCGTGAGAGATGAAAAGTCATCTCCTTCATAAGTGCTTCTACAGTCCAGGTTCCTCACAGTGACTTAATTGTGATGTTAAAGCAGGTTCGCCAACCATGCTCAGCCAGCCCAGTTCATGCCTCCTGTCACCTGGCCAATACTCAGACCTCTGGCATCACACTCTAAACTGGGGGGGGGGGGGGGGGGGTCGGCTAGAAACAATGAAGCAGAGAGACTGTTCTGCGCATTAGTCAGGATATGCAGCACTGCGCTGCACTAACACGGCCAGCGGGAACGCAGGGACACTCCTGGGACGGAGAGCGCCTCCGGTCACAGCGTGGTTTCAAAAGCGTGCCACACTCCAGCTTGTTCCGTCCCTCAGCCTGGGAGAGGTAAACGCAGACGCCCGGCTGGCTCTGTCCCTCAGCCTGGGAGAGGTAAACGCAGACGCCCGGCTGGCTCTGTCCCTCAGCCTGGGAGAGGTAAACGCAGACGCCCGGCTGGCTCTGTCCCTCAGCCTGGGAGAGGTAAACGCAGACGCCCGGCTGGCTCTGTCCCTCAGCCTGGGAGAGGTAAACGGAGACGCCCGGCTGGCTCCGTCCCTCAGCCTGGGAGAGGTAAACGCAGACGCCCGGCTGGCTCTGTCCCTCAGCCTGGGAGAGGTAAACGCAGACGCCCGGCTGGCTCTGTCCCTCAGCCTGGGAGAGGTAAACGCAGACGCCCGGCTGGCTCCGTCCCTCAGCCTGGGAGAGGTAAACGCAGACGCCCGGCTGGCTCTGTCCCTCAGCCTGGGAGAGGTAAACGCAGACGCCCCGCTGGCTCTGTCCCTCAGCCTGGGAGAGGTAAACGCAGACGCCCCGCTGCCTCTGGATGATACACTCTCAGGGTACAGCAGGTTACCAACCTCCTAAGCCAGCGATCCCAAACCCTGTTCCTGGAGATCTGTCTTCATTTCAACTCTAATTTAGCACATCTGATTCTACCAATTAGCTAAACGAGATCTCTAGCTTTTGAATGAGGTGTGCTTTGTTAGGGTTGGAGTGAAAGCCTACAGGATGGTATATCTCCAGGGATAGGGTTGGGGACCACTGCCTTAAGCCCGTTCAGAGATGAAATGGTACAGCAGTAATGCATGTACTATGCTGATGGGCACAAATTAGCACCGTGTGCAGTGTGTATGAGAGTAGGACAAGGCCGTAGTGTGTGTCCTCAGACACAAAACAGAGTTGAGCAAGACAACATCCCAAAAAGGAACGCATTGTGAAAAATAGAACAAACCTTGAGCTTATCTTTCCATTAATGGCCACCGTGAGAGGTGCTCCCTAACCGAGCAGCCCAGAGAGGAGAGGTATCATTACAGCAAAGACTAAAAGGCCTTTATTGGGCCCACTGCTGTTGTGGAACAGAGAGGGAGGGACCCACTGCAAAGAGGGGCGGGGCCACTGAAGGGAGGAAAAGGATATGGGTGGGGAATGGGGAAGGGAGCAGCAGCCTACCTTGCTCCTCAGGGCTAAGCTCTTCCTCTTCCTCCTCGCTGCTCTCCTCTTCTTCTTCCTCTGCCATGAAGCGAGATTCCGCCCCCTCTGCAGCCGCCAGTCTAGGGAGAGGGAGCGGCACACTGACTGAACGCGGCGCACAGACTCCACACAGCACATTGCAAAAAGCAGGTCAGGTATTTCTGGATGAGCTGCACCTGCTCGGCTGCCCACCCTCCATGCCTGTCCAGCTCTAATGCAGGAAGTAACTTTTGCTCTAAAAAAGCGGTCAGCCAGGGTCAAGCGCTCCAAAGAGCAGGAAAACTCTCAATGTCAATAACACCAGAGCGAATGGTGTCTCAAATCGCACCGGGAAACAATCATCTCAGCGCAGGATGACAGGGGAACAGACCAGATCTCTAGATCACTGAACTGGACGCCGTGGAGTGGAACAACTAGAGCCCACAGAAAATCTATCGCACTTCAGGAAGTGGAGAACAGGCATTGGGAGGAGGGTAAGAGTTAAACAAAAAGGATAAAAGGCAAACCTGGACAATCCTGATAATATTTTATTGAGACAGAAGGCTTTTCAGGTAATTAATCTCAAAACGCTCGTTCCCTGCAGCCAAAATGTTCATGACCCGACTTTTGTGAATTTGCTATTAAAATGTATGCAAAGTGTATTTTTTATGATCTTGCATACACAACTGCTCTTGATTAGCTGAGTTCACTTTAAATTACTGGCTATTTTAAGTGACAAGAAGTTATGCAACAGCTTGCTATAACCGGTCATGACTGAAAACACCTGTGACTTATGCTGCTGAAATGCTATGACTGCACATGACCTGCAGTGCTTTCAGGAGGCAGCATGCTGCTGAATCATTGGCCGTTTAATAAACCAATCACATCGGAGCCATAGAGCGCATGGGGGGAGGGGGGATTCTGGGAAGCTGTAAGGTCACCACTCGGAAGCCGGGACAGGAACAATGAAGCCGCGCACAATGAGGGTGGCATTCCAAAACACACAGGCCGGGAGCCGCGGGGCCCGTGTGTGTGTGACTCACAGGCCCTTTGATTCAGACAAAAGTTTAATAGCACAGGCCCTCTTTCAGAGCGCTGCACTTTACAGCAGCCATTCTACGCCAACACGTCTGCCTGGAGGCCTTCGCTGAAATTAGACCGAGGAATCGGGGCACCCGAGCGCCAATGTCAACCAGCTTCCACGCCGTCACTTCCGTCAGCCATCAAATCCGACGGACTGGGAGCAAATGAAACGGCTTTTAAGAATCCGAGGAGCGCTTTGGGACTGTTTTGGTCTTCATTTGACCGGGGTGATATAACGCGCTGAGGCATCGTCATCGATTAGGAGACCTTCGACCAACGTAAATTACCTAGTGAGGATCTATCAGAAGGCGATTAGGTGATGCTTAGCCAATACGCTTCCTGCATCCAGAGGGCATGAGAGCATGATGTCATTTCAGCCAGAAGGACATGAGGAAGGGCCACATAGCACATAGGCCTAAATTTAATCTAAGTGCAAATGAATTTACGCAAGAGTCCACCTTCCCCCCCTGGAACTCAAACATCAGTCATCAGGTGGTTTGTAGCTAATGAAAAATTCTGGGAAAGAATCTACAGAATGTAGCGCTTAAACAGGTGAACTTTCACATTTGGGTGGGGAAAAAGCCGTTACAAAATCCGGAACAGATGTACACGCTAATGTTGAGCACCTCTTAAAAAGGATGTATCATTATAGCCAAACCCTCTGCTCTCTATTGGCTGGCTGTGTGGATGTGCAGCTGAGCTCTGCCTGGGGCCTGAGGAGATTTATCTGCTCTATGCAGAGAAAGCATCATCCTGACAACACCCCGCCTGAGCAAACCTCGGCCAAACACCAACACCAAAGCAGAGCGGGTTACAGACAGGGGGAAAGCAGAGAGGGGTACAGACAGGGGGAAAGCAGAGAGGCTTACAGACAGGGGGAAAGCAGAGAGGGGTACAAACAGGGGGAAAGCAGAGCGGGTTACAGACAGGGGGAAAGCAGAGCGGGTTACAGACAGGGGGAAAGCAGAGAGGGGTACATACAGGGGGAAAGCAGAGAGGGGTACATACAGGGGGAAAGCAGAGAGGGGTACATACAGGGGGAAAGCAGAGAGGGGTACAGACAGGGGGAAAGCAGAGATGGGTACAGACAGGGGGAAAGCAGAGCGGGTTACAGACAGGGGGAAAGCAGAGCGGGTTACAGACAGGGGGAAAGCAGAGAGGGGTACATACAGGGGGAAAGCAGAGAGGGGTACATACAGGGGGAAAGCAGAGAGGGGTACATACAGGGGGAAAGCAGAGAGGGGTACAGACAGGGGGAAAGCAGAGAGGGGTACAGACAGGGGGAAAGCAGAGCGGGTTACAGACAGGGGGAAAGCAGAGCGGGTTACAGACAGGGGGAAAGCAGAGAGGGGTACATACAGGGGGAAAGCAGAGAGGGGTACATACAGGGGGAAAGCAGAGAGGGGTACATACAGGGGGAAAGCAGAGAGGGGTACAGACAGGGGGAAAGCAGAGAGGGGTACAGACATACAGACAGGGGGAAAGCAGATTTACAGACAGGGAGGAAGCAGAGCGGGTTACAGACAGGGGGAAAGCAGAGAGGCTTACAGACAGGGGGAAAGCAGAGATGGGTACAGACAGGGGGAGAGCAGAGAGGGGTACAGACAGGGGGATAGCAGAGAGGGGTACAGACAGGGGGAGAGCAGAGAGGGGTACAGACAGGGGGAGAGCAGAGAGGGGTACAGACAGGGGGAGAGCAGAGAGGGGTACAGACAGGGGGAGAGCAGAGAGGGGTACAGACAGGGGGAGAGCAGAGAGGGGTACAGACAGGGGGAAAGCAGAGAGGGGTACAGACAGGGGGAAAGCAGAGAGGCTTACAGACAGGGGGAAAGCAGAGAGGCTTACAGACAGGGGGAGAGCAGAGAGGGGTACAGACAGGGGGAAAGCAGAGAGGGGTACATACAGGGGGAAAGCAGAGAGGGGTACAGACAGGGGGAAAGCAGAGAGGGGTACAGACAGGGGAAATCAGAGAGGGTTACAGACAGGGGGGAAGCAGAGAGGATTACAGATAGAGATAGGATCACAGTACAGAAAGTGCCACAGCTGGGATGCAAACTACTGGCCACGGGGGGCATAGATGGAGTCTGATGAAGAGCAAAATCAGCAAATATGCTCAAAAAAGGCCCAGCTGTGTTGGTGCTTACTTCTCAGCGAGGTCATCCGCCGTGGGCACAGCACTGTTCTCAGAGTCGCTTAGCGTCTCGCCGTCCTCGTCCCCCACCATCCTGTAATGGAGGGAGGTAGAATTGGGGGGTATAAATTATTCAGTGGCACCCTGTCCGGGCCCTATGGAGTCAGCAGTGATGACCTTTCCATGGAGCACTCCTGTGGATCGGGTTACATATTCACCCAGATGCCCTTGCTCTGAGCACACTGCGTCCTGGACGGGCGGTGTCAGAGCACAGAACTGCAGGGTTCTATCTACAGATAACACAGTTCAGAGGTATCAAGCTTCACAACGTTCAAGTCCCATGACATGGCATTGCATATACCTTAGTTTTAACAAGCTTAAAAATGGTTTCTTAATTAATGAATTTCAGGTGCTCAATTTGATTATACCAAAAATACAATCCAGAGCACTCCAATGTCAAAAATGTATTTCATTCCCGTTAGATAGAACCTCACAGTTCCCTATAATTCCTGGACTCCTCCACCATACCCAGTTCCTGTGGCTCTGCCGCTAGCCGTTCCCTGAAACGTGAGCTTACCTGACAGCCATAGTTTAATGTGTACAGCCGTGGAGCTCTCTAGAGCAACAAACACACCTCCAACTCTCTGGTAACGTCAAATGTGAGACAGACGGCAGGCCGTTAAGCAGGACAGAAACAGTCATAGGGGTTGTGCTCTATAAGCTGCTCCTCAAGTGCTTGGTGTGCAAAAGCAAAAAGTAAAAAGTTTTGGGTTTCATTTCTTACAAAAATTTGTTGAATAAAGAGTCCTTGGTGCAGGTGCTTCTTATCATTTTATCAGTGTGATCTTTCACATTAACCATTAGGCATGACCTCAAAAAACATGCTTTTGTACCAAGTCAACAACAACAGGACCAACAAAACACCATTAGAAGCATCTTGGTCACTGCTTGTGAATATCCTACACTGGATGTACACCATGATATCACATTGCTCAAATTCAATTCATCAAGTGACATTTCCTCATAGAAAATCATGGACATTTCCTTAAAAGAAATTGAGTAAACAAGATGAATGCACAGATAAAAATAACAAATGTATTATGAAAAGCTATACAATTTTCATGAAAAATATAATTTAAAAAAGCTTGAAACCCTCAAAGCTTATCAGACTGTCTAATTTGAGGATAACCTGTAGCTGATTCGGTTTAAAAGGTGCAGAGAAGGTAAATTCAGTCTTCCCTAATTCAGCGTCCATACGAGTTGTAAAGAGTAAAATATTCAATAAAACTAAACAGAAAAAGGGAAAAGATATAAGTTGGCAGCTTATTCAACAGTGCTTTATAAATTAACAGAAGGTAGTGGTAGTGAGGTCAAGCCAAGTTTCTCATATAATGTACAGTGATGTATTCTAAAGTTATCACCAGTAATAAACCTGAGTGCTCTATGATACCCTGCATCAAGGGGTTTGAGGGTACTGGCAGATGCATGCATATAAATTACATCTGCATAATCCAACACAGATAAACTGTATATGGGTAGTTAGTTTGTATTTATATAGAATAGAATAACTTTTATTTTCCCGTTAGGGAACTTCAGTTGTAGTTTACAGCAGTAAAACAGACATAGACAGCAGACCCACAAACACAAACAAACATGTTAAAGACATTCAATTGAATCAGATGTTTCACATTATAGTGAAGGTATGTGTGATTGTGATTATGACTATTATTGTTAGTATTATGACCAAAATTATATTATATTAAATTCATTAAATATTATGATGAAAAATTGAGCATAAAAAGCAATAACAGTTCCTCATCTGCCTTTACTGTCTTGAGATGTCCAAATCATATATGATATATATATATTTGTACTCTATATGGGTAGACCAGCGCTACTCAACTCCAGGTCCTGCAGACGGCAGTGTCTGCAGGTATTTTCCCCAACCATGCACTACACCACCTGATCTCATGAATTATTTTACCTCCTTGGTTCAGGAAGTAAGCTCATTAGTGAAATTGGGCGGTGTAGTGCATGGTTGGAGAACATACCTGCAGAGACTGCGGCCCGCAGGACCTGATGTTCAGAAGCCCTGGGCTACAGTCTATATAGGTACACTCATACGGACATGTACATGAATATGTTCCATAAGGGTGTATTGTCACATGGAGGAGTGTCCGGCTCAGGCTTACCGGTTGTACGGTGTACTGGGTTCGTCGATCTTCATTAACCCATAGTCCTTATCAGCTGGGTGGTACGTGGCCAGGATGTTCATTTCGTCCCATTTCTGTGACTTCTTTCTGGAAGAGTGGGTCCAGAGAGACCAATCAGGCCTTTTCTTTGGGGGGTACTGTGTACTTTTACCATTTTACACTGACGCAATCATTACCCAACGGGACCGGGCAGATCTATTCTTGGACTTTTTTCGCCCCAGTTTCAACTCAGCTCAATACAATGGGCCCACCCCCGCCCCCACAACACACACAATTTATGGGAATGTTTTGAGACCTTTACTATGGGCACAATTCTGGATTTCTTACATTTCAGAAAAACAGAACAGAAGACACGTGGATGATTTGTTAAAGCGAGGTGTTTTGTGTGGGCTTGTTCTAGTTTGTCCCAGATGCACTGACCGATTCTGTCTGAAGTGTTCTGTTTAAACACTTCTCATTTTGATGATAAAAAAAGCTCCATTTTCCCTCTATGGAATTGAGGACATGGTCTATTTTTCCCCACATTTTATTTTCTCAGAATTTTTGATGAGTCATTTCTGCTTCATTCCAGACCCCAGTACAACAGACCAGCTGTGCCACTCTGGCGGGAAGAGCAGATGCTCCGCCTTTCCCTCTGAGACACTGCGGGCGTGGTCTCAGACCTGGGGGGCGGGGTGCTAGAGCCCCCCCAGCAGGGTCTCTGATCCAGCATGCATACAATAACGACCCTGAGAAACTGGCCTCTCGTTACCACGGTAACGCAGACTGTCGCACAAATTGCTGAGGCAAAGTATACAGCAGTCTATGGATTTGGATATTTAAAGAGAAATGTGTCAAATTCGGGGAAAATATGACCCCATTTTCATGGCAGCATGCAGGCGCACTGTATCAGCCCAGCAGGCCTTCCGCTGTCAAGTTCCACTGTCAAGTTCTTTAAAATCACGGTGTACTCGTGAATGTGTGAATGTGTCTTTGGCGGGAAGTCATTCTGGGCGGCGCGCCCGCAGCCCACTGACGGGCCGCCGTCTGCCAGCGCCAAAGAGCGACGGTTACGCAACCAGTCACAGGCTAGCGCAACGGTGGCCCAATTTATACCACGTGGAAATACATTCAGACCTGCACCCACTCCGGCTGGAGTGGGAAAACTAATATATTTTTTACAAAAAGCATGATGATGTAACCAACTCTGCAGAAGACAAATGAATCCCTCCCGTGCTATCTGTGCAGATCATCAGTGCTCCCTCCTTTATACTGTACTAGTGCCTTCATCTCATCATTCTTAAATGTTTAATCTCCCAGATACACAGAAAAAATGTGATCAGCGCCATCAGATTATCCGTGGTCCGGCCGAGTCAACTTGGTTCACTGTTCTGTTTGCAAAAATTAGAAATATGCCGAACCCAACGGGACACGAAATGAAACCAGGATGAAAGAACAAAATAATTCCCAAGAGATTGTGTGCCATCTGGATAAAGGATCTAATATTAACTGTGGTTATATCAGTTAGTCCCACTTGAATAATAACAGTGTGCAGGCAGGGCAGGCTGTGTAACCCAACTCAGCACAGGCAGTAAAACAGAGCACCTGGTGAAAATCCCCCTCAGTGTTTCTATGATGCGATAAGCAGAGTAAATGAAGCGCGTACAGCCCCAGCCCGCCTCTCCTTCAATGGGCGAGTGGATTCAATAGTGGAGGGGATATTCAATTTCAGCTCAGTGAGCGTGTATCACAGTAAAAAGCCTTCAAAACAATTAATAATAAATTACATACCTAATGGAAGAGGTGGAAACACGACAAAAAACGAATTAATAAAATTATTTAAAACATTTCCAAGGTTTTGCATCGCCTGTTGAACCAACTGAATGTCGTCCAGTGTGGTACACTAACATACGGGTTAATAGGGCTGCACAGTTAATCAAATTTTAATCGTGATTACAATTTTGGCTTTCCACGATTGCTAAACAAGCATAATTGAGAATGACGATTATTAAGGCAGAGTCCGTTTACAAATGAAAACTTTCACTTTACTGGACTTTCTCTGGTGTTCTATATCAAATCAAGCACTCCTATTTTACCTCCCTCACAGTAGAGGGTTAGGGTTAGAAAATGTGAAAATATAAGCATTATTCTGTTCATTCAAATTGTTAAAGTGCAATAACATTATTATGTTCCGAAACAAATGAATAATCGTGATCTCAACATTGACTAAAATAACCGTGCAGCCCTACAGGATAGTGTCCTTGGCCTGAACCGGGACACACCTCTGTGGACAAAGCACTATTTAAAATATTTTGCTGATTCTAAGGTGACAACAAAAACCAGAACAGCTGTCCAGGACCAGGGTCGAGAACCCCATGCCCTAGAATGTAGTTAAATGGTGAGTTTAGATGGGCAAATGACCCGTTCGTATCATTAGACATTTCGTGTTGTCATATTTGCATTCCTCCTCTGTACCTACTGAGCAGTCCGCCTTGGCTTTTTCTTACAACGCAGGCTGTGCACGTGCCATCGGGAGCACGGGTTCTAGAACGGGCCAAATTGCTTCGGTAACTGCGCGGACGGCTCCGTGGTTTACGCGCCCGGAATACAAAGCAGCCGAATCTCGGGACGTGACCGTGAATATGGCCATCAGACGGTCATTAAAGTGATGCAGCTGCAGGAGAACCAATCACAGTCATCTCCGCGCGCCAATGCCATAAATCACGCTCCTGAAGAGATGTGCGCGGGCCGCCGGAGACGGAACAGAGGAAGGTAGTCCGTGCCCGTGGCAGAACAATGGCCAAATGGCCACTTCTTAAATTACATGGGGCTAAAAAGTATTTAAACTATTTAAACTAAACATAAAATTGTTCTCATCTGACCACAGCAATCAAGGGAAAAGCTTGAATTCGCAGGTACGGCATTATCTGACTGAGTTATCCAAGCTTCCCAAGCTGGCAATACAGTTCAAGTACTGAAGCTTCATATTTACATGGCTATACCACCTACTGTAGTTAGCAAAGCAGCCAATAAAATTATGTGCAATTGACAAGGCAGCTTCACATGGCTGGTAGCTGGGCGCTCAGCTGCCAGTAGACTGAATCCTGGAGACGTGATGGTGCTGAGTCACACCACAAACTGGTAAGCTGGAGTTTTAAAGAGATAGCAAGCTGCCAGAAAGACAGAAAAATAAATAATATGGAGCACGGCTTTGCTTCTTTCAAATAAGCTGCTCATCAGGGAAGAGGACATTAAGGACATCTTAGTGCGTGCGTGCACACGCATGCACGCACTAATAATGATCAAATATGCTGAAAAAAAATAACACCACAGGTGTGAAGACTGTGACTTAAGAGTAAAATAAGCCAAATCGCTGTAGTGTCCCTGAGTGTGAGGGATCAGTCAGTGGAGGGGGGTGGGCTGTCTTCTTCATGGCTGAACAGCCTGTTGTCCATCTCCCTCACCCATCCAAACGGCACAATTTGAGACAGTGCAACAGTCACACCAGCTAGGCTCAGAACCCCAGTGGATTTTCCCTTCCTTTTCAGAGACTATTTTGGTATCAACAGAAACAGAGCAGTCTCGTCTCAGTGGGTTTCAAAACCAGTCCGCAGTCCTTCTGACACCTACTTCCCCAGGCGGGGGGGGGGGGGGGCAGGTACGGGGGGATTGCCAAACTTCTCTACAGCCAAGCTTTAGGTTCAGGGGTCTACTAATCAGTACTAAAACACCCAAATTATCAACTAAGAATGGTCTTCAATTAAGACTTTAATTATCTGAATTGGGTGTTTACTGTGTGGCTAAAACAGAAACCTGCAGTCACACTGGTTCTTCTCAGATAACACTCAGGGCCCCGATGTTAAAAGGTAACTTGACAGAATATTCAAACTTACACAATGTATATTGTCCCATACAGTTTGAGTAGTAAGTTCATAGTATTTGCTGGTTGTCAGAGTGATTCAGAATAAATGTTCTTAATTTAGGTCATTCCCTAGAGTCCACACACCTTGTTTCCAAGATCTAGACTAGCTAGTGGCTACTGCTTGAAATGAAACCACAAAAACACATAGACATTTAACTTGTTCCTTACCTTTTCTGTAGTGGGAATCCATGCAGAAAACCTAGGCCTTGCTTTTATAGCACAGGAGACGAGATAATATGAAATCAATTTGTGGCCCTGACCCTAACCCTAACAAAACCGCCCATTGCTCTGAGCCATGTTTTCTTGGGGAAATTAGCTTCGTAAATCACTGTTACTCATTTTTAATAAGGAATTATTGATGACTTTAATGCACAAATAGACTCAACACTAGTCTAAGTGGTAGGCAGAGGACAGGGGTGCACAACAAGAGATGATCCATTTTAAGGATTTTGTGCCAACTTCTGCTCTTAATTATTTAATTAACTCAATCACATCTTGATCTGACATTTGTATAAGCACCAGCTACAGCCACAGACTGTAAGTGTATCCTAAAGACTTCACTATGCAGGAGTGAACCAGGGCCCTGTAGTATCTTAGAGTAAAGATCATCTTAGGCAATTTTGTTTTTATATTACTTTCATTGTTTGTTTGTTCTTTTTCATCATTTGTTTTTTGTCTGTTTCTCCCTCTATCTTTATATTTTTTAAGTAATGTCAGCGAATTTTAATCATTTTTTAATTAATAAAGCACAAACACAAAACACTGTAAGATGATCTTAAGTCTAAGATGCTTTTGCAGCGCTTGACATTAAGCTTTTGAGCACCTGTCCATCGGACAGGTGGGACTTCATTTTTCACTTGTCTGAAAGACTCATCAGCTTATCCGAAAACCCCCCCATTTGTGAAAGATTAAATTTGCTGTTGCATTTTCTCAATTCCTATTAGCAAAATTATCTCATTAACAATGTAACCAGGATGGCAGGTGAAATAAGAGCAGCATGACATTTCTCCTTCTATTCAGATCATTCTTAATTTAACTTTTTTTTAACCATCGGACAAGTGGAACATTTTACTTGTCCGACCAAAAAATATACTTGTCCCGGACAATAGGACAAGCCTTAATGTCAAGCCCTGCTTTTGGGACAACGGGGCCCAGTATAGTTTATAGAGCTGTCAGATAACTAAAATTGTCTTTTATTGGTTTTAAAATTCAGTATCCAATAAACATTTTCTTTTAGCTTACAATTCATCATCTTCATTTCACATTATTAAAACATATTTTATCGGGGGGAATTTTCATTTCCCTTCCCTTTTTAAAATTAACATGTAACATTCAAAACATCACAATAAATTACACCACATACAAAAATTCACAAAACAGAAAGGAAATCACAAGACATTGAAAATGAAGGAGAAACATGCCAGATAACTAAAACTAAGGTAATTTGTTGGAACAAAAACCAGCACGCAGACCAGCCCTCCAGGACCGGAGTTGTGCACCCCTGGTCTAATGTTACGCTGATTTAGCTCTGCGGTGCGGATACCTAATTTATAGCTACTTACAAGGTTAATGGGAGAAGACGGACTACTTACTGCATTCGGTGTACTGGAAGTAAACTAAAACATAAGCAGAAGACTTGGACTACATTCATTTTAGCCTTCAGCTCGTTTTCAATACAAATATTGCAATAATGTGCACATCTTAAATGTTACATAAGAGCAACCTGTACAGATTTAGAAGGCTCATACAGGGAGTGGAAAAATACAGGGAGTAACAAATCAACAGTTGACTTAACCCTGAAGCACATGGAGACATCATGCCCTAACATGAGACCATCATTGAAGGAACTGGAATGTTCTCTACTGTGAAAAAGGCTCCTTGCTTTTCAATGTGCATATAAACTCTTAAAGGTTGTATCAGCGATTTTGGGTGGAAACATAAATGATCACATTCATCTGATTTTTCCTCACGATCCGCTAGCTGCCCGCCCCATAAGCAGGCCGTCAAAAAACCGCGTCTCTGTAGGCAGCCTATGCTCCGAGATCGTACACAAAAACAATGGTACTACCAACTACTCAAAACCAAAATAAACAGTATTCCAACCAATCACAATGATCTGCACAAACGTGACGTCACTTCTGAAGCGAAATCCCAAACAAACATACTTATGAATAATTATGTTATGTTTTTAAAAATAGTGTTCAAGCATCCAGAATTATAACCACGTTAATAACGTTTGTAAGAAACCAAACCGTTTGTAAATCCGTCAAGATTTCAGCGAGATAAGAGTATTAGCGTTTGTGCAGATCATTGTGATTGGTTGGAATACTGTTTATTTTGGTTTTGAGTGGTTGGTAGTACCATTTGTTTTTGTGTACGATCTCGGAGCATAGGCTGCCTACAGAGACGCGGTTTTTTGACGGCCTGCTTATGGGGCGGGCAGCTAGCGGATCGTGAGGAAAAAACAAATAATTTATGTTTCCACCCAAAATCGCTGATACAACCTTTAAGATAAGGAACAGTGAACAGTTTTTTTTCTCCATTACCTGTTCATTGAAATTGCATTGTAAAACTGGCTTCAACACACACAACCAAAAGCTTAAGCTTTCTGGTTTATTCATAATTTAATGCATTATACCCAAATATTATTAATTGGGGGCAGAGTTCTGACATTTTCTGACCATTTATAAACAGAATTTGACAATGGCATTCTCAAGACAGGAACTTTGCCTGCAAGGAATTCCCCCAACGCAAACGCAAATGTTTTTGTTGTCATTCTAGTCAAATGAGATCAATCCAGCGCACATAGCTCCCTTTGAGTTTTAACCTCATAATTTAGCAGAGTTTTGACAGGTCCACAGTCAGAGCGCAAATGCACAGTGACAGCTCGATCCAAGCAGGTCCAGCAGAGCAATCAGGCTGTGAAGATCCACAGTACATCCAATTTTACTGGTGGCACTTCAGAGAAAATCTACTGTCCTGTCCACAGAAACCAGGACATCTATTTCCCGTGGCAACGTCACAGGTAAACATGATAGTTTATACGAGTAAAATGATGACTCATTGACTTTGATTATGATGTATCCTTGCTAAGCCTAAGGCAGTTAACCTATGACGTTATTTACTACAAACCGATGCGATGCTAAGAGCATCAATCCGTGTCTAACGTTACAGAAAAATAAGATATCTAACGTTCGCAAACGGTACACAGGCGGTTGTTGTGTGCTCATAAGGACCCCAGGCATGCACAAATGTCACGCACTGCACTAACGTTATTACTCACATTTTATATAACCAACTGGCTACTAAAGTTAACAATAAATAATTAACCTGGATAGTCGACGACTGAACGATGACAAAACAGCTGTTTCTTAGATGCAATGTGTTCCCAACGTTAACGTTATCTAACGTTATTCAACTGAAATCATCCGGAACACAACAGTCAATAGAATAGCTCGACTCTTACATCAAAGTCAAGAGTAGCGAACGTTATCAGGCCAAGTTATCAAAGTTCCCCAAACTGGCAGGATAATGTTATTGAATTGTCATATTTGCATGGATATTGTACACATAATTTACAATAGGTAACGTCAGTATAGCAAAGATATTAACTTAGTAGCAACGTATAACGTTATGCAATTTGCCAGGTAACGTGTTAGCTCCACTGGCAAGTTCAATGGCAACAAGCTAACGTTAGCTAACGTTGACTAGCTACTAGCTAAAGAACAGACTAGACGGAGAGGCAAGTTGGCTAACGTTAATTAGTTACCTGCTAACTAGCCAATGTACGGTAACTAACGGTACAGTAGCCTTACTAGAAGCATAGCTGGGTTGGATGAGAGCACTAACGTTAGGTTAGGAAATTAACTACAGTACCCAGTTAGCCAAGTTTGTCCAGCAGCGCAAGATAGCCCATATAATTAGATGTGCTACTCCTGTTTAACGGCTGAAATGTAGCATATTACATTAGCGAACTCGTCTCTACTCACTGCTGATCATCTTCCAGGAGCCCGAGAGCCGCTTGCTGCTCCTGCTTCTCCACTGGCAGCACCTCCGGGCCTTTTTTGGCGGTTGTCCCGCTGTTTTTGTTCTTTAAAATGCCTTTAATGGGCCGGGGAGCTGCCATGCCACTGGCTCGGGTCTCTCCCGACTGACAGCGTTCAGTCTGCCTACAACCTGCGCTTGATTGTCGTGGTCTATGGTAGCTACTAGATAACGGTTACCCTTCAAAAAATCACTCGCATGGGCTAACGTTAACCTAGCGAGCTAGTTAGCATTCAAGGTACGGATCAGCACTCGCTGCTTGTTGACTCCACCCGCTCACGGTATAAACTACCATTTACTATAAAAGACACATCCTTACTAGGCACCGTGCTTATCATTAACTGGCCAGCGATTAAATCAGCACCGGGCTCAGCCGACACCCCTTATGTTTTTGGCATCGCGAGAGTTTACTAAAGGCTGTTGCTATAGCGACGGACAGACGCTTGCTCCAGTGACAAGTACGCGCGGCCATGTTGTGTGTGGCTGAAATTAAACTGGGCGGAGTCGCTGTTTTCGAAAAGCTATCCCAAGCCTGATTCACAGGTGTTTCCTTCACGTTTCTATGTGTCACTACAGCATTCACGGTCTAAATAAATTGCGTTTGACAATAAACTTCAATAGGATAAATAGTCTGAGCACGCTTTGTTGTTGAAAAAAAGAATGCTGGACAATTCATGTGTATTCATTTATTTATTTTACAATTGAAGTAATAGTATACATTGTACACATGATCTGTATTAATGACTTAGACTAAATGACACAAAGTACAAAAGCCATGTTTCAAAATATTCTGCAAACAGGGGGTTAATATTTGACTTTGTCTGGGTTTAGGCAAATAGTTAAAAAAATTAAAAATGTGGTTTCTTCACAGAAGAATTTCATTAGGTTTCAATTCAGAATAATTTGTTGTAACAAATAAATTATTCTCAATATCTCTATGTTGAAGCTTGGTTCAACTCACCGAAATTTGCAAATAAACGAGCACATCTGGAATTGTGTGGAAACCAGCCAGCAACCAAGCAAAAACTCAACAATCCCTGCACCTCCAACACCATGCTCACTGTAACTAGTCTTACCTTAAGTGGTCTGAACCCAACAGAAAATATCTGAGTAGAGTACCTGGATTATTTACCCAGTTTAGTAATGATCATTAGGCGGACAGCGTGGTGTAATGGCTAGGGGACTGGGCTTGTAGCTCAGAGGTTGCTGGTTGTATTCCCAGGTGGAGCAATGTTGCTGTACTCCCTGCTATTGCCATTTGAACCACTTCAGTAAAAATGCCCAGCCTATAAATGTATTATATGGACAAAAAAAAACAAAAGCTTAATTGCTCTGGAAAGGAGTGTCTGATGATCTGCCTAAATGTTATCTTCCTAGATGCAATTCATACTAGAGAGAGGTACGGTGGATCTGTGGTGGGCCTGTGGTCCATTGGACTGTAATACGTCCCATTTTTGTGTGACATACTACAGTTAATTCATTATGTAATCAATATCACTAACAAGAACCCAGGTAATTGCTGTGTGATAAACTGTCATTTATATATATTTTGCATGCATGGATGCATACAATTTAGCACAAGAGTGTTTGAAGAACACTTAACCCCTTAAATTGATGATTGGTCTCAACCTATTTTCAATAATTTTCCTTGATTATCAACAGCGATTAATTCATAAAATACTCAACGGCATCATATATATCCGGTTCTCCTCAATTAGGCTATTAGGCGAGTAATAAAATTATTTTTATTTGAATCGCAAAATCGTGCACATTTTATAAACATTATTTTAAATTGTGGATACGTGTATGTAGGCTACTCTTCGTTATCCTCACACACACATTAGGAAAATATTCATGGCAAAGGTTTGCACTGTGCAGACAAATTAAATTTGTCATTTAAATGATCATGAAGGGCAGGTTTTGTTAAATAGTTTTTATGTCAGGTTCTGCTGAAAGCTAACGTGGTAGTTAACAGAGTGGTGTATCTTTTTTCATGAATTACTGATAAAAACAGGGTTTTCAAATAGAATTTATCGTTTAATCTCCCTAACATTATGTGTAGAAGCTGTGTGTTTACCTGCCAATGGATTATTCAGATCGTTGGCACGCTTTTTAATCAAGGAAAATGAATGAAAGCAGGTTGAGATCAATGATCAGTTTACAGAAAAAGTTTTCCGCCCCACCAATTTTCAGCTCACCAATCGCCACTGCTGTCAACTGACGGAGTAATAATAATTATGAGACATAATAACTTAGAATAAGATGACGAGAATGCTGCATGTTAACTGGAGATCACAGGATCTGCACCGCAGTAGGTAGTTTAAAATAGAAGAGGTGAGACCCCCCTGGTAATGTCAGACAGAGAGCAGCGAGACCAGTGACACCGGGATCAGCAGCAGGCTGGACTGAAGGGGCGTGGCCTGGTCTGTGAGTAGGCAGTCGGTGTATGGCTCCAGACAGGCAGCGTAGGCCATGACGTGCGCGATGTAGCTCTGCTCCTGCACGCCATGGAACAGGTGCGCCATGGGGCCCTTGGCGTAAATCGCCACATCCTCCGAGCCGTGCGTTTCCGAAGTGAGGGGCACGGCCGACTGCTGCTTGTAATCACTGTACTCTATGAGAGAAATGTTGTGGTGGTATAGTATAATGGTTAGGGGACTGGGTTTGTAACTTAGAAGTTGCAGATTCAATTCCTAAGTGGGGCGCTGTTGTTATAACCCTTGAGCGAAGCGCCTAACAAGAATTGTTTCATTACCTATATAAATGCATCATACTGTAGGCTATGTTTTTCTAAAAACAATGTAAGATGTCAAAGTTTCTCTGGATATGAGGAACTTTACATTTAGTTAAATGTAAAAGTCCGTCCATCGTCCAACCCGCTTATTCCTGGTCAGGGTCGCGGAGGGTGCTGGAGCCTATCCCAGCATGCATACCTATGGGCAATTTAGAATCTCCAACTAGTCTAACCTGCATGTTCAAACTCGGTACCTTCTTGCTGTGAGGCGACAGTGCTAACCACTGCACCACCGTAAAATGTAAAAAAAACTTTTACATTTAACTAAACGTAGTTCCCTAAATGAAGATATAAAGGATTTCTTGTGATCCAGTCTTTCAACACATTGAAAGACACATTCAAACATGGAACCAAAATGATTTTAACACATCAAAACATCATGTACACTGTATCAAGTGCAGTGTTTAATTTGACTGTGGTAAATGGTGATGGAAAGTGTTTTACAGTTTTTTTATTTTATTTTATCATGTGTGTCTCATAACCCACCTCAACCCATCCCAAAACCTACTAGTGAGTCCCAATCTACAGTTTGGGTAACCCCTGCTCAAAATAAGAGGCACAGTGTTGTAAATGTCTTTGTCCTCGTACAAACGTATATAAAGCAAAGCAGGCCAGTACCTGTTCTAATGAGTAAGATAGTGTTGTGTTTTATGTTTGGTTATACATCTTTGTAGTGAAGTACTGTCACTTCTGGGAGAGTCATTTCTCCCTGGGGGTTTGTACAGTAGCTATGTACCAGGGAAAGACTACATTTAAAAACAATTCTGTAAAGTTCAATATTAAAAAGAACAAAGCATATCCTTACAGACATTTTTCAGCTTCAGTGTTTCCAAGTGTTTTATTGTTACCTCAGTCACATCATAGTTTACGCCTACCCTTAACAAGACCCTCATCAGTTTATGATGATATACTCGCTGAAATGCTTATACTGCTATCTCAAAATCACCTTGGGACTCCATTTATGATGTGTGATGGACAGTTTTCATAATCGCTTTTACCTTCTTATCTAAAAAATGAGACCATGCTTTTAAATGGGCTGGACAGAGATTCACATTATATGGGTGTGATATGAGACAAGCAGTGGGTTTGGACACATTTATTTTATTGTATTTTTTTCATCAGATGGTCATGGGAGATTTGGGAAACTGTCTGGATAATTATAATTCAATATGATCTTATCCAGCTGACCATTTCCATTTCAGTACATTAGTTCAAGCGGTTCAAGCAGTGCTTTGAGTATAAGGAATATATTTTCTATGTTAAATGTTTATTGGATAAGCTAATGATGTTGCATCTCCCCTATAAAAAGCACCTGATGGTAAATTATATTGATTTGTAACTTGTAAATGTTTAGCTTACTATAATACCATAAATCTTTCTTGACCTATTCACCATGGTAAATAAAAATGCAGGTAACAAAACAAATGATGTCATTAAACATATACAAGCACATTATGGAATTCCCTGATCTCTGTTTGCCACAAGAGGGTGCTATTATACCAGTTCCATCTATTTCAAATGGCTGCCAGCATAGAGTATCTGTAAGTTCACTATGACACAGCAATAGTGTATAATGGTATGGACACACTGACACGGTTAGCTCTACACCAACTAACTTGATATGATTTTTTCCATACACACATGCACACTGCACTTGAACCCCTGAAACAGCACTACTTTTACAGTGGCTTACAGGACGTTATTACCACAGTTGCATTCTTCCATGTTCCCACTGAAACAGCTCACGTGCTAACAGAGCTTTTAAATTCAAGGCCCTTACCTGAAATGTTACTGCTCACATCAGGACGGCTCCCATTAACTAACTGGTATCCTGGTCCATTTCCGTACAGGGTAGTGGTGAAGGGCTTGTCATCTTTCGCGATCACTCGTGATAGCCCTTAAACACAGCACACCAGCAGAGGATCAGTCAGCTGTGGTCAACAGGAATGACACCACTACATGCAGCTTGCTCGGATACAAGGGTGGTGCACACTACTGACAATTTAAGTAAGAAACATCTATTTTCACCAATACAAAATTGTTCTTTAATACGTATTGTATGTAGGCCTATTGATTGATTTTCATTGAAAATTCTCATGGTTCTGCTGGGTTTTTAAATCTTACCGGCACCTGACGTACATCTACTATGTAGGCCTACCTTTACAAAAAAACTAATAAACAAAATTTTGAATTTTGAATTAATTTTATGAATGAAAACTTTTATGAATTTAAACAATACTAGTAGGCCTATAAATTAATGTTTTTAATTCATAAAAGTATACTTACTAAGCATATTTCTAAGTGGGCCAATTTAGTCTCAATAAGTATCAAAATAGTACACTTACAAGTATATTAATAGTTATCAAAATTTAAACTTTAGTTCACTCATTTTTTGTAAGGGATATACACTGCCTGGCCAAAAAAAAAGTCGCCGTCGCACCCGTCATGCATAGTGCCCACTGTACAAGCCTCTGGAGGCAGTGTTATGATCTGGGGTTGCTTCAATTGGTCAGGTCTAGGCTCAGCAACGTTATGAAGCAATAAAATGAAGTCAGCTGAGTACCTGAATGTACTGAATGACCATGGTTATCCCATCAATGGGCATATTCCAGGATGACAATGCCAAGATTCTTCGGGCTCAAATTGTGAAAGAGTGGTTCAGGGAGCATGAGAAATCATTTTCACACATGAATTGGCCACCAGAGTCCTGACCTTAACCCCGTTGAAAGTCTTTGGGATTTGCTGGAGAAGACTTTACGGAGTGGTTCGACTCTCCCGTCGTCAATACAAGATCTTGGCCATAAATGAATGCAACTCTGGACAGAAATAAATGCTGTGATGTTGCATAAGGTTGTCGAAACAATGCCACGACGAATGTGCGCCGTAATCAATGCTAAAGGCGGTCCAATGACATATTAGAGTGTGCAACTTTTTTTTGGGCCAGGCAGTGTAATATTTAACTGGATTTGGTAGGCGTAAATATTGACACACAAATAAGGATGTTGCATTTTAAAATGTATAAAAATTATGTGACAGCAGCAGTATTCCATGGTCTCTGTACCAAAAACAGGGTTCCCTCTGGCGGAGTACCCTCCGAAGGTGAAGACGTGGGAATGGTCAGCCGTGACCACACTGAGAGTGTCCAGTTCGCTCGTCAGCTCAGCGGCTTTCTCTATGGCCATGTCAAACTGCACCGTTTCCGTCAGGGCATAATTGGCCTTGCCTCCGTGGTGCCCGTGGTCTATTCTCCCCCTTGCAGAGTGAAGAGACAGGGTGCCATGTCAGAACATTATCCACTTGCATCTCATGGGGTTCCCAGCAAACATACAGCGGCCCTCTAACGTCGGCACAAATATAGGTCTGGCAGCGTTTTGCAAATCGGCACTGCCACAGTTTACTAGTAGTTGAGGCACGAGGTAGCCATGATGAAGCTGGTAAGAGAATGCCAAATAGTTAGTGAGCGATTTTGCCACTGGTAGACCGCTCTATAGGCCTACTGCTAATTTTAAAAACGTTATTTGGACCGACATCTGATACCAATAGATGTTTGCTGGTGGCGTGCTTGTTTCTGGGGTCTATTCTCATTTTTCAAAAGAGAGTGTAGTGAAAGAAAAAAAAACTGACAAATGACAGAGTCAGCCGGGGGTCGAATCCATTTTCAATTCAGTCAATTTAGGCAGTCAAATAAAATTAAGTTCATTCATCTTATTTAAAAAAATGGCTAAAGCGCTGGCTAAAACCTTGTCATACATATTTTCATTCACAAAGGAGAAAGCACTCATCTTCCACAAACAGGTAATATCCTTTGGGATTCTTCTGCAGGATTCTGATTGCTTTCTCCACCATGTCTGTGAGAGAGGGGTCTGTCTCCGGGTTACGATCCAGTTCATATCTGGTGTCCTTTGGCTCAAATAGTCCTGAACACACACACACACACACACGTACAGGCAGTGTGTTTTTAGTTTGAACCACATGTGCACATGGATCTTTTATTACTGAAGCAGTGATTAAATGTGAGTGGACATGCATGAAAAAGCAGTTTTTTCAGAAATCCATTGTTTTGGAGGAAGACATACAACAGCTTTTACAGGTTGCTATGTTATAATGGACATGAAATCCACAGTATCAATATGAAAAGATTTCCTGACATCAGGGGCATTATTAGCTGTTAGCTTATTTCAGTCCTGTGTACTTTGAGATTCTTACCCATCAAGTAATCCGTGTCATCCTCATCCACGGCATCAAAGTCAGCTTTGTTCCAAACATATTTCGCATTCTGTTCCAATTGCAAAACACTTTCAGCATTTCACTGGTGAATAGAGCAAACAAATAAGGCGCAGAACTCTTAAGGCCTACCATTTTGTTTTTCAGCCATTCTGTAATGAGGTTGGTCTTATCAAATCGGTCTCCGGTGTCTGTAGGGTACTCAGGATCAGCTGTGTCATTGGGTAGCATATACGCCCGGCCTCCACCCAGAATGACCTGTCACAGATACACCAACATCAGAAAAGAAAAGAAGGATTACAGTATGCTGCCAAACAAAGTACTGTAACTCAAGAAGATCGCAGCAATCCACCAATTACATGATTGGCGCTAACTAGTGTGTAGCTGTAATGTAATATAATCACGAGGTTGGACTTACATAATTGAGAGAGAAACTATGATAATTCAAATTAGCATTATTTTTATGAATATGTATATTTCTTTGTTTTTTGTTTTCTTATTTTAAAAAAGGGTATCATATAAAAAGATCTGCAACCTGCTTGAATCTTCACTACTAATCCTTGTTGACTATTTGAAATGACAATTTAAGATATTACTAGAATGTATCTACTGGATACTGCCAGAACCAATCAAAATGCATGTTTACAAGGGGAATGGTGTTATGTTGATATCAATGTTGCGTACAAGCTGGTTTTGGCTCTTACGTTGATATCAGTGGATACAAGCTGATTTTGGCTCTTTCGTTGATATCAGTGTTGTGTATGAGCTATTTATGGCTCTTACATTGATATCAGTGTTGTGTACGAGATGATTTTGGCTCTTATGTTGATATCAGTGTTATGTACGAGATGATTTTGGCTTTTACTTTGATATCAATGTTGTGTACGAGATGATTTTGGCTCTTATGTTGATATCAGTGTTGTGTATGAGTTGGTTTTGGCTCTTACATTTATGTCAGTGTTGTGTACGAGCTGGTAGGCAATGTCACGGCAACCATCCTTTACAGCATCGGGGGGCAGGTCAGAATCGCTGTACCACCCTCGGTTGGCTGTGTGGGCGTAGGCGGCTGCAGGTGAGGCATGTTGGACACGTGCAGTGGAGACAATGCCCACGGACTTGCCTGGAACCCGTCATACACAAGTCCATTTAGGTACAGGTTTTACATAAACATCAAATCCTCTGCCCAAACAATGGCCTCCATTATCAATGGGTCTGGTTTATTGTTCCTGTTTCAGTACTGGTGTGGTCACATACTCATATACACAGTTTGTACACAGTCATACACATGTGCTGTGGTTCACTATTGCAAAAGGATCCTGTTTTCACCTAGGGTTTTATCACTACAGAATTCAAAAGCACTTTACAGTGCTGGATGATGCAATTACTCAAATAGGGGATTGCAGCAACCATGCTTACCATCAACAATTTTTCAGGAGAGAAAACTCTAGTGGTACAGGATGGATTGGCTGAAAAGCGGTGCTATTGCTATAAGCTAGAATGACTGCTTGATAACACTGTAGATATAGCAGAATGGCTGCTAAGGGAAACTAATGCTTTAAAATAGAATGCCTGCTAGTTGGTGCTATTGCTATTTTGGTAGAATGGTTGCTAGGTAGCGCTGCAGGTTTCAAGGTATGTAATGCGTGTTAGCCCCATCGCCAGGCCAGCATGCCCCTACCCGCTATCCTGGCTCGGTGCAGGACAGACGTGACCTCGTTGCCGAACGCGGTTTTGCACTCGTAGCGGCGAGCTGCTGCGCTGAGACCCAGAGTGCCGTAGTTTGCCTTGACGCCGCAATGGTAGGCAGTCGCCGTCCCAGCGCTGTCTGGCATCTGCTGGTCAACATTGTAGGTCTGCAGGCAAACACACAGGAACAGATGCAGTGTAGCAGTGGCAGTGTAGTATACCGGCTGGGGAACAGGGCTTGTTACCGCTAGGTTGCAGGTTCATATCCGAGGTAGGACTTTGCCGTTGTACCTTTGAGCAAAGGTACTTAACCTGAATTGCTTCAGTAAATACACAACTGTATACTCTGTAAAAGTTGTAACTTCTGTGTTTATCTTTGGATTTCTGGCGTTTCATAAAAACTGCATATGACCCAGACATGGATTAAGACATCTATTTTAATCTCTTAACATTTTAGTGCTGGTAGAATTTGTACAAAAAAAAACTGCTCAGAAAGTTTTAAATGAAACATGTTTGTTACTAACCAAAATACACAATCATACTAACAAAATAATTTTGTTCAGATTGGTGAAAATAGATGTTTCTTTTTAAATTGCAAGTAATTTGCCAGAATTTTACGTGTCTATCGGGTTAAAGTATTTCAAATATTTATTTGACTCAGGTCTGATATGCCCTTGATTTGCATTTAATGAAAGAATCAAACACATGTGACTTAGGCAAGAAGGGAGAAGATAGTGTAGAATGTGGAGAGTGTAGAATGTGGGTTGAAGAGTTTCGGCTGTGTGGGATTGGAGAGTGTAGAATGTGGATTGAACAGATTTGGCTGTGTGGGATTGTAGAGTGTAGAATGTGGATTGAAGGGTTTTGGCTGTATGAGGAGTGTATAATGTGGATTGACGAGTGTTGGTTGTGTGGGGAGTGTAGAATGTGAATTGACGAGTTTTGTGCTGTGTGGTATTGTAGAGTGTAGAATGTGGATTGAAGAGTTTTGGCTATGTGGGATTGTAGAGTGTAGAATGTAGATTGACAGATTTGGCTGTGTGGGATTGTAGAGAGTAGAATGTGGATTAAAGAGTTTTGGCTGTATGAGGAGTGTATAATGCGGATTGAAGAGTGTTGGTTGTGTGGGCAGTGTAGAATGTGAATTGATTAGTTTTGGCTATGTGGGATTGTAGGGTGTAGAATGTGGATTGAAGAGTTTTGGTTGTGATGGGCTGTAGAGTGATGAATGTGGATTCAATAGTTTTGAAGAGTTTTGGCTGTGGGATTGTAGAGTGTAGAATGTGGATTGAAGGGTTTGGGCTGTATGAGGAGTGTATAATGTGGATTGACGAGTGTTGGTTGTGTGGGGAGTGTAGAATGTGAATTGATGAGTTCTGGCTGTGTGGGATTGTAGAGTGTAGAATGTGGATTGAAGAGTTTTGGCTGTGACGGGCTGTAGAGTGAAGAATGTGGATTAAATAGTTTTGAAGAGTTTTGGCTGTGGGATTGTAGAGTGTAGAATGTGGATTTTAAGATGAGGCTGTTTGGGACCTTGGAGAGGGCGAGGTAGGGGAAGGTCTCCATAGCCAGGACGGTCTCTTCGCCCGGCTTCCCTGCCATCTGGCCCTTCAGGATCCGGGCCGCTGTCACTGTGGAGATTCCCATGCCTGGAAAGCAGCCAAACACACACTCTTACACAATCTCTGAGCTGATTGGAGGGATGCACCCTGACACTAATGCCATCCAAAATGAGGTCGCCTTATGCAACTGAGATCTGGTAATAACTTTTTTCACACACAAGCTGGCATTCATATCCGCTGGCGTCTTTTAAAACTGTATACCAATACTACAGGGCTATTTTGCATGATAAGAATATCTGATAAGCTGCTATGAAGTACTAATATGTTCTGGTGGCTTGGTGGCTAATTCTACCTTCACCACACATTTGGTCAGGTAAAGTGTCTCTTCTGGCCCCACAGTTGTGGAACAAACTTTCCAAAGTGACCAGGACAGAGTGCACCTTGGTTCCCTTCCCATCCCCACCTAGTAACGCTGTATCAAATCAGGTTGTGGTATTTTTCTTATGGATGTAGTCCGTATGTATTTCTGAATTGTTCTTTGGTTCTCAGTTAACTTAGTTAGCGTAGTTAACTTGCACTGGTGCTTTAGTGAAGCTGCATCTTTACTCGCTGGTCTGGGAATGTCGTTAGCCAGGTCTGGCACTGCTGTTCATATTAATCAGGAGAATGCACTCAGGTTTCTCCTATATTGCAAGTCGCTCTGGATGAATGAATGTTATGTAATTTAGTGCTCGGATTTATGGGTCCAATTTGGCTGACAGGCAATGCCATACTGATTAATCTGATTGGACACAATGGGTTCCCATTCAATTCTAATATACTCTTCAAAAAAGAAAGTGTACATAGGTACAGAAAACACCGTAAGAGGGAAGATACGACTGATATATACTGTACCTATATATATAGTTATGTACATGGGAACAAACTCAATATTTTGATATGTATACTTTCTTTTTTGAAAAGTATATGTGGGGTCAGCACATGAAAGAGACTGATAGACTGATTTGACATTTATAGACCTCAACAATATGCAGTAAATAATACCCATTATGTCAGAAGAACATAATGTTATCAACATTTATGGTGCAATTGGAATAAAGCACAAAGACTTTTTACCTGGCACCTGAACATTGACAATCCAGTTTATGGCCATGCTATTCTGTTCACCAGGGAGATGTTCCATGACGTATGTAAAATGCACATAAAAGCAGGAAGCAGTGATTTGTAAATTCTCTTTTACATTTATTTAATTGAAAATAGTACAAAGAAAAAATATTTTATGTTTTACCTTATCAACTTTATTGATTTTTGTAAATATACACTCATTCAAAATTTGATGCCTGCAACACATTCCAAAAACGACAGGGACAGGGACAAAAAAAAGACTGGGAAGTTCAAAAAACACCTGTTTGGAACATTCCACAGGTAAACAGGTGATACTATCATAACTGGATACAAAAGCATATCAAAAAACTCTTGATATCTTATTTCCAGGTACTCTTACAAGTGATACTATAACCTCTCTACATTTGAATGGATCTCTATGGAAATTGGGGGGTGGGACTGGATTAAGCTGTAAATTACACGGGAATAGTATGGAACCCATGGTTGGCTAAATGGATGTAAGTCATACTATTCCTGGAATTGGGGTTTGTACTTGAGCTCATCTTGTGGTAATGAAAAATTAATAATGAGTACAATTCTAATATAAAAACCAGCAGCGAGAACTGGATCTGTTTTTCTGGTCCGTTTGATCTGTTGATTCTCTAACTTTAAGAGGTTTATGTTCAAAATCAAATCAAAACCTTATCAACGCACTTATTACACAAGGAGTGATCAATGAGGCAGTACCGACTAAATTTCAGTTTCAAAGCACATGTTTTCAAATTGACTCAGTTATTTCAGTAGGTGCCATGTGTGTGAAGGTTTCCTTCCTCATAGTCATGATCTACAAGTTACTACAGATTCTCTTTACACCACTGTTAATGGGATGGTTGTGCTGGGATTAATATCTCCCTATAATGGGGAAGTCGGTTTCGGAGGACCAGACGCGACAGAGAGGAATCTAAAAGTAAACCACGGAGTGGAATACCAGTAAAGCGGAACCGTGTCCACAACAGGGAAGGAAAACACAAAAAAATAGGGAACAAAACTCCCGCCGTGGCCAAAGAAAGACAACCCACAAAATAGGACGAGGCTCGGAACAGGCAGAAAATACCTCCGACTCTCAATTAGAGAGAGGACTAAACGGAGGTAAGTAAAACAGAAACAAAATGATAGCGACCCACAATAACAGGGCGAAAAAACTCGAAGGCTTGAGTATAGATAGAAAAGAGGAAATATAATCTCTCACTCTCAATACCAGAGAGCAGTAGCAGAGAGATAAAAGGAAAGGAAACGGCAAAGTAAAAACTGTCTCAATGAGAACAGAACAGGAGAGCAGAAACGAGGGACAGAGAATGCAAAAGTGAAACAAAAAAAAAGGAACACTGATGCAAATAAAGGCAAGTCCCGCGTTACTCCAAAGCAAAGCGATGAAGCAAAGCGGTCTCCTTTAAATTCCTAAGTCTATACCTTACCGGCAGCGTGAAGTTTGTAAGACAACACCGAAGCACCGGAAAATGGAAGCTCAGAGCTTTTATAGCCGGCAGGTTACCTAGGACAGGTGAAAAGAATCAGTGCCTGGAGAAAATGAAAACCCGGAATGGACGTCGGAAAAATAAAGCAAGAGCGCCCTCGTGCCGCTCCGAGAAGGAACGACCGCAGAAACCACAAGAGGCTACCAAAACCATGACACTCACTTTAGTTTATGAAGCTAACTACCGACAGGGCGCTAACTGTGTGTCACTCACCATCTCCCAGTAAGAGGATGAGGTTCTTGGCTCGGTGTAGGTTAGGCTGCAGGTTCAGTGCTCTGCTCAGGGACTCCTTCCCTTTCACATTCCAGAAATGAGGCTTTTCCTCCTCCACTGGGGAACCACAACGGGACACATGCAGACATTAGAGGCCATCATTGATCCTCCCCAAATGTGACAGAACACAATGATATACATTGAAACATTTAGTTTTGTTACAAGGCTAAAATTAAATCTGTCAGGGGGTGTCTGTAAGCCCCCATTAAATCAATGTTATCTGGCTAACAAAGCTAACGGGTAACAGAGAATGAGCTACACGTACTCGAGACAGGAGGTCTTGAGCCCCATATGTTCCCCAATTTATGAAATAATTTGTGGTAAGTAGCTCAGCGGACCTGGATCTAAAAAATGCCAATAATCCCTTTAACCCTTTGAAGAGTAGGTTTTCTGGAATGTTTTTTTTTTCAAAATTCTAAGTCAGTGTTCTAGAACTTCATTGTTTTCAGTTACCAGTAGTGATTCTTACATCAGCATACGAATGTTCAGTTTAGAACATTCAAACCACATATTTGTGATGTTACAAATATGTGTAGTATAATGGTTAGGAAGCTGGGCTTATAACTCAGAACTTGTGGGTTTGAATCCTAGCTGGGGCACTGTTGTACAATTGATCACTGTACTTAAAGGTGTACTTATTTTTTTAAATAGTTCTTCAAAATCAAATCAATCAAAAATTGGTTCAAAAGTTTCAAACGTACGGTTCCGGATGTCGTGATTTTGTATATTGCAATGGGAGTGAATGGAGAGAGAAAAAACGTCATTCTTCGTTGACCAGTTGCTGACCACTGGAGGAAGTCATGAAGGTGAGCTTGAATATTACGACTCATATCGGGGCCAGGTAGCTATACAACATTATGTTCTAACAAAGTTCAGTATGCCGTTAACCTGAATGGCTTCAGTAAAGTATCCACTTGCGTAAATGGATGTGTGTGCAAAAATGTTATCTGTGTATGTTGCTCTATATAAGCAGAATTTAGCAAAGATAAATTCTGCAACATAAATGTCAGACTTTCTACAACCACCACAAAAAACAATTGGGCAGAGAGATGGTTCAATGACATGAAACTCTGCATGTTGACCAGTAGAACAACTCGGACAGAGCCTACAATTAAACACTATATTAACAAATATGCTTAACACGATAATTTATATAGCTATACAAAAAAAATGTCTTCAAATTTCCACAAAAATTACAAAACATAGCCTACTAGAGAAAATATCAAAATCAAATTGTATCACTTACCTGGGATGATTGAGAATGACCAGTTGACCAGGCAGAGCAGAAATCCTGCAGCTAGGGGGGTATGCTTCAGAGCCATGATGTGCAAACACACATGCAAATTTTACACTGGAGATTTCACTGAAGAAAGAAGTGAGAAGAGCTAAAAGAACCCAGATTTATAGCTTCCCTGTAGATCAAAGTGCAAAGTGTTCATAAAACCTGAACACATGAATGCCGGCGTTTTACCACACAGCAACAATCAGAGAGCTAGAAAATGATTAGGGCAGATTTCCATTTAATTTTATAATAATAACAACAACAATAATAATATATATTTATATTTATATAGCACTTTTCAAAAAATGGTTAGAAAGGGTTTCACTATACAGGTAAAATAGAACAAATTAAAAATGGAAGAAAAAACTCATGAATAAATAATTTGAAATTATAGATATCTGAAATTAGGAACGATAATCAGATGAAACAATAAAAGCAAAAGTTATCGTAAGGCCTGTTTAAACAAATATGTTTTAAGAAGAAGTTTATCAGGATAGTTTTGCTGACAGAGTCGAGACACTTTGTAGCGGTGCTTTAGTTTTGGGCTTCTCATCAGGATGTAGATCTGTGGGTTCATCCTCCTGGGTTTAACATCAGAGGGATGTCTCTGAAAGATACGATATTCTGTTGATTAGCCACTATTTACAGCATTGTAAAAAGCTTTATCATGCGTTAGACATGTGGGAGGGCATTCCATGCTTAATAATTTAGCTGCTGACCATCTAAATTCCACACCAACTCACACTCCAATAGTAGCACATTCTACACAAAATCACACTAACAATACCACATTCTACACAAAATCACACTCCAATAGCACAACATTTCACACCAAATCACATTCCAGCAATACCACATTCAACACCAAAATCCTACAGAGTATTTCCCAGTGGGTGTAACTACTCACTGAACTTAGTTGTATTTAGTTGTATTTAAGGAAAGGGAAGTGTTGTTAGTTGTATTTAAGGAAAGGGAAGTGTTATCCTGTCGGGTAATGCACGAGTAAGCTTTTTGTGTAAGAAGTTCATGCAGAGTTGGCTCTAACCACAAAGCTCAGAAGTAGTGATAAGGGTGCTTATCATCGTCCAACAACCAGAACGTGTTTTTCTTGCACCCATAACTGCCATAACTTTTTATGATGCATACTGAAGACCACCAGTGTACTTCTGTGTGAATTTGCTCAAATAACAGGCCAAAAAATAACTATTAGATTAAGAACAAGCAAATTGTGCCTAGACCATCCTCTGGTCATCCGGATCTTGTCACTTTGAGAAACATGACTCGTGACTTTATAAAAACAATGTGAAATCAAAGAAATAAGGCTAGTTAAAAAATTAAAACAGAGGTTAGCACGAAATCCCAAAATAGACCGGGCCTCGTAGTGCACCTGGATTTACTTGTGACAGTAATTACTCCAATGCCAGACAAGGACAGAGGGGATATCAAGCAGCTCTGCCATTTCTACTGATTCCTGTTCAGTGTTTGGCCTCATTGCAAAATAGTGGAGACAAAATGTGAGGAAGCAACTCTGTTCCAAGTTCAGGAGTTATTTTTAGTTCTGATACCTTTTCAGTACGTGGCTGGGATTCAATCAGTCCTTAACTTTTTAAAAACATATTACCCTTGCATTTACTTTTAGTCAGTTAAGGACAAATGTTGATTGAACACACAAATGCGTGCAAAAAATGAAAAAGAAAAGACAGGAAATGAACATACAATTTATTTTTTCATGACACTGATATATCACATCACTGCAGGCCCTTAATGGAATGGAACCATATTCACAATATACGTGAGTAATACTGTACAAATGAAAATCATATTATTACCTCCAGTGTGCAAGCAAGTACCAGATGTAAAATAACCATAGACATACCATGTCATATAAAAATGTTTTTATTGTTCAGACAGAGTGATACATAAATTGTTTTCAATGTTTATCAGGTGTGCATTAGTGAGGGGTGGGGGGATTACTAAAATTATAGCATGTACACGAGATGTGTCCTTCTGTGGACTCATGTGTACATGCATTTTAAGAACAATTACAAAGGATTTATGTATACAAAATACATTAATTTAGAGACCTTTCAATATACAAAATATATTTATTTCAAACATAGAAAACAAGTAAACCCTGTTTTTGCATAGTAGTAGACAGAGAATGACTGTCGTATTCTGTGAGAAACATACACGTAGAAGTAAATAACATACATGTCGAAGTCACAAACTATGCCAGAGACCCTGGCGAACGCTGGAGCTCCCACACACGTTCTGAGCAAGCTTGGCTCTTACCTGCTCTTCACCTTCAGGACACTGTTACTGCAACAGAATGGTGTCGCAAACAGAATATGTGAATTTCAAAATCAACTTTTGAAACAGGTCTCCTTGAACAAAGTTTCCTCTGGAGTGACAGCTTTGGAGATAGTGGCCTGTGTGAACCATGCAGAAGATATGCTTGCAGAACACAGTTTAAAATGGTTACAGTGCAGTTCTCTGCTAACCACACAAACACGTTGCCACCATACCGTACTTTTGAACAGGCCAGAAAGTGGGCAAAGGCACAACCTGGATAATGGCTACTGCTGCAGTTAAATTATTTCTGACTAAATTTTGCCTGAGATTTTCCTGAATGTTTCAGCCCAGTTGAATTCTGGAAGTGCAGTGGGGCTCTGTGCTGTGGAGGGGGTGGGGTCATGTTGTCAGGACCCACAGCAGAGCAGCCAATGAAAGCAGCGTTGCTGAGTGGTAGTGGGCAGAGCTGCCTGACATGGCTGGGGGCTGGGCAGGTGGACAGTCGGTGTATGGCTCCAGACAGGCAGCGTAGGCCAGAACATGGGCGATGTAGTTCTGTTCCTTCACACCGTGGAACAGGTGCGCCATCGGGCCCTTCGAGTAGATAGCGACGTCCTCGCCACCGTGCGTCTCTGAGTCCAGAGGTACAGCTGCCTGCTGCATATACTCCTCATCCACTACAGCAAGAAAAGAGAGAGAGGGAGAGGAAAAGAGATAGAGCCATAGGAAGAGAGAGAGAGGGAAGGGGGAAGTTAAGGGGAGATAAACAGAGGGAGGGGGGGCATAGAGACCACAGAAGAGATTGAGGGGGGTAAAAGAGAGTGAAAGCGGTAGACAAAGCAGGAGAGAGAGGGTGAAGAGAGGCAGAAATTAGGGGGAGAGATAGAGAGGTAGAGAGAGGGTGAGTCAAGTAGGAGAGAGGGAGACAATTGGGGAAGAAATAGGGGTGAGTCAGAGAGGATAGTCAGGACATAGAGAAATAGAGAAAACGGGAAGGGAGAATGAGAGTGAGAGGGAACCCCATGTGGAATATGGACACAGACAGAACTGTATATTTCAAGTTAGCATTGGGGAGAGCTATGTCACTAGTAGGGGATCTGGACTCCATGTGGAATATGGACACAGACAGAACTGCGTATTTCAGGTTAGCACTGGGGAGAGCTATGTCACTAGTAGGGGATCTGGACTCCATGTGGAATATGGACACAGACAGAACTGCGTATTTCAGGTTAGCACTGGGGAGAGCTATGTCACTAGTAGGGGATCTGGACTCCATGTGGAATATGGACACAGACAGAACTGCGTATTTCAGGTCAGCATTGGGGAGAGCTATGTCACTAGTAGGGGATCTGGACTCCATGTGGAATATGGACACAGACAGAACTGCGTATTTCAGGTCAGCATTGGGGAGAGCTAGGTTACTAGTAGGTGATCTGGGCTTGCAGGCTCAATTTTCAGGAACAAGGCACTTAACCTTAATTACTTTAATGAGGAGAGTATCTGCAAAATGGCAAGGCATGATACGGTTGGATAAACTCACAGTAATCCACAGCTGTGACGTTTCCTCGTGTGCCATTCACATGAATATATCCCGGTCCGTTGGCGTACAGGATACTGGTGAACGGCAACTTGTCGTCAGCTGTCTTGGGAGCTAGACCTGGGGTAAAATGACACACACGTGATTCAGTCACGCCTTCCTGGTGTCTTAAGCCTGCACTTTCAGCCCCTCTGGCCCCGTTGGCCCTCATTGGGCCAGGTATGGTAAAGGGGGCAGAATTTTTATGGAATTTGGACCTGACAATAGATCAGTAGTCTGAGGCTTTAGTGCACTCACTGTAGAAATGTTGCTAATGTTACCTCTGCAGAATTAGCGACAAACTTGCATTAGCACTTTAGTGACGTTGCACATACACTGGCTGGTCTGGGACCGCTGTTAGCCAGGTCTGGCGATATTGCTCATGCTAATCAGGTGAATGCACTCAAGTTCCTTTACTGTAAGTTGCTCTGGATAAGAGCTTCCGCTAAATGTATGCAATGTAATGTGATGCAATGCTCCCTGGGCCGTACCAAAGATGGGGTTTCCACGGGGGGTGTTTCCGCCGAAAGTGAATACGTGTGAGTGGTCCGCGGTGACGACGGTGAGGGTGTCCGTCTCGCTGGTCACCTGGGAGGCCACCTGCACCGCCCGGTCAAACATCACGGCTTCCGTCAGCGCCAGCTTGGCGATGCCGTCGTGGTGGCCGTGATCGATTCTCCCCCTTAAACCAACAGCAGCAGGGCACAACTTGGACAAATCCCACAGGCTGTTGATTTGATTTCCACAGCAAGGAAGGCAGTCTGGCAGGTAAAACTATTTCCTTGTGTCTGTGGTCAAAAACAGTTTGCAAACTAGGCTTGGAAATCAGAGGTTGTGGGTTCAATTCCCAGTTGAGCAGTGTCAACTCCACACATGAGCAAAGTATTTAAAATTTTGTTACATTATAATCACTAAACAGACACAAGTGTAGAACAGCAGTGGTAGTGTCAGGAATAAAAAGTGCAATATGACCAAGAAGGCCCATTCATAATCAATAAGTGTGACGTTAACTAAACAAACCTACATTTAGGATTGCAAACAAAAGCAAATACCACAAAACAGCTAACCTATCTTTGCACAGCTATACTTCAAACATTATTATCCCAGAAGGAAATCCAAAAAACAAAGAAAGAGAATATCCAGCTTAGGAGAGTGTGATTTTGTGGTCTAATTGATTAGACAGAACATTGACAAAGCAGGCAGTATCATGTTAAGTTACGCTGTAAAGTGTGAAGTTATCTAAAGCCACTGAGCCTGCCTTGAAAATGATTGGATACTTATCTTCTACAAAAAGGAAAAATCCCTTGGGGTTCTTGCTGAGAATCTGGATGGCTTTCTCCGTCATTTCAATGATGGAGGGGTCTCTGGTGCTGTTGCGAAACAACTCGAATCTCATGTCCTTGGGTTCAAACAGGCCTGCAGCAGGAACATCACCACACATTCATAATTTGGCCGAAGTCTGCCCTCTAGCGGTGAGAGCCTGTAACCACCACAGTCTTGCATTTATTTAATATTTAATATTTATTTTTTAAATAATTTGGCACCCAATGCGGGGCTGTGTATATCCAATTCCCAGACAAATTTGGAATACCCAATTGTCCCCCAATCGCGTTCATGAAGCAACCCCACTGCACATGACACACGGGTATCATACCTCAGTGCGGACCCACGGCTTTCCTTCGAAACACGTGGCTCACTCTACGCACCATCAACAAACCCGCAGAGTGGAATCGAAGGAAAACCACCCCTATGCAGCTGCATGCAGACCAGGTGTGCCCAATCGCCCAGCGGGGTCACCAGATGAACGCGGGCCGACTGAAACCATCCATACCCTGGGCGACGCACTCGCCAATTGCGTATCGCCCCCCTCCGCGGGGCTACCAGCCACAGTCGGCACTGGCCCAATCTGAATTAGATACCAGACCGTGGGGCTCATCCACAACCACAGCGATGGCGCCTCAAACGGAACAAAACAAAGCTCACAGCCATGCATTTAGTGCAGAAAGCCTTGCTGATCGATGACATCACATGGCACAATCTATGTTGAAATTAAGAGTCATCATTTCTAAATAAAGGGCAATTGAGATAAAAAAATAACAGTAATAAAGTACTTGTGATATTGTATGAGTATGAAAACATGCCACAATTAGTTTGAAATGATAGCTTGCACTACCGTAATGGGCACCTATTATGAAGATACTCCCTCCATCTTATCTTTATATTTCAGACTTTGTCTTATCACATGATAAAATCCTGACAGCGCAGTGTTTCCATGGAGAGTAAAGCAAGCCTCACCCATCAGACGGTCGGTGGATTTCACATCTACAGAGTCAAACTGCTCCCTGTGCCAGACGTACTGGGACTTCTGTAAGGGACACAAAGTGCAACCCGGGCATGTTTCCCTGATAATACTAACGAGAGGTCAGAGTGTGATACAGCTCCCAATCATAAACATCCGCAGAGCTCGATTCCATTTCAGTTCACACTAATTCACAAAATTATACTAACAAATTTTTATTTAGCTCATAGCGTACTATGAGGATATTTCGGAAGAAGAATTGTTGTTTTAAATAAACATAAAAACAAAACATAGTAATATTTCAAAGCTTCTATCAAAATGGCAGAGTAGTAGGTTGCTCTGCAGGTGTAAAACACAAAAAAGAGCTTTTACATTTGTATTTGAAATATAATATTGAAATGCATATTATAAATGCACTGAGCACCTTGAGAGCACAGGTGTGTGGAACAGTGTGTGGACTTTAGTGAAATACCTTGCGGCCCTTCAGCCACAGGTGTATGAGATTCTTCTTGTCCTTGCGGTCCCCTCGGCGTGAGGAGGAAGTGGGGTACTCTGGGTCTGGGGTACCCTTCGGGGTCATGTACATCCTCCCGCCTCCAAGGATCACCTGCAGGAAGGAGAGCAGAAGGTAACGCGGCGGTCTCACGGTCGTGACCACTGGCGTCAGCCGGTTACTGCACAGCACAAATGTCGGCGTAAATTTAACACTGCTCTGTTAAATTTGTGGATAATGGTGTTTTTGATTAACTAAATGGTGCAGAGTGGTGGGGCACAGTAAGGGGTGGGGCATGGTGTGGGTGTGGCCATGTGTTGGTGTCATTATTGGTTATGAGCTGAGCAGAGTGGGGTGGGGTACAGTTAGGGGTGGGGTAGGGTTTACCACAGTTCGGGGGCAGGGCGAGGTGAGGCGCCTGAGGGGCGGAGCATGGTGGAACAAGGCAGGGCACGGTGGGGACATGGTCTTACATCGATGTCGGTGTTGGTGACGAGCTGCGTGGCGATGTCAATGCAGCCCTGCCTCCGGGCACTAGAGGGCAGGTCGGCGTCGCTGTACCAGCTGCGGCTGACAGAGTGGGCGTAGGAAGCCGCGGGCGAGGCGTGCTGCACGCGGGTGGTGGTGACGATGCCCACGGACTTCCCTGCAGCACAACGCCACACTGAAACATCTCACCGTGCAAACAATTACCACAGCAATGGGCACTCATACAGACAAAGGACTGGGTCATTTATGCCCCTTAAACTCCAGTTACTGATTTCAATTTATTCAAATGTTCCTCTGTTTTTTTTTTAGAAACGTATGAGAGCCTAGGTCGGGGGTATGTGACACAGTCAGAAGCAGGAATGGGAAAAAACACATTAAAGGATAGGTTTGGTATTTTTGAACTACAGGCCATATTTTCCGCTAGTCTTGGATGATTGTGAATTGTACAGACTAAATCGCTTAAAAATTGAGTTTGATACCCTGTTGCTGGATCCTCAGACATCCCCAGCTGAAATAAGATCACATTGGGGCCAAGCTGGCAGCCTTCAAAAACCATGATAATTGTATTTTTTGAAAATGGAATTTAGCCTTTCTATGTTATAAAATATAAAATACCTGAAGCAGTGTAGTATAACAGTTAGGGAACTGGGCTTGTAAGTGTGAATGTGTGTGTGTGTGTGTGTGTGTGTGTGTTTGTGCATGTGTGTGACTGTGTGTACCTTGTGCTTTAGCTCGGTGCAGTACAGAGTACACCTCGTTGCCGAAGGTGGAGTTACATTCGTAGGGAACAGCTGCAGCGCTCAGCCCCACAGTCTTGGCGTTGGCCTTCACCCCGCAGTGATATGCAGTCGCTGTGCTGGCGCTGTCTGCCACCTGCTTATCCACACTGTACGTCTGCGCAGACACAACACAGCCAGGATTACTGTCTCACATCAATCACACTCACCACCAGGATTACTGCATCACATCAATCACACTCACCACTAGGATTACTGCATAACATCAATCACACACACCAGGATTACTGTCTCACATCAATCACACTCACCAGGACAACTGTCCCACATCAATCACACTCACCACCAGGATTACTGCATAACATCAATCACACACACCAGGATTACTGCAACACATCAATCACACTCACCAGGACAACTGTCTCACATCAATCACACTCACCACCAGAATTACTGCATAACATCAATCACACACACCAGGATTACTGCAACACATCAATCACACTCACCAGGACAACTGTCTCACATCAATCACACTCACCACCAGAATTACTGCATAACTTCAATCACACACACCACCAGAATTACTGCATAATATCAATCACACACACCAGGATTACTGTCTCACATCAATCACACTCACCAGGACAACTGTCTCACATCAATCACACTCACCACCAGGATTACTGCATAACATCAATCACACACACCAGGATTACTGTCTCATATCAATCACACACACCAGGACAACTGTCTCACATCAATCACACTCACCACCAGGATTACTGCATCACATCAATCACACTCACCAGGACAACTGTCTCACATCAATCACACTCACCACCAGGATTACTGCATCACATCAGTCACAATCACCAGGAAACTCCAGAACTACTAACATCATCATCACATTTAATTCCCAATGCAGGTAGCAATGCAGGTAGTAGCTTAGTTGGATCCCAAATGCACTCTGGAGGACTTGCAGAATAGTCTCTTGTGCAATGAAATGAAAAATCTGGAACACCCTGAAATGGACTCCAAGTCTAAAGACCTTTTGTAATATTAAAGGGATATTTCACCTTTGTGAGACATAAGTAATTTTGTGGAGCCTACCCCATTATATTATATTTAATGGCATCACCGGTAGTCCCGGGTTGTCAGGCTCCTCATTCACCCCCATTCATTTTTGGGACCTCACCAAAATTAATCGTTTTAAAACACAAACTAACTACAGCAGATAATACATCGATAAAAGAAAACACAAGGGTGAAAAGGTATGTGTTGGTTTTGATATTTAATGTATTTTCAACGTTTTATTATTTACCTTTTAAAAGAAAAAGAAGATCTGGAAAAAAGCTTTGTTATTGTAACTCAGTGATGAATCCTTGCGAACGATAAAGTTGACGTCAATTCACCAACTGTAGTAGGCTACCATTAGTTGTGGGTTTATGTCATAATAAAACAAAAAATCCAACTACGGCTTGTTGTATTTCTATGCAGTAGCATATCCGAAAATAGTTCCACTATTATAACTAATTTAAACTTGAAATCAGCTTATAAACTCAAAACAAACACATACCTTTTTACCTTTGTGTTCTCTTTTATCACTGTATTATCCACTGTAGTTAGTTTGTGCTTTAAAACGATAAATTTTGGTCAGGTCTCGAAAATGAATGTGAGTGAATGGGGACCCTGACAACCGGGACTAACGGCGATGCCGTTAACGGTCAGCAGGGACAGCTGGTGTTGCTAGTATTCACACTATGCAAATATAATGGGGTAGGCCCCACAAAATTACTTATGTCACACAAAGGTGAAATATCCCTTTAAGAATTTAGCGGAACACTCAGGGTATTGTGGACCATATTACAGAAGGTGGAAAATACACTGAGAATATGTCTGGCTATGCAACGTCAGTCCTCTGATGGTTTTGTGGTTGGCTATTCCATTTGACACATTCACATATTTATTTTTAAAGTGTGAATCACCCCCTTAGAAGACTATACAGAGGTTGAGGATACTCTCTACTCAATCACGCATGCTCTTCATGCTGACAGTATGGGAGGTGGGGTGCAGGCATGGAGGAGGTGGGGTCAGAGAGGGCATGATAAGGGAAGAGAGTGCAGGAGGGGGGGGGGGGTGTCTGACCTTGGACAGGGCGAGGTAGGGGAAGGTATCCATGGCGAGCATCGTCTCCTCTCCAGACGCCCCCTCCAGCTGTCCCCTCAGGATCCGCGCCGCAGACACTGTAGACACGCCCATACCTGTGTGAGGGGAAAGAAAGGTGAGCAGAGGTCAATCCCTCCTGCCTCCCACCACTGAGGTGAGATCTCTCAGCAGAGCAAAGGTGAGTGTGGAGTGAGTAGGCTGTAGGGTATGGAATGTAGGGTGTAGGGTATAGGGTATGGAGTGTAGCTTGCAGATTGTAGGGCATGGATACCCAAATCTGGCCCTCAAATCCAAATCCGGCCCTGGTTTTCT
>CM056377.1:24058146-24112357 GCA_029718625.1 Synaphobranchus kaupii
AGCAGCTATCACAACAGAGAAAAAGCTTGGAAAAATTGCTGAAGATATTCATAATTAAAAAAAATATTAGCCTAAAAGTTAATTACAGTGGACTAGCCCTTTAAGCATCTACCTGCCGCTCTACTCATTAAAGCCTCTACCTGGCCGCTCTACTCAATAAGGCCTCTATCCGCTGCTCGGCTGTGTTAAGGGCCGGTATTGTTGGGCTGTGATGCTCAGACAGCCGCTAGCCAGCCCGGACACCGGGCTCTAAACTAATAAGGGCTAATTCACAGGCCGTCTACACAGGTCCTCTGGGCAGGCAGCCAGGTTCCCAGGAAACATACGGGCCCACTTAAAGACAAACAGCCCAAACAACACAAAAAAGAAGGGGTTCCAAAATCACCCAGGGGACACATTCAGATCCCACGCAGGTAGTCCCTACAAACGGCCCAATTCATTATAAGTGACACAAGGGCCATTGAAGGGGACAGGATGTATGCTGCTTCGCGAGACCCCCGCCCAACCCACCGTCCCATCCCCACTCCACTCCAGACTAGACACACCTGCTGCCCCCAGTGTTTACACTGTGGCAGCTCCAAATATCTAACGCTACCTCTGCTATTCGAGAAATCAAATCAATGTTTATTACCAAAAACCAATTTGTAAATATCAGGACTGGGAGCCGTTTCTTTCAAAGGGAAGACTTGTTACTTGTTTGGGTAGACACAAAGTTTTTTTTTTTTTTTTTTTTTTTTTTTTTTTTTTTTGCTTTACGGCTAGTAAAAGGTTTTTTGGGGAGAATTTGTCCATCGGTTGTTTGTAATAAATTTTTATCCTTCTAAATACAACTGTTTTGTTAATGTTTGTTAATGATGACAGTGGGGCAGCATCTGTAACTGAGGCACCTTAATTAAAACTGCTGGCCCTTTGGGTCCCTGTGCATTGTTTAGAGTAGTCCCTGGCAACAGCCTGGTGATAGCCACCCCTGTCCCTCGTCCCTCGTCCCCCGTCCCCCCCCCCCGTCCCACACAGGAACACTGCTGTAGCCTGTCACTCAAACAGCGTACAGATGTCAAAAGTGGGAAGTGGGAGGGGCTGTGGGTGAGCCTGGGACCCAGGGTAATGGACTCAGAGATCCTTCTACCCCTGAAAACGAGAAGCACAAGTTGAGTACATCACAAACTGCATAAAAGACTGCATGACTCTGGATAAGAGCATCAGCTAAATGTCTGAATGTAAAATGTTAATGTTATAAAAGTCTTCATCGGATATATCTATTCTGATAGCTATTGAAACGTTGTGTCGCACTTCTAAATGACCCAACTCATAACTGACAACCTCGAGCATTTAGCTATTGAACGTTGTGTGGAACAAACCATCTTATGTATCTCAGCCATTTTCTTTTCTCAATTTCTATTTTTTATTTTTTTTTACGTGGCTTTTTTTTTGGCATGGATAATAAAAATTTTAAATGCAAAACTTTTCCATGGTACATTTCATCTTCTCATAATTTGTGAGAAAATCACGTTAAAATAAAGGAGCAAGACACTGTCCTAGATAGAGAAAAAAAAAAACCCTGGCACTAACTAAAAAATAATTTTCATGTCAAAAACATATAGTTTTTATTTGAAGTGAAACAATCCTAAACAAGAAAATATTTCCTTGAGGAAATTATATTCTGCAGGGCATTTGTATTAAGTTACACTACACCTGCCTCTATCTTTAGCCTTGTAACAGGCTTCAGATATGAAGGGGAGGTTTTTTTAAATCTTTTTTAGTATTTGGATAGTTTTCCTAGCTTTTTTCCCACACATAGGAGAGTCCTGTATGGCTGTATGGCTTTGATGTCTTTACATGCAAAGGTGAATGAGCGTACGTCTCGAAGACATATCATTCTTCTCAGTATCTTCAAATGAACTCTGTAATGTAATCATACAATGCTGTTCTATCGTCTCCCATCTGTGTGCTGACAACTCCTGTTTTGAGTGTTTGACGGGTCGCTCTCCTGGTTAATTATGAATATGTCCCGTTTCAGACGTTCTGCTCTCCAGGCAATGAAACATAAAACACAGTTTGCCCAGAGACATGTTTTTTTTTAAAAAGAATAAGAATAAGAAAAAAAGAATGCAAGTATTAATTTTCTAAAAGAATGCAAGTATTAATTTTCTAAGTTCATGTTTCAAAGTACAGATGTTGAAGGGAAAACCTGTGTTGTAGGTATCCAGCGTATATCCCTCAAAGACACAAAGAATGATTTTATGTTTTTGCAAGCACCTCAAAATGTGTATAGAGAGAAGGAAATGGGCTAGTGTGTGTGTGTGTGTGGGGGGGGGGGGGGGGGGGGGGGGTATGATCACTATGACAACATGGAAGAAAGATATGCACTTCCCTGTGTGAAGGCCCAGCATAGAAGGGCAATGAAGTATGAAACAGTTAACCAATGCCTTTAAAGTCATACCTCAGCAGGTCAGCTGTTTGGTTAAGATCACGGACTGTGACTTGCACAAAAAACTCAAAGGCAAAATGGATTATAATATCATTGAAAGATGACTGAAACTCAAAACCAAAGGTTTGGTGAGATAATCTGCTCACAGCAGATGGACACAGTCATTGCTTTAAATTTGTTTTAGGTGAAAGTTGATTTCAAAAACTACTCATGCGGGAACACTATTCACCAGCGTCTACATTTTATTTTAAACTGCTTTTGCTTTTGAAACAATTCAGTATTGAGTATTGTGTGTATTGAGGGAAATAACAGAATAACAGAATACTTCTATTTGCTGTGAGAAACCTTGAAAATATTTTCCACCAACTATCCGTTGTCTTAAAGGTGTTACGGCAAACATTCCGAAGCCCCCGTAGAAAGACTTCAGATTTAAAAGACTAATATTTCATTGCAGACCATTCATCAATGAATGAATTGCATAATGATGATGCACATATAAAACAAGCACAATAAATGACCACCGGTGGCTGGTTGCCTGACTTCCCTCCTGTCCAGTGTTGGCTTGTGTGCCGTGCAAAGAGCCGTTCTCTCGGTTGGGTTTGTTGTTTCAGACGGTCGGTGGGTGGCTTTCTGCACAAACACTTGAGGAACAGTTCCTTCCTGTCACCACACACGGTTTTGTGGAGTGTTTTTTAACTGGAAGTGGGTCCACTCTGTTGACAAACCTCAGCTTAGGCCAACACTTGCATCCTTTAATTTCCCTAATTAGTGTAAAGCACAAAAAGGAAGAGCTGAGGCTCGCAAAAAAAAAAAAAGAAAAAGGAAAAAGAAGAAATAAAGAAACTGAGTCTTTGTTTTAAAAAAAGCACTCCTTATCTCTTAAGAGCAAACCCTGCGCCATCACTCTGCACCTTCTTTGTCCTTTTCAGTCGGAAGCTGCCATATTTTCTGGCGAAATGGTCTCCCTGGAAACCGGTTATTTCCCATCCCTGTAGCCCATGGACCCCCCCTCCTCCCTCCCTCCTCTTTTCTCAGACATAAAACAATGGCGCAGCTTTGAATGGGCTCTTGGGAAGGTAAATGCATTCACTGACACCGGCCGGATGACTCCATTCTGCACAATCGCTGTAACATTTGTCTCCAGGCTTGTTTGAGGGCCGGGGTGCTGTGTTGGGTGCATTGTCCCCCTGCTCTCCGCACAGCCCCGCAGTTAATGGCGGCCTTGTCTAGGGCCACTGGTGCAGAAACTTTAGCCGGGTTTGGGTGGAAGGGGTGGGAGTGGGAGTGGGGGAGTGTGGGGGGGGGGGGCACAAAAGGCTCGCAGGCCACCTCAGAGGTTGCTATGGGAAGCCTCCTCTTGGGAGGGGGGGGGGGGGCTGCCAGCCTCAAAGGAAGTGGCGAGGATAACAAGGGGAGCCGTCGCCGAAAATACTGGAGTACCCCCTTCTCTATCGCTCTCTCTATCTTTCTCTTTCTCGCCCCTGCCACATCTGACCTGTATGCAGCCCCAGTCCTTCAGAAAGGGTTTTTTTTTTGGGGCGCCGGATGACCGTGTTAATTCCTGGCCTTCCCCCTGCTTCTGTGCTCTCTGGTGGAGAGCTGAGGAAGGACAAAGTGCTTCTCATCGCGTCCCTGGACCCCGAGGAGCCGGAAGCTTCCGGGAAAACAGGTGTACTGGGTTTTTTGGAGATGGTGAACGGGAACTGGCTCCACACAGGGTGCTTAACCCCCCCCCCCCCCCCCCCCCCACCCCATTCCCCCTCTGCCCTAGATGGTAGAGTGGCTTCACTGGAGAGCCTTGCTTTGTGTCTGCCTCTCTTATGCTCTAGGGTGGCCACTCTCCTTCCCTCGTGCTCCGTGGGGCTTCGCCTGACTCTCGCCGTTAATCCCATGCCGCCTGCATTTTTCAGAGGGCCCTTTCGAGGGGGCCTGGCCATACAGCAGCTTAGGCTAAATATCGGACTAAGTTTTCAATCTCTTCCTTCCACTTAGATGTTTTTTAAACTCTCTAACCCAGAGCAACTCATCCAGCTTGCTACCTTTTCTCTCTTTCTTACATACAGGGATTTACAGTATATAGCAGGATGTTTCTTGAAGCAATTCAGGTTGATCAACTTGCTCAAATTTACAGCAGTGCCCCGTCTGAGAATCAAACCTGCAACCTCTTTTGAGTTACGCATGCAGTCCCCTTAAAATTATAATGCTGCTCTTTCTTGATTATAGTTACGGGTATTGGACCCCGAATGGTACCCTGAAAGGTGAGACTGAAACAGCCCAACAGGACAGGGCCGTTTGACTGATACTCATTTGACCTGCTTGTTACACTGAACTGCGTCCAGGCACTCTTGGGGTGTGCGCTGTCTTTCATTCGATAGGTTGATTAATAAGCATAACACTGTTTAACGCATTATTAGTTATTGAGTAAATGAGGTAGACGCGGGCACACTGGTAGACGGTAATGGTTTACTGTACGCTCCGGCTAAAGCAGTGAGACTTTAGGCACAGAATAAGATTCTTCATGGCTGTTTTTTTACATGTCTTTTTTTAATGAATGTGTGTATTAGGGTTCATTGTCCTCTGGTGTAATAAAAAGGCTCCTGTTCTGTAGGCTGCCCCCCCCCCCCCCCTTCCCACAGTCCCGGAGATCAAATTCACACCAGACCCAACTAAACTGGAATTCAATTCTCGTTTTGCGATCAGAGAGGGGAGATGAAAGGAGTCTCCTGATTGCCAGAGCGAATACCCTCTCTCTTTCACCGTGGGGGGGCTGAATTAAGAGAAGCCCCCCCCCCCCACACACACACACAAGATGCATATTCTCAAACAAATAACCACAAATACACACATAAATGCATAGTCTCACAAACATACATAGATGCTCATTCTCACATGGACACACACAAATACACACACAGGCAGACACAAAGACACACACAAGCAGACATACACACACACACACACACACACAAATGCACATGCATTCCCCTAACACTAAGCCCCCCTCAGTACATTACATTACATTACAATCATTTGGCAGACGCTTTCTAGGTACTATCAGTACCTTTATGGGATCAGTATTAGGGGATTTGGAAACCTTGCTAGTTACCGAAACTGCACCCACAGCATGTTCTCCCAGATTATGACACTCAGATACTCCAGGAATGAAGACTCAGAGAAAGGAATGCACCAATGGGGGGTCCTCACCAGAATGGACCACACGTGCTAAATAAAATCTCTCAATAATCCTTGGACAGAAGAAGATTCCACGGCATGCAGAGGGCTGGCACATCGCCAGTTGTGTTTTAGCTTAATGCTAACTGAAACGGCCCTAAAACACACCAGAGAGCTCAATGCTAAATAAAACACACAAATACATTACATATGGTTCATTAGATTTTGCCATTTAACAGATGCTCCTATCCAGAGTGACTAACACAGATTACATTTTTACAAATAATACATTTGTATAGAGGAGCTCGATTTTTCTGAAGTAGTTCTGAGTGAGTATGTTGCGCGATCATACGACGCCCGTGCCCCAGCCTAGAACTGAACCTCCAATCCTTAATAACAAGCCCAGTTCTCTGTACTGCCACCCTATATTTATTTAATAGGAATATGATATTTTAGTGAGGAGAATGGGCCACTGACAGACTGACCACACTCAGCAGGAGCTAATCTGTTCCACGGTTGGAGATTAGGGAAGGTGAGGTGCTCCTAGTTGAAGAATTGTTTCTGGAACACAAAAGCAAAGTGACACCTTGGAAATACTCCTTGTTAAGAGAGAGAGAGAGATAGGGGTGGGGGGGGGGGCAGAGAGAGAGAGGCAGAAAGAAGGGGGAGTGAGGGAGGGGGAACCAGAGAGAGAAGAAAAGAAAGTGGGAGAGGGAAAGAGGCGTTCTCCTGTGTTAAACCCCTCCGTGATGTGACTCCGGTGCGGATGGCTAGGTTTTCCGCCCTGATCACCAACAGAAAGATTTACTGGCGTTAAACCCATAAAGAACAGGAGCAAAACTTCCTGTTGGATAATTTTACAGCCGGCGCAGATAGAAATCGCACATAAATCAGTTTACTCCTCTGTCTCTTCGGGCGTAGTATGTAAAGTCAGCAGGTTGTAACCACGTCAGAATGTAAGTAGGGCACAGGAAAGGAGATATTTCATAATAGATAGGTGCTGAGGTGAAGGGTTGAGGGCAGAACCAGAGTGTTTGTCTGAGGGGCATGGCCAGTAGGCATTGCAACCTTTAAAACAGACAGGGCTCAAACCTGCTTCCTGGACCATGATATGTGGGCTTCTCTGCTCTAGAAAAGGGCCCCTTAACGAGACTCCACGCCATAAAACGGCCCTAAACAGGACTCTGCTCTAGAAAAGGGCATAAAAAAGACCCAATTATGGGAAAAGGACTGCGAACGGGACAATGACGAGCCGTGTGTCCGGGGGGAATCTGAGACGACGCGCGCAAGGACACTGAACACCCAACCGTCTCTCCGGCTTGTTTTCTCCCTGAATCCGTAAGGCGATCCGTCATTGTCCCAGACGCATGGGAGAAAGTCCTCCGGGGGGGGTGGTTGCTTTGTTTCAGGGGGGGGGGCGCACACAGCGGTACACCGCCCTGCTGAATTGCCTAATACCCAAGGGGCCAGTCCCCCCCTAGGGAGAGTTCAAAGTCATGAAAACCTTCAGCTATGCGACACGTCGCTTTTGGCACAACGGCGTTTGCCACCGACGAGGAATTCAATATATTATATGTTAACATCAACACCCTGATGCACTTTGACTCAGGTTTAAAATTTAAACCCAGCATTTATGTTAATTTTAGTTGTTCTAAACTTTAAGCTTTCTTTAAGCTTTTAAACTTTCTAAGCTTTCTCTGCATCAATTTGTTTGTGTTTGCATTTCCTTGTATTGTTTTGGTGCAATAATGTACACTCAAGCCAAAGGGTTCTTTGGCTTGTCTCCATAGGGGAACCCTTATTAGTTATTTATTGAACCCTGTATGGAAGGTGTTAAAAGTGTGAAAGCTCCCAGATTGAACCATTTTGCCCAACAAAGAACCCTTGCGCTAGATAGGGTTCCTCTATGGAGACACAGAGGAGCCTTCTGGAACCCTTTCTTCTGAGGGTGTAAAGTTTATTTGGGTACTTGAAAACACTATAAATCATTATTATCAATGCCTGCCTGACTCAGGAATTAAACTAATAAAACCTTCTGAAATTTGGAACAGAGAATACAAAGAAAAACCAGCCGTTTGCATTTGGTAAATTTCAGCCACCATTTTTTGTATTTCCATTTAATTTCTCAGAGTACTCTCATTGGGTAATTCAGTTCTGGGGAAGTCCAAGTGCAGAGGGTCCTCCGAAATCAGTCCATTTTGCTTGAGAGAGTGGGGAAAAATCCATTCCCCCCAAACCCCAGCCTTGTCTGTCTCACTGAGGAATTAAACAACATCTGACCACAATAAAGCGAAGGGAGAGGCCCTGTTCCCCTGGCACTTCCCCTCTGGCTGCCTGCTCTATGTCCTGGGCCGGATTCCTGCCATGTTCCGTCACTGCAGACACTGTGCATTGTGGGTAAATATAAATGCCTACAGAACCACCTTTGAGCCGCCAAAGGCGATCCGGCTTCAGGGGGAGGGGCCAGAGCCTTTGTGGGTGGGGTCAGTGCTTTTTTGTGGGTCGTGCCGCTCCTGTCATTGTCAGTTGGCGTGGTCACCGGTTTCTGCACACATCACCATTGGGTGCAGAACTTATCACAGACACATGAAGGAGGGTAAGAACAGTCCATTTAGGGTCAGGTTTTGGGTTATACGGTTTTTCACACTGCCACCAACTGTCCCCAGCGGACTGCTGACAGCTCCAGTGTGTGCTTGCCTATGACAGAGGTCCTCAGTCTTATCCAAGAAGCCCTGGTGCGGTTAATGCAATTCAGTGTAATAATGAGGGAACAAGGATTATAACTCAAGAGGTTGCAGGCCTGATTCCAAGGTGGGGCACTGCTGTTGTACCCTTGAGGAAGGAACAGTAAATAGCCAGCTGTACAAATAGATTGTATGTACGTCAATAAATAAAACTGAAAAGGTGAGCTGTGTAAGATGAGGCAGGTAAGGACGTCTGCTACATGTAAATGTTAGCGACAGGTGCTACTTGACCTAGCGACAGCTGTCATACCAAAACACATTCAAATAGAATGAACCCTGGTGGTGAAGCATAATGCTTGGTGAACTGGGCTTGTAGCTGGTTGTAGGTGGAAATCGTAGGTGGGGTGCTGCCGTTTGTAGCCTTGAGAAAGGCGTTTCACCTGAATTACGTTATCCTGCCATATAAATGGATTGCATGTATAAAAATGCAAGCTGTATGAGCTGCTGTGAATAAGAGTGTCTGCAAAATGCCTTAAAATGTAAACCATTGGGCTTTGGGGAGATATATTGTCCCTCCTTTAGTCTGCCTGATAGATCTTAAATACTGTAAATCATCTTTCAGTGGCTGTTTCTATACTCTATAGATTACTTTTTAACTGAATAGTCAGTGTTTGGAATGAAACAATTTACCTTAGAGTAAAGGAGTGTGTAAATCCACAACATTGGAATATTTAAGTGTGATCAGCTTGCATTTTATATCTTCCCAAACATACGGTATCACTCAAAGTTTTAAATCAGTCATTGATCAACATAATGAAACAAGCTGATTTTGTTGTTGTGATTTCATTTCCTATATGTACATCAATTATGAAGCAAACATTTCAATTATGCAGTATATCTACACTTTAAATGTGTCACCCTGTAATGGCAGACATGTGAATGTGGTAGCATGATTGCATTGTACCTTTATACAATAGGAAAATCCTACGCAGACATCTATTCTACTGTGAGTAGATGAAGGGCATTTCTTATTCAGCTCTATTGTAGATGGATATGCAGTGAATATATAGATACTAATCTGCGTTCAGGTTCAGGCACATTGCTCCCTTAGCGTAGAACTCCTGGGCCCAGCATTTACGTCACCTTTATTCAGCATTACCTGCAGGTTTAAGGCCTTTTGTGTGGCTGATGTTAAATGCTGTCCTTCTGTACGGACAGGTTTCGGATAAACACAATGGAGGTTTTTGCGGGGCAGCGTTTTGTTGTGATATGGAGACCGTGGGAATGGTTTGGAGACTGCGGGCAAGGCGTCCCGGCGATTGTGCTGTTGTTGGTGTGTGTGGGGGGGGAGGGGGCTGTTTTGGGGCTGGATTGACAGCTCAGAGATACTCAGCGAGTCTCCAGGGAGAAGTGGGGCTTACACAGGTGCGCGCTGTAGTCTGAGAACACAGAGACTGTCAGTCTGATTCCTGTCAGAGCGCAGGTGAACGACGGTGATGTCATCCCTCCCGGATTTACACTCTGCCTTTCTGAATGGCCACTGAAGGCCTGGCACTCTCTGTTCAGATGGTGTGACAGTTGGGGTGTCTCAATGCTCATTGCGACGTTGGCGGTTTGACTCCGGCCGCATAACCTTTGTCGGATGTCTCTCCGTCTCTCTCATTCCCATTCTTCCTGTCTCTCTACACTGTGCTGTCCAATAAAGCTGAAAATCCCTAAAAATATAACTTTATGTGCAACAGTTTCATCAGAACTGTCCCAACTTCATTCAATATTATAATCAGCGCAAAATTATAATTATAACATTTTTTCGCAAGCTCCGCTATAATTTTGTTTGGTATTTAAAAGTAGGTAACGACAGTAAGAGCATTTAATCGGGAACCAGACAGTACAATTACACCACAGTGCGAATACTGAGGTACACAGTGCAACACAGTCAGATTTACGCAATAGCTTACTGCTGCCACAAGGGGGAAGTGTTACCACAGCAACATGTGGGAAACAGATCAGCATGTCGTCCAGTCCACGTGGTGGACATCCATTACATTACATTACATTACAAGCACTTGGCAGACACTCTTATCCCGAGCGATGTACAGTAGTGGAGAACATCAGTGTTACTCTCAGGAATACTAAAATGCAGTATTACCAAGAAGGCATAGACGCTTCTGAGATGCAAGCTAAGAGAAATATGAGTGCTATTTTCACCTTTTGTTTGATGTTGAATCTCCCATTCAAACCTAGATTTTGCTTCAGTATTATACCACAGAAAGTGGTTTATTAATATTTTTATTTGTTTCTTCATACATTGTGTTTAATATAAGTCACCGTGTCAAAAATAAGTTTTTGTAAAAAACGTGCTAAACTACGTGGCAGGTCTGAAACTGATCTCTTAATTTTGGTTTGTACCCTTGTCTCTTTTGGAACACCTCTTTGTGTAGATAGACCTCCATTCAGAATCAAACTAAAAAACTTACAGGAGTGAAAAGACAGAGGACACCTCTTGCCACAAGATATCTGCAGTGCATCTTTCATTTTGAGAGCAGGATGGACATTTTTTTGGTGAAAAGTCGGTGAAATGCTGTCTAGGCGTGAAAATCCGGATACATTTGATCGGGAAGTAAAGGTTTTCTGGCCAACTAGACATAGCCCAGGCTATATCGGGGTAAACCCTGAGATATATTGGGGTTAACCTAGTCCGTTTATATCAAAACCTCTCTCGTTGGTTTTGTTTTGTTCTTTTGTTTGTATCTTTTTGCCCATACAAAATAAACTACAATCCTACTCCCACTGAAACATGGAGGGAATTTAGTAAACCCAACACAAAGCGCGCCAGACCTTTGACATTAAGACCAAGGGCTGGCTGCAAGAGGATAGTTGCCTACAAGTAGGGTGAGTTCACCGTATTTTAATGAATTTTCCATGCATGCTCCTACTTTGGTTCTGGTTGCTCACCACCACGCTTCACAACTGCACACGGTTAAGACTTACCCCTTGAGTAGCTGTAGCAGGCGCTCTGTGGTTAACTTTAGCCATGGTCTTTCTGTACATGTTCTGAGAATGAAGGGGGTCTGGTAGTAACAATCTGTATCTACTCTTCATCAATTCAATTCAACTCAACTTTACCATTTGCCTCTAGATATAGAAGAGAAACTGGCACTGTAAATGGTTTGAGTTTTCACTCAAACATTGTTTCCATCTGTCGTCTTCTGAGGGTCCGAGAGAGAGTGTGTGTGTGTGTGTGTGTGTGTGTGTGTGTGTGTGTGTGTGTGTGTGTGTGTGTGTGTGTGTGTGTGTGTGTGTGTGTGTGTGTGTGTGTGTGTGTGTGTGTGTGAGAGAGAGAGTCTGTGTGAGTGTGTGTCTGTGTGTGTGCGCGAGCACCTTCAGGGATGAGGACCATGTCTAAAGCCATTCTCACAGTGGTCTGCCTTCTACAGTTCATGTGGTCATAGTGCCTGATACAAAACCTGATTTTTTATATTAAAAAGACACGCAAAGTCACACAGAGCCACACACGGTGCTTCCTGTTTGGGGCACAGGGAGGTTCCTCTTAGAGGGGTGAAATGGGGACGTGAGGGAGACATATGCAGGACCCCATGGCTTCCCAGAAGCCTCTCCTTAAACTCACTTCATATGTACCCTAACAAACCGAAAGATCCAAATTAACATGACCATGTATCATCTTCACTCAGAAAGCATCAGCCTTGTCATAATTATCTGCCGCGCTAGTCTAATAACTCCTGTTCCTCGGCAGAATGTTTTTTTTACAGCAGCAGGTCACCCGCACCTTGTGATGCGCTTTATGTAACATCACTGTTCCCTGGGGGTCTGGATGTTTGGCAGCTGTTCTTCTTCTTTGGTTGAGAGCAGCTCTTCTTAAACCTGGATGTTACTCTCAGTCATCTGGAGGGAGAATTCACAAAATCACATCTAAGAAAGACTTTTTTTTTTTGTATTCTGAGGATTGCGCATGTGACTTTTGGCATGCAGATGATCTGTCCTTTTGAATGTCTCGCGGCAAGAGTGCAAATTCCCGCAACTTTGACCGTCCAAGATCTGCGACGCTATGAATTCTACCTGCGTTCATTAATACATTTGCTATCATACATGTTCGCCTGTCACATAATACCTGTTGCACCAACGTTAAAGCGTGTTGCTATGGAGATGACGGTGGGTGGGGTGTTGGTGGTGGAGGGTGTCGTTTAGGAGAGCAAACACTAAGCTGCTTTCCTTGTTCTGTTGATTCTTTGGATTTTGATGGGTTGTAAAGTACGCAGTGCGATTGCTGCATTCACGCCAATGTCAACAGACGCGAGACGCACTACACAGGGTCGTCACGGTGATGTGCGAGCGCGCCGCATGTCAGTTGATTCAAGAACATCCCGCACCTTTGCAGACTGTTATCTTGCAGGTGTGTGTTGACTGACAGCTCACTTCTTGGTCCCAAATGGCCTCTTTCAGTTAACAGAATTTACCAGTGCTATGGCATTGACACAAACCATATACAGATCTTAAAATGAATCTCAATCAACTGTCATCCTACTGAATCTTCAGAGGGCCAAAGACGCTGATCTAAACGATGTAAATGTACATTTTTCTTTCCTCTGATTTGCACGGTCTTTCTGTAGAGCAGGAAGAGATCTCAAACTCCAGTCTCAGATTGGCACAGTTGAGTGTCTGCAGGGACTCTGTATATCTGCAGCTAAGTAATACCTTGGAAACAAGGTGGATTCTTAAAACAATCTGTGATTTACTGTAAATGAAGCATTCTGTGAAATATACTGAAAGGCAGCTGATACTGCAGATATTTAGTTAGGGATCCCTGCCGTACTGTGTGTCAGGTATTTTAGCAGGGCTCACAAACTTGAGCATTCACCACTTATTAAACCTGCTGCCGCTATTTTCCTAAAGCCAGCTCACCTGTGCTGTTCAGTTCGCTGTACGGACTAACTCTACGGACAAATTAAGGTGTTTGGCATTGGAGGTCACCCCACATCTCTCTAAGGTAACTACGGGAGATGCATCAACAGGGTTCTGGTGACTTGTGCTCATGTTTAGCCCGCCAGGGCTGCTGTTGACACAGATGTTGGCGGTAAACAGGGCTCAGGGAGGCTCTGTTCCCCTGGACCCTCCCCCCCGCGGACCTCGCCAGACCTCGCCAGACCCCCAGTGGATTAGGGAGGGGGAGGAGCCTCATGTCTGACAGGACATGATGGATTAGATCCTTTGTGAGAGGGTGTAGGGACAGGACGACGAGCACCGCCCCAATCCTGGGATCAGCATCGTGTTGACAGGGATAATCCTGTTTGTTATGTCCCTCTCTGAAAATCCCAAGTCCAGAAAAGGGCCAGGGATCACATCAAAAAAAGTCTCCAGTGTGTTGTTTCACTGTGGCTTTTAAGGACAAACTGTGGATCCTGAGGAACTGGTCTTGTCTCCCAGGACAAAGGAAGCCATACTAGGGTCTGTACCACGGGCAGTTACTGTTTACAGGCCTGCCCATGAATTACTCTTATCAGGTGCATTGTAATCCTTGGATAGGTGCATGGCTGGGATCAACAGTATTTTCTGGACCTGTTTTTCAGGTAGTTAAGGGAAACTCAAAGTTGTTTTTAAATGTAGGTATATCACTCTTTTAAAGTTTCGTTGGTGTCCTGCAAAAGCCTTGCCTGGAAAAGGGAATTCTCAAGAACAGCAAAATGACTGCCTCTTTTTCCCTTTACCAACAAAGCATTATGGTTTAGTCATGTGGGTGAACATTTCATTGGTTAGATAGAGAAGAGAAACCAAGGCACTATTCTGTGGAACACACTTAATAAAATGCCTTTATTCCATGGCACGCTCCAATGAAATTATTGGATTATTTGTTCGGAAGAAGCGCAATTAAATGTTGACGCAATGCCAAAGCAGTAGCCGATGGATCATATGTGTGTTTATAGCCTGTGCTAAGTTCCAATAGCAGTCGCTTATTGGGCATTGATAGTTCATCTAAAAACATGAACAGTGACCGATTATTAAAATGTGAAAGAATGTAACCATGACGAGACATGACTGTATTTGTGACTCTTCACTCTCTCCCAGGAGGAGAGAGTGTTTGCACCTCCAATGGCGAGGCACGGCGTGCATCGCGTGTTGGGTGTGGGCGTTCTCCTGCCACGTACCGCCGCCACCGCGCGCGTAGACTCGCCTGGCGCTCAGGAGCCTGTGTAATAACACAGTCTGCCACCCCATGGGCCTCCTGAAGAGAAGCCTGGCAGGACTGCGCACACGCGTACACATCTCTCTCATCTTCCCCCAGCGACACTTAACATCATTAAACTGCCAATTTGGTGCAGGTCTGAATTATTATGATTAATTCAATTATGGCAGGGGGGACAGGGGGGTTTGGGAAAGGGACTATAGTGCTCGGAGGGTGGCGGTGGAAACGTTCTTCTCTAAATTGCCAAATTTCACCTCTTCTCTTCTCTTTGCGAGCCAGGCAAAATAACATGCTCCGAATACATGCAGGCGTCCCACACACGCACCACCCCTGTAATTGCCCCTGTAGTTAAGCGGACTGATGTGTAATTTTGATGGCGGGGGTCCTAGTGGTTCCCTGGCAGTGACAGGCCGCTTGGGTTAGCATTTAACAGGCCTTTTCCCTGCACCTAATTCAGCGTGTTATCATCCCCCCCAGGACTGGCAGGGTATTCTGGAGCTCTCGGCAGGGCTTTACGAGCTTGACGATGGGCGGGCGGCGTGCGGAGATATTTTACGCGCAGTAAATTGCACCCTGGAGCTGGCAGGCCTGTTCCGGGCTGTGTGGCTGGCTGCAAAACGCCTCACGCCGCTCAAGTCCTTCTCTAAATATCCCCTTCACACAACCCCCCCCCCCTCCACCATCCCACCCCTCCACTGCCCCGTATTATTTTGGGCAACATGGTACTTAAATACATGCATCTGAATTAAAGGAACTTTGGCGGACTGGGATTAATTGCAAGTCTCTTGTAATAGCACTGAACTTTCAGCCTGGACATAATAACCAGAGAGTTAAGGTTGGACCACAGACACGAGCATTTTAAAAATGAATATGTACTTTTTTTTATACTTGTTGCACCTGGGTCAAAGGTTCTGTGAGCTGTGCTGATACTCACTGAAATGTGTAAGTAAATCTGAAAGATTAGAGTACTTGCATGTATGCATTTCATTAGTATTTCAGGTTGGCTTGAATCTGTGGCACCTGCTAAGCAACCAACAGCACACCTATAACATTCACATTGCACTTCATAGATTCATTTTGGCAAGGTATTTTGTAACTAAATACACTAAAATGTACTTAGTTACAGAATATCTTGCCAAAATGGTCCACCCCCCTGTATAAAAAGGTTCCAGAGAAGGGAGGCTTTTCTTGTCAGGGCTGACATTTTCTGGAAGATAACTAAATGTGGAATGTATGATTTAAACTGCTCCTTTTAAACTTCAAAGGAACTCCACCTGTCTACCATTAGACATTAAACAGATGATCTTTTGATTATTTGTCTCAGGGGTGGGTGTAACAGTTTTAGCTGTGAGCTTGAAAGTTTTTTTTTTTTTTGTTTTGTTTCAGGCTGTTTCAAATTCTGACAGTAAAAAGAAAGTAGGAAGAAATCTGGGCATGAAAAGGCAATGCCTTTAACACAGAAGGCAGATGAATTTCGATTAGCATGCAAAAAGGATGGCTGGCATTCGGTTGCCTAAAATGTGCTAATGCGCAGCTCTGGAGCGCAGGTGCATGTGTGGGTGTGGGCGTGCGTGTGGGTGTGGGTGTGGGGGGGACCAGGGTACCCCCACTCTGCCTGTGAGCGTGGACCCTGCGGGGGAGGACAAAAGAAGGAACTCCATGACAATAAATGTCCCTCTCTTCTCCTCTAGTGGGTGTGAGTGGGCGGCAGTTCCACACTCCAACCTCCTCCCCACACACACACACACACACACACACACACACACACACAGACCTCCTGCACATTCTAGACATTGTTACCTGCTGAGGAGTTCCACACTCCCATCTGTCCCCCAGGGGCTTCTGGGAAGGGTGCCGAGACAGAGGAGCAGGAGCTCTCTGGACTTCCCTGGCTCCCTGACTCCCTGACTCTGGCGCATCGATGTGATTTCTCTCCAGGATTTTTTCCTGTTGAATCAGGCGGGGTACCGATTTGTCTGACCCTAAATGTCTCTGGAGCCACTAGCGTTTGGCTTTACTGTGGAATATGTCTCCTGTTAACAGCTGTCAGAGAGTTCAAACGCTCTCCGTGTGTGTGCTCACGGCACGTCCAAGTCTCCTCTGCCTCTGAGACATTTAAGGGTTGAAGAATCAGTATTTCCTGATTAATCAGGAGAAACCGCATCTCTGGAAGGGCACATCAACGCCGGGCTGGAACTCCATCTCTCTGGCTCCAGCGGACAGACGCCAGCCTAGCCCAGACTGCTGCCTGCTCTCAGTAAATCATCGGCCTCTTAAATCACTAGTAATTGCACTAGCTGGAGGTTGGGAACGGTCGTTTGGGGAAATGGGCCCTATTGATAGTGTTGGGAGTGTTCCAACTCGCTGAGTGTGTGGGGGGCTCCTGCCAGAGATGACTGCGGGACTGCTTGAGCCGTCTGGAATGTGTATAATTGTATATTTCTGGATGAAGGTGGTCGTTTGAGCTATGCCCCCCTCCGTGTCCCCCTGTTCAGCTGTCTGAACTCTCTCCTTGCTTTATTTGTAAATACACGTGTTCAAAGTGTGTGTAATGTGAGATTTGTTACCTCACACTCTCTAAAGCTGTACTTGCTGTCTGCCCACATGCTGGCGTTTGAGTAAAATCAACGCAGACGTATATTTCCAGTAGCACACACACACAGATTGGGCCTGCTGCAAAACACATTATCACACTGGCCATTAATGTCACCTGAGCATTAATGACGGGTGGAGCTTGAGCCATAATAGCGGATGTAGGTTGAGCCACAATGGCTGGTGGCACTTGAGCTATGATGGCAGGTGTAGGTTGAGCCATAATGGTGGATTTAGGTTGAGTCGGGATGGTTGGTGGCAGGTGAACTGCGATTGGGGTTGTAGGTTGAGCCCTAATGGATGGTGCGGTTTGAGCCGTAATGACCAGTGGAGGGCCACACTTCAGCCATCCAGAGCAGGGAAGAACAGATGCCAGCTACTATGAACACACTCAGCCCTACAAGCACAGGAGTAGATGCCTGGAAGTCTTCTCTCTGACATTAAGCAGTCATGGCTCTTCAGATTTGGCTGCATTTCCCATAATCCCCAGGGCCTGAATTTTGCATACCGTTGAGGGCAGCCACCGGAACCCCTACAGCTGCTGTGCCGAGTTTATTTGATTAGTCAAAACCAAAATAATTACCCTGTAATCTACTTCTAAGTAACTTGAGGCTTCCTTTTTATGTCAATAATGGAAAACATGTTCAACAGAGGGGACAGCTGCTCGTCTTGACCGGTGAACAGGAACTCTCCGTGTTTTTACTCCTGGGCCATTAGTGGCCCCAGGCACTGACCCAGGATAAGTCAACCAACTAAAACACTATTCTCACCATATTGTGCAAATAGCATAAAGCTGATCTGGACTTGGAGCTTGGAACCACAGTCTACACCTTTCTCAATGTCAGATTTCTATTAAGCAGATAAACAAACTGAAGAGATCAAAATGAAAGACTTCCCTCTTGGTGTTCCCATCATGCAATGGGAGTTCCTCCCATTCCAGCTGCTCTACACAAACCCCACCCTCTTTGCCTTCCTCCTCCAATCCCCCCGACCTTGGTGGTCAAACTGTCAATCACATGGTAATAGCCTTTCGCCATATCGCCATCCAGCTGCCAGAGACTCATTGCAATAACCAGGAAGAGTGGTGACACAAAGAGGGACACTCGCTCACTTGGCCCAAATGACACAAATGGAACTAGGGTGTCTAAAGTTTTTTTTTTTGCTTAATCATACTGTACATACTAGGGGTTTACAGAGACAACACTATCTGTATCCTATCAAGCAAATAAATTCAGTTTGTCTCATTTTACAAATATCACTGGTGTGGTTTCACCGTTAGGGCATAAACAGATTATAAAACAAACAGTGGTGTAGACTAGGGATCCTTGCTGTAGTCAACGCCCTACACAATAGTCAACTAGATTTAGCTTTAAATTACACTGGAACAGTGTGGAACACATGGTTGGCTAAATGGCTTTAAGTCATCAAGGGTCTGACGTATCAAACAAGCCTTAAACCATCACTCTGCTGCCAGAAATACAGTAGATATGGATGGATAACTTGAAGGGTTTCTTCTCCTGACTTATTTTTCCATAGAGTTCAATAGGAAAATTTGTCAGGAGAAACAACCCTTCAAGTGATCCATCCATATCTACTGCATATCTGGCAGCAGAGTGATGGTTTAAGGCTTGTTTGATACGTCAAACCCTTGATGACTTAGAGCCATTTAGCCAACCATGTGTTCCACACTGTTCCAGTGTAATTTAAAGCTAAGTCTAGTCCCACCCCCCAATTCCCATAGAGATCCATTCAAATGCAGAGGTTATAGTATCGCTTCTAAGAGTACCTGGAAATAAGATATTAAGAGTCTTTTGATATCCTTTTATACAGTCATGATGGCATCACCTGTTTACCTGTGGAATACCTGTTTACCACAGAAGTTGTTTGAGAGAATGGCAAGAATGTGCAAAGCCTTTATCAAGGCAAAGGGTGGCTACTTTGAAGAATCTAAAATATAAGACTTTTTTAAATTTGTTTAACCCTTTTTTGGTTTTTGTATATATATAATTTGTGTTATCTCATAGTTTTGATGTCTTTACTATTCCAAAATGTGGAAAACAGTAAAAATAATGGAAAAAAACCTTCTATGAGTAGTAGGTGTGTCCAAACTTTTGACTGGTGCTGTATATACGTATATATATATATATATATATATATATATATATATATATATATATTAATGTAAAGTAATTTGTTATATAAGATTTTGATTGAAGTAAAAAAGGAGAAAATCTTTAATAGTTTTTAAACCTTCTGTCAGTTTTTGTTTCACTGGTTAGCTGAGGTTCCGCAGTGACAGGTGAATTCTGTCATGGACTGATGTGAAGATTTTCTTTCATATTGTTACAGTTATCAGTCGAGACATTTTGAGTGGACTGCATAGGCAGGAGGTTCTGAGGTAAAGTTTTGGATAAGGCCACTGTTTTCTCGCTCTGCTAACGATAAGACCCTCATCAGGGGGGTGATGTGGACCCAGTTTTCCAAGTTTTCCATGTATGTGTATGGATGTATTCTCATGGATTTATTTCCCCAGAAGTGGGAGGCCAGGTGTTAATTCTTTGGAATGTGATTCTTGGAATTGTAGTTGTTTCAGATGCCATTCAGCTCTGTGTCAGACTGTTGGGGGGAAGGGGTTGTGTTTGTTGGGCGGAGGGAGGGGGGGGGGGAAGGGCAGCGTGTCATACGCCAGGGCTACAGGGAGGTGGGGGTGGTCACATGGCTATGATGCAGTGTGTTGTATGTCAGGGCAATGTAGAGGGGGGAGTGTGTCGGGCGTGAGACATCCACACTCCTGTCAATCACCCGTGTGTCAGTTCCTCTAATTGTAGTCCGTCTCCCGCTAATAGAAACCCACAGGAAGCCCCCCACACCTCCTACAGGGGACCTAATAGCGCTAGTGCTGCCTGACCCACCCCCACCCCCTGCAGTGGCTACCCCACTTCGCTGCATTGTCCCGTCACTAATTTCTCAATATCCCTCTCCCCGTCCCGTCAGTCTGTGATCTGACAGGCCACAAGGGGACTCCTGATTACTCCTGTACCAATACCAACCGCTGGGGGGGGGGGGGGGGGGGGGGGGTTAACTTGGGGTTAACAAAAGCTGACATGCGCCCACGGCGAGATGGTCCCCAACATGCCAGACCTCGCATTTAACATAGAGCAAAGGGCAAGACCGTTAGGCTAGTCACTGCCACGGTCGTTGTATTTCATATAAATCCTCAGATCTTTGAAACACTCATGCAGTGTGTTTAATATTGTTTCACAATGTGTATATAGCCTACTTTCCCTCTAACAATTCCAATGTCTTGATATTTCCCCCCAAAAGGCAGCAGTTCACAATGCACACAACATTCTAAAAAAATATATTTTTAAATTTATTGTAAAGAAATACATGTATTCAAAATACTAGCAAATTAGGAATCTGTCCCACAAAAAGGAGAGAAAGAAAGTAGCAACCAAAATGATAAGTAGATGGATGAATGTTTGGAGTTCTGAGAGAGAGAGGGGACGAGAAAGAGAGAGAGGGAGAGAGAGAGAGAGGGAGAGAGTTATCTGAAAAACCCCAACCTGAAGAACTTGAACATAGTGGCCAGGAGTCAGTAAATTTATTAACGAATTGCCACCGTGCACGAGGAGGAGAGGTCTGTGATGTGATTACATATGCTATCTATCGCTGACTGGAAAGAGTGCATCGGAGCTGCTGTCCTTCCTTCCAAACTTAGGCTATTAAAATATATTTCAGAGGCTGAAATCAGGCTCCATCTTAGTCCACCAAACCCTGACCTCTCAGCATTTATTCTATGTTAAATACCTATAACAATACCTTCAAGTGCACTCGCTATTTAAAGCATCAAATCCTCAATCTCCATTTTGACCCATTTTTTCCATTACGACCCTTAGCATTACGTTGTAGGTAAGGACTACTGATATCAGTTGTGCTGCTGGTAACTTTTTACCATCTCTGCTCTTTACCTACCCTGTTTCTATGCACTTGTGTCACTCTGGATAAGAGTGCCTGCTAAATGATGAGCATGAAAATTATTTGGAAAACTTTTGACTTGCCTTAAAGGAAAACTGTGATTCAGAAAGGAATTGCGATTATAATGATGCATCACAGTGCATCCTCATCTGCAGTCCAGATCCATGGCATTTACTGCTGAGGAATCATTATGGGAATGCCATAAGTGTGGAAAAGGGTCAGGGCAAAGCTTTGAAGCAAAAAAAAAAAAAACAACTAATCAAAAACACAAACCCAACGCGACTCTTGTTTTCAGGAAAACGTCAAACATTGGCTAACATACCGGCTTTTAAATTAATTAGGAGATGAGTCAGTCTGGATTTATTATGTGAAGCTTGTGCATTTATGCTTCTTCTTATTTCAAAAGACACATATTTTTAAGAAAATGCTCTATATTATATCCATATTCCCACATGTCAAAAACAATTCATATCACAGGATTAGTGCGAGATTGTGGGAAAAGCATCTCATTTTCTCTTTCTATGATCACCAAATGCTTTTCTGTTTATTTGTATTCTAAGCCATAGCAGAAGAATATTTTTGCAATATTAAAGACTTTAAACAGAAATGCACATGCCATATGTATTACATGTTGTTGAATCATTCAGTGGAATACTTTGATTTTCCTCAAGCAATATGGCTAGAGGGGGGAAAAAAACACACTCTTGACTGTTTTTACTTCACAATGTTTCATAAGTAGAATGTAGCATTTTCCTTTGTACGTGGACACTGCATTGTTTCAGCGATTGAAAATGTTTCATATGATCGCCTGATTAAACGCATTTCCCTTGTACATTACCTCCATCATGCAGCTATGAAATGCAGGCTTTTTCCACATCTGAAGCAACCCCGATAATTGATATGAGCAGTAAAATGTTTTGTTGCTTTCAAGATGGGTTCTTTTTTTCCCTAGACATTGTAAGTGGCACTAGTCAAAACTAATTATCAATTTCCATTCTGTTCATTGGTTCATTTTGCTATTATAGCAATTTGCATAATAATGCCCTTTGAAAACACGTGCACAGGATTCATAGAGAGTGACGCAAGACTATTACTTCAAACTTAATGCCATCTGCAATGTTTGGACAGACCTTTGAAAAGAATTCCTTTGCACAGTCAATAAAATACCAAATTATGTAATTTATTTTGATAAACCGATAGTTTAGGATTACAGGATTGTATCTGCAGATTTTAGATATGAAGTTCTAGAATTGTGAAATCCAACATCATTGCATTGTTTCCTAATTTTATTATAGTTACAAAAGCTATTACTGGTTTTTAATTGGTTGTATAGGAAAAACTCACAAAAAAAAACAAAAAAACTGAGAATTCCCATATTAGTTAATTCTCATATACAGTAATTCTATGTCCTTGGAATGCCGATAATTGTGTGTAGGCTAAAAAACCTTTAATCTATAGGCTAAAAAACAAGGGACAAAAACAAGTATTGTTCCTTGTTTTCTAGCCTATAGGTGCACACCTGAAACACATTAAAAATATAACCACATATCTTGTAGTAATATGCCAAAATGGGAGGGCTTGCTACTTCTGCAAAGTTTAAAAAACATATTGACATCTGCAAAGATTAAAGTGATTGACCCTGGTAACATCTACTGAAATGTATCAAAATGTCACCATAAATTCATAGGCCATTATAGTAGCATCACCATTGTGTGCAACCAACCTGTATTGTATTTTACCTTTTTGTTAAACCTAAAAGAGCTGTAGTAAAGTTGTAATATGTGATATGTTATATTGATGCATATTTTTGCCTTGTTATAATATTGCTGTGGACTGGACTTCTTTCATATTTTCTCCCCAAATCACCGTAGTCTCCCCACTACACATGTGGAGAGTTTCAGCTGAATATGCGACATTCTGTTCTTGCTAAATAGATTTCACCCTCATTTTAATGAATTACTTTGGTTTTTCCTGATATAGGTTGTGAAATAAAATAAAAGCAGTGTACTGGATTGTACCATGTTCAAGGCCAATAGAGGGGGGGTATGGATATCTTTCATATGTCAAAGCAGAATGTGTCATAGCTGACATGGTTTGGCCCAGTTTGTTTTAAACGTTGTGGTTTTAAAAAGTTTGTGATACTCCGACAGCCTTGAGCTCTAGTATATAGACAGCTAGTTATCACTATCCTGTAGTTTAATACAGGATATACAACATTCTGCTGTCAGTGCACTGTCCTTTTCCAAACACTGACGCTCATATCCTTCCAGTGTTAGCGCAGAGCCTGGGACTCCAGAAAGAATCCGTGGAAAACTCGGCATGAAAGCCGGTTTGATGAGGGATTCACTATGGTGCACATTGAGCCTGTTTACATGATTCCAGATGTCTCTACATCAAATGCATGCCCTGAAACTTAATGAGTCACAATCGTGTCCTTGTATTTGTTGCCGGCCGCTGTTAAATGGACCTTGTCAACTGATTTTGTGATGCAGATTCTGCCCGTACCATTTCCCACAGACCTGTAAAGGAGGTCCAGTATTTTCCAAAGTGTTCAATAGGACGCCCCTAAATGAAGCTCTTCTCTGCACGTGTGTGGTAACACTTTTGTTTTTTGATAGATGAATGAATCAGTTGATCATCCTTCAGGAGTTCTGAGGTTTAAAACAGGGTGTTGCCTCGCAGTCATGCAGACAGGCTTTGAATGCATTCCTCTCAAGCAAGCTTGGCTCTGGTCTAGCCACATCCTGGCCCACCCAATCAGGAGGGTTGCAGATGTCCTAATGGACTTCAAAAGCAGGTCACTTGATTTCAGTTTGGAAAGAGAAAATTTAATTTCAAGGTTTGTTAGCAGCAGTCCCAGACTGAGTAATCTAACAAGGCCTTGCTGAGCAGGAGGAATTCTACCTTCTGAAATCTATTTCCCAGTGCATGAGTGGAGGGGGGAGGCGGGGGGCAGCTGTGGTCAGTAGCCAGCCCCTGGAGCGTGGGGTCAAATTGCCCCCCTCTGTCCTTTGGCTCCCGGATAATGCCCGCCTTCTTTCTGTAACACTCCCTGCTGTCAAAGAACAGAGGCTCGTCTTCTGTCAATATTGTGTTTTTTTTTTCTTTACAAAAAAATGTACTAGTCTGTCTGAGTGATGCGACAAAAAGGTTTTCAAAGAAAATTTCAAAGAATTTTTGCTGCCGTTCAGTGGATCAGTATGATCTTCATCCTGTTTTTGACTGAATGTGCTTTCTTTTGCCTCAAGCCTCTTATTCCACTGTCCAAATGCAATTTGTGTGATTGAATTAGTGCACTTGTACCGACCTGGTAATTGTGCATTGTATTATATTACAGAAATGGCCATGCAAATTGACTGACATGGCTAAATGATTCAATGATGTCTCAGCATATTGCCTTCATTACTGGAATGGTGTTATGTGTCAAAACCACGGAGTAGGCTGGATTTTGTTTGTACCTTAAAATCAGCAGCCAATTAAGACCCAACAATCCAAGTGAGGTGAGTCAGCTGTGTAATCAACTGCTTTAATTGATCAATTAAGAGCTGAGTAACAACAAAAACCTGCACTCCCCGCGGCTCTCCAGCACCATGGTTGCGGATCGCTGCAATAATATTCTACACGCAAATCATGTCTATGACATATTCCCATAATTGTAGTAACAGTGCAAATAAGGATTTGCCCTTGGTCACCACCATCGTCATCAGCAGATACATCCTTCCCCCTTCAGGTAGACACGGGGAAATTAGGAGCCACAATAAGCCTTCTGTAGTGGCTAGCCAAGCCCCTGGCCTCCGTTCCCCTGTTGCGACAGGGGTTATGGCCCACCCCCCTTCGCCCGACCAGGCAGAGAAGAGAAAGGTCTGTTTGTGCACCTGCGCGGGAGAGTGTGCTACAGCCGAGTGGAATGTGGATGGTCAGATCGCTATCGGACGCGTGTTTTGGCAGCGTCCCATCCTGGGAACCTGGGCTGAGAGAGGGAGGGGAAGGGGGGTGGGGGGGGGGCTGCTCAAAGGTGTTGAAGTTGCAGCAGAATTTTGTTGATTGTTGATGGCTTCCTGCTCTATGCCTACGGACCGTACATCCATTCATTGATGTGTGAAACCGGCATTCCTTTTATTTCCGGTCCAAAAGATGCAAAATGAGAGGAGGAGCTTGAGGAAGTACACAGTAGAGCCTGCCGTATCAAATTTGAGGTTTAGCAAGATATGTTGTGCCAGAGTATCTCTTCACACTTTTAAACTACATGTACTCTCTACCTCCCATGCTACAAATGCTCAGTGTACAAAGGCTACTTTCCCACAATATTGGTCCGTTTAATTGAAACGCGAGAATATTTTGGGGGTGGAGCTGGGGCAGGGATAATAAAATGAGGACCATTGCCAATATAAAACAGAGATGAGCTCCACCAATCAGAAAGTACATTGGTAACAACCAATATAACATCACCAACAGCGATTGGTGGATATACCGGGTGTCCTATGGGTATTCAGGAAGTAGCATCCGTCATGGTCGGCATTGTTCTGTTGGTTGTTCTCAACATTCTCTCGGATTTGGTGGAGGTATTTTCTACCAGGAAGGTCATTTTTCAATTGTTTTATTCTCATTTTATTATCCCTGGGTTGTGGGCAGGGAGTTAGGGGGGGGAGAGTAAGGTTGCTTTGTGTTGGCGGCTGTCTGTCTGTCTGTCTGTCAGTTGGCTGTTAAAGCTGACATGGAACGACTGTCAGCAGGAGCCAGGACCTCAGCTACCATCTCAGTACGGTGTCCCAACAAGCTCGCGACAGAGTGATGATGTGTAGATGATGGTATCGTAGGACTTGCCGGCAGTAGCTGGCAGTGAGACAAGAAGCTTGTCCCTGTACTTTTCATTAAGAAACAAAATGCCTCTTACCAGAAGTGAGAGAAATGTAGTTATTCTATTTGTGGTTTTGTAAATGTAATATGTTAATTTAAAAAACAATATCAAGGTGTACATGCAATGAATTAGGCAGATTTAAACGTCTAAAAATAATTCCTGCAGGGTCGGCTCATGTGTGCTGTAGGCTTTGGACCAGGGCTTGCCTTAGATACAACTGTGCTTCAGCCACTAGCCTCTCACGCTAACCCTGTGCGCTAGCCTCTTATGCTAACCATACAAAGCTAGCTTGTCACACTAGCCACACATATGGCTATTGGTTTCCACAGCTCTCTGTGCAGAATCCATTCGGCTCGCAAAAACCCTGGACACGTTCCTACATGCGGCTTTATGGCGCGGACGTGAGGAATATCAGTCTCATTTCAGGCACGAGTCTGAGGAACCGGCTGTTTATTCAATACCACCTCTGAGCCGCAGAGAACCAGAACCAAGCTAATATGATGCACGTGTGCTAATTCCTGTCTGGATGGGGAGTCGGCCTCACCGTTATAGTGGACGACAGCTGGAGGCTGCATCCGTACAGGCAGCTGGGCTTCTGAATCCGTACTGCCGCACTGCACTGATGGACGCCGCTATGTAGCTGGGTGGGAGAGTGACATGTCAGAATTACAAAAGGCGAGATTGTGGGTGTAAGACAGGGTCACAATGGCACGCCTGGCAGGACTCCAAAGCTCTTTCAATCCTCCGCCCGACGTGGAAATTCAGACGCAAGCCTGACGACAAATGCGCAATTATTTAGTCCTAGCCATTGTCTTGTCAGGATGTGATTTACAATTGCAAAGGATGAGATTGGCATTTGCAAATCTGCTGTTACAGTAGCCTGCGTAAATAAAATATTAAATATCTTGCTCTGTTGATGACCATTAAAAAAATGGGTAGGCTGTGATGTTCATCAAAGCTGTACAATGCAAAAAGCATTACAGTAAATAGTGCAGTGGGCAGGCTACAAATCATAACCGGATGAGAGGAAGAGGACTGGACTGCTTTTGTTAGTGTGGGAATGTAGCCCACGCTATTATCGCTTATCATCTTCCTTAATTAATTCTCAGCGGTGTTGAACATGAACCTGTGTACCACCTGGCTCGATGCGGAGGACCTTTTGATGGCATTCAGCTGGGACCTGGCCTTTTCATTTAAATCCACCTTGATTCCCAAACTTAATGAGTGAGATAAGGAAGCAAAAAAAAAAAACGCATCCATTTTCAGACGGATTTCTCTGCGAAGATATGGGATAGTGTACGATTACGCCAGGCTCCACCATCTTACGCGCTTAATGCCTTTCAGCCAGCCTGGGATCAGCCCTTTCTCTCATCCCCCACAATCCAAATTAAACAAGATTTGCCCGTTTGTAGCTAATTGCGCTGCCATAAGTCGTCAGTGACTTTTTCAACTCCAATAAAGCTTGCCATTGACATAAAGCATTAAGTTGAGCTTACTGTTGCTCTTAGTCAGTTGGGGTAAAAGAGTAAAAGGATTTCTTATTTGGATTTATTTGATCTGATTACCATTTGAAACATTTTTTTTTATATTGAGAAAATTCACTTGGTTTTGTTTAGGCAAACAGAACATTCTCTAAAATAAACTGAATAAAAAAAACAGATGTTTAAAGTTTTCCTTGAACCTGGAAAATACAAATTGTCACATAAAAATGATATGGAACAATGTCGACATACTTAGATTAACAAATAATTTCATCCAGAAAACTTTTTATATTACCCTGCAAAAAATGGCAGTTTTTTGGCTGATGTTGCTTGCCAGTTAGTATCCACTTTATGTTACATTGACATATATACAGCTTACTGTAAGATACAATTCAATAATTCAGCTGGATATTTACTGAAGTGATGCAGGTTAAGTACCTTGCTCAAGGATATTGTAGTTGTAAGGTAATTGAAGTTGCAAGTTCAGTCCCAAAACTATTCTAACACACTGCTTCCTATACGTATCCTGGGGTTTACACTCCCACTTCGGCCTGTCTTACTTGTGACCCGAGGACAGTGATGTGTATGGTACCACGTGTGTGTGTGTGTGTGTGTGTGGCGGGGTGGGGGGTCAGGATATTTAGAAGTTGGAGCCACGTCATCCATCCTGGGGCCTAATCGAGTTATCATATCAACAGATCTCCTCCAGGGTCCGGCGCCTGACCCTCCTGGAGAAAGAGCGCAACGGGACGACAAATTTCTAGCAGCAGGACGTCTGCGGCACCGTGGCCTGCCCTACAGGGGGGCATGAAAGCTACCTGTAACCCCCAGTACCCCCCCCCCCCCCCCCCCCCATTCCTCCTCTCCATCCCTGCTGAGAAAGCCCCCACGCTGGGCACCACGCTGTTTCCGCTGGGGGTTGGGGGGGGATTGGTAGAGGATGGAGGAGGAGGGGGGATGTTATTTACTACATCACAATGCCCCACGCTCCATAAAAACTTGCACCACCGGACACAAGACTTCTCATGGGCCTCTGTTTGGTTTAGCTCGCGTCCAAACAATCGGCTGAAAGGAGGGAGCGGTTTTTCAGGCCCACCCTCCCACACATTGAGGCAGCTGGGAATTCCTCCTGACTGGGAACCGGAAAGCTCCTAAAAAACCACCCGCCCCCAACCCCCTGTCCCATCCAAACCACCTGCTGTCCCCAAATACTGCCGTCACAATTGGAATCTTTTGGAATTTTGAGTGTAATTTGCTTCAAGACGCACGTGGGTTGACCTGTCGACTTCAACCAAGCTCCAAACAGACTTGTTATCCCTAATGTTGCTTTAGTTAGGTTATTTTTTTCCCCCCTCAGAGCAGTAAAATATTGGCTGTCTTAAGATCTGTGTTCGTTGTGGACATGTTTGTGACTCAAACAAGACATTATGAGGTAGTGGATTGTGTGCCTTCCTTGATTGAATTTTCCAATAAAAAATAATTTGAAACTCATTTTCTTTGTAACCAGCATGTAGTCTTAAAAGCTTCGTCCAAAAACATGAAAAACAAATGTCATCTTTGATTTGAGCATCCAAAAAAATCTTCCAACTGTTCACAATAACCTAACAAGAACAAAATGGCCTTTGGGGCAACTGCAGCTCACTGGCATTCAAGTTCCTGAATCTAAACTTCCTTCTGAAGTACCCCAGTGCCATGGATTCGCTTAAGTGAATTGGCAAGACATTAACCATTCTCAACAGGAACACAGGGAAGGCTCTTGTTCAAGTCGGGCCAAGGGTAGCCGTTTTCAAACCGCTTTTTTGAAAGGGGATACTTGGTAAATTGATATATCAAAGCCTATTTGTTCCTTTGATGAGCGTTACGCTTCTGTGGATGCGTGTGTGACGAGCAAATTTGGGCAAATATGCAGCGTTGACCGAACTGTGTTTGCGAAATCAGGGATGAATGCTGAGGGGCAAGCTTAAAAGAAGCAGGAGAGTACTACTACTACAAAAAAAACCTTGTATATCAAGAAAGAGGGAGAAGAAGAGAAATCTGAAAGAACGGTCTGTGCTGGGTTAGAAGGACCCTCCTAGACTGCCCAATCATAAATCATCTTCCCGCCTTCTGTAAACCCCATTTGTTAGGCGTTTGGCCTGTGCCCAGACCGGGCGCTGACCCCTGGCCCGGCCGCAGCTGGCCAGCCAATAGGGAGAGCCGGTGGGTGCCATGACCCCTGCGGACTGAGATACCTGCTGCTCGTGACAATGTGATTGGACACAGCTCTCCAAATGATGGAGAATGCACGATTTGCTACGCTGACCACTGGAGAAGATTTCATTTTATTTTTTTAAAACGCCACCTCGGACAAAACTGGGTCTTTTAACATTCAGTCACAATCGTTCAAAATCTTCTTGAATTTTATTTAATTTTTTTAAGTTTCACCATATGTGTGGATCCTTTTCTCAAAGGGCAGGGGAACTGGGTACTTAGGAGTTTTAAGACTTAGCTAGATTCAGCTTTTGTGGCATTAAGGCGCAAGAAAAAACAGATGTCTCTGTCCTCCTTTAATTTTTTTAGGCAAACCGTAGCATTATTTTACCGTCTTGTCAAGTTCTTAGATAGTAGTGACCGCCTGTGCGCATGACTCTCTCCAGTGAGATTCCAGAAACATTCTTTAAAGATTTTTCTTCATACTAATGAATAAGCTCAAAAACAAAATAAAAAAGGGCTGCTGGGGATTCCAAACTGAGGAGAAAAAGGGGGAGGGGGAAACCTAAAGACAAAATGGGGGTCATTTATTCACACCGAAACTAAAGTTTGACATTGCAAAATGGTGGAAGGTGGGACTGTGAGACAACCAAATTAAATTTATTTGTAGATTTATTGAAAATGATCAACATTTACCACAACATTCTGTACAGTGTGCATTATCACAGTAATAGATGCTGGTTAGCAGGGTTCATTCTTTACAGTCTAGGGTGTAGGAAGACAAGGTGGCAGATTAAGGTATTAATTGCTGTTTGGGAGTGTTAAAGTCAACAAGTTGCTGTTCTTGGATCCAGAATGGTACGAGTCAGGTGTACAGGTGAGCCCTAGTGCAGGTAGGTAATATGTACATAGCCTAAATTGCTTATAAATATAACCATAAACCTATGAAATCTTGTTTTCTTTTTTTATTATTGGACACACTGGTAATTTCTTCCCCTGTAGCACAAGTACTGAAAATTAAAACAAAACTTTTAGGTATTTCTCTTGGACTGCAAACCACGTATGTTTTGCCGTAAATTGGGAGATATTCACTAACCAATTGATTTAACATGTAAATAAATACATACGACAAAGTATGAGCGTGTCAGTCCTGAAATTGGTGTTCATATGGACATATGGAGCATGATGACATTTTAAATATTAATCCTGTTTAATATGTATATGCATCCAGGTTTTCTTACCTGCAGAGTCACACCTTATTCCAGGAAACACTGCCTATCGTAAGTAATTAACTGTAAGGCAGTAAATACACTTGTCTCTATTCATTTATGGAGATGTTTTATTTGTTATGGTAATGTTAATGTTAATTGCTTAAACCTACTCCATTATAATGCAAAAGTTCCTTGGTCTCAAAATTTTTAGGCCAGTTCAATTCTGAAAAATGATCAGCCAGCAAGATGGTTTTAGAACCTTTTCAGGATAAATTTTGTTCAGTGTGAATTACTAAATTTTAGAAAATCTGTTGACTGCTGCAGTGGTCTCTGAGATTCAACGTGTCACGTCTGGAGACCAGCGTTAAAAGACAAGGTGGATCTGCTCATAATTCACGGCTATAAAATCAGTCATTTCATTTGGCAAACATCATTTTGATGTGGACTATGTAGCCTTTACTCAATAACATTCTATTTTTCTTTCTTTTTAAATCATTCTGATCTCATCTTGCTGTTGCAGTTCTGATCCGCCGCTGGGCTTTTGAATGTTCCTTCACGGATCCGGTTTGTAGCCCTCCCCTGATTGTCATCCTGGACTCACGCTGTTTGGGTAATTGCAGATTTTACCATGCTCGATGGGGTACAGGCCCCATGCTGGCCAAGCCGTCTCGAAGGTGTGTCCCCGACACGCAGGTGCTTTCTTTCACACCCTCGATGGACCCCTGCTACCTGGACATAATTAGTCACAGGGGCAGAGTGGTAGGGCAGGTCTGCCCCAAACCTGCATGCTTACACGCCCCCCTTTATCCTACACATTTACACACAGACACCTCATCAATTGGTTACTTTACCTACTTGTTAGTCAAAGAAAAACTGTTAGTCTGGGAAGTGTGCAGAGGTGTGACCCTGTGCATAAACCAATCAAAGCCTTCAATTCAAGTAATTCCATATAGACAATGCGATCACTGAATAAATGGCAATACCACTCTGCGGTAAAACTGTATTATTAGCTAAAACTATTGGACTGGTTTACATCTGCTAAATTATACAAAAATGTCAGAATATTATATACAATCAGAATTTATATATATTATAAATATGTATCATTTCATATTATATCTTTTTTTTTACTTGATTTTGTTAAAATGAAGACATTTTTGTATAATTTAGCAGATGTAAACCAGTCCAATAGTTTTAGCTAATAATACAGATTTTCTGCAAAAACACCAAGGCATGTTTTTGTTTAAAAAAATATTCTAAAAAAGATATAAACCACTCCATGCCAGCACATATAGGAATATATAACAGCTTTCATCCTAGGGCCAACTCACCACCCTTGCTGTGCCATATATCATATTCATTTCAGCATGTACTGTATATATGTCCGCTTCATATCCTGGTTTATAACGTACATAAAGTATATATGGAAATCAAGCAATTTCCCTCGGAAAAATCTGGGATTTTATTCTATGAAAGGGGAAATTCTATCAGTCATCCTCCAAAAAGTGTGACCAGGGTCCCGACACGTTCCTCAGGTTTTACCAGAGATACAATACCGGCTGTATGATCCGACTGCCCCCCAGGGCGAAGGGGAAACGGTTTCGCCATGGCCTTGGGTGAACGGCTGCGCAGTCCAGCCGCCCTGACAGCATCTGCCGGCCTTGTAAAAAAAAAAAAAATGGAGAGTTTAATTGAGGAATCTAGCACCCCAACATTTCAAGGGAAAGCCACGGACAGAGATGGATGGAGGGGGTGGGGGGTTCACTGGCTCCCCCCAGGACAAAACCGTGCTGCCTTATCTTTAACCCCCGGCAGCCAATCGATCGGCCATGGATCATTACTCATCGCGCTCTCCGGCTTTCATTCCTCCCTCACGACCACAGTCAGTGCGTTACGCCACGCTGCACGTTTGTTCCAAGGTGGGCAGTACGCGCTCGGTGACTACGTTCACAAAAGATCCACGCTTAGCGTTTTTAGTTATGTATTGAGGCTAAAAGATTAAAACGTTTAAGCACACCTTCAACTACCGTATAATCGAATTTTACTTCCAAGTATATAAAATAGTATACTTCAAGAATACTTAAGCATAGTAATTTTTCACATGGTTCTGATAGAATGTAGAAAACAGGTATGAAATGAATGATGAATTGTGTGAGTTTTTTTCAATCATCATTATTTACAAACTCACTGGTGGAAGGTGGATGGCAGAGCAATGTGCAATGCATTGTGGGTGGGGACGGAATGAATGGGCCAGTTAATAGCAGGGACAGCGGAGCTCGAGGAGCCTGGTCATTGGGGTGGAAGGGGTCAAAGGTCAGGGTTTCCTTGTTGTGGGCATAGCATGGGGCAGCGTCAGCCATTAGAGGAAAGACCCAGAGAAACCAAGAGAACGGTGACTCCTGGGGACCTAATCTCAGCTCCAGGGGTGCCGGCAGGAAGAATTCCGGGATAATTGGAACCCGGCAGGTGCTTCAGCCGCCTAGGAATACTGTTTCCTCTCTTTCCGGGGTTTGGATACTTTTGTTGCCATCTAAGTCCCTAAGACCATTAGCCATCGCCACATTAACTCCTAAGGTAAAGGTCAGCAGGGAGAAAACCAGTTTTTGGGCTGGATGTTTCCGTCATTATTTTCTCGCTACTTTTAAACTATGGTCTTTGTCCTGGTGAGTTTCCTGATTAGGGAATCAAATGAATCTCCATCGATTAAGCAGCAGCGCAATGGTTTTTGGGTTGAAACCATTATTTCCCATAGTGTTATTGAAGAAGAGATTTCCGTCTCCGTAGGACTGACCTGTATAAAGAATAAATGAATACTAATAATGAGTGACAGAACCATTACACAAGGGAAATCTATTGTCATATATTTAAAAATATATTGCAATACATTGAATAAATTTCAATGTATGAAGGAACTTTTATTATCAAATACCAGCAACATCTTGTCATTTTTAATACATACTGCTGGTTATATTCAAATAAATTCTGCTGACATCAATAATTGTAAATAAAGTGGCAATTACTATGTTTTTCAATATATATCAGTATGTTATTAAATTGCAGCTTTTTGTACATTTTAAGTAACACTAAATTTCTTATTTAAGAAATAAACCAGTGTCATGTCTTCATATTTTGTTTTTATTTTGCTCTGGATCAGAGTGCCTGTTAAGTGATTGTAAAGTAATGTAATTACATTGTTAGTATGTAGATAAATGCTGAAGATATTACCAGAATAGCCTTCCATTGTTACAGAAACAACAATAAAATAAAGTATAAGTGCAATGGCAATATATTGGTGAATATGCATATTGGCAATATATGTGTGTGGATGTGCGTATTTTTGCGTCTGTGTTTTTGGGTGTGCGTGCGTGTGTGGTTGGGTATGTGTGTTCGTAGGTGGTTTGTGTGGATATGTGTGTCTGTGTGTGTGTGTGTGTGTGTGTGTGTGTGTGTGTGTGTGTGTGTGTGTAGGTGGTGTGTGCACATGTTTGTGTGGATGTGTGTGTGTGGTGTGTACACATATTTGTGCGGATGTGTGTACTAGAGGAATCAATGTAGTTTTACATGTGCACAGGCTTTATTCATCCCTTTTGTGTTTGCTGATCAAAGGTTCCCCCTGTCCTGTCTTTGGGCCCATGGTCCCTTTCACACATTAACACAGTTCCCAGCTACACCCTTAAACACTTCTACAGTTAAGAAAATATTGCAAAGTAAAAAGTCACACATTGTTATAAACATTCATTTGTTTATATTACACCTACCAACTTTTTCTAGAACACATTTTTAAAAAAGGATTTCATAGGACAAAATTATGTGTCTTATAAACTAAGGCTACTTTCCAAATTCTCTGCTTATTTTCCTTCTTTTGGTAAAGACCTCGGTTGCCTGAAAAGAATTTAGCAAATATTAACATTTAATTCAGTCACGTAACAGTGCATTCCACTCACATACAAACAGCTGGGATTTATGTTGCCGAGGACGATTTATCAAAACTTAGAAAAAATATTTGATAATGATACTAGAAAACCTTTCAGCAGCTTATGAATGGAAGGTCCATAAGTTTATTTTGGCACTGTACTGCCAGGCTATTTCACAACATAATCATTCTGTCGCTTAATTATATTTTGCCTCGGTTGGAATTGCAGTTGTAACATGGCTGTTGACCATATTTGAACTTTTATCCCTAAAAACCTAAAGTAGCTTTCCTCCTGAAATCAAACTCTTCACTCATTGGTTATTTCAGCTTCAGAGTCTCTGCTGGAATCCATGATGTCATCACAAGGCCATCTGCCTTTTCAGGAAAAGAAAGACACATCGCAGCCACAATCTCCATCGTAGAAACTGCCAAACAATTGCCTTTAACGGCTTGTTAATGATTTTATGGTCTCCGAGATGAAATTTAGCAAAATAAAACAACAGGGCTCATTCAATAACCTTACATGGTTGTAAATATGTATTAACCAGATAACGACTCTTCTTTGGGGCCTTTTAGGAGAGACAAAGCTTGGCCCCTGTCACAAAGAGGAGGGATGCCCTAAGAATAGAGGGGATTCTACTTAGCTAATGAGCTAGCTCATAGAGATGTAAAAAAGAGGCCTTTAGGGAGAGTGATTGTCCAGCTCGGTTAGCCCCGATACACTGTAAAGTGTGTGGCTCTTAGGGGGGGGGGGGGTCACCCTGGGTGACCATTGTGTGCATGCAAATTCCCCCGCAGAACAGTTATGTTTCAGCGCAGTTTTATGGCGGCAAGTCATTAAAAAGGTAACTTTTTAATTAGGCTGAAAGGGGAGAGGCCCTTTTGTTAAGTGTGCTTTAATTAGCGAGTCGAGTTTCCGTTTCAAAGGGGAGAGCGCCCAAAACCCTGTAGGGACAAGCGGTGGAGAATGCCTCACCCGCCAATGAGAGACGCGCAAATACCTTCCTCCACCACTCGCCGTTACTGTGTTTCTCCGCGCCATTGTGCAAAGGAATTCAACTGCATTCTGAATATTAAATGCATAAATATTTATGATAATGGAATGACGCTCCTGATGCTTTTTAATAGTCTGCCTGGAATGTTTTTTTTTTGTTTTGTTTTTGATACAAATTTTCAAGCCAAGGGCAAATTTACACATTGGATGGACAATAGTGTTTCTATTTCATTCTACTCTTTCTCAAAAACTCACAAGATTTGTCACCACAAAGGTACAAGGACTCAAGGTTTATCCTTAATTGTCCTTCAGTGACCCAAACCAATACCAGGAGCACTTTCTTTAACAGAGACAACAAATTTGAAACACAAAACCATTCCAAAGAGCAAAACTGACTGAATGCAAACGAAACTGCACAAATGCACTGCTTTGGTACATGGTAAAATTGTTAAAGAACCATCATTGTAGGTGCTCTCTTATGCAAGGGTCATGATAAGTAAATTAACAGAAGTTTATTCAAAATTTGCCAAGTAAGGCATTTTACCCTGATTCACCACTGAGGCCTGCCTTTCTAGGTCAGAAAACTGTAATTATTCCCCTGTCTTGTTTGCATAAAGATTACGTTTCCTATATTTCTGTTATTGTCAAACTTGTAGAACTTGGCATTAGGAGAGGTAGAAGGTGCTATTATGAGGATGAGTTGATAGGGATGTTTAAATTAGATGAAAGAGCACTGTTTACTATGGGCTTTTCCACAGATTAAAAATACTGTGTCCAGATATAGGCCTTTCACTGGTGGAAGGTCCTTTCTGTGAAGGCTATGTCGGTAAGCCCTAACATTACCATATTAATGGTGTGGGACACCATTACCCTGTGATCAGGTATCGGGGTGGAGGATGACCATCTTTGTGTTGGGGATTAGTCGGGTTGAGGTACACACGGGCAGACTGAGTGCACACATCTCTGAACATCAGCCCTAATCTGTGCCTCTGACCTGTAGAGTTCCTGTGCATCCCACTCTAGAGTATGTTTACTGTCCTTCTAACGGCTTCCTTTCATCACTTTGTGTCCATGTGGGCGAGGCCAGGGTTCAGGGTTCAAGGTCCAGGGTTCAGAACCACTTCAGACCTCAGTCAATCCTCTCCCTATAGACCACACAGCCAGGAAAGACAGATGCCCAGTGCACTGGCTGACATTTCTTGCCCTTCTGCACAATGAGACTTGCTCACTCCAAGTCAGTGTCATCATCAGCTAGGGTTTGAACACAGTGGGTTACACTCAAGTGCGGTTTGAAAAGTGTAGTCCACTGCATTGCATTTTGTATTTCCTCATAATTGTCAAGACTGAGGCTGATACTTTGTGATTTGATGCAGGGAACACCTCTACAAGCGTTAGCTAGCTAGCTACTTCATTACAGAACACTTGTCAAGCTAAGCGATTTACAACTTGACTGTTTAACCAACATGCATAAGTCCTACATTGCTGGCATCATGTTACTCTTACACCGTTACCTCGCATTAGCATGTGGCATCTAACATACCTTGCTACCTTGCATACAAGGTATTAATTTGTTAGTTGTTATTGTATTCCACTGTTTTCTTCTTCTTCAGCTTCTTCTTTTAAATGTAGCATACTCAGTTTATTTAGATATTAATCTAATGTTTGATGGGTTGTTTATCCGAAACTGGCGTGGTTTTGATTTCCCTAAGAAGCGAATGACAAAAGGAAGATAAGCAGTTGCAATTGGAGTATCTGAGCCTGGGGCACTCCTACGGTAAGAGATCTTAATTTTCCATTATGTGTGAATGACTAAGACAGGAGGGAGGTCATCTCCTCCTTGCTGGGTTGTATGCAAAAGGGAACTGAGCTCAATGTTATCAGTGAGTGTAACTGTGGAGGAGATGGATGAATGTATATAAATGGATGGGACCTGGTCACAACCCTGAGGTGTGGAACACATTTACACCTTTTTCTACAGGCTCCCTTATTTAATTTGTTTACAATATGCTGGCAGAGAGTCCCTCTGTATTACGCATAATTCTGAGTTTTAAACAAAGGTTTTGGGATAGACCTTTTAAGACAACCCCTTAGAGCTCTGTGGCTGTAATGAGGTTTTTGACTTAATTTCCTGTGGATTCCTTTCAGGCCAAGACAGGTCTGTGTGAAGTATTGGAATTTGGAGTTGTCAAACAATTGTAGTCCACAGGATTTAACTTCCGCGGGTCCCATGAATGTAATGATGACTCCACAAATATATAAGTTACAGAATATAAGATACTTATATAATATATAAGTTACAAAAATAAAAACTTCATATTTTTATCAGAAATTAAGAAGTGTACAATTGCCTTAAGTACACATAATAACCAGGAAGGCTTCAAAATGGTAAGCTGGGAAAGTCTGCTTACCTTATCAAGACACACCCGCCATTTTACATACATTACCCAATTATTTTACTGACATTTTTCTTCGCTAATAAGCACATTAATTTTCCTGGCGGGAAAGCAGTGAAGCTTTTTCCTCAGAAAAGGTTATTTTGGTAGAAGATGCCCTGTCTTTCAGATGAATGATAGTCATTTTCATCTCAAAGAATAACGCCTGTAAAACAAAGGAAGTGGGGATGGGGGGGCATTCTATGAAAATCTCTGGAAAATTCTGCCTGAATCAGACTAGATCAATCTATGCCTTCATTTGAAACTCTCTTTTTTTACTCACTTTATAAGCTTTTCGTAATTTCATTCCAGTCTTCCTCTTTCTTTGTCATTCATCTCCGTTTAATTTTTTCTCGCCATTTTGCATTTACTATTCTTATACGTATATTTAATTTTTTATTTATATTCATTTCATTTCTCATGATATTTTCCTGTTTTTGTTTTTATATTTCTATGTAAAGCACTATGAACTGAAATATCTTTAACGTTTCCAACCAATAAGGATGTAGGCCTACACATTTGGGGCCATTTCAGCCAATAGAAAAATGTTATGGGTGCCATTTTTTTTTCTGTATGGAAGTTAGCTGCTTACAACCAACAACCACTATTGCTTATACAACTGTCTAATGTCTGAAAGGCTTTTGCTATCAGCGGAATAAGTGAGTGTACATAACCACATGTAAAGTAAAGTTATAGTCTCCTTCCTTGTTTCAATATCTGTAACTGCTTGTACTGTAGTCCTGCCAAAAGCTTTTAGTACAATACGGTGGTACTCTGTGGAATTTTAATTTGCTAACTGAAACTGCAGGTCTAAAGAACAGTAAATAAACACCTACTTCCCATCATCCTCTTTTTATTCCTCCTGCATCCAGTGACACCCCTCCCCTCATAAATTTGGACCTGATCACAAATATGTCTGACATGGTTTGTGCCAGCAGACACCCTCCTGATAATGAGTCTCATGTATGGGGCGTGATCGGAGCGAGACCTGATAAAATGATAAATTTAGTGCGCCATAAAAAAATGCTTTTTTAAGAAAAGGTTTTAATGACCCATCTGCCGTCGAGGCGAGAGACTTCATAAAGCACCGTGGGAGAGAAGGTGAGATGGACAGAAAGGGGCAGGACGCAGTGGAGCCTTCCGCCTGTCAGACAGCTTCGAGTCGGGTGACATCATAAGCAGCACCACGGTGGGATAGATAAAGCCAGAGACAGGAAACCTGCTGAAATGCATGGCATGTCCTTTAAGACCTGCTTCACTGGGCCACTGAGTGAGTCATTATGAGTTTGATTGAGTACTCCGTGGGGGGAGGGTGAGTCCAAACGGAGTCGCCAGGTAATTTATTGCCCCCCCCCACCGCCCAGCACACCAAGGCTCCATGAACTCATCAATGACTCAGCTAATAGCGGAACCCGTCGCCAATTAGCCGGTGACTTCACTCTAGGATGGCTTTATGGAGCACAAACCATCAGAGCTATCAAAAACCATCAGCCCGTCCCCAATACAGCCACACCCACTTTCCACACCGGCTTTTATTAAATCTCACAGAATCTCAAGGCAGTACAACCTGCTGTGTATGTGGTTGTGTGTGTGCATACTGTATGTGTGTGTGTATATGTGTGCACATGCGTGTGTGTGTGTGTGTGTGTGTGTGTGTGTGTGTGTGTGTGTGCGTGTGTGTGTGTGTGTGCACGTGTGTGTGTGTGTGTGTGTGTGTCTAAAGCAAGCATTACCCCCACAATAGAAGGAACCTCAAATGAAAGGTCAGTTCCAAAAGAAGTCACCATACCAAGCAAAGCAAATGCATTTTTTGTATTTTCTTGTGTTGAAGAAATTGGATATCAAAGGATTATTTATCGAGGGTTGATTAATTCTTTGCAACAGCAGTAAGAATTCTTGCGGATTACTACCATTTTATAAAGATAATTTTATTATTCAGAGTGGGAAAATTCTTAGTAGACCAAATTTAAAGGAATAAAAACTACAAAGGTTTGGATTCAATCATCATTATAGAGCCACAAAAACTAAATTGAACAGAAGCAACAGTTGAAGATTTACAGCGATAAAGAGACCTAATTTACGTCCGCTGCGTGACTAGGTCATTGGGGAAAGATAGAAATAAAATACCTGCCACGGTGTCATATTTCTCGGTTAAAAACACTGCGTTCTCTAGGCCAATGGTCCCCAGCCCTGTTGCTGGACATCTACCATCCTGTAGGTTTTCACTCCAGCCCTAACAAAGCACACCTCATTCTCCATACCATTGCTAGTTATTAGGTAACAATCAAAGCCTTAAGGGAAATGGTTATTAGCTGCTATAACTAAATGTTTCTATGACTTCCAACCAATAAGGTCTTGTGTGTTGCAAAATTCTTTGAACATGCCCAAATGGCCCTTTTAATTAATTGGCGGCTGGTGGTTGATTGATCAGTGGTCTTTGGTCGCTTCACTTAAAATAATGGAAATTACATAAAATGTATTTCCTAATTCCTTCTTTTAATATTTTATCAATTGTCCCATATGTGAGTACGGGAAGCAGCGTCAAACATGAACCTTTACGGGAAGCAGCGTCAAACATGAACCTTTTTGCGTTTGAAGAAAAAATGAAATGTTAGTTTGGCTTGGATGGTTTTCATCTGTTGGGGTTTGTGTGCGCAGTGCACTTGCCTGCGTGTGCGAGGGCCGGGTGTGTGTGCGCAGTGCACTTGCCTGCGTGTGCGAGGGCCGGGTGTGTGTGCGCAGTGCACTTGCCTGCGTGTGCGAGGGCCGGGTTTGTGTGCGCAGTGCACTTGCCTGAGTGTGCGAGGGCCGGGTTTGTGTGCGCAGTGCACTTGCCTGAGTGTGCGAGGGCCGGGTTTGTGTGCGCAGTGCACTTGCCTGAGTGTGCGAGGGCCGGGTTTGTGTGCGCAGTGCACTTGCCTGCGTGTGCGAGGGCCGGGTTTGTGTGCGCAGTGCACTTGCCTGCGTGTGCGAGGGCCGGGTTTGTGTGCGCAGTGCACTTGCCTGAGTGTGCGAGGGCCGGGTTTGTGCGCGCAGTGCACTTGCCTGCGTGTGCGAGGGCCGGGTGTGTGTGCGCAGTGCACTTGCCTGCGTGTGCGAGGGCCAGGTGTGTGTGCGCAGTGCACTTGCCTGAGTGTGCGAGGGCCGGGTTTGTGTGCGCAGTGCACTTGCCTGCGTGTGCGAGGGCCGGGTTTGTGTGCGCAGTGCACTTGCCTGAGTGTGCGAGGGCCGGGTTTGTGTGCGCAGTGCACTTGCCTGAGTGTGCGAGGGCCGGGTTTGTGTGCGCAGTGCACTTGCCTGCGTGTGCGAGGGCCGGGTTTGTGTGCGCAGTGCACTTGCCTGAGTGTGCGAGGGCCGGGTTTGTGTGCGCAGTGCACTTGCCTGCGTGTGCGAGGGCCGGGTGTGTGTGCGCAGTGCACTTGCCTGCGTGTGCGAGGGCCGGGGTGTGTGTGCGCAGTGCACTTGCCTGAGTGTGCGAGGGCCGGGTTTGTGTGCGCAGTGCACTTGCCTGAGTGTGCGAGGGCCGGGTTTGTGTGCGCAGTGCACTTGCCTGAGTGTGCGAGGGCCGGGTTTGTGTGCGCAGTGCACTTGCCTGAGTGTGCGAGGGCCGGTTCAAAAGAAATAAGGCAACAGCTGGTCAAAATTCACCCTTATCAGTTGCGCATGAGCTTGATTTGCTGCAGCGCGTCTCCCCCTGTTTATGGCTGTTATTATCGTGCGTATTGCGAGCCCTTGGGGAAGCGTTATGAAAGCCCTGCCTTGCTGAGGGAGCCGGCGGCCCTTCCAGCTCTGGCCTCTCGCCATTCCCACACTGATAGAGATCTGGAGTGTGCCATAAAGCACAGTCACGGATCATAGAGGGCCATAAACGGACCCTCTCCCAGCCCGCGCTCTGATCTCCTGCCTGATAAGGGGCCACCATGTGCCTCTCCTCTCCTGCTCCTCATTCTTACAGCCCAGAGCAAATCTCAGGAGGAGGAGGGGGCGGGAAAGACTTCTTCCTGTGGGGGCATTGGAGAGGGGGGTGCTTCATAAACTTACTTCCAGGCAATTTGCAGGGCCACTTTACCAGTACAGCATGCATAGTCTACATATCCTCACACGCAATCACCGATTGACACAGCTGGATATTTCACTGAAGCAGTTCAGGTTAGTTAAGCTAAAGGCAGGTATATATGGCGGTACCCCACCTGCAGGGCCATGCACAGACTGTTTGGACTGGCGGGTATATGATGAAAATCAGATGCAGCTGAGTGGGGGGTGGTAGCAATCACTTTTGCGGTCTCAAGGCAGGGGGGCATATGCTTCAGCACAGTCAAACCTGCAACCTCAATAAGAGTTCCCTAATTATACTACACCACTGTGTGAAGACGCAGCCCCAGGTCTGCTAAAAGAATGCATTGTTCTGTGCGGCAAGAAGGAATCGCAGGTCTTTTCTGGATTGAACGGGCGCACTGTAAAAAAAACTTCACTACATTTATTTTAGCTTTGAGCCTAATTTTGATTTTTTAATTATGCAAATTAACATTCATTAGTTCAGAAAACTTACATTTCATAGTTAAAAATGTTAATTTTTAAACATTAAAATTTAAGTTTTTATAACAGTGAAATTAAAGTTTTCTGAAAAACAACTAAAATATGTTATTTGGCATGACCTGACTTGAAAATCTAATTTAAGCTCAGAACACCAAACAAACTTTTTCTCAACTTTAAAAAAAACATTTTTACACAGTGCATTCATCCTACAAACAGTGCATTCACCTTTTCTCATGCGTTCGATTGTTCAATGAACTCCTAGCTATGCTTGTGAAGAAAAACTAACACGTCGATTTAATTTTAGACTTAACTACATAACTGGATTCATTTTAATTAATCAGGTGTAATGAAGGCAGGTGACCGTGTGCTTGAGACACTCAGCATTTTCACCATCTCACCATTCAGAATATTCAGGCTCAGACTTTTAATCGTCCGTCAAACACTTGCGATCAAGCTCAGATGGAACAAAAACCAGAAACGTCACCGGCACTCCAGGACCGGGGTTGCCTACCCCTGATGTAATCAACACAACACACATTTGACCTTTAAATCTTTTATGTTACATCTGTGCCAAAAGGGAAGATGACCTGAAAAGTGTTGCAAGTTATGACATCGTTTACATTTTATAGGCCAAACATCCATTTTTACTGACTCTGATTAGTCAATTGAATGACACTGGTTTGAACTGTGCCATCATTATGTGGTATCACTAAATGAGTTGATGATGTTCCAGCAGGCAATTAGATGACCATTTTACCTACATGTTAAAGTAGACATTGTATTTCATGATCCAAGAAGGGATGCTAGCACGTTTCATTGTAAATGAGTAAAGAAGAGTAATTAACCTTTCGTCTACAACCTGCAGTTGTTGGTTGCCTTAACTTGCAATAAAACCAAGCAAAGATGAGGTCATATTGGTATAACAGTAAAATTGTAGTCTACTTCTGCAAGGTTTCTCGAGCCATAAAAAGCAGAACATTCTTCACACAGTAGATTAAAAAGCTTGGCTATTTATGATGTCATGATTTAATGAGTAATTAATGAGTAATTCTATTGAGGTGAAAAGTGTTCAAGGTTTCTTACCCTTTGAGTTACTGCATGGAGAATCTATTAAAATGCACCCAGGTCATAAATTGTTTACACTCACTTTCCCTTTGAGGTAATTGGGGTCACATTTTTGGCTTTTGAAGGATTCACACAAAAAAAAGTGAAAGGTTTTTGAAATGACCTTAAAAAGTGGCAAAAATCTGCCAGATAGAAGAGTAGCTTCAGTTGTTAACAGTATAATGATGATGATACATGTGATACTGGTGGAGACGCCTCTAAAACAGGACTCATATAATCCAAGAGCAGAGCTGTTTCCACTGTGCCCCCCCTCAGCTTCACAATATGTAACATTGTGGGTTTGCAGAAGAAATGCACATAGTAAAATCATCTGTGTAAAATAAACTGATGTCATTTTAATTCTAATAATGTCCCGTTTGACTCTGTTAGAGCTTATTTAACACTGTTAGAGTTAACAGGATTCAAGTGGATTTAACACTAGGGATTTTGTTGTGTAAGCAAGGAAGCGCCATGGGGCGCTCCAACAACGCGGTGGCAGTCGCCCAAACTTCACCTCGTCACCAACTTATGGGAATTGCTCATAAATGGTCACATGCAGGTAGAGCATTTGAAAAGTAGTATGTGCAGATCTTATCGTGAGACATCACACAGTGCCAAGCAGTGCATAATAAACAGCACAGGATCATCCAGTGGCGAATATGTGCAGCTTTCTGCCAGGGGAATTTTTACTGCACAGGAAGGTGGTGATAAGTACGTGGGGCGCTGCAGGTGAGTGAGGGAGCAAGGGCTTGGTGTGTGTGTGTGTGTGTGTGTGTGGGCATGCACGTTTACTTTCCTGCGTGTGTGCATGCATGTGTTTAACGTGAGAGGTGGAGTGAGCACTGTTGGTTCTGGTAGAGGGCACTGGGCACTGATATGGGGGTAAGTTTCAGCCGCAGGGGGTACGCAGAGTGACTGGCGGGCGGCCCATTTGGCAGCACTTAGGGGGTGCGAGGGATTACGGGCAGACTAAGCAACACACAAACACACACACACAGAAATGGCAGAACGAGTGCTACTCTCTAACAGAAACAAAGCTAGCCTTAGACAAGGACCCACGGAGATGGGAGACTGGGCCTCAATAGAGCTCATTATCATTAAATCTGCTGTATCCATGTAATCTGTGTTTATTTACATCTACACTTGTGTACCCTGTGGCTTTAGCCCCATCTGAATATACAATACCATATTTACCCATGTGCCGTCACCCAAGACACCTTCTCAACCAATCATCTTATTCATCTTCTGTGTGACGTGTACATTAGCCAATATCGGTACAGCATTTTTCTTATCAAACTGAAAATGCCACATTTCTTTTTTCAGGTAACCTCTGCAAGGTGTATAAGAGAGGTTGCAGAGTTTGAAAATTTTACACGGCGAAACAAGATGGAGACGTTGCACAGTTCAAAAATCTTACACTGTGAAACAAGATGGAGGCAATCAGCATTTTTGACATTCCATCACATTTACAGTTAAGGCATTTAGGAGACTGGTATTTAGACAGCTGCCTATTTGCAGAAGTAATTCAGATTAAGTATGTTCCTTAGTTTCTTTGTGGATACTGTTGGAAGACAGCAACAATTACATATCATATTTAAAGTGCCAGATGCTGAATTTCATAACGATAACATGCATTGGGTATTTATACTGTGCCTTTTGTTCAGTGCTTTCCATATAAAGGAATTATGTCCCAGAGATGTGGCTTGTGTTTATTGTTTGCAGAGCCTGTATTAAACTCTCCTGTAGGCCATATGTGAGAAAAGACCATACATGATGAGAAAGCACTATTTCAGAATGTTTGCGTGAAGTATCAGTTATTTGGTCACTATTCCTGGCCCCGCCCACACCCCCACAGCACTCTCTGACACGGCACATCCGGCCTCCATTGTGTGGTTAGTAGGAGAAAACGGGCCGCATTTGTAACATTTGCTTTGCATGTATCTGAGGTTAGGACATCTGTTTCACAGCAGCTGAAGGATTTGCCTCGATCAGGGCCCAGCACACCGGCAGTAAAATGTCCCACCGTGGCATAACAGTACAAAATAAAGGGCTTTTTAAAATGATGAATCTGTCCAGGAGACTTGTGTGTGGTTTAAGCATCACTGTACAGCAGGTAATGGGGGGGGGGGGGGGTTAAATATACTATAATCAGCTCAGGACACTGTCGATGGTGAGAATGAGGCCTGTTCCTGCTCAGTCTCACTGTTGTGGTGTGCATAGGTGCGTGGTGTTTGTGTGTACTTGTGTGTACATACGTGTGTATGTATGTGAGTTTTTGCATTGGTGTGTGTGTGTGTGCGCGTGGTGTGTGTGCAAGAGTGTTTATGTGTGTGCACGCGTGTGTGTGTGTGTGTGTGTGTGTGCAGGAGTGTGTCTGTGTGTGTGTGTGTGTGTGTGTGTGTGTGTGTGTGTGTGTGTGTGTGTGCAAGAGTGTTTATGTGTGTGCCCATGTGTGTGTGTGTGTGTGTGTGTGTGTGTGTGTGCGTGTGTGTGTTGGTGGAGGGGAGGGCATGGTACTGCGGTAGGAACGCTCTGTTCACATTAAACTCAGCTTAACACGCTCCCATTTTGAAAAGCAATAGCTGAAAGCCAACCCGGGAACTGGATTCTGCTGCTTCTGCCTGCTGGCGATACAGAGAGACCATTATTACTGAGTCAGGTAATCTACTGTGAAAGAGATGACAGAGCCAGCTGGGACAGGGAGAACACTTTGGGGCACGGTGACCTGGCCGCTTGATTACCGCTAATCTCCCCAAGGGGCTCAAACGGCACTGCCTATTTCCACTTTGTGGTTTCAACACATGGAAACTTAATATTCAGTGGCACAGATTACACCGGAGTATTTTGTACACACGGCATAAGAGAATCTCAATTGCATAGCAGGCATAAGAGCGGAAATCTGGAGTGTTCTGCTGCAGGTCTTAAACCAACAGCAGAGATATTGGGATTTTTTAATGATAAATTACTTTTTATTTTATTATTTATTATATGCTTTTATGTCATTAATAATATAATAATAATATTGTATTTATGCAGCACTTTTTCTTGATCTCACAGTACTTTGTATGTTAATTTATTACGCTAATAATAATAATAATTATATCATATTTATGTAGCACTTTTCATGATCTCAAAATACTTCCCGGTGGAGGGGGGAAATTCACTTCAACCTCCACCAATGTGCAGCACTTGCACATCATTTTATACATAACTGTAATGCATAATTGTATGTATTTATTTAATACACTTATTTGACAAGGACAATGGAAAAAGTCCGTTTTCATCTGTAGTCGTTGACCATGTATAACAGCATATAACAGCAGCACAATATCACAGTTCCCGTTATGTATTTTGCATCACGTCAAAATATTTGTTATATAGTTCACATTATATGATGTCTATGATTATTTATAATGATGATATATGATTATTTAATTCCAAACAGGTGGTCTTGAACATGGAAGCCTACATTGCACCTGTTCACCAGGCCTACCAATGTAACATCACCAGGTAAATTTGAACAGGATCGAATACACAATGTGAATATAAGTTTATAAACTGATTAGGCATCTGCAGATGAAGCTGTCCGGTCGTTAAACTGGAATGGAGCCCTAATGGCCTCCATAGCTCACCTGTTGGGCAAAGAAAAATATCAAAAATATTCTCTGCACTTTGGCTGCATTGAGGCTACACTTTTTTCCCCTTCTGTAGAGCCTTGAGCCAAAGACTGCTTGAGAGAAGATCATTTCCTCTTGAGCTGCTTTTCTCAAAGCATTTTCTACAGTATGTCCTGAAGCTGACATCCAGACTGACTTGTAAGGAGAGAAGAGGCTTTTCTGTGAATAACTGTGAGTTTGAAAAAGACGAGCCCTAGGCTACAGAGTTAGACACAGAGGAGAGAACGAGTGGGAGCGAGAGAGGAATCCGAGATGGAGAGGGAGAGAGGGTGGGAGAGGGAGAGGGAGAGAGGGAGATGGAGAGAGGGTGGGAGAGAGAGAGGGAGTGAGGGTGAGAGAGGGAGAGGGAGAGAGGGGTGGGAGAGGGAGAGAGGGTGGGGAGAGGGAGAGACGGTGGGAGAGGGAGAGGGGAGAGAGTGTGGGAGAGGGGAAAGGGAGAGAGAGAGGGAGAGGGAGAGAGGGTGGGACAGGGAGAGGGAGAGGGAGAGAGGGTGGGAGACGGAGAGGGAGAGAGGGTGGGAGAGGGAGAGGGAGTGAGGGTGGGAGAGGGAGAGGGAGAGAGGGTGGGAGAGGGAGTGAGGGTGGGAGAGGGAGAGAGGGTGGGAGAGAGAGAGAGGGTGGGACAGGGAGAGGGAGAGGGAGAGAGGGTGGGAGAGGGAGAGGGAGTGAGGGTGGGAGAGGGAGAGGGAGAGAGGGTGGGAGAGGGAGTGAGGGTGGGAGAGGGAGAGAGGGTGGGAGAGAGAGAGAGGGTGGGACAGGGAGAGGGAGAGGGAGAGAGGGTGGGACAGGGAGAGACGGTGGGAGAGGGAGAGAGTGTGGGAGAGGGAGAGAGGGTGGGAGAGGGAGAGGGAGTGAGGGGTGGGAGAGGGAGAGAGGGTGGGAGAGGGAGAGACGGTGGGAGAGGGAGAGGGAGAGAGTGTGGGAGAGGGAGAGAGGGTGGGAGAGGGAGAGGGAGTGAGGGTGGGAGAGGGAGAGGGAGAGAGGGTGGGAGAGGGAGGAGGGTGGGAGAGGGGGGGCGGTAAGGGAAATGGAGAGAGATAGAGGGGTACGGGCTGGGGGGAAGGGGGGTAGGGGAGACAGAGAGAAAAAAAGAAGAGAAAGGGAGAGGACAGAAAGAGAGGGAGTATGAGAGAGAGAAAGAGAGGCAGTCACACTCCTCCGGCGTGGTCCGCGATTCTCTGCAGAAGAAGGAGGCGGAACGGAAGCACTCCGCAGCGGCAGTAGCTCGGAGCGTCGCGTAGCTCACAGCTGGGCGACTTCCTGTGCACCGCACACGCGGGTGCCCTGAGCGGGTCGGGGGCAGCCGCTGAGGGAGTGTGTCCGTGTGGGGTGGGGGTGGGGGGGGGGGGGGGTGTTGGCGGAAGGGAGAGAGGGGAGGGAGGGAGGAAGGGAATAAGGGAGAGAAGTGAGTTCAGCAGAGAGCAGAACTTTCCCACAGTCTGGGGATTTGACACATTCCACAGCCTGCAGCCGGCCACCAGGCAGACAGGCGGAGCGGGGCGTGGGGGTGGGAGCAGGGGTGTGCCGGGGGGGTTGGGAGCTGGAGCAGGGCGTGCAGGGGGGGGGGGGCGGGGGGTTGGAGCAGAGTGTGCGGGGAGGAGGGGGCAGCCAGAGTACGGCCTGCAGGGGGGGGGAGAGGGCGATTCTGTTCCTGGCACAAGCAGGAGCGTGGACTAGAGGGAGGGAGGGAGGGAGGGGAGGGAGGAGTGCGTGCATCCTCCAAACTGCAGCTTTAACTCTTTCTCTTCCACTGAGCTTATTTCAAACACATTACATTACTACCATTTAGCAGACGCTCTTATCCAGAGCGACTTTCACATAACATTTAGCACATTGTTTTTATATAGTATCCATTTCTTACAGCTGGATATACTGAAGCAATTCCGGTTAAGCACCTTGCTCAAGGGAACAATAACAGTGTCCTGACAATATCACCTGTCTGTGTGTCAACTATCATCCTGTGTTTGTCTAAGACTACTTAAATGTCGTTCCGATTAACTGCATTACCGGTGAACCAGTTGATAACTGTGGCTCCATTTAATTGGTCTTAGGTAAACAGTGTGCTGTTGTGTAAATGGTAAGGGAGTGGTATGGTAACACTAACATAAGTACCTCTCATGTATTTGATATCGTTGTCATCACTGATATTTTAAGTAAAAACATTGCTCTGTTGGGTGGCCGTATCAATAAAGCATATTTGAAATTGAATGCATTCAGAAAGGTGTGCGCTGTCCTCCGAAGCAGTCAGCCGCTGCGCTTCTCATCACACTGCACTTCACAAGGCCAGGCTCACACAGACGCGAGTCAGAGGAAGATAGTTCTAGTTCTAGCATAACATTACAGGCATTTAGCAGAGCGACTTACACAACTTCTTATTATATCTTATTACAGTTATCCATTCATACAGCTGGATATACAGTATACTGAAGCAAGTCAGGTTAAGTACCTTGCTCAACGGTACAACGGCAGTGTCCTACCTGGGAATCGAACCTGCAACCTTTTGATTACAAGTCCAGTTCCTTAACCATTATACTACACTGCCCGGCACCCAATCGACACCGCAGTACAGATCAGACACCAGAGTGTTGCCTTAACAGTCTGATGGAGAAGGAAGTTTTAGCGTCATGGTGGGTGTTTGAGAGATGAAGAGTGGGCCTAGCGGGGGGGGGTGTGGAAGCCACTCGGGCCTGGCCTCCTTCTACTCTCCACCTCTACAGCTCAGCGCTCTCCTAAATAAACGTTCTGCACGGTGTGATTTTAAAGGAACGAGGAGGTGTGCCGTCGTGGCCGCTGTCCAGGGGGAGACAGATTTAGAAAGACACACCGCCCTGCTCAAAAACCACAGACCACCCATTACACTGTAAATCAACATCAGGGTCTGGACACCCCAAAAAAGAAAGAAAGAAGACCAAAAAAGAGGAAGAAAAAGACAAAAAAAGAAAGAGGAAGCCGGTTTGGCAAGACAAAAGGCTGCTGGGTAAACCTGTTTGATTTGATTGGCTTCAGTCACAGTCACTCTCCTAACCTCCTCTGCTCCTCTTCTAACCCCATCTGCTCCTCTCCTAACCTCCTCTGCTCCTCTCCTAACCTCCTCTGCTCCTCTCCTAACCCCTCTGATCCTCTTCTAACCCCCTCTGCTCCTCTCCTAACCTCTTCTGCTCCTCTCCTAACCTCCTCTGCTCCTCTTCTAACCCCCCTCTGCTCCTCTCCTAACCCCCTCTGCTCCTCTCCTAAACCCCCTCTGCTCCTCTTCTAAACCCCCCTCTGCTCCTCTTCTAACCCCCTCTGCTCCTCTCCTAACCTCCTCTGCTCCTCTTCTAACCCCCTCTGCTCCTCTCCTAACTCCTTTTGCTCCTCTCCTAACCCACTCTTCTCCTCTCCTAACCTCCTCTGCTCCTCTTCTAACCCCCCTCTGCTCCTCTCCTAACCCCCTCTGCTCCTCTCCTAACCCCCTCTGCTCCTCTTCTAACCCCCCTCTGCTCCTCTCCTAACCTCCTCTGCTCCTCTCCTAACCTCATCTGCTCCTCTCCTAACCCCCACTGCTCCTCTTCTAAACCCCCTCTGCTCCTCTCCTAACTCCCTCTGCTCCTCTCCTAACCCACTCTGCTCCTCTCCTAACCCCCTCTGCTCCTCTTCTAACTTCCTCTGCTCCTCTCCTAACCCCCTCTGCTCCTCTCCTAACCCCCTCTGCTCCTCTCCTAACCCTCTCTGCTCCTCTTCTAACTTCCTCTGCTCCTCTCCTAACCCCCTCTGCTCCTCTCCTAACCCCCTCTGCTCCTCTCCTAACCCCCTCCTGCTCCTCTCCTAACTCCCTCTGCTCGTCTCCTGTCTTTTCTCTTCTCCTCACTACTCCTCTCCTAATAGATATAAATGTTGAATTAAGGACGGAGCTTCTGTCGTGTGTTAGCTGAAAGATTCTGACAGAGGATCTGCAGGTTTTTTAGGTTTCAGGGATGTGTGCGTGTGTGTGTGCATACATGAGTGTGTGTTTGTGTGTGTGCATGTATGCATATGTGTGCCCGTGTGGCGCGTGTGTGTGTGTGAGTTTGTGTGTGTGCGCGTGTGTGTGTGCCCGTGTGCATGCATTCGCGTGGGCGTGTGGTGTTTGCTATAAGGATTGAGCACCTGAGAGAATAGTCTTAGATGACCTTCTTTTGTTAGTGAGGACGTTGCGTTGAGCCAGAGAAAAAAAAACAGCACAATACCCGCCGCGAGGTACACGCCTGCTACATGACCCCTGCACTCCTGACGGTGTGTTAGAAATATCAGTAAATGCATTCAGAAGGAGAAAACCAGTGAAGAAATTGATTCCTTTTCTAAAGTGTACAGCAGAATACTTCCATTTATATCTGCAAGTCTCACCTCAATGTTAACAGGCCTAAACTGTCATGGTGTGATTCGCTATAACCTATATATACATTGATTATGTAACATTCACACACACACACACACACACACACACACACACACACACACACACACACACATACACGTATATGTGTGTGTGATTTCATCAATGACTTTGGAGGCACTATTGTAAATATGAGCAGCGACAATCTGTAGTATGTGGGCGATACAGTGTATAAATGTAACTGGCAGATGGAATGTTGGACTTGCTGGCCAGTTTTCTGTGCGTGCAGCATAAATCTAGCAGAGCTATAATCACGTCAACACTCGCTCACAACAGCTTGCGGACTTTGTATGGTCGCTGCTGCTATCATTAATGTCATTTTCACTCTCGTGCCGTCACATTAGTCTGGCTTCCTGTTTAAAAATCCGCTTCGTGAATAAGGGATAAATCGTTGCTCGGGATTCATTAATTCAGTTGTAATGTATCCAGAGCAATTAGCTCAGATGCAAGTCATATGTCAGCGTAACGTCGAACCGTAAAATCCCCACCGTTTGCGACGCTGCTTTTTTTGTTGTTGCAGTGGCTAATGGATGCGCGGTCGTATACTTTCAGATTATCAAGCGAAAGTGCCTCCAACCCACGCGTGTCTGAAAAGGTGAGCATGAACTACAGCGGGGTGGGACCCACACAGAACGGGGTGTCGTGACTCGCGAGTCACCCCTGTATCCGCTTAAAGTGACTCAGTCCGCAGGAAAGAGACAGAGAGGGAGAGCAAGGAAGTGACAGTCAGAGAGTGGAAGAGAGAGAGAGGAAGTGACAGAGACAGAGAGAGAGAGAGAGAGCAGTGTGGGGGATGACATAATCTCTCTCCTGGGCTGGCAGTATAATGTGGTGGGTGAGCAGGACAAGAACATGGTGTCTGACAGAGGAGGGAAAGCTGTGCAGTGCACCAGGGGAGGGAGGAGGAAGGAAGGAGAGAGAGGGAGGAGGGAGGGAAAGGGAGAGAGGGAGGGGGAGAAAGAGAGAGAGGAGGCTGTTTGCGTGTGAAAGCCGCTGGCCGCCCCAGAGGGCCTGAGCTTTATTGGGAGTTTATCTGACGCGTGTCTGTCCCGCCCTTTCCCACACAACCCAGCGACGCCGGCCAGGATCTCCGGGAACGCCGGGGGGGGGGGGGGGGGGGGCGGGGTGCTCGGCCCGTCAGCCAGGCCTTGGCTTGATGGCCGTGACACAATGCTCTCTCAATACAGGCTCCACAACAAGCCGCATTCATGTTGCATGCTTGGCTTTCAATGCCCACAGCCCCCCACCACCCCCCTCCTCCTTTCCCTTGTGCTTTCAGTTTGAGTCGCCATCTTCCCGGATTAGCCTGGGATGAATGGAAGTATGGAAACATTTCTGACATATTTTCAAGATCAGTGGGGGGGGGGGGGGGGTAATAATGTTCCATGTGTTGATGAGTGGCCCCTTTTATATGAGGGGGGGGTATTCTCTGGGAAGACTAGTTCCACTCCGAGCTCCTCTTCACAACCCCCCCCCCCCCCCCCCCCCCCTCACCAAATGTGCTGGTCTGGTTGTGTGCCTACAGTCCTCTCTTTCCTACCACACGGCTGCCCTATCCCGAGCTGCTCCTGCCCCTCTCTTACTGAAGCGCTGCCCTACATTGTTTATATACAAATTAATAATGGTCATGCATCTCAAAGACGAGCAAATCTATTACCTGGTTATAATCTATGATTGAATAACAAATGAATATTCGTTAACTCGATCAATAGCTCATCTCTCTCTCTCTCTCTCTCTCTCTCCTCTAGTCTCTGCTAGTCTCCCCTCTAGTCTCTGCTCATCTCCCCTCTAGTCTCTGCTAGTCTCCCCTCTAGTCTCTGCTCATCTCCCCTCTAGTCTCTGCTAGTCTCCCCTCTAGTCTCTGCTCATCTCCCCTCTAGTCTCTGCTAGTCTCCTCTCTAGTCTCTGCTAGTCTCTGCTAGTCTCCCCTCTAGTCTCTGCTCATCTCCACTCTAGTCTCTGCTAGTCTCCCCCCTAGTCTCTGCTAGTCTCCCCTCTAGTCTCCAAGCCAGGACCAACCAGGAGCTGTCAGACATCAAGTTCGGCAGGTGACATTTCTGTCTACCGTGATGTAATTAAATACACTTGACAATGGACAATGTGGAGGTCGTTTTTGTGCTCTTACCATGGAACAAGCAAATAACCCGGAAATTTAAGAACAAAGAGAGAGAGCGAGAGTGAGAGCCAGATCAAACAAAATACAAATACTTCTCATACAGGAAAAGTACTCAACAAATTTAGCTGCAAATTGAAATTGAAATTGGAGAAATCCAGTTTTCATCTGTGGCTAGAGGTGGGAAGATCACACACAATCCACCACAGAGACTCACATCAGCCCAGCCCATGTCTGCC